>OY776675.1:53691912-54891912 GCA_963675555.1 Leptura quadrifasciata
GAACAAGATACAGTCATTTTAAAGTTTATACAAACTTCAAGACCAAAAAGAGGTACAACATATCTTCATGGGATTTCTATTCAATATTTTATCCCAAAGTTATCTGGAACAACAGTGAGAGTTTGTAAAACGACATTTGTAGGGATGTCCGGTTTTAGTACAGACAGAATATGAGATAAAAATGATCATAAAAAAGCATCTATAAAGGAATTTATTGAAAAACTAGAATGTCCAGAGAGCCATTATCAAAGAGGGCGAACTAGTAGATTATTTTTGCCATGCCATCTAAATTTTACAAAATTATTTAAATTATATAAAGACGAAAATTCCAATTCATCCGTAAAAATATCTTACTTTAGAACGTACGTAAATGAAAATTACAATATTTCATTCGGAACACCATTGACACATGTTTGTTCTACATGCCTTCGAGCAGGAGAAAACATGAAGAAAGCTAATACCCAAGAGGAAAAGTTGAACATTATCATGGAAAAAAGAGTTCATACTTTGAAGGCCAAGGCATTTTATCAGTTCCTAAGAAACGATTCCGAAAATATTCAAATAATATCTTTCGACTGTCAAAAAAATTTATGTTTGCTCAAACTACCCGATCAAGCTGCGTATTTCTCGCAACAAATTAATTTTACAATTTCACGATTGTTATAGGAAATTCTAAAGCACCTCTTTCTCCTGATAATGTTCGTTCATATGTTTGGTAGAAATCTGAGTATAAAAAAAATTGAAATTCAATAGTATCAGCTGTTCACCATGCCTTAGTTACACACAGTTTTTCAGATGCTGTAGAGAAAATTCAACTATTTGCCGATGGCTGCGGGGGGCAGAACCAAAATTCCACAATGTTGATCACGCTCGCATATTGGTTGGCTACTGAAGCTCCAAATAACATAGAATTTTTGGAAATTATATTTCCTGTTGTTGGTCATTCCTTTTTGCCATCCGACAGAGTTTTTGGTTTGATTGATAAACAAATAAAAAATAATGGACGTAATCATCAAGCGGGAGAAGTATGAACAAGTTATTGGGAAATATTCCCAAATTTTATAGCTTCGGAGAGATTGGCAAATTGAAAATTGGAAAGCGGCATCTCAGGTATTTTATAAAAACAGGGTAGTGGCACTTTAAGTTCAATGAAACGAAAAGATTCATTTTCCAAAGAGATAAAAACTCTGTTATAATTAGAGGTGAAATATTTTACAAATCTGACATAGGTTTTGCTAAAAGTGTGTCGAAACGAGGAAAAAGACTTTTGGACATAAACCTAGAAACAATTGCAGCAGATGGTAATTGCTTAAAAGGTGAAAAATCGCATACAACTTATTAAGAAAACATGACGGGGAGAACTTGAGGGAAAATTCAGATCTGCAATTGTTTCAAATCATAGACACTCCGAACACTAACAAAGAACATACTGCGGAAATTGAGGAGGTAGCGGAAATTGAGGAACTGGCGGACAGAGATGTTCCAGAGCTTCGAATTTAATTTCTTTTTAAATAGGGCTTGTTCAAAAATAATTTAAGATAAAAAGATTTCAATTTAATTTTAATTCGTGTTAATGTTTATTTTTAAATAAAGCTCTGTGGAGAAAATTTGTGTTTTTTCTCTGTGTTCCATAAAATCCATAATTACTTTTAATTGAATTTTCCAATAAATTTAAATTTTTCTACGGTTTACTTAAAATTTATTATCTACTGGTAATACGTGGTTTTTACATCAGTAAATTGCAAAACTTGGTACTTACGTAGATGAGTTGCAAGATTCAGTATATGTAAATTTGTTTATTGTATATCGACTTCTAATAAATTTTAATTTATAAATGACAAATAAATTTAAATATTAGTTAACAATATCAATCTACAAAAAAAATTGCGAGTGTCCCATATGTCAATTACAGACATTATCAGTTTTTTGCTTGTATCTCGAAACTAACTATGAAGCAAATACAGAGTTTTGCATCTAGGGTACTCATGTATCAGTAAAATTGACCAAAACAAAAACGTTACTGACATGTGTACTATATAACTCTAGAATGTTCGGTACCGCTGATGCTGTGTCCCCACTCTTCTGTACATGAAAAGCCTTTTCCCCACTTTCAAAACAATGTTACGAAGCAGGTGAATGAATGGTAGCTCAGTGTGTTAAAGCGACTGGCTAGCAAACTGAGTTGTCTAGCGAAGTGGGTTCGATTCCCGCAAGGCGAAACAATGTTTCATTAAAAAAATTGCCCCAAAAGTGGTTCGGAGTCCACATTAAACTGTAAGGCCTCGTCTCTCTTTGCCTAGTACAAGATCCTTGAGATCTTCCAGGGGGTTACTTCGGTAACTTGAGAGACGGTTGAGAAAACATTTTAAGAAAACATTTTTTTTTTAAGATGTTCGGTAGAGGCGACGGGCGAGGCAACGGTACAGGACGACCTTGTAGACTTAAGAACTAACGAAAATAAATGAACTGGATTTTAAATTAACTTAATTTCAAATATATTTTAGGGGTCTCCATATTTTACAGCACTATTTAATTATTTAATGAATATTAATAGCCTAATTAATATATTTTGAATTAAATTCATTTCAAGTGTATTTTTACAAATCTTCATATTTAAGATAGTTCAAAAGTCAATATTTAAGAATAATTTATTGTTACTTTGTTTAAAAAACCGTCGCAGTTTTATATATTTGTGAAAATAATTATTCATTATTAACAAATTAACTTGAAATACATTGCTTTATTGAGTAAAAATCAATTTTGTTATAAAAAATAAGATTTAAAACAATATCAAGACAATCGCGCTAAAAATTGAAAAAATGGCAAAGTTTGAGCGACTATATCTCAGTTAATTGTCATTGAAGAAACATTATCTATGCTCAAAAAAAAGTTGCAGGCACAAAAATAAAAAATAATTGTATTTTTTACTCTTTATTAATGGTCTTTCGGATACCTTTCCCACAAAAAAATGTTTTTTATTTTTTTGAATAAGCCATTTTCATGGGAAATTTGATTCTCTACAAAAAGTTTCCTATTAACTATAACTAAATTTTGCTTCGTTTTCGAGTTATAAATAAAAAACTGATAGGGTTACATTTTCACTCCTATTTCCAATTTGCATCCTCTAATTTAATAGTACTCCGCAATTAAAGGACTATTTCTTTCAATCCAACGTATAGGGAAGTTGTTATTTAGTCAATTTTTAACTATTACTGCATTATGAATGGAAGCCCCATATATTTGGAAATAAAGGTTTTGTTGTACGGCTAAAGGTAAATTTTGAACGGCATCGGCATCTCGAAATTCATGTGTTAAAAAATGTGCATACTATTTAAAGTGTCATCAAAGAAAAATAACGCAATCAAGTTCTCATTTCCATACAAAATTACTTTTTCGGAGTATTGCCGTTTACAATTTATAACCCAGTGTAGGTTTACTGTAGACCACACCTTGAGTTTTGCGATGAGACCACGCCATTTGTTGTAAAAGTAGCTTCATCACTGAAAACAATTTTTTTCAAAAAATTTGTGTCATTTAAAAACATGCCCTGTGCCCAGAAGCAATATTTCAATCTACTTATATGGTTTTAAATTATGACGTTTAAGGCACCTCCAAATTTTATTTCCATCTACATTCAAGATGGTGATGTCGAACAAGTTCTGTAATAACAGAAGCCCTATCTGAATCGCTAATATAAATTCTTAATTTTTGCCAATTTCATTTGGTCATAGTAGGCGTATTTAATTTCGAAAAAAAAATTATATAACTTTTTTTCACAATTGAAGCACAAGAAGTGTACCAAATTTGATCTAAATATATCAACAAATGGTCGAGATATTGGGGTGTAGCGGTGAAAAGTGAGACACTATATACCAAAAAATATTGTTATTATTACAATTTCTTGATTTATTTGTATGTTTTCCCACAATTTGGGAATTATTTGATATAGGGAGGTCGTTTTTGTGAGTTATATTGAGTCGTATTTAGTATTGCTATACCTCACAAGTACTTTGCTATATAATCTATGGAATTGATACATGATAAAACTCGCGTGATTACCATTGGCGCCTCCGCCAGATTTTTAAATTTACGATAAGGCAAGAAAAATACCAATAAAGTAAATTCAGTGCAAAAGCCAATAAAGTAAAACTTATATTTCTAGAAATATTTTAATAAACACTAAATTAATTTCTTTATAAACAACTTGTACTTCATAAAAATATATGTGAATTAACTCCCTGCATTTTTAAGTGTTAAAAATACATTGGCTTAAAAATGAGTAATTCATTACAGGAATATTCCTTAAAGAAATGTTTACAATTACACATTTTTTTGCTCTGAACTCCAATAAACATTAGGTAATAAGAACCAGTTCATTGTTACCTACCAGTATAGTGGTGTGTTGTTAAACTAAAAAACTGAATACCCTTGAAACCCAGTTTCTCTGAAAGAATCTTTTACAATATTGTGGTACATTATGTACAAGATTGAACACTTAAAACAGCCGCTTCCCTATCTCATCAAAAAAATAAAAAATTGATCACGGTTAGGGCCGGCTTTTCAATGCTCAGTTAAGCTAATCTAACCAACAGCTAACTCTTAACCGCCAGTCACACCGTTTTTTCAGGTCACAGTTTCACTTAACCACCAGTCAAATTCTCGGCTACAGTAGTTGACACTTGAATGTGTCTGTTTGCTAATCTATATAATGGCTGTATACTTAACGCATGTGTAACACCGCGGTAATGCTTTTATTTTTATTAAAATGTGAGGTTAATTTGTTTACGTTCTTTGATTTTAACCTAACATATTTGTTTTTAAGTTTTATTCGAAATAAATGGTGAACGGTGATAATATGGAAGCATTTGATTTTGTAAGCGATGATGAACTAGAGTTTAGAGAATTTATAGAATATGAGAGAAGGCCGTATGTCGTAAGGGAACTAACAATCCCTTTGAGGAATTTGATGATGCGGATTTCTTCATGAGATTTCGTTTGAGAAAAGAGACAGTTTTATTAATTTTGGAACAGATAGAACATACAATTGAGACCATCACAGACCGGCATTATCTCTTGTGTTATGGATATAAATTCTGTATTATATAATTACCCAGCAAAGAGGAACATTTTGTTACTTATTTGGAACTGATACCTATTTTTTATGCTATATTTCATTCAACTTATACTTTGCTACAAACACGACTATGTAAAAATGATTAATATCTTTTATTTACATATAAACACTGTCACTGTCTATCATCCGCCAAATTGTGCCAGTATTTATAGGTTATAGAATAGGGCTGAGCGTCAACACTTATATTGATAAGCTATGAGCGGATGCGTAAGTTTGATTTTCTAACTGCCAGGATTTCCAATCGCTGCAATAAATTCGCTAGCCAAAAGTTAGCTAGGTGGAAGCTAAATATTGCTTGGAAAAATGATCGCAACGTTAACTAGAACATTGACTGAGAGTTAATATTAACTACTAGCTACGTAGCAGACACTTTTAACTGAGTATTGAAACACCGGCCCTTAATAGACAATCAAATTCTAAGAAAAAAATCAGTCCGACGCAAATCGGAAAAACTTGTCCATTTAGAACCAAATATACTGGTACTAGCATTAAAAAATAATGATAAATATATTTTGAAATTTTAAATTGCATTTCAAATCTGTGTGCCAAATTTGATCAAAATCATTAGAACCGTTTTAGAAAAAAATATTTAATTCTTAAGCCTTTAGTTTTCTTAAGCCTTACCACCACAGCCTCTGTCTCTGCTTTTTCTAGGCGCAACAGATTATGTCATCTTATACTACTGTCATCTACTATGTGTTAAATTTGATCAAAATCGTTAGAACCATTGTAGAGAAAAAATTATTTACCCTCTACACCGCACCCCTTGGAACACTCCTGAATTTTCTGGAAGCAAAGAACATACCACCTTGTACTGATATTAAGGAACTATCCATATGCCAAATTTGGTCGCAATCGTTACAACCGTTTGAGAGGAAATAGTTATTTAATTTTTAACCTTACCCTCTCCACCTTCGTCCCCGCATTTTCAAAGCTAATGACTCATGTCATCTCATACTAGTACCAAGGAAGTATTTATGTGTCAAATTTGATCAAAATCGTTAAAGTTGTTTTTGACAAAAATATTTTTTGCAATTTTTATCGAATTTTAGGGGTTAACTCCCCCATATTTGAGCTAGGTTCAATCTTGGCTGCAGATGTGACCGTCCGGAATAAAATACAAAATTTGAGCAAAAACAATTCAGTAGCTTGGGCTTTAGGTGCTACCACAGAGAGCAGACGACTGACCATAGACAGACATTTTTCAAAAACCACTATTTGGCTTTGGGTAGCTCTTCTAATTGAATCCTGTGATATGTTTTGAAATGCATTTCTTACTCTTTGCATACAATCTTCAATGGTTGTTAATGGGCTCTGATAAACTTTATTTTTAATAGTTCCCCAAATGAAATAATCCAGAACTGATAAATCGGGCGAGCGAGGAGGCCATAAGAAAGATCCATTATTGGCAATCCATTGATCATAAAAAGTTTCTTGTAAATAATTATTAATTAAATATGCGTTATGTGGGGGGAGCACCGTCGCGCTGATAATGTTTCTATGTTCGGCGAGAGGTAAATTTTCTAAATAGTTATTATTCAAATTTTGTAAGATATTCAGATATCTTTCAACTAAAGAAAAAAACCAAAAATTTACCTTTACATATTAGCAGAAGAGAAAATTTAATTTACCGTTTAAATTTTCCTGATAACATTGTAATGCCACCACTCTATCGCTTCTTATGGCACAGCAAACATTGAACTGCCAACTTTCCTTAAAGTTTCGCTCTCTGAACATATGAGGATTTGAGTCACTCCAATAATGCGAATTGTGTCTATTAAAAAGTCCATTTTTAGTGAATTATGTTTCATCTGTCCATATAATATTTCCCAAATAAGAATCGTGACCCTCAGACCTTATTGGAAAAAACTCAAAAAAATTCTTGTCCTCTTAGGAAATCTGCTTCTTTTAATCCTTGAACCATATGGAATGAAAACGGGTGAAACTTATGTTTTAATAAGATTCTGTGAATTGAAGCCTTGCATAGTCCCGATTAAAGAACAGCTTGTCTTAATGACATCCTTGGAAATGCATGAAAATATCCCAGAATTTCAACATTTTTGTCATCAACAATAGGCTTTCTTCTTTGCATTTTTGCCTTGACAGAGCCATAATTTTTTTAATTTTCCAGTATGCGTTTTACAGTGTTTGGTGACGGTTTCCATTTTTCTGGATATTGAGTAGCAAATGTGCTGCAAGTTCTTGATATTACTTTATCACATTCTCCATATATAATAAACAAATTTAAAAATTCTTCGTGGGTGTAACTTAAACGTGCTGGCATTTTTTGACATAAGATAATGACTGATTGTTTCTAATCATGGCTATTTTGACGAAATGATTACAACAATTCATGAATTTCTAATAAAACCGCAAATACTTTAAAAAGTTGTAACTTTAACCCCCACAATGCTAATAACAGAAAAAGGGGAATTCAATTTTACACAACTTGATGTAAAAAAATATAGGGTGTTCTATTTGAACTAAATAAGTTCTCGCGGTTTGAAGTTGACAAAATGTAACGCGAAAAACGGAACACTTGGTATGATATTATTGAATTTATTTCAGTTGTAGAACGTAGTTCTCTTTGTGTTCTTTTTATGTAACGAGAAGCAAATGTGGATCTTTTACACGAAGAAAGTTAGAACGGTTCTTGCAAACCGTTGCACCTGTCAAATTTCTATAAAATATCAAATATCTCTGAAACGGCTAGGTTTAGGTATAGGATATGCTACATATTCTCGACTCAGAATTTTATGCTCTTTTCTAAAATTCTAAAATATATAGGGTGTTCCGTTTGAAATAAGCAAGTTGGTATCGACTTCCGGTATAAGCGGAAGTGCCAGCTGCTTGTAATTATTTTAGTTGGATTCGCCACATCTACATTAGTAATTATCTAAATTTTCAAAATTATCTGATGCATACTTTTCTCTGTATCGATCGATTCAGTTCCCGGTGAGACACCCTGTATACTATTATATGGGAAAATAAAAATGTGAATATTCAGTTTTTCACAAAACTTGGTATGGGTACTATAGGTATTTTCTAAGTTATAGCGATTTGAATATTGTCATTATAGCAACGAAAAAAACTGGTAATTTGAAACGGTTTGTCATAAATAACTAAAAACTTATTACGATTAATAAAGAAGTACAAAAATGAAGCTAATAAATTGACAAAAGTAGTATCTGTATGATATATGCTTCTAAAGGTTTAGTAGTTTAAAGATGTCACTTGAATGTCTATAAGGTGGGATATTTTTAAATCTCAAATAGACATCTTAAAAATAATAAACTAAAGATATAAATTGAAGGTCATGTGAAATGACGTTCAACTAAATGTAAACATAAGTTTACTTAATTTCTTATAATCCTGGTACGGTTTTTAAAATTTTATTGTGTAAAATTCTTTTAAATAAGTAGCTTATTAGATGCCGACAACTGTCAGCGTGAAATGGGGGACTCTTAACCAAATTAATCGTCGCGAACGGAAAATGTATTTTCAGCAATTAATAAATTTCGGCAGAGGCAGTAAATTAATTTAGCCCAAATTGTTGAAGAAAAATGGTAATTCCGCAACTAGAATATAAATCAATCTTAATTTAAACGGATAGACGTAAATATCGCTTTATTTTGTCGGTTAATATCTAAGGCAACCAAAATAAATTGTTATTTAAAGTATTATTTTATCATAATTTTAAAATATGGCTTGCTATTAAACGAAACTAATAAATAATAGTCATCTTTAATGATCTTAATACACTTATAAATTCATCTCATTTATTGAAAATTAAAATCAACTCCGAATACACGTGCATTTCTGAATCATGAAAATTAACGAATACCCATCAATGGATGACAGAATACTGGGAAATCTATCTCGGGAATAATAGACCATTGCCATTATTTTTTATAAATCGTATTCAACTTCAGTTTGGCATGTAATAATAATTAGAAGTTGAAATGTAATGGTAAATGACGTCAAAACAAGGAATGGTTCTATACGGTATATCACAGCTTAAACATTTTCATGCATATATGACACAATGTCTTATTGGGAGAGTTCAGTAACATCCAAAGTTATTACGAAGAGGACGGAACTATTGATGAATGTAATCTTAATACATCTTAATATATCCAACACAGGAATACAAGTTTTTTTTAATATTTAGTTAACGTCTGCCTATTTTTCCGTTACTGTGGATAAACACCGACGCCTGTAGAAGAGTTACCCCCCAACCAGGAATATTGCCAAACCCTCTTCTCTTTCGAACAGTAGGAATCTTTCACTTGCCTAATATTTAATAGACAAGGAACCGATGGCATTACATCCCCTCCGAAGCATGGTATATCCACTACACCTCGAGTAAGATTGCATAGCATCCACACATACACTGATATACAAGCCGCTGGAAGATGTGTGGCGAGGATACGGTCTTCCTTGTGAACAAGAGGGATACTCAGGCGATAAAAAAAATTATATTTTGGAGTGTGGCTTGGGACTCTTGGAGTACCTCGTGCGCTTTCTGTGGTTAATAAAGTCAAAAAACAATTTTCAAATTTTAGTCAGGGTCCAATACTACACCCGGTATATATATTTTCTGGAAGTTCTTGAGCACTGTTTACAATTGTAGACGTTGAAAATCTTATTTTTGAGTTTTCACTAATTTGGTCAGGGCCAAAAGCTGTATATGACATTTTCGAAACTTCTTAAAATAATAACACTTTTGATTAAGCAAAATGCACAGTATATATTTAATACATTTTAACAAAGTTTGAGACAGTAATTTGTCCACAAATTATAATAGTAAGAAGTGAAAAAATTTGTAAAATTAGAAAAAAAAAACTAGGTACAGAAAAATCTACTAGGCAAGTTTGGCTCGAGGACCAAAAGTTCATCTAGAGATACACTTTCTTGAAATATTCTTTCCTATTATTTGGGTTTTCTACCACATGTATTATTATCCTCTTCAAAACAAATCACCGAATCTACAAAATAATAGAATTATTGGGAAAAAACCTCTGCGCCCGTGACGTTTACGCCAAAGGAAAAGTCAGAGGTTATGTTTTGCAAATAATATAAATCGTAATAAACACAGAAATAATGTATTTAGCTGACGTTTCGGAAAGTAATCTCTTTCCGTTTTCAAAGCTTTTTTTTGAAGAACTCTTATTTTGCTGTGTATGTCAAATACACAGCTTTAAGATTCTGTTTATGTTATTTCCATAGATACTTACTACTTACACAGAACATAGAACTGATGATATTTTCTTTTATATAATGTTGAGTTTGTTAAGTTCTTCTTTTAACATTGGTAGCCAGGTTGTACAGATATCTACAGAACAATTCGATACGCACTTATCTTCATTTAATAAGATTATTGCTGATTCCTTAATTTTTCTTTTTTTGGTATCTGTTTCTTTTGTTAAAATTTTTGCCGAGTCCCAGTTTATTCTATGTCCGTTTTCCCAAGCATGTTCACAAATCTTTGATTTCTGAATTTCATTCCTTCTAATGTAATTCTTGACATACACAGCAAAATAAGAGTTCGTCAAAAAAAAACTTTGAAAACGGAAAGAGATTACTTTCCGAAACGTCAGCTAAATACATTATTTCTGTGTTTATTCCGATTTATATTATTTGCAAAACATAACCTCTGACTTTTCCTTTGGCGTAAACGTCGCGGGCGTAGAGGCTTTTTCCCAATAATTCTATTATTTTGTAGATTCGGTGATTTGTTTTGAAGAGGATAATAATACATGTGGTAGAAAACCCAAATAATAGGAAAGAATATTCGAAGAATGCCACAAATAACTTTCAGACAATACTTTCTTGAAAATTTACCAAAATTCACTTGGACGGCGACGACGAGCCAGTACAAAAAATACACTGGGCACTGGCACCAAATTAATACCAAAATTCCATCTAGAAATGCACTTTACTGAAAATTTACCAAACTATACACAAACGAAAATATATAACACTAAGATCACTGGAGACCGACATGCCTGTGTGTGAAAATCTCGGCCTTATATAAGTCCGGTAGCGTTTTGTTTAGACGGGGACAGTGTCTCGTCGGATCGTTAAACCCAATTTCTGCTTCGTTTATCGTGCACCGTCCAGTTTTTTTAGCGAGGGAGCGATTTTTGCATAGAAAACGGAATATTTTGAAAATAAAACATATATGGAAATTGGACATTGATAAGGGACATCTTTTGAAGAGATATTCAGAACTCTAACTGAAATGCCTATTTAATTATTTAGGATTAACTGCTAGGTTAAAACAACTGACATTGATGTGGTCCGGTAATATATGACGAAGGCCTCCACTTCGATATGGACGGTGAATGTGTGTCGGAGAGTTTTTGTAGTTAACTTGGGGGCCTTGAGTTTACGCGAGAGCTTTAACGTATAGGCATTTCGAAATTAATTTTGATGAAAAAAGGTAACTTTTGAGAAAGGCGAGTTTGTGATTTAACTATTAAAATTAGATAATTTGAAATGATGTGAAACTAATTTAGAATAATGTAAAAAAAAAAAATAATAGAAACGGAATATAATCTTGTAAATATAAATTTGGAAGGCAATTTTCATGTGATTGAAGTTCATGCTGGGGCAGCATTTTTAGGACGACAATTTGTAATAATGTGACTGTAAAATTGTTATTTGGAAAGTTTGAAAGCTATTATTGGTAATTTTGGTTTATTTGTGAATTATCGAGTGTTTGTGACTTGTTCCAGAATTTGATTAGAAAAACTGTAGTTTTTGATAAATTTAAGTGTTTGAATGACTTTTTTTATTGTATTTTAACTTGATTGGCTAAACATTCTGTTTATTTGGAAAACTATGAAACTCTTGAAATTTATCTTTTGGCTTATGCCTGAAAGGTACTATAACACTTGAAACTCACCCATCTAAGTACTGACCGCGCCTGGCTTTGCTTTAACCGCATATCGAAATATGTAGCTAGTAAAGACGCACCTACAGTCGCCCCTGGGCTGGGATAAAAGTAAATTACTAATAATTGTTCCAAATAATGTGAAGTTAAACTTTGACACTCACCTTTAAACACCAATTTAAATTGAGGGAAACGTCGTTCATCGTTGACATAATTGGCTGATACTTCAGTAGAGTTGTAAAGTACATTTCAAATTTAATGGGGTCTGAGAGATCTGTCTCATAAGGTACATGGCAGGAGAGCTAAAATTAGTTGTGATTTTTTATTTTATTTGAGGTGTGAAAGTACAAATACATCTTCAATTTCATCACAATAGGATTATTCTTTGACATTTTAATATTTTGAATCCAAAATGGCGGTAAAAATATTTAAATGAGAAGGTAATCAAAAGTTTATGAACTAGTTATTACTAAAATACATGTTAATAAAGGGGATTATTCAAGATTTCCAAAAAATATTATGATGTCTCTTATTTTTTTAAATCTGAAAACATTTTTGGAAATATATATGAATGTATAACGGAGCCAAAAGCTTCTGCACAGGTCATTATGAAAAAATAAGTAAAAATATGAATGTAAGGCGGATCATTCAAGATATCCACTAAATAAATTTCGGCAGCTCTTAATCTTATTTGCTTTTCTTTAACTCACAACGTGTGCACAATGTTTATGTTCAAATCTTGCGTCCATAATTTAACATACTTCCTGACATAATCAATTGATGAAATTTTGTACAGTTACTAAGATCGGATGCCAATACAGTATTCCACCGTTACTTTTGCAAATATCTACACGTAGGGGCGCGGGGGTGAAAATTGAAATCTGCAAAACGAAGGAGCGAGAAAGCGAAGGAGTGAGAAATCAAAACAAATCGTTAAAAGACGATTTTTTATTGAGCGATATCAAAACTTGCTTCTCTGTAAAAAGTCGTACTAAAAAGTAAAAAATAAATAAATATTAATGTACGAATGCAAGAAAAGCAAGGCGTGCGCACTTTATATATAAGTATATGTATCACCTTTACGTACGCATGACTGAAGACACTATGTATACAACGATTCCACTCCTTTCATACAATCATGCGAACAATCATGAGAACATTTATCCTCATAAAAAAAATTGTAAATCAATAAATAAATAACTATCTACTCGCCAATCGGAAATAAACGATTGGTTTTTATATCTGTAAGCCATCCAATTACATGATAAAAGCATTTTTAAAGTTAACGTCATCATTTTGTATTCAATTATAACAAAATATTATCAAACGCTGCTACTCGTTATGATATTGCGAATAATATTAATTTACATATATTTTTTTAACTCGTACACTGTACTAAATGATTATTGTTCTTTAACTAAATGATTATCCTTTTGCTTTTATTTCTGTTAGAAGTCACTTTTCCAGCTTTTATAAACCAGACAAAATGATTAGTCTATTATATTATGGAAATAACTAATGACTGATTAACAGCAAGTTAAAGGATAAATCTAATGCAATTTCCCTGGTTACCTCAGAAATTTCGTATATATGCAGGATTTTTAATAACCGTGCTAGATTTTTACTGCTGAAAAACTAAAAGCCGTTAATCAATGCCTTGCCAACTAGAAATTTTATTAAATTAATTGAAAAATGTCTGATGGTACCATCTAGTGCCAGATTACTTTCATGTGGTTCATAAAGTAGTTTTATGATTAATATCATGAATTTTTCAAATTTAATTATTGCATCTCGTAAAACTTATCGATTCATATCAACAGGGTTATCTAAAGAAACGGAATTGTGTTTAATACTAATTCGGTGATATTTAAATAGATTTTTACCAAACGATTTTTATTTAATCTACAAATTAATAAAAAATTATTTGATGTCTAAGTATATCGGCAGATTCTTTTAACCTAAAACACTCAAATGTCTCGAATAATAGGCACTCTACAAAAAAAATTCCACAATTAAAATTTAATCATTCTGCGGAGGATATACATTAGTGATAAAATTAGTCACCCCCCTTCCTTGTAAGTCGGGCGGGGGGGTAATTTCGAAACCTTAAATGAGAACCCCTATTTTGTCGAAGCATGAGGGCGTTCTTCTCTTTGTTTCACAAGACATCAAAGTACTTGGACGCTACTCTTGAGTATATTACTTCACGCGCATCTCGTTAATAATGTTAGCACCATCGAGAGATGACTGAATTTGGTTTCCAGTTTTAATCGTTTCTCAATGATGAGTGAATTTGTGAATTCGTCGAAATTAATGCTGAAAAGGTCGTATTTTAATTAATCTTTCGATAGTCTTAAATACAATAATTCCAACATACCTAAACATATTATTGTATTATTGCGTTGCTATGTCAGTTACACAAAATTTTGAAAACCATCAACATGCAATATTTTTTTTGTTATTAATCAAATATACAGTAAGAATCATTCAATGAATTATCGTATCGGGCACCTCAATGTACGATCTTTGTTCACTGGCTTTCATGAATTATCCACCGGGATTTTGAGAGATTCTTATCAAATTTTTGCAGTTACTGAGAGTTGGCTAAACGAGAATATAGATTCAAATGCTGTCGCTATACCGGGCTATAGTATTGTCAGAAGAGATAGGGACACAGGTGAGAGAGGAGGGGGCGTAGCACTTTACATAAAAAATTAAATTCATTATACAGTTATTAATATGGAGGAAGTTGATGGCAACCGTGGCGGCCTAGAGCAGTTATGGATTAAATTTAAGAACAAAGGTAAAATATACGGTTTTGGCGTAGTAAACAGGGCTTCCAAAATTAATGTTGCTTCGGCTATCCAAAGTTTGGAAAATTGTTTAACTAACATACTACCCCAAGTAAATGAAGTTATTTGTGTTGGTGATTTAAATATTAACCAGTACAATATTTCTAATTCTGATGTTATTAAATTTAATTACTTACTAGATGCCTACGGCTTAGGTCAAATTGTCAATGCACTAACTAGAATTACTAATATTAGCGAGACGTTAATAGATGTAGTTATCGTCAGTGATGAGTCCATTATCAATAATTTGAGGCTTCTTGACAACGAGATATCCGATCATATGCTTATTTATTGTGAATTGTCATGCGTAGTTGAAAAGAATAACCAGTTTTAACCTCTCCACAATAAAATTTTATACTTATCGTGATTTTAAATATTTTGATTATAATAATTTTTTATATGATCTAAATAGTATTCATTGGGATCAAATCTATTATTGTGAAAATGTCAATCAAATGCTTAGTTTTTTTATTAATAATATTATTATCATTGTAACAACGGTGAGAATATCTAAACCTAGATTAATGGTCAAAAATAAAAAACATGCATTGGCCAAATTCAAACAATCAAAGTGTCTAAGGGATTGGGAGTTCTACAAATGTTTGAGAAACATTACGACCTCAGCTATTAGGTGTGAAAAAAAGGGATATTTAAGTTTTGTTCAAAATTAGAAGAACGCTAAAGAGTTATGGCGAACATTAGATATTATGAATGTAACCAATTCTAAGGACAGATCTGAGATACCACTGCACCTCTCAGATCCAAATGAGTTAAATGAATACTTTACCTTAACTAGTAAATATACCTTTGCTTGCAACGAATTGTTGAATTATTTCGATCGGAATAATTTTCAAATTGCTGAGCAATTCTCATTTGAAGAAGTATCGAAAGAGCAAGTGTATACCGCTGCAAATAAAATCAAGTCGAATGCTTCTGGTCTTGACTCTATATCCAAGGAATTGCTCTTATTATGTTTTCCAGATCTACTAGTCTATCTAACGTTCATAATAAATTAATGTATTATTCAAGGTGTGTTTCCAGATATGTGGAAAGAAGCTCTTGTGAAACCACTTAAAAATCAAACTCTGCTGAAAATTTCATTGATTTACGTCCTATAAGCTTGTTACCAGTTATGTCAAAAATAACAGAAAGACTCACGTATGATCAGATCATTAGTTACGCGACAAAACATCAAATAATCCCTAAAAGTCAGTCGGGCTTTAGGGTAGGCCACAGTACCACGAGCGCACTCCTCAAAGTATCTGACGACATAATAAGAGGCTATGATAAAGGGAAAATGACTACTTTAGTGCTGCTTGACTACTCCAAAGCGTTTGATACTATTAACCATGAATAATTATTATTTAAATTGAAATATTACGGTTTTTTCAACACTACTTTGAAATTGATAAAATCGTATTTTACTAACCGTAAACAAAAAGTAGTTGTCATGAATACTTCTGTATCTGACTCGAAAGTGCTGGAATCTGGTGTCCAGCAAGGATCGATTTTGGGGCCTTTATTTTTTATCCTATATACTGCTGATTTTTTTACTGCCCTCACAACCTGTAAATCTCATTTTTACGAGGATGATACCCAGATTTATAGCACTTTTGAACCAGTACAAACTGAGCAGTCTGTTGAAAATATAAATCAGGATATTAATAACCTTGTGAAATATTCTCGTAAGCATTGGTTGCAAATTAATGAAGCTAAGTCTGCTGTTATTATTTTTTTGAAAAGAAAGTAATAGACAATATATCACGCGTAATACTGAGATCAGAAATTAACATTCAAGGATAAGATAAAAAACTTGGGCCTATTCTTTGACCATGACTTGAAATTCCAACCGCATATTAATAACCTCATGCGAAAATCTTATTCTGCATTAAAAAAATTATACTCCTGTCCCCATTTTCTAAATGAAAAATTAAAAATAATTTTAACAGAATCACTTATTTTATCATTTTTTAGTTATGGTGATATCGTCTATGGGCCTTGCTTAAATCAAATTAATGACTACAGGATACAAAAGGTTCAAAATATGTGTGTAAGGTTCATTTTTAACTTGAAAAAGACTGATCATGTTTCCATAAATTAAAATCCCTAAAATGGTTTAACATGGATCCTAGACGAAAGCTACATCTTGCGTGATTCGTACATAAATTAATTTGTACTGAAAATCCCCCATACTTAAAAGAGCTACTGATCCCCAGATTTTTTATTCATGATCGCAACTTAAGGTATACGGAATATCTAACGACTCCTCAACACTCGACCACATTCTTTAAAAAATCCTTTACATACTATGCCGTAAATCTATATAACACCATCCCTGCTAGCATCAAGAAACTCTCGGTTAACTCTTTTAAAATTAATTATAAAACATTCCTTCTTGGCCAGTGAGCAAAGGTATAGAAGTAAAAAATATTTATTTATTTATTTTTATTTTGTATTGTCAATTGCATACTATTTACATATTGTGTACATATTATATTTATTTGTCATACAATTCCTGTGAAATTTTTGATGGTTGAGTATCTGAGCAGCCTCTAGGTTGGACACCGCCATATGTTGTTAAATAAAGATACTTTATTATTATTATTATCCTTCTGGTGAAATAAACAATGTCCACAAAACGATTTAGCTGCATAAATCGGTGATAATGATTTTTTAGGAATTTATCATATCATTAAACAACAACATAAAATTTGATTCGGTATGTATTTTTTATCCTTTATTGCATTGTTTATGCAGTTAGTATGATGACATTGGTTCACGACTAGTTTTTAAATGGGAATTATACTAAGCACGATGGGATTTGATATAAAATAAGGTACTTCTATAACCTTCTACTACCAAGTGTTTTATTTTTTAAACTAATTGGCTTTTACAACAAATTTGAGTCGCCTACCTCTAACTTACAGGAATAGCAAATAGCAGCAAGCAAGGCCGTGTGGTTAAAACTAAGTTTAATATTATATCGTCCAAGAACTAAGTAGAGCGTGAAAAAGATATACCATTTTCTTCGATGGATTTCTCACTAATTGCCTCAATATGTGCAATATGTGCAATATTCGTGCAATGGGTGTAATATCTGTGCCCTACAGTACATATGCAATATTGCACTTGCGGGAAATTAATGTGAAGTCATTACTCCATCGCTTTCTGTGCAGTGTTTAACTACAATGTTTAAATTAATCAACCCATTAAATAGAATAAAACACTTGCAACATACAATTCATACGTTAAATTAATAAGGTGTGAGACTTAAGAGATAATAACACACTTGGGTTACATATTACTTTGTATTTACACCTCGCATTATATACTCTTGGAACATGTTTTATTCAATTGCCCTTAATTATATTTGTGAGCTCATAGCACGTACACTAATTAATTATGCGAGGAACGATGTATACTGCTCAAATTTGGCCGACATCAAACCAATATTTGAATCTATATAAATTTTATATAGGCAGTACAATCCGTTAAAATTCAAGAACGATGTATTTGATATAACTTATTATCATCACAATTTTTATAACAATGTTAAATGTACATAACAGTTTCTAGCCTATTTATAACTATCGAAATAATAATAGGTGTTTATGAACTGTACTGGCCGTGGCTTTCAGGTGGTCAAACCTTGTTGAAAGACAAATGTGTATCTAATCGCTGCCTGAGTTCGAGAAAAAATTCGGAATATAAACACCACAGAAATTAGACAACCCCCAATTCCAGAAGCTAGGGCTTATGCGGAAGGCGGTTACACATTGAAAAAACGCGGACATACAACCATTTCCTCCGATAGTGCCAGTGCCGGAGCCAGGATTCGAACCCGGTGGTGCGATATCCGTGTGATTAATCGCGATTGCCACCTCACGCCTTAACCCACTCGGCTATCGACCAGACGAAAATAGTAAATGTTATTGGAAAATGGTTGTTTTTCTACATTTTTTTCAAGTAACAAATCATTTTCCCCACAAGCTCTGTATAATTTTTACAGTGCCGTATATCCAGTTTCCTTATTACCAAGTGTTTAAGCTGTAAATCATGAATTGACATTAAAACTATTTATAAATGAACTGTAATTATCCGATCAATCCATTTGTATGATAGTTTATTCACAATTTTCAAATTGATCGCATTTCTCAAGAACAGAGTAATTTATTTCTCCAAAAACCATCACGCCAATGCTCCAGAAACAATTTATTTTACCGTGTTTGTGTAATTAATTGATCTTTTCTATCATTTGGTAAATCAGATATATGAAGTGTGCAAGTAAACCATTTTCAGGGATATTCTATATTATGTGAAATATTTTGTTAGAAAAGAGTAGTAATAAGAACACTACTACTAAATATACTTAGTTTTATTAACTAAAAATAATTAAAGAAAAAATGAAATTATTTAAATTATCAAGACGTGACAATGTTACTCAGTAGTAATGGTATAAAAGGTAATCTAAGAATTAATGTTCAATGACTAGTTTTTTATTATACTCCTCACTTAATCATATACAAATTGCAAATATGAATAATGACAATATTAAAGATAGTGTAGACAAATATAAAATAATAAAATTGTTATAAGGATGGAAATAAAATATACATATTATTACGACCTAAAGTCAGGTCAAGAAAACGAGGTCCCAGATATTAAGATTCTTTATAGTGAGAGTAAAACAATAAAACCAATAAGTAAACACAAATACAATTTATTATAACAATGGGCAAAGTACAGTACAAACAAAGAAAATTTCAGGGAAAAATTTTACAATACTATAAATATTAAGGCCTAGGGTTTTCCTCAGCTAACGTTAGGACAAAAATTAGAAATTTAAACAATTTTACAAGAAAAATAATATTAAGGGATAATTTAGCTTTTACAAAATTTTTAGATTTTCCCAGGAGCTCGAGAATGGAGGTTTCTCTTGTTGATCGAGATTCTTGCTGGTTATAGAAATCTTCACAAATAATTAAATAGGGTTTTTCTCAATCGTAAGGTGTAAAACAGGGCAAATTCAAATACCATAAATCGTGTATCAAAGAATAGCAGAATGAGCCAAAAGTCCAAACCAAAGTAATCATAATAACAGAATAGTTGGTAAGTTCTGTACCCAAAATCTAGCGGTATCAAATCGTCTATAATTAAATTTACAAAATTAGTCTCAAACTTAACCTCTAACGTGAGCACCTGTCTATAACAACAATAAGAAGTTAAAACTTACTTAAAATACTTTTGGCGATACTCGCTAATTAAATTCGATTTTATCGAAATTTCCCTTAAAATAATCCAAAATATTTACTGAAAATATGTGAAATCTACTTTATGATCCGGTACCAAACCGAATAGCAACCACGTGCATTTTAAAATAAATTAATCATTTAGCTTATTTAGTTTTCAGTTTAATTTCTTGATCGAAACAGGAAGTTTGAAGGAACTTGAGTGATATTTATAACCATTTTCACCCACGAAAACAAATGAGGATATAACGTAAACTGACTGTCAGCTGTCATAGAGTACCAACCTGAGAAATTTTAAAACTAAATCAATTGTTATGGACTCTTCGATTATATTACTACTTAGTGGAGTAAAATTAGACTTTCGGAGAAAATTTTACGTGGAGCAACGCGACATAAAAAAAATAAGTTTATTTTGGCGAAACTAAAAACACCCTGAGTTTTCTGCTTTAGTAGGTCGGGGAACCCTTTTTCTCGCGAAAAAGGTGTAAATTGGTCATTTTTAAGGGTGGTTTTTCAGTTTTAATTTATTTTGGACCATTTAAAATGCTAGTTAAAAAACGAAAATGGTGCCCTTTTATTGTCGATGGTCAAGGAAGCTTCAGTTCAAATTTCGTGGAAATCGGTTCGTCGCCACCCACGATAAATATACTGAAAAAACGTCAAGAGTTGAATTACGGCTAACTTGGCTAAAATTAAACCGAATTTGATGAAATTTTAGATACAAGTAACCTATATAACCATGAAATAGCCCGCCAAATTTTTGGCAATAATATGCAACAGTTTGGCCGCAATTCCATTCTTAATCCAAATTATACAAAATTTTCCCCAATTTGCCCAAATGGTAAAACGAATTTTTTTTAACCAAAATTAAGGTACTTTTATGTACTTTCCCGTGATGCAACTAAAAAATAACTTCTTTTAATTTAGCCGATTTTTTGTCATTTTTGGTGTATACATGCGGCGATTTTCCGTCATTTTCGGAAGAAGTGTATATGATTGGTAACAATCGTTGAGGGAAGAAATAACGACAGTAGCTTAATGCACACACGTTTGGCTTGAAATTAAGGACTCCAGGGTTCGAATCTTGGCTAGGGATAGGTATTTAGTGGCGTATTTAAAGTTTTACCGCGTTGGTAACAGTGAACTAGACGGGGCTGTGTGAGAGGCAACACGACTAGTGTTATATCGCTCTTGAGTGCGAATCTCAGTTGAGGCAGAGGGTAATGTCGTAGGGGATAGTTAATGAATATTTGTGTGTATGTGTCCTGGTTTACTGGTAGAATAGCTAATGCTAAACTCCGCCAGAACGGTAATCTAAATAAGAGGATAAAATAAATAGATAGATAGCTAAGTAACTATTGACTAACTGTTATACATTTGCATGTATAGGTCCATAGTGTAAAACAAAATATAATTAATGTACAAGTATTAATATAAACTATATTACATCAATCAACAGAAACATTAACAATAAAAATACACAAGCTAAAATGAAAGTAAATACTGCAATTTTGATAACCTAATTAATCATAATTCGTACAAGTCTCATTGTACCACGTATTCAAATGACCCATTTTCCGTCGTTTGGTTTGTATTCTCATTGTTATTCCCTCATTGTCGTTCTGTAAACTACGAGAAGCTTTTCACCTACGTTACTGTAATGAATTATGAATATTCAAGGTTTTAATGGAATGCTCTACGGCCAAATGATTCTTCCCCTGATTTTAATTTTAGCTGCTACCCACATTTTATGCCAAAATAACAAAACAAAGACAAAGAAGAATGTAAATATTTGAAAGATATAATTTGGTGGTTAATGTGAAAGGGTTTCAAGCTCCAAATTTAATTAATCCTGGAAATAGCCAACGATATTGTTTTAAAGGATTATGCTAAACTAATGACGCTAAACCATAATGTTTGTTAACCTAAATTAAAACCATGTATTTCAACTAATAATTTTTGACTAAATACGATTCTGTTCATGATACTTTGGTAATTATTTTATATATTATATTTATATAATTCACATGAGAATAAAACAAAAAATTTGCACAAATTTTAAAAAAATTTCTTCGAATTAAGTTTCAATGCGTCAACTTACTGTCGACCATGATGCAATATGTTAAGAAGATAAATGAAGAAGTCACCGTTTTCAATGTATATTAATGCATTTTTACTAAGATCACATTAGCTATATTTCCTAACAGACAAATATACAGGGTGTCCGGAAAGTAAAGGGGTCCAGTTTAACTGTAGCTTTCTGAGGTTGAATGAAGCAGTTTAAACTAAATATACCTTAGTCTAAAAGTGCTTTCTTAAGGAGTTATAGGGCCATAAAATATATATATTTTTAAATCTATAATGGGTATAGTTCAGAAAACAAATGACTAATCAAGATGAAAATTGGTACACATATAACTTGGAGGAGTCCGAATATTATGAGGGTATAAATATTCCTGCACATTATCATAGATGGCGCTGTAGACATATTTTTTTGACTTATTTATTTGAAATATTTTTTATCACAAATTTTTATTATTATTTTGGATCCGAATGACTTCATATTATGATACAAAAACTAATTCTATGAAACTATTTTTTTTATATACATTTATTTAACGTCGGCCTATTTCCGCTACTGAGGCCTAACACCGACGCCTGTAGACGAGCTACCCCCAACCAGGAATTTTGCCGAACCTCATCCCTTAAGAAGAGTAGGGATCTTTTACTTGCCTAACATTTAATAGACAAGGGACCCACGGCTTTACATCCCCTCCGAAGGATGGTATATCTCCTATACAACCCTCGCCTAAGGTTGTACAGCTTCTGCGCATACACTGATATACAAGCCGCTGGAATATGTGAGGCGAGAACGCGGTTTCCGTTGGAATGGTCACCCACCCAAGTACTAACTGCGCCTGTCGTTGCTTTACATCGCATACCGAAGTATGTACATAGTAAAGACGCACCTACGCTCGCCCCCTTCTATGAAACTAAGGTCTACTTATTTCATATCGATAAAATGCACCGTTTTCAATTCAATCGCACTTAAATCTTCCAGCACATGCTAATAGCATCATGCAAATTGATATTCGGTCAAGTTAGCGTTTGTCAAATTGACATTATTCAACCAGACATTTGGGATTTTGTTTTACTGTTGTGTAATATTTTCTTTGATATTTTATTACATTTTGAGAAGATGCCGCGACACAATTTATTTTGAAACTCTGAGATGATGGACATGATTGCGGCTTATTGTCAAATTCAATTTAATGGAGGAGCTGCAGTAAGAAGGTATAGTGAACTGTATCAAAATTGTCGCCAACCTAACAGAAAACCATTTTAAATTCTGTTTGAACGGCAAAGAGAATATGGGCGCTTTCGAGTAAGGTACCATGCAGGGCGATCAACTGATCGAACCGTTAAAGAAAAAGAGGATATTTTAGAGCGAGTAGAAGAAAATCCTGAGATTAGTGACGACATTTATCTGCAGCTACTGGTGTACCCCGGATAAGCGTTCACAATATCCTTCGGATCCAGTTACTCTATCCGTATCATCATACAAAAGTGCAGGAGTTGCTACCAAATGATTTACCACTTAGAACACATCTCAGAATACATTTTTGCAGGTGGTTACAAACAAAATTCAACTTTGTGTGGCCGTGTGCTCTTCACTGATGAGGTAAATTTTACCCGCCGCGCCGTGTCATCATTAATACATGGAATTCCCATACATAGAGTGAAGAAAATTCCCATATAACACGGGCCAAACATTTTCAATACGAATTTTCTATTAATGTATGGTGCGGTATTGTTGGTGATTACTTATTAGGACCTTATGAAATTCCTTCTTTAAATGGCGAGTCATAGTTAAATTTTGGGAAAATGTTTTGCCAACCTTGCTAGCAGCCATCCCTTTAAGTCTGCGGAGGAATTAATGGTTTATGCAAGATGGCTCTCCTGTTCATTTCGAACTAAATGTGCGAAATTATTTAAATAACCAGTTTCCGCAACGGTGGATTGAACGTGGATCTGACCATTTATGGCCACCACGAAGCCCAGACCTTAATCCACTAGATTATTTCATCTAGGCAATACGTATACAACACTCAAGCCACACTAGAGACGAACTGTCATGAAAAATCGGATAGGAGATAAAAAATAGACATAATAATGGATCATTTTTTCGTGTTAGACAAAATATTGCAAAACATCTGTAACAAGAAAAATTTTAAAAATCAGTTTTGATTTAAATAGTTATGTGAATCTGTTTCTGAAATATACCTAAAACAAAACATTTTTTTATTTAAAAACGCATAATTTCGTAAGAAAGCACTTTTGGACCTTAGTATGTTTGGTTTATTCGGCTCCATTTGACCTCAGAGTACAGTTAAGCTGGATCTTTTACTGTCAGGACACCTTGAATATTTATTAAAACTAATTTTGCAACAGTATAGTTATTGCAAAACAAATTGATACTGAATTTATTACAAATTTTACCTGAAAAATTACATTGAAATAGATAAACTTAATCCCTACCAATTCAATTCAACACATATTTACTTACCGATTTCAATCAGCCTTGTTCGCCAAAAATTGTGTTTGTAATGTTCAGGTTAGATATTACCATCAGTATTTGAGGTTAGAAAAGTCACTGTCAGATTAACGTAACCGTTAGATATATAGTAGAGGCAATAGAAAGTTTTAGAACACCCAAAATAACATAACGTTATCAAAATGCTGTAACTTTATTTCATTACGTATTTACAAATCACGTATTACCAATAAGAGACTTGTTGAACAGTTTAATAATCAGCAATCATTATCTTTGAAAATTTACTATCTTTGACAGCCAGACCTAACCTAACTCTACTTTTACGGTATTTTTCTAAGTATAAAAATTTATTTTGATAGGTTGCAAAATCTTATTTACCTGTACCTTGAAGCCAGTGTGCAGTTTAGCAACAACATAACCTCAGAAAATATAACTATAACGTTAGCGTACATACCGGGTGTAACAGGATCATGGTATACCCCCCTTTTCTACTTTAGTTTTGAAGATAATTGATTGAAATTCAGGATGTACTACATACATAATAAGCGGCACTTTTTGACATACAATTAATTTTTTGTTCACTTCTGATTTCGCCGGAAGTGTCACTAACTTTTGATTTTTAAATGGAATACCCTGTATATTATTGCATTTTTGAATTCTGCATAATTTTCTGAATCCAACGGTGCCAAATTAGTGACATTTCAAACATCAATTCTTTTATAATATAATTTTTATTTTTCCATTTAAGTGTGCCATGACGGTTCCGATTTATTCTAAATGACCCGTGTAATGCTAGCAAAAATCGAAATCCCATTAAAAACACTAAATTACGTGATTTGTGTGCAAATAAAATTCACCAACATTGTTTTTGGGGCAAAACTCGATTTTTTCAAATGGAACCATATCGGTACCGTGGAACCATTTATTAGTACTATTAATAAGAAATTTATTCATATGTCGTATTAAAATGTGCGATAAATACAAACAAAATTACAGCTAAAAGAAAATAACAAAATACAATTTTGTTCAAATTAAATGTTAAGAAGTAACTAAGGTGGCTTTGAAAACAATGAAATATTTAGGTTGTCAAACATTTATTGGTTTAATGGTGTTTTTATTGTGTCTTTAAAAATTGTATAAAATTCTTGTTAATTGTGTTCAAAAAGCCGCAAATTTATACAAGAAATGAAAAAGTGGACATGTTAATTATTTATGGGGAATGTAAAAGAAATGCAGTGGCGGCTACTGACCTTTATGCCCAAAGATATCCTGATAGACAATTCCGGAGAGGGCCCACAATGATCCCGAAGAAAACTTCATTATTGACGAAGGAACGGAAATTAATGTTTTGGCTCGAATAGAAGTTGATAAGACTGTTTCTTTAAGGCAAGTTGTGTTTGAATTGGACATCAGTCACCAAACAGTAAGCCGAATTTTGCACAAATACCAGAAATCCTTTAAATACCAATTGCACCAGCATTTGTACGAAAGGGATTACAAATGTAGGATCGAATATTGCAATTGGATTTTTTATAATAACATGCAGCCAAACAATGATTTTTTGGGACTGATTTTATTTTCGGACGAGTCTAGGTTTACAAATTTGGTATTATTTAACCGACAAAATATTGGTCACAAGAAAATCAAATTTATTACGGGAGGATAACTTTCAAGTGCAGTTTGGTTTCAATGTTTGGCTTGGAATAATCGGTAGTAGAATCATTGATCCAATAATATTTGAATGTCCCCTGACTGGTGCCGCATACTTGAGATTCCTGAAAAATGAGATTGAGGATATTTTAGATGAGTTACCTTTAGATTTAGGACAGGGAATGTATTTCCAACAAGATGGGGCTCCTCCCCATAATTCAAGGATAGTAATTGATTACCTTCAATGGTCCTGTGAGGTGGCCTCCAAGGTCACCTGATTTAACGCCCCTTGATTTCTTTGTTTCGAGCAATTAATAGCATAACGACCCACCAATTGGCGAACGTTCTTCGAGAAACAGCTATGCGAGTTCAGAAATGCACTGACGTTAATGGGCAGCATTTTGAACAACTGTTGTAATGTTTTCTGTTAATTTTTTGTATTCCAAAACCACCTTATCTGTAACAAGATAATTAGAATAACATACCATTTAAAAATCGAAAATTAGTATCACCTCCGGCGAAATCGGAAGGGAAGAAAAAAATCAATTGCATGTCAAAAAGTGCCACTTATTATGTATGTAGTATATCCTAAATTTCAATCAATTACCTTCAACACTAAAAGATTAAAGGGGGGTATACCATGATCCTGTTACACCCGGTATATAACGTTAACTTCATCTGCCCGTAAATAACGTAGACCGTTACGTTATAAACGTTAACGTATTTCCTAATTGAAACTGCGCATGCGTAGATGTCAAAATAGCGTTACAATATTTTACGCCTGGCTGCTTAACAACTCCATAATAATTCAAGCGATGCACGAGTGACCTCATTGAAGAAATTTTAATACCATCGTATTTTTTAATTATTAATTACATTAAAACCAGTAATTTTTGACACCGAGCTATTAACCTTTTTCAGAAATAGGTACAGTTTAATGTGGCTTCTTGATTCTCAGCATTCTTGTCATAATTATTTTATGGATCTGTGAAGTGCTTGAATTTCTTACCTCTACTATAGATCTAGACTCACACTGGTCGACCAAAAGTTAGGTAGGGCCTAATCCCCATTGTTTCTTTAAACACCACTTTTGCTATTAGATTAATGTCACTTCAGTTCAATTAAAGTTCCTTAAGTTCATGTTTATGATTTTTTAAAAGAACCTTAACAAAATACAAAGCCAACGCAAAGTGGATTAATTATTATGAAAAAAGAAAAAAAGGAAAATACTACTAATTCCTATAAAAGGACTTCAATCATTTTCACTCATCAAAGTGCTCAACGTCTTCAATCGGAATTGCAATAAGCCACCAGCAGACAGATTAATTCTATAGAAAGGACAGTGCAGAGCTGTCGTGTATCACCAGCGGCAGATTAGTTTCGAGCTTGTTAGCTCTCATCAGTACGGCACAGGCAAATAAACCACAACCGTACACTGTTCTCCAGTCTATCAAATTATAAACGATAACGTCCGCAATTTGTGAATGGCTCCATCTGGTGACGACTTACTGCAATATGAGTCGACGAAACTAATCTCCGGTTGGTGACACACGACAACTCTGCTCTGTGGTCCTTTCTATAGGATTAAACTGTCTGCTGATGGCTTATTGTGCACCCTGATGGGTGGCAATGAATTAAGTTTCTTTTATAAGAATCAGTGGAATTTTTGGTCTATCGTAGTATTTAATTTACTACATTTTTATTTTTATAAAAAAAACTTTAAAAAATGTTCATACAACATTTTATGATATGACGGTAAATGTAAAATTAAGGTAATTATTTTCTTAAAGTACTTGTGACGTCACACGCATTTTATTTACGCAAGTGAATTCAGATAATTACTTATATTTGAGTAGGCTTGAGCTGAAAATGCAATTTTTTATTAATATAGGGATCAATAGGGTTATTTTTTTCTTTTTTTAATGAAATTCTCTGATATGTACTGTCTTTGTCATGAAACTGTTTTAATTTTATTTAACGACATCTAAATATGTCTCGTCACGTATCATAATATGATATTACATATAAAAATGCTCGTGAGGGAGACTGACGCGTAATACTTTCATTTTCGTAATATTATGGATATGAAGTGAATATGTAAATATTACAAAACCTTCGCTTTTTCTTGCCATCTGTCTTATTTTGTAAGATATACTTACAGTATTTACAATTTACGTTTCTCAATATTCTGCTGACAAATAAGGATAGTTCACTTTGGCAGTGTTAATGTTTTGGCGGGTTGCCATTGTAATTTATAAGTTTCAGGCTTTTAGTCAGAAAAAGGACAAAGGTGATATGTTTTATACAATCAGTAAAATTGTCAATGCTTGTATACTGTATGACGCTTCCTGCATAAGAATCACTCTAGTAGGGTCGCTAATATAAGGGATATGAGCTAAAGTCGAGTAAACTCTAACTTGGCGGGTCCAAAGGTCGGTTCGTCATGAAGTAAGAAACTATTTACTCGATAGCTCAGGTATGATAGTGGTTCTCAAACAGTTTACAACAATTCACAAATGATTATATGTCTGTATCTGTAATGCGATCGCTAAATAATTATACAAAAATATTAAAGGTGTTATCATAAAATATTAGGAAATATGAATTTACTAATTTCGTTGTTTTAGTGTAAATCTGCTTATACCGATATAGGCTCGGGCACAACTGAAACCGATAACAAAAAATGAATTGTCCAGTTCAGTCAATAACAATGTTAGTTATTAGAAGAAAAAAAATAATAGAAAACTAATATTGTTACAGTTCAGCAAGAACCACGGGAAGGTATGGACATTTCTTGTCAGGAAAGGGATGGTAATATTAATAGGGGAAAGGATGTTAGTAAAATAAAATATATCATGTAATAACAAAAATAAATCTCAAATGTCCATTAGAAGTAATAAAAATGAATTGTGTAAATTCTGCTTGAGAAAATATAAAAAAATATATCAATTTCTATGGTAAAAGAAAATAAAGCAAATTTCTTAGAATAGAATAAATTAACAATAATTTTAATATAAAAATATAAAACTAACAACAGAGGGTCAATAATTATCAAATTAACAATAAATGTGTAGTAAAATAGTAAAATAAATTACTACAGCATAAAAACCACTAATTCCTATAAAAGGAATTAATAATTCATTGCCACCGGTTAAGGTACACAATGTCGGTTCCAAACGACTGGAAATAATGTTACAAACATTGCGACGTACTACATCTTCAATCGGAAAACGCAATCAGATATTATCTGCGTTTTTCGCAAAGTTTTCCCATTGAAGATGTAGTACGTCGCAATGTTTGTAACTTTATTTTCAGTCGTTTGGAAACGACATTGTGTACATTAACCGGTGGCAATGAATTTTTAATTGCTTTCACAAGAATTAGTGGGTCTTATGCTGTAGTAATTTATTTTATTATTTTACTACACATTTATTGTTAATTTGATATTAATTTTAATATAAATAAAGTTGAACAATTCTCACAGAAGAACATAGCGATGAAGCGATTTTCATAAACACTAAAATACAAAATACTTGAACACTACACTTAAACAATTTACCTACTCGATGCGCTTTTCTCCATTCGTGTATATAAAAATTCTAATTGAAACAAATTAAACAGAACAACACTAGCAATAAAGCATTTTCAGAAACAACGAACACTATGCACTCGAACACTTTATTCGACGAGCGTTTTGACATTGGTGTATTAAAAAATAAGAGCACTCTGGGGACTTAGAGAGAGAGTATTTGACAACCACGACCTTGCTTTGTCAACGAAAATGGCTGTCTACAGAGCAGTTGTCATTCCAACACTGCTATATGGATGTGAAAGCTGGGTCACTTACCGTCGTCATGTGAAAGAATTAGAGCGTTTTCAGCAAAGACACCTCAGAAGTATGATGAAAATCCGTTGGTTCCATCACATATCAAACGTGGAAGTACTCAGGAGAGCAAACAGCCTTCCAATTGAGGTGCTTATTTCAAGAGCACGCCTAAGATGGGCAGGTCACATTCATTCATCGTATGCATGATAACCGCCTTCCTAAATGTACACTTTATGGTGAATTGCTAAGCGGTAGAAGAAGGCGTGGCGGTCAACGAAAGAGGTTCAAAGACGTTCTCCATGAAAATCTAAAATCCTGCGGTATTCCAGACGAGCAATGGGAACAACTTGCAGTGGACAGAACCGAATGGCTAGGGGTTGTGGCCAGCTATCAAGGAAATGTTGCTGCAAGAAGGCCGAATCCAAGACCTAACCAGGTCTATGTTTACCCTGACTGCGGTCGACATGTGCTCTCTCGAATTGGCCTCTATAGCCATAGTCGTGTGCACCGTAGATGAATGGGAATTACAATAGACTACACCTTTTACTTGTTTTTTATTGTACACAATCTATCGACTGTAACATTTTTATACTCCGACTCGAGTAACGGCTAATAAATAAAATAAAAAAAAAATAAAAAAAATATATGTATAACTTTAATCACTGTCACTACGACTGACATCATCACTATCAGAAGAATCAGAATCGTCAAAAGTAATAATTAATGGTTCGACTTGAATATCCAAAAGTTTTTCTCTTTACCACCATCGCTTAATTAATTCCTCTGTATGATTGATACACTTCTTCCAGTCTTCTTTTGTACACTGTTCTAATGCTTTTTCCCAAGTTTCTAAAACGTCCTTATCAGTTCCATCAATTTTTAAATGTTTATCATAATATTGTTTTGTATTAGCCCAAATTAATTCTATAGCGTTAAATTGACAATGGTAAGGTGGTAAACGAAGAACTTCATGCCCATTCTCACGCAGCAGTTCGTCAACAAAGTACATTTTTCTTTCTTATTACTCCTAGCAAGATTTAACAAGTCCGCTTTCAATGCTGTAGAAGGAAAAGGAATATTATTTTTAGTTGACCATTCTGCAATATCATGCTTTTTCCATTGACAAGTAGGTTGTTTATTTAATTGTAGGGTGTGATACGAAGCATTATCCATTACAATTAAACTTGGTTCTTCAAGATTTAGCAGTAGTTGCTGTTGTATCCATTCTTCGAAATTGTCACAATTCATGTTATCGTGATAATCCATACTTTTATTGGTAGTAGAAAAAATTAAGCTTACTCCCGGAATAAAGCCATCTGATGTTCCTGCATACAAAATAATGAATCGCCTTCCTACAGTTGATTTTTTGTGTTTGACACTTTTTTTTGATAAATCTTGCAACGATTTTCGAACGATTCCATTGGGAAATACCCATGTTTCATCTGTAAATACAACCCTTCGAAGGTTGCTGTCATAGTTTTCCATATATTTTCTTAAAAATACAACCCTTTGCTGAAGTATTTGCATTTGTTCACATAAATAGCGGCGGTTACAATCTTTTTTATACCTAAATCCACAATGTTTTAATAGTTTCAGGAGACTTACCTTAGAGATGTCAATGATTCCCTTACTTTTTAGCATTTCCTTCAAAGTATCTAATGTAAAATGTGTTTTCGATTCATAAAAATTATAAATTACTTCCCTTATTTGCATTTTAACGCCTTCACGTACATCTAATGTTTTTGGTTTCTTTTTAATTCGTTTTTTTATTTTCAAGGATACATTATTAATATGTTGGTGCTTAATTCTGCTAACTGTTCTGAGACTTATGTTTACGGCTTCAGAAACTCTTTCATGAATTCGTTCAAGAGGTACCAAGGGTCCCTTGTTTTCCTTTTCTTTTGTAAAATAATCTATTAAATTTAACACCAACTTCTTTGACTGTTCATTTAAGACGCCTAATTTAGTTGCCATATTTAACAAATATTGTATTTTTATAATTTAATGTTATTCGAAATAAATCTTTACACACGTACCTAATTTGAAACCCGGACACATTTAACGTTAAATAGAATGATCGGCTTAGCGACCCTCCAAACCGCAAACTGTAGATGGTACGTCTGTTTGTTGGATAAAAACTATAGATACGCCACGCCCATATCATCAGGTAATATAGGAATGGGCTGTAAAAAATACCTTAAAAAATACTACAGCTTTGGCACACCGCGGTAAACTGTTCGGTCTAACTATTTATTTAGCAAGAAATAAAACACGAAGGATTGAGGGCCTATGGCCTATGTAATGTATAATACTTGCGGCGCGGATTAATAAAATAAAATGTTTAGAAGAAAAATGTTTAACTTTTAATATAATAAAATTTAAAAAAAAAATCGGTAGGCAACAGGATTTGGACCCGGATAGTGTAGCCACACCTTTAACTTGTCAATTAATATTAATATCTTGATAATAGAGGACACTACCGAACTGATTTACATGAATTAAAATAGCCGAAGTGTCCTAGGTTCAGTATGTAGTATGTAGTAGTATTGATAGTAGATATAACCGAGGCACCTGCGAGAGTTTTTTTTTGTTAGTGGTTCTAATATATTTTTAATGCATCTTTGACCTTGGCCAAGTGTCTTGTTAAAGTGTATGCATTCGAATATCAGAATTTCCCGAATCACATTTCCAACACCCTTATTCCTTTCTCTGATATTTAGAAACAAGGATTAGGGAGCGTTGCTAAATTAGGGTAAGTGGAACATCAGCAATTAATTATTTCTACATACCAAAATATCTATATAGTCAATTTCTTTAATACAACAATAAAAGCGCTTGTGATCGCCACATCACCGGATGTTTTATTCCCTTTACTTACACACTTCCCTTTACTTACACACTGAGCTATTCCACGACGTACAATTCATGTAATATGTAGATACTAGAAAATTGTAAGTCCTAGGTATAGTGGTTTGGCAATGCCCTTTTGTCGGATGAATATCCACTACCACTAAAAATATCTTATATATTTCATATAAAGATGAATTTAATTCTAATATGAGACGTTTGTTAAATAACCAATGACAAATCTTTAGAGATTGAGAATCGCTGAACTTATTGAAAATGTAGATAAATATTTATCTCTCTCTTCAGTGTGTATCGCAATATTTCTGTCTCAAAATAGGTGAGAGAGAAGCTTGGCAGACATACGCGACAGTGTTTTTGGGCTATTACTTTAACTTTGTGTGCGAGAGAAATGAAATCGTACGCGCATTATCAACTCATACGCATGCCAGTTTAGAGTTTACTAGACTATAGGAAAGATTACTGGCTAAATTACTACAAAGTAGAACGGCAGGTAGGAGAATGGAATTTTCTTAAGAGATTCTTAAAAATCTCCGGATTGTTCTCAATTTTGGGATCCAACATCCACACAAACTATGAATTATGTAGGGGAAAGGGTTTTAAATATACCTATGTTAGATATTGTTTTCATTTAAGATTTCTTTTTATATATATAAACAACATATGGAATACAAATTAGGTATATCATTCACGAAGGTGGACTAAACTGATCCAGCCACATAAATAAATAAAGTAATAAAGTGTCAAGCTTTAATTTCGTGATCAGACAGTTAAAAAAGGTAATGAACTCTGAAATTTTATGTACTTTACAATTTTTATTACTTCACTCTAATATTGCAATTATTTCATTGGGCAACATATTTCAATCTACAAAAACTTTTAGATTGAATGGCAAGCTGTAAGAGTATTCTCCAGTGTAGTATCCAGAGTTAATTGCGTACCATGTTTTATTAAATTAAGGACAATAACACTTCTTACAACAGTTTTGTTAAACTTGCTGTTAACTAGTTTTAATACTCTATTTGCCGATTCGATTGATCATAAAAATGTAGGCTTCCAAAGTTAGTGAAAACTCTTTGAATGTAAATGTGTAAAATTTGTTACTGTCTAATATAAAAAAGTTAGCTATTCACAATTTAAATATAAATTATAAACGCATTATTTTAGTTCACTAAATAAATTGTTCAAATGTGCTGTTAGAGGGCGGAATATTAAAACATAATATTTTTAGTCGCAAACTCCTCTATAAGCTTATTTTACTATAAGGAACGTAACCAGACTGCAACCGAAAGCTACTCTCCGGGCTGTGTGCCCCGCTGAGCGCTGAATTACAAGTTACAAACCTGGCGCTTTAAGTGTAATAATTGCATATTATCATCAAAACGCTAATGCTTCGTTTGCAACAAACACCAGCCGAAAGACTGATCCTACTTGAAGGAGCTCTCGTGCCAGTCGTCACACACCACTTGCCAGACTGCAGTTTCGAGCTGTTGGCTCTCGTCAGTGCAAGGTAGGCATGTGACGACCGACACGAGGATGACTTGACTATTTAGTACATTTCGGTATCTTTGGGATAGCGACATGTAAAATAGTCAGCAGGCAGTGGTCCAGTGTCTATTGCAATTGAAAAATAAATAGCCTGACTGGGCTTAGCATAGTTCAAATGTGCTCTTAGAGGGCGGAATATTAAAACATAATATTTTTAGTCGCAAACTACTCTATAAAATCCTTATTTTACTATATGGAAAGTAACCAGACTACAACCAACAGCTACTCTCCGGGCTATGTGCCTCGCCGAGCGCTGAATTACAAGCTGCAAGCCTGGTGCGTTAAGTGTAATAATTGCATATTACCATCAAAACGCTAATGCTTCGATTGCAACTAACACCAGTGCAAGTGGTGTGTGACGACTGGCACGAGAGCTCCTTTAAGCAGGATCAGTCTTTCGGCTGGTGTTTGTGGCAATCGAAGCATTAGCGTTTTGACGGTAATATGCAATTATTACACTTAACGGGCCAGGCTTGTAACTTGTATTTAGCGCTCGGCGGGGCACATAGCCAGGAGAGTAGCTGTTGGTTGCAGTCTGGTTACGTTCCTTATAGTAAAATAAGGATTTTATAGAGGAGTTTGCGACTAAACATATTATGTTTCACTAGATGAATTGTTTGTTTCTATGCCTTTTTACACAGAATATACACACATATGTTGAGACTATTAATGGCGTTAAGGTACGTGTTCTTATTATTTACCTGCTATTATTCATAATTTTTTACGCACTGTAATGTACTATTCTGTTAATAAAATCATTTCGGGAAAAATCCTAAAATACTCCTTGAACATTTTTTTCAGTTTTACCTTGTAATTTAAAAATCTAAGCTGAGTTGCATTCCCCATGCACTATATTGACCACTATTTTGATATTGTCGAAGTTAATCTTGTATCCTGTAGTTTTAACATGTTCTGCTAGGGACGTTATTTTCTCCACTGGTCTACTGCATTCATATGTTCTTACTTTCTTACAGTTATGCGTTTGTTGGTCTATCCAATGTATGGTTTATAATAATCCCGATAATAAAACTCAATGCATTGTTTCTGAATGTTTAGCGTCCTTCAGTACAAGCTCTCCTTTTGCATATACAGGAGATAAGACTATTGATTTTCGAAACAAACAGCACTGGTTCGACGACCAGAGTACTTGCGAAATAAACTTATTCTGCATTTTTGGCCAGATCGTAAAAACTAGTCTCCCCTTAAAGAATGGTGGTTTGATATATTTCGGATATGGATCTTAATTACTTGGAGATCATAAAAAGTTTTACGTTAGTATATTTGTTTTGCCAAGAGGCGATAAAATAAAGATTCAAAATGAAATAGATAGTACATTTAATTTAAGTAAACATTACGTCAATGATTACTAAGAGAAATGTGTAATTGGATTTTCAGCGCCGCGCCGCTTCCTTGAACTTCCTATTTGTAAAACTGATACAATAAATAGCCACCCTACCCCAAGTGAACTTGACAGTGGAAGTTGTTTACAGATTTTACGCAAGACAACGCGAATAACAAATCTAACAACACTTCTCATAATAGTAAACATTATGAATAATTGGATTTTAATGTTTGTATAAATTTCAGGATGTGCGTAGTAAGGAAATACAATTCTCGCCCATAATATACCGATTAAAATAACGTTCAAGAATTTGTCATCCTAGGATAGAATATTAAAACGATGTCTTTATACATCACATAAAATAAAATACAATCAACAGTTTGTCTCTTGTTTGATGAAATTAGTTGCCTAATTTCTCGTAGTTTTGTACTCAATCCAGTGAGCAGAATTTTTGGTTTTATGTTATTTCGATAATAACTTGCCTCTAGTTTTGATCATAATCTTAATTACATCAGTGAGCCAAGGTTCTTTCGGTTTACTTACTTTTATAGCTACTGCTTACAATCGAAGCATTAGCGTTCTGTTGGTAATATGCAATTATTGCACTTAAGACGCCAGGCGTGTAACTTGTAATTCAGCACTATTTAAAATAGTGATATTGTTGTAAAAAGTAATAGGAGTATATGATTAATAATGAAATTAACACAATAGAAGCCAACGCAAAGTGGATTAATTTTAGTTCTCTGAATGAAATAGAATGTGTTATTTTGAATAGAAATTTAAAAAGCTTAAATACTACTCATGTATGGAAAGACAAACAATAAGTTATTTTGTAGGTTATTTAAGTGAAATTAACATTATAATGACACGCGCACATACTGATCTAACAAATATCGGTGTGTCTGCTACAGTAGGTACTAATGAATCCACACGAAGAACTCTCAAGCATGAAATTCCCCAGGGATCTATCTTGGGACCAATATTATTTTTAATATATATAAATGATCTATCGATAAGTTTCTCCTGCAAAAATGTTATATATGCTGATGTTATCATCTGGAAAAGCCTAGAACTTTAATAATAATATAAAATAATAACTTTATTTTTCAGAGAAAAAATTTTACTATTGAGTGCAGCTTTATTATTTACAATCTAAAATGTGATACAATTATAATTATTGTAAGTATATAAACTTAGATTAAAATTTTAAATTATGAAATAAAATATACATTATGTGGTCAACTTATTAAAATTTCTTAAGGATTATTTTAGTTCATACCTTTTCTACAATTAGGTTAAGAGTTTGTTTATTTCCAAGTATCCATTTATTAAATGATTTTTTAAAAGGTAAATAAAACTTTTTGTTTCTCAATGTAGATGGTAGTATATTATACATTATCGAACAGTAATATTTAAAATATCTTTGCCCTATAGTTTTTTTTTTTGACTTTAATGTAAAATTGATTATTATTTTTTATTACTTCTTGTGTGGTAATCATGACTAACAAATGGCATCTGATTTTTATTTTTAAATTGATTTAGGAGTAACACACCAGAGTACAATTGCCCTATGTCAAATAATTTACATTCATTGTGCAACATGTCTGTAGCATATCTTATATTTTTGATATAAATTATTTTTATTATTTGATTTTGTGTTCATTGTAATGGTTCTAGAATACTCTTTCCAACTCCTCTCCATCCTATGATACTATATGTTAATATAGATTCCACCAGAGACTTATATGCTATTATTGTCTCTTTTACTTTCAGTATATCTCGTAGTACTGCAAATTTGTGCAATAATCCCTTTAGTTTTTTATGCGTATTCTTTACGTGCACATTCCACCTGAGATGGTTACCTAGTAAATTCCTAGATATTTTATATTACTAACTGATTTTATTTTACTTTAGTTAGTCTGGAGATATTAAGTTCTGAGAAATTTGGTGAGTGATTTTGATATGAACTAATAGGTAAAAAGTAAGTTTCCTAATAATTAATAGTCATTTTTTTATTGTCAAACCCGTTTTTAATAAATGTTAATTCACTTTCAGATTTTTCTCTTAGGTTTCCCCAAGTGGTGTCTTCAAGGGAAAAAAGGACTCTTCCTGAACTGTTTATAGTAAGAAATCATTCATGTAAATTATAAAGAGAATAGGTCCGAGAACTTTACCTTGTGGTACACCTTATGTTACAGTTCCCAAATCGCTCAGCTCTCCATTTACTTTAACATATAGATTTATTTTCTGTAAGTAGTTTTCAAACGGACGGTAACTTGTCCCCCTGAAGCCCAATCGTTCTTACTGTTCAAGCAACCACTTGTGGCAGACAGTGTCGAACGCTTTTTTTAAATCTAAAAATATGCATAATGCTGGCATTCTATTATCTACAGCATTATACATTAATTAAGTACTGGTGTAGCATCGTTTGTGATTTTTATTTTTTTTTGAAAGCCAAATTGATTCTGAGAAATAATTTAACTATTCTAATTTTTATTATTTTTTCTAATACTTTTCCGATACTAGATAAAGAAATTAGTCGGTAATTTTCAAATTTATGATGATCTCCATTTTTGTATAGTGGTGTCACTATTGAATCCTTAAATTCAAAAATGTTATTGAAAATATAAGATTGTACAAGGAATATAATGTAATTAATTTCTTTCAGATCATCTGCTCTTATACCATTTTCCCCGGTGCTTTGTTCAATTTTAGGTCATTTATACAATTCTGGACCTCTTCAGTATTCGTAGGATGTAAGAAAAAGTTGTGCTGTACTCCTTGGAGTGATGGAAGTTCATATTCAGCGGTTATATCATCAGCTAACATGCGCCCGATGTCCGAATAATATTTCATATACGTGTTTGCTATCTCCTTATTGTTATTTATGTTTTTTCGTCGTACTTACAATGTAATCTATAGTGGTGGATGTTTTTTTTACTTTTGTTTGTAATTTTACTGACAGTAGTCCATAATGGTTTTGTATTTGTCACATTTTTGTAAATTAAATTTTTATAATAGTTATTCTTACTATTTTAATTCGATTTGTCAATTTATGTCTTTATACGTTATAACCTTATGTCATATTATATAATATCAGAAGACATGCAGAGACAAGCTAGGGATTATTTTAAAAACGTCAAATGAAAGTTAAATCAGGATAACACTCAAACATTTATTTTCAGCTTAAATGCTAGAAAATAATAATTCAGTATAATACTTAGGTCTAATTACAGATAGTAAGCTATCTTGGAAAGTGTGTCTATCCAAAGAGCTGTCAAGTTGTATTTACCTATTATAATTTTTTAAAGATTTAGTTAATAAAAGTGTTTTACGCTCTTTTTCATAGTGTAATGTTTTATCACATTTTACTTTGGGGGGATCTTCATATACCTCTAAAATTTCAGAGAAGAGCAATAAGAACAATCACTGAATCCAAATATAATTACACCAGTAGACCCTTATTTAAAAATCTAGGAATACTTACATGAACCAATCAGTACATATTTGAATGTATTGTTTATGCTCACAATTATCTTGGTGAATACCAAATACAAACCAATTACAACACCAGACATAAGCCCATAATTGGTTCATATTTTTGTTTGACGAAGAATATTTACAGCTATAGACATCTACCAATAAAACTATACAATATTTTGCCAAATAAGTGAAAGCAATTAAAAAGAAATGTGTCACAAAAATTAAAAATTTTCAGAAAAAGATGGTATTTTATGAAGATTAGGAATTTATTGAATATTTTAAACTGTAATGTGGTTAACTCTGTTATATTTATTGTTTACCTTACAAATATATTTGTTTTATTTATAATGTAATTGTATATATTTTTAACATGTTAATTTTGCTATAATTATAATTTTTTACGAGTGTACACACTTACTTTACTCACATGAAATAAATCTATCTATCTATCTATGCATAAACCTAAAATTTATTGCACCCTCCCACCCTCAGAGCCAAACTTATATATTTTGTATATGGAACATCCTATATTTCTTTAGATAATTAGTTTCCCATCGAAACTTTGATAAAAAAAGTAAATTACACACAAACTGCGCGAAGAAGTATACAACATTGCTTCGAGCAAATCAAAGTGAGGAGTCGAGATGAAATCTCTTAGGACGATAAGACGCGTCGATCAGCTTTATTGTGCATTGATGGAATAAATAAAATTTATGTGAGAAAATTATTAATATCACTTAAATGGAGCAGACTGATAAGTCATAAAGCTCAATATGTCAAGGTTGATAACAGTATCTTTTATTACACTTCCCCTTTTCAAGATGAAATTTTGTTTGTACAGAGGAAAGTGACCTAGTCAGATAGCCTTTAATAAGCTAATGGCTTTCTCTTCGATTTTTAACTACTTTTTTTCTGAAATACTCGTAAAACAAAGTTATTTAAGACAATTCCCAGGCTGTTGTGGGATGAATTGCTTTACTTGTACTTTACTGATGAAAATGACCTAGTTCCCTACTTCTGTTTTTTATTGCATTCAAAAAGCCCTAAGTGTAATAAAATGATCGTAAATTTTGTGTAGTTCTTAATTTCCCAGATTAACTTCATTTTTATTATAAAGGAAAAAAAAAGAATTGCTTTTATCTCTGATTTAGCTGTAGAATTAAGAACAACAAGATATTAAATATTTTATAACAGAGATGAAAATCACATGAAAACCCTTTCCATCAACAATATCTACTGCAGGCCTTAATATTACAATGTACAGAGCTAACTTGGCTTTAAACTGCCAGGCCAGATATCACAACCAATCAATCAACAGGTAAAAAGAAATGGGTTCGTAATGAAAAAAAAAAAAGTGAAATGCAATTCTTCTGTATTTGAGGGTGCCTCCGGAGTATTTCACCAAATTAACAAGGTCAGAAGGTGTGTACGTTAGATGCTATCTTGGCGAAAAGTTCAAACATAAATATCTCACAAACTGTTTATGCTACGTCAAGAAATAGTAACTATTTTTTTTGTTCAGCACTAAATTATATGCAAAAAAGTGGTTTTTGCGAATTATTTCGTAAACTGTCTATCATATATTAAAATATCAGCATTTCTGTAGAGCTCTAAGTTCTCTATAATTTTTACTTGAAACTTATTTTAACTTATTTTTCTAACAATAATAGTTTACGAGCTGTAACTCGCCAAACGTTATAAAAAGCGGTTATTTTTAAATATCCCCTAAACTGTATATCGTTCACTAAAATATGTTACTACCAATTTTTATTTTTATTTCTCGCTATATAGGGTGTAATGAAGAAGTTTAAGAAGTTTCTACAAGCATATTGTGTCTGGAATGCTTCCTAAGGCAGCAGGATTATAAGAGAGAGTTTGAACGTTCATTCTTCTTATCAATTCTTTTCTGGTTTTAAATTTTGGTACCAGAATTTAATTGCCTCATTATAACTACATGGAAAACATTATCTTTGCGAAACATAGTAAAACCAACCGTTTCTTACAAAAACTGGAGAAATTTTGTGACCCAATTTTAATTTATAATCTAAATTCTAATCTAAAAGTTAACACAGGAGTACCGCAAGGGACAGTACTGGGTCCAATACTGTTCCTTATATACATAAATAACTTAACTAGAATGAATAACTTAACCGGACGTATAATATCATATGCAGATGACACAGCAGTTGTTCTGGAGGGTGATTCCTGGGTGGAAGTCTACGATAAGGCAGAACGCAACTTAAAACTCATTTACGACTGGCTAAATTCAAGTCTGCTAAGTTTAAATGTCCAAAAAACAAACTTTATTACTTTCTCATATTTTAATACTAATCAACCACAACAAAATACATTGGCAATACATGATATAAATTGTCCACAACAACAATGTAACTGTGCACCGATCTCGAAAAAAAGTGGCACTAAATATTTAGGTATCGAAGTTGATCAACATCTTAGATGGGATTGAGCATGTTGTCTCTGTCACAAAAAAATTAGAAAATTAATATATAAACTATATCAATTCAGAGATATCTTGAATGCTAAAACCATGTTAATGATATATAATTCCTTGGTAGAGTCTATACTGAGATATTACATAATAATTTGGGGAGGTATATGCAAAAATTATCTACATAAATTGCAGATCACACAAAACTATATTTTAAAAATAATCTTAAAGAAGCACCGCAGATATTCCACAGAGCTTTTATTTAAAGAAACTAATATATTAAATATTAGACAGTTGTATATTTTTCAGTGTTTACTGTGGACATATAAGTCACCGGAAATTTCAAATGTAACCTCTTTATATAATAGTAGATCAGAAGTAAATAGAAATGTTATAACACCGTTTTATAAAAAGAGTCGTACCCAAATATTTTTTTATTACCTAGGTCCAAAATTCTTCAATATTTTACCACCATCTATAAAAGCTAAAACCAAATCCAATGAATTTAAAAAAGAAATTAATATTTTTATAAGAAATAATCCTCAAATATTCCAAAATATACTTGATTAAAGCACCTGAAAAATTTTAACTAAATATCACCCTTCTTTTCGGGTTGCCTTGTCCTCTATTCCTTAAATTAATTACTAAATTTTTGTGTTATTTATATTATACATTATACCTACATGTGCTACGGGTATTGCATTATTATATTAAAATTATTTTTAATATGCAAACAAGCTACTTGCATTAGCTTAGGCAGTTCATTTTAATATTTAAGTATATAATATACAAATAACATAATTAAACATAATATTTTAAGTCGCAAACTCCTCTATAAATCCTTATTTTACTATAAGGAAAGTAACCAGACTGCAACCAAAGTTACAAATCTGGCGCGTTAAGTGTAATAATTGCATATTACCATCAAAACGCTAATGCTTCGATTGCAACAAACACCAGCCGAAAGACTGATCCTACTTAAAGGAGCTCCCTTGCCAGTCGTCACACACCACTTGCAGACTGCAGTTTCGAGCTGTTGGCTCTCGTCAGTGCAAGGTAGGTATGCGACGACCGACATGAGAATCCTTTGACTATAGTACATCCCGGTATTTTTGCAATAGCGACATGTAAAACAGCCAGCAGGCGCCATCCAGCGGTCCAGTGTCTGTTGCAATCGAAAAATAAATAGCCTGACTTGGCTTAGCATAGTTCAAATGTGCTTTTAGAGGGCGGAATATTAAAAATAATATTTTAAGTCGCAAACTCCTTTATAAATCCTTATTTTACTATAAGGAAAGTAACCAGACTGCAACCAAAGTTACAAATCTGGCGCGTTAAGTGTAATAATTGCATATTACCATCAAAACGCTAATGCTTCGATTGCAACAAACACCAGCCGAAAGACTGATCCTAATTAAAGGAGCTCCCTTGCCAGTCGTCACACACCACTTGCAGACTGCAGTTTCGAGCTGTTGGCTCTCGTCAGTGCAACGTAGGTATGCGACTTGTAACTTTGGTTGCAGTCTGGTTACTTTCCTTATAGTAAAATAAGGATTTATAGAGGAGTTTGCGACTTAAAATATTATGTTTAATATTCCGCCCTCTAAAAGCACATTTGAAATAATATAATTGTCTGTGGTATTGAATAAACTTTAAACTTTGAAATGAGCTAGCTTAAACTTAAACTCAAAATATTTTTGTTTATTCATTCTTTATTTTAATCTCCTTATTTATTTTAATATCCTGGCGGAGTTAGGCATTAGCTATTCCACTATTCAACCAGGACACTACACATAAACAATTACACAACAACCATTTCCTACGACAATGCCATCTGTCGCAACTGGGATTCGAACTTAGAAGTGGGGCAGCGACTAGGCGTGTCGTCTTTCACACAACTTCATTTAGTCCACTACTACCAACATATTAATAACGCCGCTAAACATCCATACCCTAGCCAGGATTCGAACCAGGGGTCCCTTGACCTAAAGCCCAACACATAAGTGAGCTGCTGAGTCGGTAAAATATCACAATTTAACAATCGAAACAGTCCAGGAAGTGCGCAAAGTGTCCTAATTCTGAGAAATCTTAAAAAATGACGAATTGCACTTTTAAGACCAGTATTTTTACATTATTGATAGAAATCGGACCACAAAATAGTCTCGCAACAACTATTTTAAATTAGTTTTGTAAACAATTGTTGGTCCTATCCGTTTAACAAAGACGATTGTTTTTCTAATTTTGATCAGGGAATGGAAAGTTTAGGAATTTGCTATAGCTATTGTAATCAGGAGTATCTTGGACAAACTATGTATTCAGTTATAACTAGATTCAAGAAACATATAATCCCTCTCGAAGATGCCTTTGATAACAAGCATAGAATCAGTATTAATACGGACAATCTGATTTCTTGAATTCTCCGAACTTTGACATAAATTTCGTTAGAATGCCTTCAGTTTTAGTAATCTTCAGATCTGGCATGATTGATGAGCGGTGCGTCAAGTAACGTATTCAAATCTAATGTACAATGTTGTGGTTGTGGTAGCAGTGTTGTAAACTACTTTAACAATACAGATGTTAATTGAAAACGATGTAAATAAAACGCAGTTAATAATTTTCTCTTAATATAGGAGTAGGTGTTTTTAAAAACTTCAGCAGGGATTTATATTTCGAATGAAAGAGATATAAATCGTTTTTCTGAATTATGGTCCTCAATCTAGATTGGTAAACAAAGAAGCTTTCTATTGCGTTGTAAGTCAACTGCGTACAATTTTCCAATCAAAAGTTTTTATTGCATTTTATATTTGAGAAATACACATACCGAACAAATTTGTACGTTATTTAGTTTCATTTCTGGATGAAGTGTACACTTGCACAGCCAGTGTATTTGTAATTTATTATAAAAGTTAAGTCGACCTTAAATACGGTTTTATGCAGGAATTCGTTTTGTAGTTTGTCTTGCCATAAAATGTAAATCAATATATGTTCTATTTGAAATTCAAATTCACCCTTGTAGGACCAAAACTGTTGTGTAGGCGAAATGTTATAAGAAATATTATGCAGTGAGGTATCAGTTTCAATATGATACATTATTCAAAAATATATGCCCAATCCGCTATTTGTCCAACACCTCATCGTTCCAGTAAACAGGAAATTTCTAGATCTTATTTTTGCATTCATATATGAGTTATAGTGCGTAGTACATGTTATTTATTATTTCGTATTTTTTGGATACCAGTCCGAAATTTCATACAGACTATTTCCACCATAATCTTTTTACCTTGTTCTAGAAACCATGGTGTCATAATTTGTAAGAATTTTTTTAAATTTTATTACGCTTGTTTTATAAAAAGTTATCTTTATCGTAAAGTTATATAAGGTATAATGAAGGTTGTTATCATTATTTTGTCATGATAATTCGTTAGGTAATATGCTAATAAATCGAATTTTAATACATCATTACATCTGTCTGTCTGTTTGATTGAATGACCGCAATTATCTCTAAAAGTATTCTACAGCTTAATTTTAAATGTAGTAGAATAAAGTTATACATGATACTAGGTTGAGAATATTTTTTAGCCACTTATTTAATGTCGGCCTATTTCCGAAACCTTACTATAGTACGTTTCAAATATAAACGGTATACTCCAGTTCAAAGTACTAAAATTTGCAAAATAATTCAATCTTCAAGGTCACCAATCACAATACGATAAAAAGTTCTTCAGACACTCAGATTCACAAAAAACACAATTTTTCACAAATAATTATTCTGATAAAATTCATATAACATCGATAATTCACAAATAGTCCAATTTATCAACCGAATCATTCAAACATCAAAATTAACCGATTTACAACCAAAATATTACAAACGACTCTCCTAAAAAATACCGCTCCCTCATTATCTCGATTCATATCAAAACCACTCTTCAAACCTCTAGTCAGAATATTTTAATTCGCTTTTGCAAATTTTCTATAAACTATTTTTCTCTTCAAATCAACTTCTAATCAAATCTTTCATTCATGTATTTTATCAAACCACACTTCGTTCACATTGCCAACAAGCCAGCATCGCATTCATCAAAAACTTACTTCCCGACATTCTGGCTTCATCGACATCAAAACTTATTTCCAATCCATATGTTCCGTACGCATTAACTTCACCACAGTCATCAAAACTTACTTCCACTTCGTTTCAACGCCGGCTATGTCCCTCTTGAAACATTCTCAATATGGCACTAATATGGCTTAACGACTTTTAAAACTAATTTACGGGACCGGTTCCATTTCCGCAAGTTATTCAGACAGTTATTACTCATATTTCAAAAACCAATTTACATATCAAAAAATTCTATTTTTCACTGCCGTATTTATCATATATCCTAAATTTTTACATTTCAAAACAATTGCGCAATATTTCATAATTTGCGCCTCATAGACTGTCGGGGGTCATTTCCAGCTCTTTCCAGACTTCGGCGTGCCGAGTCCCCAACGAACCGTACAAAAAGCCGAAGCATGACGAGCTCAAGTCAGTTTTCGGTGTACCTCAAGTTAGTTTCTACCTTCCGCGAGCGAAGTCTCTAAACCAACCAGTGTTTAATTCTTATCTGGTCAACCTTAAATCTCAACAAATCGAGCGGCCGCACTACTTCCTTGGCTAAAACCAAACAAAAAAGATTATTAAAATTAAATTGCCATCGCGCGTAAGATATACAAGTGAATTATCTCAGATTTTAAAATCTCCGCTAAGTCGAAATTTCAAGTGTCGAAAGTTAAAATATTATCTCGTGTAAGCAGTTTTAATTTAAGTTAAATAAAATTTGAACTCTGTTCATTACGCTTAATAATTATTTTTTAATTTTCGTTCAAAACAAAGTGGTCTTATTTCAATATATATATATATATATATACAGGGTGTAGCTTTTGACCCTGCCATAGACAATAAATTAAAACAAAATTCTAGTCGAACTCTGATAATAAAATACAAGTGTATTAAGGCTCTGAAGCATATACAGGGCAAAGCCTTTGGCTCGTTCCAACTTTTTAAGAACATACCACCCCAACCTTTCTACACCAAAATTAAGTGCACGAACAGTCTCAAGAATCTCAACTTAAGCTCTTGACTCGACTGTTTTGCATTTCACCTGAAGGATGGTCTACTCACTTCGCAATTCTCGCCTAAGATTGCAGAGCTTCTGCAAGTGCAATGATGTAGAAGCCGCAGAAAGATGGGACAAATATTCGAGGTCAATGTTCATCAATCGTCCAAACAACCAAAAACTGATAAATGAAAGTATTTATTTTGTTTAAAAATGCTACAAAAATTATTTACTACTTTGCACTATCAAACATAATAATTTGTTTTTATTTGACAGATTACTTATATTATTTTTGGTAGTACTAAAACATTATATTTAACACGGCCCCTCAATTTAAAATGTATTACACAGCAAAGAAAATAAACTAAATACATTTAAATTGCTAAATGATAATTAATGCATGAATGGCATAGTAAACAATCAGCCAAATAGAAAACATTAATTTTAAAATCATTGGCTCAACAAACGTAACCTAAATGTCTGGAATTTTTCTCTTCCTAAAGCCTTGGTAAATATATCGGCACAGTTTTCGTTAGTGCTAACGTACTTTATTTGTATTTCTTCCTTTAAACAAAGATCTTTGATGAAATGATATTTTATTTCGATATGTTTACCACGCTTTGAATTTTCAAAATTTTTAATCATTGAGATTGCACTGAGATTGTCAATTTTCAAAGTAGCTGGTTTATATTCACCAAATTCAAATAAGATACCCTTCAAATTTACAAGTTCCTGAGCTGCTGATCCTGCCGACACATATTCAGCCTCCATTGAAGACAACGCTACACAGTTCTGCTTTCGCGAATGCCAGGCAATCGGATTTCCAGCATGAAAACACACAAAGCCACTTACACTCTTTCTAATTTGTCGGTCACCTCCCCAGTCTGCGTTACACATGCCTTCTAAACCATTTTCTCCTTTTGTATACATTAGTCCGTAGCCTTTCGTCAAATTCAGGTAACGGACTATCCTTTTCGCAGCTTTCCAGGCTTGAGTCGTTGGCTTGTCCAGATATCGGCTTAGGTATGAGACACTGAAAGTTATATCTGGTCTTGTCACAATCGATAGGCACATTAAACTACGTATTAGCCTTCTGTACGGGATATTCTGTTCCACAGGCTCATCCTCATTTATCTGAAAATTCTGTTCCATTGGTGTAGCTATGGAACGACTTTCTTCCATTCCAAATTCTTTCAATAATTGTAAAATCATTTTTGTTTGACAAATTTTAAGTCCTTTTTCGGTTTTATTTATCGCCATTCCTAAAAATGTTGTTACCTCTGTCATATTTTTCACTTTAAATTCGTTGTAGAGATTTTTCACTAGTTTATCTACTTGATCATCAGGTCCAGTAATCAAAGCGTCGTCCACAAATAGAACTAGATAAACATCATCTTTCGTATATAAACAGTAGTCATATTCGGATCTTTTAAAGTTCAAGTTTGACATAACCTCATTAAATTTTGTATTCCAACATTTTGGAGCACTTCGGAGACCGTATAATGCTTTTTCTAGTTTCAAATATTTTGATTCAGTTTTTAAACCTTCCGGTGTTTTTATGTAGACATCATTATCGAGTGATCCATTCAAAAATGCTGTTGGCACATCTATTTGTTTTAAACTCCAGTCTTTTTGTACAGAAACTGATATTAAAACTCTTACCGTTGGAAGTCTACACACTGGTGCATAGCTGAATTCTTCTCCGTCATTGGGTACTTGGAATCCTTTCGCAACTAACAGTGCTTTTTTGGTTCCATCTCCCTTTATTTTAAAAAACCATCTCGTGTCTATAGCCACGTGACCTTTGGGTAACTCGGCTGGTGTCCAAGTTTGTAACTTTTCATGTGATTTTAATTCTTTATTTATTGCTTGTTGCCATTCTTTAGAACTGCGTGCTTCTTGATATGTTTTGGGTTCTTCTTCTGATGGAGAAAGTAAGCAATATGCTACATATATTTCATAATCGTCTAACCTTTTGGGTCTTGTTGTATTTCTGCGCGATCTAGTTGTAATTTCCACTATTGGTACTGTATCGTCGTAATCACTTGAGCTTTGGTCACTTTCATCTTGCTTTTCTTCTTCTTTTGTTAACTCGTCATTTTCTTTAATATTTTCCATCTCATTCGTGCTTTTGCCGTAATTTTCTGTTTGGTTCTTCTCTTTATATTCCATAATGCTCTCATCGAATCGTACGTCTCTACTTTTTATTACTTTTTCTTCATTTGGTAACCATAATCTGTAGCCTCCACCACAATATCCAACCACAACTCCTTTCGTTGCTTTTGGATCAATTTTGTTTCCTTTTGGTAAAAAGGTATACCATACACGACAACCAAATATCTTCAGTTTACTAAGATCATTCCTTCCATGCCACATTTTCGATGGTGTTTGTCCTCTGGGTAATGCTGATGTAGGAGTTCTATTTATTTCGTATGCTGAACACTTTAAGGCTTCTCCCCACAGTTCTTTTGGTATGCCAGAATCTATAATTTTAGTTCTTACCATGTTTAATAGTGTTCGATTCATTCTTTCGGATTTACCGTTAGATTGAGGACTATAAGGCATAGTGTACTCTAATTTCATTCCTCTTTGTTTGCAAAAATATTTAAAGTTGTTTGAAGTGAATTCTCCCCCATTGTCTAGTCTAAATCTCTTGACTTTTACACCATGCTGTGTTTCTACTTCTTGAACATACTCCAGCAAATTATGTTCAGCCTCATCTTTGGTTTTTAAAATCTTAACCACTACAAAATGTGCATAATCATCTAAAATAACTTGAAAGTATTTACCTCCATCAAATGAGTTCGGTGTTATCGGCCCACAGACATCACTATGTATGAGTTCACCAATAGCATTTGTGCGTCTTTCGTTGCTTGCAAATGTGGATCGCGTGGCCTTTCCTTCTACACAAGTTGAGCATATTTTGTCTGATGATTTTAACCCAAGTTGTTGCAAAGCGTCTTTTCCAGCATGACCTAGTCTCCTATGCCAAATATCGTCGTCTATTGCGACATTGCAGTTCTCATTTTGACTCACTATACTGTCCATAGTTAATACATACATCCCATTACTCTTTTCACAGATTAAAGCAAAATTATTTCCACTAATTGTAGTTTTATCTCTTTCTACTAATATTTTATGGCATTTTGACTTCATTTTTGATGCAGAAAGTAAGTTATGTTTTATCTTGGGTACAATCAGAGCTTCAATAGTTACATTTTGCCCTTGACATTTAACTTTTAACATGCCTGACTTGTTTGCTTTCAGAATTTTACTGTTTGCGATGTGAATTGAAACATAATTTGGCAGTATTTTGATATCATACATATCTTTCTCTAGGTACTCTTGTACAAAGTGATTGCTTTCCCCCGAGTCCAAAACAAATGGAAGTTTTCCCTCTTTTCCATTGCATATATTTGCTGCATATAGAACTATTGACTCTTCAGCCGTGTGCGCCTGCTGTTTCATGTTCGTATTAAACCTGTCATATTGATTTGCGTGACCTCTATTTCCTCTATAATTTTGGCCTCTAAGGCCTCTAAAATTACCTCTGTATGCACCTCTAATGTTGTTTTGACCTGTCTGGTTGCGTTTCGGGCATTGTGCTTGAAAATGATATTGGCTACCACATGTATAGCACCCTTTTGTCATTGCTTTGAAACTTACTTCATTATTTTTTGGTAATGCCCAGCACGGGCTCTGGGCCATAGAATGTATTTAGCTGCTCCTTGTCTAGCAAGTTCATTAGCTTTTTCGTTGCCGTCTATTCTGGTGTGTCCCGGCACCAAGAATAGTTTAACTCTGTTCTGCTCACCCAGAACTTCGAGCTCTTTGTGGCAGTCCAACACCGGCTGTCCACTGCGATGGAGATCTGCTGGTTCACATATCGTCGTTTAACATTCTCACGTATAAACTCTAAGTATAGCCAGAATTTTAGTTTGAAATACGGTGGCGTGGAGTTCAAGAGAAAGGTTTATACTTGCCCACGGTCTCACTCCATGTATTTCTGCTCCAGCTTCTGATTCCATCCTAAACCCGTCGGTATACCAGGCCAGGCCTTTGAGTAATATCCCAGGAGCTCCTGTTGACCAATCCCCTCTCTCTCCAATAGAGACACCGAAGGGCTTGTTAAATGTGATTTTTGGGACCATGTAGTCTGACCACATGCTTAATAAAAGATCTGCTATAATGTTGATTATCCTCATATGTCGTGACTCCCTTGTGTGGACAGCTAAGTCACGTGAGTGACTATATGCCCCCATTCTTGCCTCTCCCTGGATCATCACGCTGAGTGGGGGAGGTCCAATAAGGTCTTCATGGCTGCTGTGGGGGTGCTTTTCATGGCACCCGTGATTCCCAAACAAGCCAGGCTCTGCACCCGGCTTAGCTTGTTGACAGCAGTTTTTTGAGTGGCTTTAGGCCACCAAACTAAGGCAGCGTATGTAATGGAGGGTCTTATTACACTGGTATAGAGCCAATACACTATACCAGGCTGCTTGAGCCCCCATGTTTTACCATATAATCTTCTACATGTAGCCAATCTGGCTACCGATTTACGGATTACCCTGTCTAGATGTTGGCTCCAGGCAAGTCGAGGATAACTTTACCTCCCCCGACATCCTCAGTCGTGTATCTTGAAGAACCAGAGGACTCAATCCCTCCAGATTTCTCCTTCCAGTAAATGGGACGATATTGGTCTTTGAGGGACTTATTCTCGGCCTCTCTTCTGACCATATTCAGGGCCCTTTGCAGACGGTCCCTGACTATGTTATTAAACTTTCCCCTTGATTTAATGGCTATATCCTCAGCATACCCCTGAGCTTCAAACCCCTCGTTGGTAAGTTTTACTAATAGGTCGTCAAATACAAAGTTCCATGGCAGGGGAGATAGCACATACCCTGCGGACAACCCTCTGCAACTGACGCACCTAAAGTTTCATCAATCATGGTAGTAAATACTGCCCTGCCCTTGAGCATGCAGCCAACCCACCTGCAACAGGTGTCCTCAACGCCACGCTCTCTTGCAGTTCTGATAATGGAGTTAAAGGAGGTGTTGTCGAATGCCCCCTCTATGTCGAGAAAGGCGCCCAGTGCCACTTCCTTATGTTCCAACGTCTTTTCCACCCTCCGGATTAGATGGTGAAGTGCCGTTTCTGTAGACATGCCTGCACTGTATGCATATTAGTCTTGATGCAGTGGGCTTCTAACCAATATATCATCCCTGATATGTCTGTCGAGCATTTTTTCCATCGTCTGACTTATAGGCCTTAAGGACTTGGCGTGAGTGTGGGAGTTTCTCCCTGCCTTTGGAATGAATACCACCTTAACTGGTTTCCAGATTTTTGTTATACAGCCCAGCGCTAGACTGGCTCTATAAAGCATGCATGCTTTGATGCTAGCAAGTATAAGCCTTGCTGAAGCATTGTTGGCCAAATTCCGTCATATCCCGGAGATTTGTACGGCTCAAATGAGTTAATTGCCCATCTGATTTTTGACTTATCAATCACCTTTTTAGACACTGCCCAGTCCACCCTGGTGACCCACCAGTTGTCACCAGTTCCGTTCCTAGCCATTCCTCTGGTGATTTTTTAATTATTGTGGAACCAGGAAAGTGCACGAGGAGTAATTCCTCCATTGTTTCCTTGCCTGTTTCTTTATATTTCCCCCTCTTGGTTAATAGAGAGTTTATTACGCACCGATTGTCCCTTGAGAGAAATCTGGAGTCTGGCACATTCCGAGATACCTTTGATGCTCTTGCAATGTTTCCTCCAGGCGTCTTTCTTGGCGTTTCTCAGTTCTCGGTTGTACTCAGTTAAAGAGGTCCTGTAATCACCCCAGTTTGCTAATCTTCTTGCAATATTAAATTTCTTTCCCACTTCCTTCCTCATTATGGCAAGGTCATTGTTCCACCAGGGCACATTCCTATTCCTTACCACCAGAGGGCAGTTGTTCTCGTATGCAGAGATTATTGTGTTCTGTATTTGTTCCGCAACTAACTTCACTTCCTCCTCATTTTTAATAGTGTTCATAACCCTGGCAAGTTTCTGGGCAAGGTCTGCTTTGTAACCTTCCCAGTCCATCCTGCGTGGGTTACGATATGTTTCAGTCACACGGTCCATGCCCGTTATATCGAATCGTATGTGTCTGTGTTCTAAACAACTTTCCTCCTCAGACACATGCCAGTCGCTAACTAGGTTACCCCCCGCGTGCGTTGTTCCTATTGTCATATCTATCACTTCTTGCCTTTGTGTAGTTACAAAGGTCGGAATATTGCCTACATTTGCTATGTCTAAATCATATTCCATAATAAATTCAAAAATTGACTCACCTCTATGTTAGTGTTGGTACTTCCCCAGACCGTGTGTTGCGTGTTTGCATCACACCCGATGATGACCTGAGAACCTCTTCCTCTGCAGCTCCTCACTAGTTCCTCCACGGCTCTGGTTGGTGGTGGCTCAGGGTCATCATATGGAAAGTACGCAGAGGCTAGTATAAATTCTCTCGGCACACCCCCACACGAAGCCTTGATTTTGACTGCCGCTAGAGCAGAAATCAGTTAGTGACATTGTTTTACAGTTATTTTTAACTAATATGCACGCTCTGGGAATTGCAGCAGTTTTACAATAAATGAGTTCACCGCCCACTCCCTTCAACCCACTTGCCTCTGGATCAGCGCCACATCACACCCCTGCATGGCTTTAGCAAGGACCACCGTGGCCGCCTTGCTATGATGCAGGTTTATCTACAACACCTTCAGCATCCGGATTGAGTTCCCCTCTCTCCCTCTCCTGAAGCTTTCGGAAGGTTACCCTCCCCAGGCCAAGATAGGACTTGAAGTCTAAATTCAAGCATCTTCGCTGACTTTTCGTCTAAGGCGCAGGTCAGCATTTGCTCCTTCTCCTCGACTCTGCGGCTTATCAGTAGTGTTCAAGCCTGCATTTTGCTTCTTAAGTCGCTCCCTGACAGCTTTCTCCTTCACTGGCTCTGGAGCCCAGGAGATGAACTTAGGATGCCTAGGGAGGTCTTTGGTGTTGACAGCGGTTACTGTCACACCCTCCCCCAGCCCCCTCATTCCCCGAACTCTGCTTTCGAGCCAGTTTTCCGTAGAGTAGAGTTTTACCGTAATACTTCTTTTTGAATTTAATATAAATCCAAGCTGTGGGGCTCATAGAATGAGTAATTAAATATACATTTTTTGAAAATATAAGCCCTGTAAGGCAACGCATGATCATGCAAAGCTAATGCTTCAATAACTTATTTACGTGACACGCTAGGATAAACATTATTTACCCGTTAATTCACATTGCTCAATTTTTGCTAATTATTTGCATTCACGATTTAACTTCACAATTAAAACTTTCTAGCTCTTGTACATATTGTGTATAATAAATGTTCTTTTTGTTGAATTTTGTTTTTAATGCTTGCATCTCTCTGATGATATTTGTCTCGTAATCTGTTAGTAGTAAACCTATCGTCTCTTTTTTAAACTGATTAATTACTAATTTTTATAGCTTTCAGTATTGAAGTAAGTATGGTTATGCAATTTTATCTTCTTGGCTGGACAAAATTGTAAGTGACCTTTCATCAACTAAGTGGCGCCCTCTCATATCCACACTCCTTGTTCACGCCCTTTGCTCTCATACAGAAAAACAGCTGCAATTTTATACAAAGGGATATAAAAACGGTTACAATTAAACAAAATTTTCATTAAAAAAGTAAAAAGGTAGTTTGCTTAAAGTCGATTTCATATTTTCTAATTTTTAGAATACCCTGTATAATTTATCTTAAGTTTCACAGCTGTTTATGATTTTAATGTGCAGTAGTATCAATTAGTGAAATTATGGGTGCCAATATACACGTATATTGAAATATGTATATAAAAATTGTTCTCCGGCACTGTTTCCCTAGGAAACTTAATAAATACATAAATTACGTAAAAGCCGCATATTTTGGATGCTTATGCTACGAGACTAAAATATGATTCGAGATGCCATTATTTATTAACAGCAAATTCATAGCAGTGATTAAAAACGTTACTAACATTATCGGTGCTGCTACATTCGAATTCCTAAAATTTTCGGTAAAGAAAAATAGAGAGTATTTTCAAGTTTCATAGAATATACTTCATATAACTTATTTCACAAATCCTCCAGTATAGACCTAAAGAGAAGCGAAACAAAGCGAAACAAAGAGTATTTTAGAGAATGAGCCTAGATTTGTGTGAATGGCTCATCACATACTTAAGGAGAAAGCACATCGCTGTTTATTTTTATTAGGTGATGAAAATAAGGGATATCGATAAAGGGATCAACTTCTTCTATTTTTTAGATATATTTCTCTTTAAAAATTTTAATTTCAAATTTATATTAAATTTTAAACAATCAATTACAGATAATGACTTGCTTTAATATTATTTTGACTCTGTTAATATTAACGTTAGTGATAATTGAAGTCGAATCCTTAATATTCTGTAGTTACGGTTGTCTAAACGACGTTTCGGCAGAATCTCATCTGCCATCTATCTTCAGGTTCTCACTGAAGGCTGCCTACTGATTCTCCTCGTTGCTCGATAAATAAACATATATATGAAATGTTATTGGACTTCCAGGTGCTCTCCCGCGTCGATAATCGACTCCTCCAGGAGTCACGTTTGTCTAAACGACGTCTCGGCAGAATCTCATCTGCCATCTTCAGGTTCTCACTGAAAGCTGCTTACTGCTGCTTCTCGTTGCTCGAACTGAAGTTCAGTTACATACATAACATTACATTTAAAAGTGTACCGATAGACATATTTCAAAATTCAATCAGAAATAGTTATAAATAAACAAATTATGGGTGAAAAACGCAATACATCATTAGAATAGCTTGTCTAGATAAAAACTCACTAAAAGAAAAACATGAATGGCAGCACCCAATGGTAAAATGACGGCCCCAAAATTGAACAATTTTGACAAAACAGATCAAATTTACTTATTAGATTTAATTTTTATGAAGATAATATTCAAGTTTCACCTGGAACCGAAAAGAGACAAGAAAAAGGTTAAATTTATTGTAGGAAGTGAAAGAGTCATGAGTGGTGTAAAAGAAGTGTAAAATTTTTAATCAGAGACGCAAAGACAAAATATTGGTATCAATACAAAGAGGAAAGGGCAAGGAATAAGAATATTGAAGAAAAAAAGCAAGCGGCTACAGGGAAAAGGCATAAATTGAAATTGATCAATTTTGACAATAAATTGGAAGTTACGTAACCGGGGCAACTAAGAAAAATATAAAAGAAATGCCAGAATTGGCATAAGGAGCGTAATAATTTGTTGACGCGTTACCATGGCGATTTTCATAAAAAAATATAACCTAAAAGGATATTGTTTGATACATTTGTCAAAAGGGCAATGAAGAGCCTAACTCAAGGTTGCATTTAATAAATTTATAACCTAAAAGGTCACTGTTTGGTACATTTGTCAAAAGGGTAGTGGAGAGTCAGAGTCAAAGTTTCAGTTTAATAAGTATATGATATATAAAAGTAAAGAAAACTCATGGGCAAGTCAGCAAAGAAAAAGTGCAAACCTCCTATTTTATCCTCATCAGCACGGTGTACTAAGTTGAGTTGAGAGTTGAGAAAAATTGTCAAAATTGGATGCTGAATAAAAATTTTGTGAGGGTGTCCCTCTTTCAAGTAGGTCACAATGTATATATTTAAAGATATGTCCATATCCATTTAGTCTGTTATTAGCTGACTTAAAAATATTCAAGAAATTGAAAAAAAAGGGGGCTGCCCCATTGTCATGTACGTAAAATAATTTGTTTGTATGTACCCTAAGAATATTTTTTGTTGTATCTTATACCGAGTGTCAATGCAACCATTAGCTCGCCATAGTTTCTAGAGTTTTCAAGGTATATGACTCAAGCTTGACAAGAGTAATATATACCAAAAGTTGCCAGTTTTTCATTATTTGATATTTTTCCATACTTTCCGGTTTCCCCGAAAATGACCTCAACGACCAACCAAATTTCCGAAAATACTAATTTGTAATTATGTCAACTTTTTCAAATGGCAACATCTTTAGGCACCCAGTAGTTAAATACTAATTTTCACGACATCTATTAATACCTTCAAATCGGTTTGATATTAAGGCAAGTTCTTTTGTGGAAGATAACAATTATAATATCGAGAAAATACGCTTATAAAAAAGTATTCCGTGAAAATTTAATAAAACCAGATTCAAAACATTCATTTTGTCAACGAAATATTCCAGTAAAGTTTTTATAACAACAAAACTAGGTAAATAAAAACTAACTAACTTTACCGTGTATATCCGGAACGAATCGAAATATTGTCAATTTTTATAACAAACATTAGCCTTCAACATACGAAACTTTTTTCCTATCTAACCGACTTTGTAACTGCCATATATTTTGGGTCCATATATCGGTGTATATCTCCTTAAAATGAAAAATTATAATGCATACTGTAGAAGTAAAAAGTGTAGAAGTGAAAAATTATATTTCAACTCTCTGCTAAGATATTATTATTATGGAATAGATATTTCTAGAAATACGAAAAGCAGCTCGATGCATCACTTTTCACTGCAAAATTTCAAAACCCTTGCGTTGTTTGTTTTTTGGGAGACACAAAAAAAAATAATGTGAATTTATGTTGGATTTTCTCTTTAAGTGATAAATATAAATACACTACATATAATAGACAACCCCCAAATCTAAATGTAAGACTGTCTTGAATGTATTAACACTTATTTAATGTTGTCATATTTCCTCGACCGACACTTAGCGATAGGCTTTCTGATGAATGGTATATCAACCACACAATCCTTGCCTAAGATTGCACAGCTTCTGTGTATACACTATGGAAGGGGCTTATATTTATGAAAAACGTAGACAAATACATTATCCTCCACTACCTACTAATGCCGCTAGTGTAGAAGCTGGGGATCGATTCCTGTATGAGTTAGTCAGGTGATTATTGTAGTACCATATCCGAAGATATGGCAAAAATATAAATTTTTTGCTTATTTAAGTAGGTACATGATTTTTTTATCTTGACTCTTATTGATCTTTTTTGGGAGGATGAGTAAGGCGTAGAGGTCAAATTACATTTGATCCCGATGGGGCCAAATGACGCCAGTCCGACACTGATTATATTTACCTCATATTGTTGATAATTATTTTATCAATGCCATTATTGCAGTTCTGATAAACTCGGGTAGACTCATTTATAGTTGCACACACATCAAACGAATGTATATACAAGTTAACTTCCAGTTTTCCGTGTGTTATAATGTGTTATTATTATTGCCTCAATCGGACCCAAGACCCAGAGATAAGAAACAATTGCGTGTTAGACGGTCGTTCTACGGTTTTTAGCTGGTGAAAGTTAATATGAACGTTTCGGATACGGACAGAGGATGAACTCCGCTAAGGAAAAACAGGTTACAAAGGCAATTTAATTCATTTCCGTGGATCTTAATAACGATTCTGCTACCGAGGAACTGTAGCTGTATAGTATTTTAACAAATTAAATACATTTGTTAAGAAACTGCTTCTGGCATCAGCAAGAAATACGTAGTGTCAAAGTCCATATTTACGACTAACCACAAGTTTAAAAAAATACAATTATAAAACCACACATACACATTTGAATAAATGGTATATTTGTGGTATGGGATCCATGATTAGAGAACTGACAGTGAAATTTTCTGGAAGGCTTCTGCAACAGGCAGTATTTTTTTTTAAATCTACCTGAAATAAATACTCATATGTAATATTAAAATAAAGTACAATGCAGTTTCATTTATTTATTTCATTTTTACTTCCACGTGCAGTGGAAGTATAGTAACGCAAAAAAATATATATATTTTTTGTTGAAATAGGCTTAAAATGTCATGAAACGTCTGTCTGTAACTTTTGGGGGTAAATAAGAAGCAGGTCCATAAAATTGCAATTTAGGGCATGTACGAAAAGTCAAGGTCTCCAAATTTGTATTGACGTTAGCCACCTCCCCCCACTATCAGCGCCAATACCACCCTCACACTATCATGAAAGGGAGTAAAAAAAATTAAAATGTGATTTAGTGTGTATACAAGGACGAAACATCTCAAAAAATTTTTTTGGCGTTAGCTACCCCTTCTACCACCCCCATTGTCACCACCGCCCTATTATTAAAGGGAGTAAAAAATTAAATTGGTATTTAGTGTGTATATGAGAACCAAGGGACTCTGGACACCCCCACCCTATTTTTAAAGGGAGTAAAAAAATTAATTGGGATTTAGTGTGTGTACGGTCGTGAGCAAAAAAAAATAGGACAAGTCTTATAACGGTATTTTGCTAAAATCTAGTTGTGTACATCTAACTTTAATTTTTGTGACATTATCAGTTTGTTGTCATAATTTATTGCAAGTGTGCAAAAAACTAATATGCCTCATATAAGCGATTTAGTTAAATCTGGAGTTATTTCTGAAGCAGAAGATGGATGGTCAATGAGACAAATTGCACTGCGTTCTAATATTGACAAAAATTCGATGTGTAACATTTTAAGAAAGTGGAGAGTAGAAATCCTGGATCAGGGCGATGAAGGATATCAATTCAACAAGATTTGCAATTGGTAAATGCTTTAGTAGAAAATCCATTTTACTCAGTTATTCAGGATGCTGAAGAAACGAATTTTCCTGGATCGAGTAGTACTGGTCGCCGGCGAGTAAGAGAATCGGAGCTACGCTGTCATGCAGTAGCACAGAAATACTTATAAAGAAGCTAGTGAAACGTATATTAGGATTCTAGACAATATTATGATCCCTTCTGTGTCACAATTATTTCCTAATAATGAGTTCATATTTCAACAAGACAATTGTTCCGTTCATACTGCTCATACCGTAACTAACTGGTTTCAAGATAACATCATCAATGTTCTTAACTGGCCCAATCATGGCCCAGATCTTAACCCTGTGGAATAAGTATGGGGACTACTCGTAAGAAGTATCCAAAAACGAAATGTGAGACCACGGAATGCCGACGAATTACTGGAAATAGTAAATAATGCATGGGAAAATATTATTACTAATGATTATTGTATAAGGTTATTTAATTCTATTCCAAACAGATTTATAGAAGTTATAAATAGAAATGGTGCAATAACGAAATATTAATAGTTTCTTGTTAAGTAGGATATCCTTTGTCCTTTGATCCAGGATTTCTACTAATCGTACCGTTTATTCTCCACTTTCTTAAAATGTTATACACCAAATTTTTCTTAATGTTATAACGCAGTGCAATTTGTCTCATTAACCATCCATCATTTACTATAGCAATAACTACAACATTAAAATCAAAAATAAATTAAAAGTAATATCTGTTTTATTTCGGCTACTCATTACATATTCAAACAGATTTCCTATTTATTTCTGCTCACGACAGTACAAGAACCATGGGCCTCTAAAATTTATTTTGGCATTAGTTACCCCCTCTACCACTCCCATTGCCACCCCCCCCCCACCCTACTGTTTAAGGGAGTAAAATATTACATTGGGATTTAATGTATATACGAGAACCAAGGGCTTCTAAATTTTTTTTACATTAGCCACCCCCTCTACCATCCCCACCCTATTATTAGAGGGAATAAAATATTACATTGGGATTTAGTGTGTATAAGACTTGGATACAAAATCTGGATGTGGAAGTAGTGATTCCTTGGGCAGCGGTTTTTTATTTATTTTATCACCTTCTTTAGATTAACGTCTTGGAGGAGTTTAGCATTTGCTATTCCACCGCTCAACTAGGACATATACACATACAGCAACCATTCTTTACGACATTGCCATCTGCCGCATATGAGACTCGCACTCAGGAGTGGTGCAGCAACTAGCCGTGTTGTCTGTCACTCAACCTCGTCTAGTCCACTGCCACCAACTCGGTAAAACATGAGAAATAATACTAAACATCCATACCCTAACCATGATTCGAACCCGGGTCTCCTTGGTTGCAAAACCATTGGACCACTGAGTCAGTTCGTTTAAGAAGAATTGTATTGTACTCTTGCATTAGGATACTTAGATTAAGTTGTTAAAAATCTTATATAAACGCAAATTTATTACCGGATAATTACTAGGAATATTAATTATTAGTAGCCCCGATATTTTACAGGACTTCGCTCTTATATTGAGAGATTTTAAGTTTTATCAACTTGACTTTTCAAGTAATCCTACAAGAAATGTCAAATGGTATTAAATCCGGCTATTCGGTCAGCCATTATAATGGAGTACGCCTGAAAATCCATGTGTTACAAACAGATGGATTTTCTTCTCATTCACAATGTTTAGTGACACAAGCGTCGGTCTAGTTGTCATTGTTCATTTACAGTAGAGCACATCTGACACACAATCTGTTTATATTATGAGGCATTGATATACTATTTTTGGTAACACACCAGTCCAAATTCAGTAACTTTGAGTTTTAATTTTCAATATACTAAGTATTATACAAATAACGTTCGTTGCTCATTCATATTAAAACATGTTCCGCGCCTTAAGGATATAACAAAAATGGTTCATTGGGCAAACTGATTTTTTTTGTAGTTTTGTACTCTACAATGCATATATAGTAGAGTACAATATGCAAAAAAGCTCAATACAATGTTTATTCATGTTTTTTAAAACAAAAAATTTAGCGGCCCCCAGCGCCCGCCGTGGCGAGTAGAGAAACATTTTCCTGTTGCGCCACAGCGGTCCTTCCAGCGGTCCGGCTAGCGGACCACACTTTTGTTTAGATTGTCTTGCTGTTTATACTAATACAATATCTAATATATCACAAATCATTCTTTATTATGTTTCTGCATTACAATAAAGTTGTTTAATTTTTATATGTATTTTGGCCATAATTGATTTATGATGAGTAAAATTTAAGAAATCGCGCCACAGCGGCTCTTCCAGCGGTCGATTTTATTGTGCCTTCCAGGCCACAGCGGTCCTCCCAGCGGCCATTTTTATTGTGCCTTCCAGGCCACAGCGGTCTGGCTAGCAGACCACACTTTTATTTAGATTATTTTGTTGTTTATACAAATAATAATATAACATCTAATATATCACAAATCATTCTTTATTATGTTGTTTCTGCATTACAATAAAGTTTTTTCCTTTTTATATGTATTTTGGCCATCATTTCTATCGCTATGTCTGACAAGCCTCCAGAGCCACAGCGGGCCGTCATATAAGTCAGATCTGCTTTATTATTTATTAGCGGTCCTCTGGCGTATACGGCAATATATACAACTTTGCTGACTAGCGGTCCGTAGGGTCCGCCGTGGCCTGCTGGGTCATCTAGGTAGAGGTCCCTGAGGACCGCCCAGGCGCGGAACGTGTTCAATATGGAAAAAGAAATATTTAGACGTGAAACAGTAGATAGTTATCAGAAGGATATTAGGACAAAATGTATCCTATTATCCCTTTCTGATAACTATCTACCGTTTCACGGCTAAATGTTTTTTTTTGTTAGGATTCAGAGTAAAAATGATTTTTTTCCAATTGCTAATCACGTATTTGCTCCTATTTATCTCCGTTCTAAAATTAGATATAAAATATAATCAAATAACACTGTTTTTTTTGCTTGTGAAAGTTTTTCCTTAAATATAGATAAATCATATAATTTAATAAATTAATGTCAATCACGAACTTTGTTCGTAATTTAATGAAGGAGTTCAACGAATCTTGATATCAGTATATCTTTATCGACTAAGGACTAAGCCATTTTCACAGATTTTCCTGCGTCTGTTACCTCTAGGCAGAGATGGGCCGTAATTTACGTCATGTAATTTACCCAATGTTTACACCGCCACAAGCAGTGTATTTTACCGGGTGAAGGTGAATGACATAATGTCAACATTGTAAACAATTTATGTAAACGATTTCTAACTAAGCGCTAAAATTAAATGTATCGATTGTGTACCTTCCCTTCAGACCAAATTTAAAGCATAAATAGGAATGGCGGCGTCAAACTAGCCGATAACACTTTTAAACAATAATTTATTTTTTCGAAACATTAAATTTAGAGTTACCTGAGGTCATTGAGTAGGAATCAGTATATTTTAATTATAATAAAGCTGTTTTGAATTGAGACAAAGAAGTCACGGGTTCGAATCCTAGCTATTGTATGTACATATAGTGTTCTTTTGTCGCTGTTCTCCCTCCTGACTTCAAGTCTCAACTGTAGCAGATTGTAATGTAGTAGTGATTGGTTGTTGTGTGTTCATCTGTGCGTACTTTATAACCTACTCACCGATTAGATTACACGGCAGGAACTGAATATGGTCCAAAAAAAGAAAGACGATTTTCATATGTTCTGTTGCCTATTATTACGGAGAGATTGAAGAAACTTGATAATATCTGTTAATTGAAAGCTTAATATAATAACTACTCCAGTTATATTAGGTCGGAAAAAGCAGCATCTGCCAAAAAAATCCGAGTGAGCCTAAATTTTGTTTACACCTTTATTTTAACATTGGAAGCAATGTCTGAAAAGTCCCCATCAATATCGCGCGTGCGTTTGTAATTATTTAAGGTCAAAGGTCACGAAAATCTTATTTTCTTAAATAAAGGTCTTTTCCGTATTATGCTGCCAAAAAACTCTGTAAGTACATTTCATTTCATTCTGTCAAACCTTGATATCATAATATAAATAGCTCGCTATTAACTTAACCTTGAGTATGAACCGTCGGCGTCGGTCGTCGGTCATCGCTCGGAGATTTTCGGATTTTCGTGTAGTTCCCCGATTAGCTCTAGTTTAAATACGAACCAGCAGACATTTGAGATATTTTCTAAAGGATTTTTCACGATTCGACGGTCCAACAAGTTCAACTGCGGAACCTGGGGCGACATGATAATAGAGCAAACCTTAATGAAATCTATGAAATGTGAGGGAGGTGTTTCCAGGGGACGAAGTACACGAGAAAGTGTACTGTGCAAATGGATATATGGCATGCACGCCATGAATTCGGTCTGCGAAGAAATTGAAAAATTTTGCCAGGTGTCTCTGGACACAGCTTATCAACATGTTGATGCAAGAGACTCAAGCATTAAGAGAGATAATGCAGACGCAAAAAAATTGGTTGACTGGTTTAGTTCTTATAGTCCGTTTCCAAAAACAAATCAACTTCGATATCTACAGGCGTCGGTCGTCGGGACTGAAAAAATAAACTGTTACGATGCATACAAAAATGGTCTTCAGTCAGTGCAAAGTATTGTTGGGTTAAAATTTAATGATATAAAATTTAAACGTGCAAATAGGGTCCTTTCGCTTTTGTCAGTCAATAGTTCTATTAAAGTTCATGACGTTCAAGAACCAGTTTATACAAGAAATTTGACAAAAACCTGAAAGAATATATGCAGTACGAGTTAAGTCCTTATCCCACAGCACTTTTTGATAATGCAGGCATGCGAAAAACTCCTAAATAATGCTCTATAAATGCTTCGACCCTCGGTGTGATGAAATACCTGCAGATAACGTTGCTTGCGTCATTGATGGTGGGTTCCTGTTGCATCGTGTAATATGGCAAAAAGATGATACTTTTCAGTGTATTATCAAAAGATATATTGATTATTTACAAAAACATTTCGGCTCAGACATAACAGTTGTCTTTGATGGATACAGTGACAATAGCAAGAATATAAAAGCAATGGAACAACTTCGACGAACTGCTTCAATTTCGGGATCCGTAGAGGTCATGTTTGACGAAGCAATGCAAGTGACACTTAGCCAAGAAAAGTTCCTATCCAATCGCTCAAATAAAACTAGATTAATATCAATCAATCTAACAATATAGCCGTGAAACAAGCTAGAGACGACGCCGACGTTTTAATAGTTGAAACGGCATTTGAGAAATCACAACGCAACATCACTATTATCTTTGGAGATGATGTAGATTTACTAGTTCATCTAATAGGACGTGCTACTTCAAACCAAGATGTTTTCTTCCTTAAACCAGGGAGAGGGAAAATAAAATCAAATAGACACTCCTCTTCTAGCCTAAATAAATTTCCAAATTGTAAAAAGCATCTGTTGTTGCTACTCGCTATTACTGGCTGTGACACAACGTCTGCACTTTTTAATAAAGGAAAAATAAAAAATTTTAAAATGTTCGAGAGGCATCAATTTGCGGAAGCTTTTAAACAGGAAAATTGTAAAGTAGAAACGATTATGGAAAATGGATTACGCATTCTTTTGACAATCTATGGAGCTCCCAAAACAGAATTATCTATTGAAAACTATTGATACATGACATTTGCGAAGTCAACAACACTTAATACCGCAGTGAAATTATCGTAATTTCCACCTACTGCCGCAGCTGCAAGTCAACATCTAAGTCGAGTGTATTATCAAGTACAGAATTGGCTTGGAAATAATTTAAATCCTGAACAATGGGGATGGGCGATGATTAATAACATTTTGGAGCCGCTTAAGACTCTATTACCAGCTGCACCAGATGTACTTTTAAATACCATTTTTTGCAACTGCACCAAAGGATGCAACACAAATTGCGGGTGCAGAAAAGTTGGACTGTCCTGTTCAGTACTGTGTGGCCATTGTCACGGTCAGTCATGTCTCAACACCAATGTTGATAGTAACGCCATCACAGAAGTTATTTAGGATGAAGAAGATGAAGAGCTTGATCGTGTTGACCTGTTGACACAAGATATAGAAGAAAATGAAAATGTTGGGGAGGACGACGAGAATCTGGAGGAAGGGACAAAGGACAAGAACTTGGAGGAGATGGCAGAGGACGAATACGTGGAAGATGGGACAGATTTTGAGAATGAGGATGAGCTATAGAACAAGCAAAACCATTGATTAGGCCTACTGGGGAGACCATGTAAAAAAACTCGCCTTGTATCTGACCTCTGAGGTGGTATGGAAACAAATACACCGCTACCCTGTGTTTTTCTGGCGTATAGTGTGAAAACGGTTGGTGTTAAGTAAAACATGTATATAACATTTTTTAAAGAGGGTTTTTTAATATTCATTCTTACATAACCAAAAAAGTCATAGGACTTATAGGAAGCAAGATATTTGCGAAAAACCCATTTCTGTGACGTTTGACTTTGTATAACTTCAAACGCACACAAGCTATCGGTGGGGACTTTTGACATATTATTAGTATAATAAAAGTAAAAATGTATGCAAAGTTTCAGCTCACTCGGATTTTTTTAGTAGATGAACCCCTATGTGACTGTACTAAACCTGAGGTTTCAGATTCAATCGATTTCTTAAGCAATAAATACATGAAACTATTATTTCGTGTATCTCATGTATTAGGATCGGCATGTCCCATTACAAAAATGTAACTGAAGTATCAAGAAAACGATGCAGTTTTCTGTAGAGACCCGGTGTATAAAAACAAACCGATCAACGATGTTTCCATGCTATTAAACTTCATTTGTTCGAGTCTTGTGGTATATAAATCTATAGCCCTGATGATGTGTTTTAGTTTATTATAGATTTACTTTAATAGTAAATCTTAACATCGATAAGGCCATTAGTATAAATAATATTTATTATGTTTGTTGAATCGAGTAATATACAATTCAATCAGGTCTTATATTTCACATTCATATGGTAAACAGAAAGCTTAATATGATAAGAATATGCAGCCAAATATAGGGTCGGACCATTTACATAATAAATCGCACACATGGCGTAGTAAAAACCGGATTTCTACTGTGATATTTTAGTTTATTGAAAAATTTAAAGGTTCTGGTTTGGACGTCTTTAATAATTCAGGTTATTCTTTCTGGCTATTTTTCATGATGTCATTGCACCCCATCGTCATCGTTTTTAAGTGGGAAGCTTTTTAAGGACTGTCATAAATAACAATGGGAAGTTTAAGTTTCTTTTCACTGTTAAAAACTTAGCAATCATAAAAATGGATAATTTAACTAGTGATATATTAAGAGTCCGTAATATTTTAAAACATCATAAATTTGAAAAATGTTACGTGAGTGCATAAGATGTACCCAAAATATATCTTAAACTATGAGACAATACTTACATAAGGAAAACTGAATTGGGAGTGTGTTCTGCAAATGGCAACATGCAACCTTAATGTTATGTAAAGACGGATCCGCCAAAGTTCAGTTGAGCTTGGCTTGAAATCTAAGATTACAATAATGACAGTCTTGGATTTTGAATCAAATTCAACTAAAATTTAGTTGATTCACTTTTATATAAGTAGGAAAGTAGGTTTAATATTAGCAGCTATATTAATTATAGATCCGTTTGAAATTCGCGGGTTCCTGGCAGAAGTTGCATGTGCGCCATCTGCAACACTTTTATAATAAGAAACATCTTTCTTGCCAAACAGATTATAAAGGAATCCAATTATAGAATAAAAGTTTATACTCAACTAACCTAAACTAAACTAAGCTAAATTGAAATTATTGAATGTTCAAGTTAAATTACAGAAAATAGAATTACATTAAATTAATCAAGTTAGCTAAAAAAATGACAGATACCACAAAAAGGATCAATATTGACAAAAGTGAAGGATCAAAATAAACAAATCTATAATCCTACATTAAAATTATTGAATCTTCGATTAAATTATAGTAAAGTAAAAAATTACATTAAATTTATTAAGTAGGAAAGAAAGAGAAAAAATACATATACATATAGTACAAAAAAAGGATCAATATTGACAAAAGTAAGGAGAAAAAGGGGAAAGAGAGAAAAAATATACAACAAGTAACAAATAGAAGCACAAAACTGCTTAAATTGATTTAAGTTAAGTAAGGTAATCAAATAAGAGCAAACAGTTAAACAGTTCGGCGTGGTTGTCGTGATCTATGACAAATTTGGTCAGCTCATTTAAGCTATTGTCACACTGTTTCACATAGTATATATATATATATAGGTGACCGTAGCATTGTGTTAGATCTAGTCACAGGTAAGTTAAAAGTAGTCGATATTCTTGTATGAAGTCCCGATATGATATTATTTGATTGACAAGACAAATGCAATCAAATTAATTTTATTATGTATTAGCTTGTAGATAAAGCTCACTGCAAATAACACTCTTCTTAGACCATAATATTTTTAGTGGCAAATTCCTCTACAAAATCCTTATTTAACTGTAAGGGACGTAACCATACTGCAACCAACAGCTACTCCCCGGGCTAGGTGCCCCGCCGAGCGCTGAATTACAAGTTACAAGCCTGGCGCGTTAAGTGTAATAATTGCATATTACCATCAAAATGCTAATGCTTCGATTGCAACAAACACCACCCGAAAGACTACCCTACTTAAAGCAGCTCTCGTGCCAGTCGTCACACATCACTTGCAGACTGCAGTTTCGAGCTGTTGGCTCTCGTCAATGCAAGCTAGGCATGTGACGAAACTGCAGTCTGCAAGTGGTGTGTGACGACTGGCACAAGAGCTCCTTTAAGTAGGATTTTTCGGCTGGTGTTTGTTGCAATCGAAGCATTAGCGTTTTGATGGTAATATGCAATTATTACACTTAACGCGCCAGGCTTGTAACTTGTAATTCAGCGCTCGGTGGAGCTCCGGAGAGTAGCTGTTGGTTGTAGTCTGGTTACGTTCCTTATAGTAAAAAAAGGATTTTGTAGAGGAGTCTGCGACTAAAAATATTATGTTTTACTATTCCGCCCTCTAAAAGCACATTTGAACTATGTTAAGCCCAGTCAGGCTATTTAGTTTTCGATTGCAACAGGCACTGGACTGCTAGATGTCGCCTGCTGACTATTTTACATGTCGCTATTCCAAAGATACCGAAATGTACTAAATAGTCAAGTGATCCTCGTGTCGGTCGTCACATGCCTACCTTGCACTGACGAGAGCCAACAGCTCGAAACTGCAGTCTGCAAGTGGTGTGTCACGACTGGCACGAGAGCTCCTTTAAGTAGGATCAGTCTTTCGGCTGATGTTTGTTGCAATTGAAGCATTAGCGTTTTGATGGTAATATGCAATTATTACACTTAACGCGCCAGGCTTGTAACTTGTAATTCAGCGCTCGGCGAGGCACATAGCCCGGAGAGTAGCTATTGGTTGCAGTCTGGTTACGTTCCTTATAGTAAAATAAGGATTTTATAGAGGAGTTTGCGACTAAAAATATTATGTTTTAATATTCCGCCCTCTAAAAGCACATTTGAACTCTTCTTAGATGTAACGACTGAACATTCAAAGAATTTAACAACATATGTTGAGGGTTAAATTCCTGAGAATTTGTATTGTAAGAACTGGAGAAATTTCCTCTTAACATTTTCAACAGCCAGTTCTTGTACAATATAAAAAGGACACCAAACCAAGGAACCGTACTCTAATTTTGATCTCACATAAGAAAAATACAGTGTTTTTAATGCAGCGGGATCCTGAAAATTACTACAGTTTCGATTTATAAAGCCTAACATTTTCAACACAGAGGTTGTAGATTGTTCAATGTGTTCATTGAATGACATTTTTGAGTCGAACACTATACCTAGATCTTTTATAGATTCACACCGACTTAAGTTTGTGGACTTCAATTGATATGTAAATTCTGTATACCGTTTTTTTAATGTAAAGGTTTAGGCTTTTGCATTTTTGAATGTTTAATTGCAGATTATTTTGTTCTCACCAAACTTCAATCTCTTTCACCTGATTTTGAATAAATATACAATATTCAACATTTTCTATAGCATGGTAAATTTTGAGTAGCAAATAGCACTTTTTCACAATCGATAACCTGCGTCAAATCATTAATAAAAAGCAGGAACAGTAAAGGACCAATATTAGATCCTTGTTGTACTCCAGAGTTAGCGATGAATTGCTTAGAATCAAACCCGTTGTAAGAAATACACAGAATTCTGTTGGTTAAGTACGGCCTAATAAGTGATATAAGAGATTCATCAAATCCAAAGCAATTCAGCTTAATCAAAATTATTTCGTGATCGATGCGACCAAAAACTTTGACAAAGTCGGTATATATACGTCAATCTGTCCATGATTATCAAGTACGGAACCTACGTATCGGGAGAAAACTGCTAAAATTGTTATGGTGGAACAGCTCTCCATAAATTCATGTTGGTGTGGTGAGATTAAATTTTTACCGCAGGGTAAATATAACCACAGAGTAATATCTCCAAAAGCTTTGCAAAGTTACGTAACATAGAAATGTTCATATAATTAGTCATTTGCGTAGGATTACCAGATTTGAGGACCGGACAAACTCTCGCGATATTCCACGTATCAGGAAATACAGATGTTTTAAGAATAAAAATAATGATAAATAATAGAGGAGTTATAAAAGCATATCTACAATCGCTCACTAAAAGCTAGGGATTTGGTCATGACGTGATGTCATTTTATTTTTCAAGTTATTGGCAGAATTCAGTAAGTCCTGTGTTCAGTAAATTCTCTGATATTAGGTATAGCTAAGTAGTTAAAACAATTAAGTTCATTGTTTAGGCTAGTTAAGAATGAGTAAACACTACTAAAATAACCACTAAATCCATTAACAATCGATTGAGGAGCTTCAAAAACTACATCACTGCTAATTAATTTACTTGGCATTCTAGTTTGTTGTTTCTTTGAATGAATGTCCAAGCCCAAAAATATTTGAAATCATTTTTTATGCTATTTTCTACACTTTCAAGGTATAATATATATACTTTAAGAAAATGTTTAAAATGCTTTCTTAACCGCCTCCCAAGTTATCGAAGTAACCCCCTCTTAAGGATCATGTGCTAGGTAAAGAGAGACGAGGCCCTACAGTTTAATGTGGACTCCGGATCACTCTTGGGGCAATTTTTTTAATGAAAAATTGTTTAGCCTTGCGGGCATCGAACCTACTTCGCTAGGCAGACGCTTTAACACACTGAGCTACCGTCTACTATAATACTTATACAGTTTCATTTGTTTGAGTTTTTACGGTAATACCTTTTTAACTTGATATTGTTGATTATATCAGAAGTATACCAGGATGGAATTTTGCGCTTATAGTGTAAATGTCATTACTATTATTACAGAAGTCAATGTGATTATTGGAAACTAAAACATTGATCAGTAATCGTGGGTGATGTAGGTCATCATTAATAAGCGAAGCAGAGTCCCGATGTACCTCTAAACTTACATTACTAAGGACCAGATCTAATAATTTGCCACTACTGTTACAAATAGTATTAAGCTGTTTTACATTACTTAAGAAAATTCTGCATTTTTTGACATTTGGCGTCGTTTACTAGTTTACTAGTTTAGGATTATTAAAGTTCGGAATATTGAAGTCTCCTAAAATAATACGTTATCCTGATTTAATACAATATTTTCAAACATCTCCAGCAAGATTTCGAAATCCGCTACTGATATGCTAGGTAGTATGTACAAAGTGTAAATAAAAATTGATCATATGTTAAGATAAAGTCTACATCCAACTAACTACATAAATGGAGAATTATTTTCTATGCAAGATAAGCCTAACCTTTCATCATTGGAGTCATTTTTATAGGCAGTACACCCCCTCCACGTAACAAACCAATGGCCTCTAATTTCTGGTCACATCGTCATGGTAATTTTTTCCAAAGCATTCTGAACTTAACACGTTACTGGATAGCCACGTTTCGGTCAGGCAAGCAAGTGAATACTCATTACCAATGATTGCAGCATAAAACTCGTCTACCTTGGTGCTTATTTTGAACATTTGGAAAGTGCACCAATAAATCGGACAACTTTGTCCTATTGGGCATAGTTAGTTTAAAAGTTTATGTCACTTATGAGAGAGAACCCTGTTGCGTATCTTATTTGTGGTCTTGAAATGTACATTAAGTTGCTGTCTGAGCTAATCTGTGGTCGTTACAGTTAATGATATTGAAAATTACTTTTATTCGATTTGGGCCACTTTAACAGATGATGTGACACTGGACTCAATCCCACTGTTCTCATCCTGTTTACTTTTTCCGGATTTTGACATTCTGAACTAATGTAAAAGATGGAGAGCCGACCGTTGGCGTCGGATTTTCTACGTTATCGAATAGAAGAAATAATTTGATTGTTAGCATTAGCATTGACATAGGGGAACCTAGAGTGGATGATCCGTTTCAACTGGCATCAACTACGGTTGCATTTTTGACTGTTTTCTTATGTCATGGAGTACATGAAGGATACAGGCGAAATCTGTTAACAAATAGTCATGTTGTAACTTGCCTTACCCAGCCGTAACCCCGGCAGAGTTTACATTTTATATAGCAGCAAGCCCAGCTTAAACAGACCAGCCACTTTGTGTTCCTCTATGTTTGTGTTAATCAAATAATCAAATAATTTCTTGTACTCAATATCGTAGAAATCCAACAGTTAGCTCCTTGGATTATAGGTTTCTTGTTTATTTTACTATGTGAAAGTAATGAATTTCCTGCACTTACTGTATCAGTAATATTTTTAAATAAGGAAGACAATACAGAAAAATCCTAAGAACAAAAGTGTAGCATTTGAAATGTGATTGATCTGCCATATAACTAAGGTGAACCTAGCTAAGATATAAAATTGACTTAAGAAGCATACATAATACTGTAAAAAATTAAATTTTTATAAATCGCCTTGTAAAATGAAAATGTCGATACAATAAACCCTTGTGAGCAATTACTAAAATCCTCCTAGAATCGCTTCCCAATCGAAGCCGCTCGTGATCCTTCCCATGCCTACACTAGAGCATTCATGTGCTGCGACGCAGGTCATTCACCTATTTGATGGAAGTGAAAAGCTTAGTTATAATAGGATCTGAACTTTTTTAAATATTGGCTGTAGATAAAAAAGCCCTAAAAATATTCGATGTGGGCGATTTAATTTAGAATACGCATCCTAAAAAAATTGAAAGGTATAATCTACGGCCTGCAATATCTGTTCACATCCGGAAGTATTTAATATTAAAAATAACTTCTCTCTGTGCTGCACAGAGATGGAGATGGATTGATTTTTACAAAATAAAAATTAAACTTCAATTGTATTTAATAAAAATGGTTTTGAATCAGTTTCCTCAACACGTCAATATCTCATTTTCATTATATCTGCTCGAAGTAAAATTTTGCGTTTTTATATTAGGCATTGAATGTGATCGTTTGCAGTGAAAATGTCAGAGGGGCTGGGCTTTACCTTTAACTTTGTCCGATTTCAACCAAAAAAATTAATAAAATTCATTAAAACATTAACCGAAACTAAATCACAAGAGATACTATTTTTGATAAGTCAATAAATAAAAATATTTGGCCACCTGATGATGCCTAAAATATTCGCATATTACTTTTTTCGAGTTCGTGGAACTGAATATGAACTTTATGGTGCCTGCTGAATAGACGAAGTGAATTAATTTCAAGAAAATGCCAGTACTTCAATTTCACGATGTTTTATTGTCTGAAAGTTATTTGTGGCATTCTACGAATATTCTTTCCTACTATTTGGGTTTTCTACCATATGTATTATTATCCTCTTCAAAAACAAATCACCGAATCTACAAAATAATAGAATTATTGGAAAAAAGCCCCTGCGCCCGTGACGTTTACGTCAAAGGAATAGTCAGAGGTTATGTTTTGCAAATAATATAAATCGGAATAAACACAGAAATAATGTATTTTGTTGACGTTTCGGAAAGTAGTCTCTTTCCGTTTTCAAAGCTTTTTTTGGAAGAACTCTTATTTTGCTGTGTATGTCAAATACGCAGCTTTAAGATTCTGTTTAGGGGGCGAGCGTAGGTGCGTCTTTACTATGTACATACTTCGGTATGCGATGTAAAGCAACGACAGGCGCAGTTAGTACTTGGATGGGTGACCATTCCAACGGAAACCGCGTTCTCGCCTCACACATCTTCCAGCGGCTTGTATATCAGTATATGCGCGGAAGCTATACAACCTTAGGCGAGGGTTGTATAAAAGATATACCATCCTTCGAAGGGGATGTAAAGCCGTCGGTCCCTTGTCTATTAAATGTTAGGCAAGTAAAAGATCCCTACTCTTCTTAAGGGAAGAGGTTCGGCAAAATTCCTGGTTGGGGGTAGCTCGTCTACAGGCGTCGGTGTTAGGCCTCAGTAGCGGAAATAGGCCGACGTTAAATAAATGTATAAAAAAAAAAGATTCTGTTTATGTTATTTCCATAGATACTTACTACTTACACAGAACACAGAACTGATGATATTTTAGATAATGTTTGTGTTTGATCTAAGTAAAATTTTTCATGAGGCATCAAATAAGATCCTTTGTAAAAATATCATAAGGACCTTGTCTATAACTTTGTCTAATTTCAATCGAATAAACATCAACATTTGTTGAAGAGTTAACTGAAGAAAATCACAAGGGAGAATTATTAGATGCTAGTTGTTGTCATCTGAAGATGCTCATGAGTATACGAAGTGAATGAGTTCCATGAAAATGTTTCATGATGTCTAACCGAAGTAAAGTTTTATGTGTTGATTAAACAGCTGAATTTGGAGGTCTTATATAGAATTAAAAAAAGAACCATACCGGTTTATCAGTGTAAAATGTCTCCCGGCAGTTTGATTACCAGTCACTACTGTTGACAGAAAGTTCTAATACTATAAAAACATGCTGTATACATGGTGTTTCTAAAATAGGTTCCACAATTCTACATACAGTGTGTACTATTTATTCATCAAAATAATTCAAAAAGTTTGTGTAAACATGTTGGTTTAAATGCACCCTAGAAAGTTCGAGGCGCTAAAAGGTTTAAATAAAATTTGTTTTTCTTTCTCTACTGACCTTAATTAAATTCTACAAAACTTAACATTTTATCGAAATTAAATGCGAGCATTAAAGTAGCGCTGCTCCTTTGTTTGTAAGATTTTGGCAAACATTCAACAGCGATACTATAATGCTCGTGTTTTTATATAAAAATCCCTTATCATAAAAATTTGTAAAAATGGAAATTTTCAAATTCGATATACTCAGACAGTTGAAAATCTCTAAATTTGTCGTACATATTAACAAAAGTTAAACAAAAGAAATTCAGCATTAAAAATTAAGTAAATTACTCTATTTGATAATAAATATACGTAGATCGTGTATATTCTATTTAGGTTTTAATTTCTTCATATGTGGCCACATTTTCAGTAACCTCCTAGTAATCTGGAAACTATTCTGTTAACATAAATAAATCGAAAGCCAAACATATATGAAATTATCCTAAATTGCTTCCCATTTAGATATTGTTGGACATATAATCTGGTTTATACCGAAATCAGGTGCAAGTAATTTATCTAGAATATCCTATGAAAACAAACAATCGAAATCACGGAGATGAATTCACCCATATCCTAGGTGGCAGAATATCTTGTTCTGGAATATAAATTGAATGGAAGACTCGATTGTGGGACGCAAGTCGCCTGGAACGTGAGGTATATTCTGAATCTGATATCGGCACGATTCAACATATATTTCAAGTTGTCTCAAGTAGTGTACCCAAACTCTTCTTTAACTGTTGCCTTTCACGTCACTATTCAATGACTAATGCAGTGAAATCGCTAGACATATTTGAATGTTTGCATTCGTCAGGAATTTTTCTATAGAGAAAATCTCTTTTAAGAAAATATAAACATTAAATTAGTTTGACAACATTTTTCACATTTATTTGTGTAGGTATTCATTTATTAAAAATCATTTATTTTGTATTAATACATACAAATTGTGCATCTTCTAACAGATCCTTTTTTATTATAGAGCATATTACATATACAGTGTGTGCCGTATATAATGTGCAAAAAATTTAACTGTAGATTTCCTGTCGCAAATTAAGACGGGTTCTTCGCATACAAGTTTTCAAAATAACCCTTTCCTGTCCAACTACACCCCCTTAAAGCGGTGTGCCAAAAACGGTTTTTAATTTCTATCTCAAAATAACGTAATCGGAAATAGACGAAATTTGGCACATCTCGGTTACTCATCAAAAGGCATCTAACGAAATCATTTCATCCACCTACCATATACACAAAGGGGCGAAATTAACTACCCTTCTTGAAATTTTTTAAATATCTTTCTGCCTGCTAGTTTTTTTCAATTAAAAAAAATAACTAAACATTATGATTCATTTAGAAACTTTTTTATCCCTTGAAAAAAATTCGTAAAATGGACCATTTTTGAGAAAAAACATCTGCCTATGTGATCAATCGAAAACGATGAGGACAATTGAGTTGCCTATTTTCAAAACCGGGTAAAACCACCTTATATTTTTTATAGTAAACGCAAAAAACTGTAGCGTAAATTAGAGACAATATTGAAAATTTCTAAATATTCTTATATATTTGAAAAATACACTATAATTTAATTTTTTGTGGCACCAAAAACATTATTCCTTAAATGGTCGTGAAAAACAAAGAACTCGAATGGACTTATCTGGATTTGAAAATAAATTGTGGATTTAACCGGTTTTCAATGAAAATAATCGTGATTTTAAAATATTTTATACATTTTTTACTGAAATACAAATTTTGCTAACATTAACATTGAAGACAAAATTTCTGAAAATGATAATACACAACCATCGCACACCATTAACATCATCCCCTTCATCAGCAAAACAGTCTTCGTCATATTCAGTTATATCCATTGTTTGCTTCCTCATTATTATGCCTATCCAGAACGCTTTGTAATATTCTAGATTGTACTCTGTACTTTTTTCTTTCCAGCCTGCGCCGAAATGTGTTTTTCCCTGAATTATATTTCTGTTCTCGAGATTTATCAGTGGTTTATCTTCTATACTCTCCATATTGCGAATATACTTCACAAAAACAAGAAAAGCAGACACTTTTATGTGGAAAGTTAACGATAGATAGATAGATTTTATTGATTATATAAGTATATAAATACAAGTATAAATACATCTATAATCAAAAGTCCATCGACCGAGGTCCTTAAGCCAGTATTACAATGCGTTTGGTAAATTAAATTATAGTAAAAATAAAAAATAAAAATTATATATAAAGTAGAACAATACGTACAAGTTAACAATTAGGTTTTACAATATTAAACTACGAGATGATGATGGCGGCAAGCCGTTCTCAGAAGACAATAAGTCATCTACAAATATATACACACATGTACACACACACACACACACACACATACATACACATACATACAGGCATATACGCATTTACATCAGTACACATACTTGCATTCTTGAATCTATATGAATTTGGTTATTTTCCCTATATAGAAGATTTGATCTGAAAGGGGGTGTGCATGTACTCCTCAACTGAATAAAAGCAGTGTGTAAGCAAATTCTTTTTTATTGTGGATTTAAATTTCACAGAATTATCCAAGAGTTTCACATTATTCGGTAGATAATTGAACAATTTAATATCTAAAGAATTATGAACTTCAGCATTTGTCATAAACTGACTTTTATTTTTATAAATTTCTAATAACATGATATATATGTATAATGTTATTATCTATTTCGTATCCTTAGGGTTTTTTTATAATTGGATTTTCCTCATCGGTGTAGGATAATAAACACAGAAATTTTACACTATGTCGACGTTTCGATTTATTTTTAAATCTTCTTCAGGACTGAAATGTACAGATAATGAGTAAGTAAATAAATACATTCAGTTTTTTAAAATATAACAAATACTGATTTTTAACATACAGAATTATTAATATATAAATATAAACCTATAAAATGTTGTAAATGTCTCGATATATAGCTCTAAATTAAAATTAAGATATAACAAAAATTACGGACAGAGAGACAAAACGAAAAAATCATACACGTGAGCATCTTTACCTAGTGTAAAATATTCTTATCAAAAGACATGGTCCTTATCGTTAAATAATATATATGAATAAACATGAAAAATATAAGACATACGTTGCCGTTTCGGAAAATAATAGTTAATTGAATATATAGCGGTACCTTATCGATACAAAACAGGGACTCGGACAAGAAACACTCCCACATTTACATCTAAAAACTAATGAAATTTTTTATTATATGATTATAAATAATACTTAAATTATCAGTGTCTGTTTTTTTATTGACTGCAATTGCCTTATGTGCTTGTATGCATATCATTTCACTGATAAGTCTTTTGTTATAATTAGTTTCTTTATTCAAAATAGATACCTCGTCAAAGTTGTAAATGTGGGAGTGTTTCTTGTCCGAGTCCCTTGTATCGATAAGGTACCGCTATATATTCAATTAACTATTATTTTCCGAAACGGCAACGTATGTCTTATATTTTTCATGTTTATTCATATATATTATTTAACGATAAGGACCATGTCTTTTGATAAGAATATTTTACACTAGGTAAGGATGCTCACGTGTATGTTTTTTCCGTTTTGTCTCTGTCCGTAATTTTTGTTATATCTTAATTTTAATTTAGAGCTATATATCGAGACATTTACAACATTTTATAGGTTTATATTTATATTTTAATAATTCTGTATGTTAAAAATTGGTATTTGTTATATTTTAAAAAACTGAATGTATTTATTTACTTACTCATTATCTGCACATTTCAGTCCTGAAGAAGATTTAAAAATAAATCGAAACGTCGACATAGTGTAAAATTTCTGTGTTTATTATCCTACACCGACGAGGAAAATCCAATTATACGTATAATGACGGAAAATGCATTATATTAAGATTTTTAAAAATAGGCTTGCAGTGGTCTCTATAGCCAACACCAGCAATTGTTCTGACAGCTCGTTTTTGTAGCCTAAAAATTTTGTCTGCGTAACAAGAGTTACCCCATATCAGTGTGCCATAGCTTATATGAGAATGGAATAACGCAAAATAACTCATCCTCAGAGTTGCCATTGATAACGATTTCGTTAGGTTCCGTAAGATAAATAACGAGCATGATAATTTGTGACTTAACTGTTCGACGTGAGAGGGCCAGTTAAGTCTGTCGTCGATGGTAACGCCGAGCAGTTTCGCGCTATTCCCTTTGGCGATATTTTGACTGGTGGAGAATATTAGATTTTGAGTTTTTTCTTCATTAAGTTTCAGATTATTAGTTGTAAACCATTGATTTGCTTGAGAAACTGTGTCTGCACACATCAACATCAGATCGTTTATGTCTGAACGTGAATTTATTAACGTTGTATCATCGGCAAATGCAATACAGGTGTTGGGAGACATGTTATGGAATAAGTCGTTGACATATATAATAAACAATATAGGCCCCAGTACCAAACCTTGAGGTACTCCATGTATAACCGACTTATACTCAGAAAAGTTAAAGTTAAAGTCTACTAGATGGCATCATTAACTAGATTTTAAATAAAACTGGATTTAGCCGCTTTTGGAAATAGGCGACTCAATTATATTAGTGTAAAATACTAAAAGTAGGTTGGTGTCAAATTATAGTTTGAACCCGTCTTAATTTTCGACAGGGAATCTACAGTTAAATTTTTTGCACGTTATTACGGGACATAACCAAGGCCTTTCTTGTTTCTTAAAAAACGTATATATGTTGGTATATTCTGTGAGTGTAATATTCCTCAAAGTCTTATTTGAAATAAAAATTTCCAATTTGTGTAATTGCATATATCTTGCTGCCAAAACCATAAAATACCCATATTTCTCTGTTATTATAGCACCGACCTTGGCCCTGACTGATTTACGATTAACAAGTTTATTATGACTATTTTTAAGATGACTAGCTTCATAAATGGCAGAGAGATTTCACTGGCATACCGAGATAGTGCAGCAAACCTGACAGAAATTATAAACATGTGGTTAAATTTATTTGAGACAATAAAAGAGGAATTGTAGATATTATCTGGCTATAAAATGTTATGAGAAATCATTATTTTTATGTGGAGTTGGAGTGGAGCGTCAAAAGGATTTGAAATATCGAAAATGTTCAACAGGGGATCCCGCGTATCTATTAACCCACATACAGGGGCTGGGGCCCATAAAGCTTTGGGCAGTCCATATTTTGAAAACTAGTTCAACGATTATTTTATAATTTGGTGATTTTAAATAGTGGAATGTGAGTATAAAAGGTCTTTTTTGCATCATCGCATTTCCGATCACGTGACATCAATTTTTAAAAAATTTTGCTTCTAAACTATCTAATGTAAATATTTTTTAATTTATATTGTTACGTGTTTACAGCCTTCAGGAAATACCCCCAAACGTAGGTCTAACAATTGCAACAATGACGCCATCTCTGGACCAACTGGCAAACTACCATTTTACTTGTAGCTAATTGGGCAGGCTCACTTTTACTCTGCTACTAGGGATTAAACCTCTCTTCGTAAGAGAGCCGTGGGTGTGCATATAATAATATGGAAAATTAATATTTACCATAAAAATGAGGATATAATTATTTACCTATTAATTTTAAAATAATATTATGAAAAAACTGTATCTCTAAAACTATAGTCATAATCGTAATCATAATCACTGAAGAATGGTTTGAAATTTCTATTAAGAAAATGTATAAAAATTTTATTAATGTGGTATCTCGTAATAATTAAATATAGAAAATTGCAAGAAATACATGAAATAATAAAAGCTATTATCATCTATAATGGCTTTAATAATACCGTTTTACGATTTGCATTAAAATAAATTTTATGTAAAATACAAGCCGCACTTGTTATATTTATTATTCCTAATAAGTATACCAATAAAAATTTTACAAGATGGGATATGGGCAATATAAAATTCTTTCGTTGTATTTATGAAAAGAGAATTTATGATTCAGACTGTGGACGCATCATAGCGAAGTAATTTGTATCAATAATAATAATTCTAATTTTTGTAAAAAACTATTGGCACGCGGTAATTACCAAATACAATTTTTTTGTTCCATTTTATTTTTAAATTTTGGAAACGTAATAATCATATAGATAATCATATCTGATCAAAATTCACCGGGAATTATATTATATTCCCGTTCGAAAATTTAAAAATAAAATTGAACAAAAATGCGTATTTTGTTGAAAACGGTGGCACCAACGGTTTTTTATAAAACATTGGTTTAAAATATATTTTGCAGGGTAATTTTATGATCCGATTTCAATTGCTAATCTAAGTAGGGTGTGAAATCGTAAACATTGGAATAATAATGAGCGTTCAGCCTCTTTCTAATGCTCCTGCTCCATTAGGAAGCATTTCCGGACACGTTTGTAGAAGTGTTTTAAAATATTTTTGCAAATATTACAATGACTAAGATAATTAATAAATATTTCCGGACACCCTGCTACATGACTTATGTCCATTTAACAACTTTATGAAAATAACTGACATTTATTTATATTTAGCATGATCTGTATAATATTTTGATTTAGTTTTGTAAGTGAGTCTAATTTAAACTAACAGAATTTCCTTTGTATAACTGCTAAATTCCTTCACATTGTTTTATATAGTTATTTTTATATCTTAAGAACTCAGTCATGTTTTTTACGCTAAGTTATGTACTTGTGTTATAAGTTCAAGTCACAGATCACCAATTGTCCACCAAGCCAGCAAAACATTGATATTCATTTAAATTTCTATTGTTTACTTTGTCTTCTTTGTGCAATTATTTTTCTTATCTATAAAATTTCTTACAGGCACACCTGTGTATATTATATAACGTAATATATTTACTGGATCATCACAATACAGTTTGATGAAAATTAACTTTATTTGGACAGTTCGTACTTATAGGTTATGAATGCAATTTATTTATTGCCAAACTTTTATGTTGTGTATTATAGAGTTCCGTTATAGATTCCATATCGATTCTGTAATTTGGTTGAGAAAGGAACCCTCACTAGAAAAAGAATCCGATTAACAAACAGATGGCGACGCTAGTAAATTTTACAGTATTCATTATTTTCAGCAAATATATATATATATATATATATATATATATATATATATATATATACAAAGGGCACCACTCAATCCAAATTTGGTTGAGGTATGTGAACGATACATTCGTAATCTGGACTCATGGAAGAGAACAACTAAATAGTTTCTTAGACCACCTGAATAGCATTCACGATAAGATCAAATTCATCATGGAGGTAGAAACAGAAGTCAAGCTTCCATTTTTAGACGTATTAGTGAAAAAGAAACAAGACAGGACACTAGGTCACACGGTATACAGAAAACCCACTCACACGGACAGATATCTAAATGCGCCATCACATCACCATCCAGCACAATTAAATTCAGTAGTAAAGACTCTAGTGACACGTTCTCAGAGGTTGGCAGACGTCGACCATATCAACGAAGAGATGTCGTTACTTCAGAAAGCACTAATGAAAAATGGATTTTCAAGGTACACAATATAGAAGTCGCAGGGGCCACATAGACAAAAAACCCAAGAGGAATCCGATAAACCGGTGGTAAAAGCATATCTACCTTACGTGAAAGAGACGACAGATAAAATTGGCAAACTTCTACGTAAACATAAGATAGAAACAACATTTAAAACAGACCGAAAAATCAGTGCAGTCCCCTATAATCCAAAATCAAAAATTACCCAAGAAAACCAAGGAGTGTACGAAATCCCGTGCCAAGATTGCAACAAATCATACATGGGACAGACCAATAGATGTATTAGTGTAAAAAAGGAAGAACATATGAATGCAGTACGAAAAGAGGAGAAAACGTTGTCACTAGCACAGGATGTAAAATCCACAGGACACAAAATAGATTTCGACAATACCAGAGCAGTGGCTAATATCGAGCATTATAGGTCAAGGATTACCAGAGAGGCCATAGAGATCGAAAAAGACCACAAAATCTTAATAAACGAGATGATATGCAGAGATTGCCCAGTCTTGGAAGCCCGTTCTTGTGGGAAGATACGTAACCGAAAACACACGACGATCCATCGTGGATGAACCAATCACGAGGAGGTACGTTCAAGTATTGACAAATAGTGAAGAAACACAGCAACCTGCCCGAAATGGACCTATCACGAGGAGTCAGATCCGAGCGTTGACCAATCAAGGAGAACCACGGCATTCTGCGGCACCGATTGGACATGAGGATGCCGGGCCACCAGCGAGAAGTCACGTGGAGCGTGACGTTTCAGCGAGGCCACTTGTCGGGTTGGCTCAGGCGCCCGCTACGCCTACCACAGGTGGTGGAGGACCGGTAACACGTAGCCAAATGCGCAGGCGCACCCTAGACTGTAGCGTATATAAGGAGCCGCACAACGCGTGGAACGTCAGTTCAGTTCGAGCAACGAGGAGCAGCAGTAGGCAGCTTTCAGTGAGAACCTGAAAATGGCAGATGCGATTCTACCGAAACGTCGTTTAAACAACCGGGACTCCTGGAGGAGTCGACCATCGATGCGGGAGAGTACCCGGAAGTGCAATAACACTTCATTTAATGCCCCCGAAAACCTAAAAAACAACATATGTGAAAAATACTAGGTGCTTGGGTTGAACCGCGTCTGAGATTGTTAATGTCCCGACGTTTCGGCTCCCGTTTTGGAGCCATTTTCAAGAGAAAAAAAGGGGTCAGGAAAAAATTGTTATAGAAAATAATGCTAGGAGTTCGCAGAACTGGTTCGATGCCGGGGTCTCAATTTATCTACTGACCACGATCCGTCTTTAAGGCCTCAGTCTGCCTGCTCCTTAGAGCGAACTCGCTGGCAGTATCTGACGAAGTGTTATTTATACGAAAACTGTCTGTGGGTGGGAAGTGGTGGGGGGTTGAGGGTCTGTTGATGGAGGCATCAGAGCAGAACGGCTGCTATCAGGATTATGAGGTATGGATGAAGATTGTGGGGCTAGTCTGGAGATCAATGATTTCCAAGCGACTGGAAGACGATGACCGTCATCCCTTTTGTTTAGACAATTGGGACGTTTTTCAATCTCAATTGCTTCGCGGATGGTTCGCGGTTTCTGGAAAAATGAGGGTGCTATGGTTTTGATGTTATCGAAGTCTATATTATGGCCTGTTAGGAGGTGGTGTTGGGCAAGTGAAGATGTGGGATCGGATTTTCTAACTGCAAGACGATGTTCATATGTTCTACTGTTAATCCGTCTATTGATTTTTCCAATGTAGGTTTGGGGACAGTTTGAGCAAGGTATTTCGTATACACAGTGGAAATCATTAGGTATTTAGTCTTTTGGGGTTCTGATTAAATTGGAAATTGTTTGGTGTGTTGTGAATATGGTTTTTATATTATTGGATTCAGGACTTTTGAAATTTTGTCTGTGACACCTTTGGTGTAGGGTAGGAAGGTTTTTTGCTGAGGAGGAGTTTCTGTCTGTTGAATTTGGGAAGGATTTTGTACTTTGTGTATGGATCGAGTTATATGTATTTTGTCGTAACTGTTTTGTAGAAGTGCTTCTTGTCATCTACAATAAACTAAAAGAAAGTAATCTATCAGGAAACATGTTATCTTTTCTGAGGAATCTCCTAACAAATGGGCCATCTAAAGTAGCAACCAACGGAAAAGTGTCTCATTCGTTCATCTTGGAGAATGCGGTACCCCAAGACTCTGTCCTGATTACCACTTTGTTTATTCTAGCTGTAAATGGTATGTGCTCGACTATTTGGTCCCCAGTTAAGCACGATCTATACGCAGACGACCTTACCCTCTTCTATTCAGGGAAAAACACCACAACCACGTGCAACCTACTCCAGAATTCTGTAAATGATCTAACTGATTGGTCAAGATACACTAGCTTTAATTTTTCTACCTCCAATTTGAAAGTCATCAAATTTAGCAGAAGGAAATGTAACCAAGTGCCACATATAATCCTAAACGGTGCGCCACTACATGTGGTAGACCAACATAAATTTCTAAGCCTAACTTTCGACCGCAAACTAACCTGGAGACAACACGTACAAGATATTACGGGAAACTGTTCAAAACATATAAACATACTAAAAACATTATAGCATCACCATTAGGGAGCCAAGGAAGAAGCTCTCCTTAGAATAAACAAAGTCTTAGTTCGCTCAAAACTGGATTACGACAACATAATCTATACTTCTACTAGCAAATCTAACTTAAAAAGCCTGGACACAGTGAACAACTTCGCACTTCGTATCTGTCTTGGAGCCTTTAAATCTAGCCCTATTGAATCTCTCCTCTGTGAGTCACATGAACTCCCTCTTTCGTTACGCCGTCAACAACTTCTCTTTTCATATTCGGCCAGAGTATTTGCTAACCCTAGCAATCTAGATTTTGATATTTTCAACTCTGCTTAATATTACCACTCAATCCCACAAATATTAAAACCGCTATTAGGCGACATTAATCTCGTCAAAACATCTGCTAACTACATCTTAACTATCCGTCATGGGTTAAAATGCCACTTTTCATCAATATTGCTCTAAGTAAATATATGAAGCACGAAATTCCTCACACTATCCTGAAACAAACCTTCTCAGAAATAACCAACAGAGAAAAGTTCGATTACATCTTATATACCGACGAATCAAAATCCGAAAATGGTCAGTTACCACATTAAATTCTACTATAGCAAAATATCTACTTTCCATCGATTGCAGTGTTCATGTTAAAGAGCACGCCAAAACCCTCGATAAACTTTTCGAAACTGTAACAAAATCCGACATTTCGCATGAAAAGTGTGCTTCACGTAAAAATGCCGTTGGAAGAGGTTTTTATATTTTAAATCATATTTTCGCTCTACGGAGCGTTTTTTATGCAAAAATTTCAGAAACTGATCAAGGAGTGTAATTTTAGAAAGTGTAGTAAATGTAAAACGGGGACGTAATGTCGCCCCGACCATCAAAATTTAGAAAGTGTAACTAAATCGTCGTGGGCGAGCGTAGGTGGGTCTTTACTATGTACATACTTCGGTATGCGATGTAAAGCAACGACAGGCGCAGTTAGTACTTGGATGGGTGACCATTCCAACGGAAACCGAGTCCTCGCCTCACACATCTTCCAGCGGCTTGTATATCAGTCTATGCGCAGAAGCTATACAATCTTAGGCGAGGGTTGTATAGGAGATATACCATCCTTCGGAGGGGATGTAAAGCCGTCGGTCCCTTGTCAATTAAATGTTAGGCAAGTAAAAGATCTCTACTCTTCTTAAGGGAAGAGGTTCGGCAAAATTCCTGGTTGGGGGTAGCTCGTCTACAGACGTCGGTGTTAGGCCTCAGTAGCGGAAATAGGCCGACGTTAAATAAATGTATAAAAAAAAAACTAAATCGACTTTAATTTCGGAGATTTCAAAATCAAAAACCCTTTTACGAATCCACGTTGTACTGTACTGCAACTCATGCGTTGTGTAAATATGAGGACAAGTTAATCCAGTATCTATTCAAAGTATTTCGAAAGTTTTAGCAAAAATAGTCTTTAGCGACAAGGGTGACCATTCATTTCCTAGCAGTCGATTTTGACGGGGAAATGATGGATTTTAACGGGATTTGCCCTAAACCGGTTCTCAGTGATTCGGTGTCAGAAAAGTATCTTTGCCATGTACTCATATGTGCATGGGGACCGCCTTGCCTGAACGTATGGATTTATAATTGTTACAATATAATTCAAAGTCGTTGCGATTCAAGCATTTTTAAGCTCTGAGGAGCGAACCAAATTATTATTGAACTGATAATACGTAAACAGACAGGCAAGCAAAAGCCCACCAAAGAATTTTAAACATTGAACTTTTCTTGAATCTCTTTGTGTAACCCTTAGCTATAAACCGCACGTTGGATGGTAGTTGGTACATTATGAGTCGTTTCGCTCCTCACTGTGTGTTGTACACGGGCCAGACTATAGTTTGCCATACATTTTTCTTTAAGTTTTTGTAAAACATGATTTTTTAATAGAGATTTAATATACATTTTTTGAACTTTATATTATCTTTTTCTTGTGTTTTCAAAATTCCCTTTCAGGTTACGACGTCCAGTTGGTACCATCAGTGAAGCAGTTAAGCATAAACGAACAGTAAGTTTAAATTTTTTATTATTCTCCGTCTGAAACAGTCTTTTTAAACCCTTTTTGTGAACATTTAATATTCATTTTTGGAAAATATAATAGAGGTCCTTCAGACGCGAAGAGATGGATCGTTCACATTCACACAGGAGAATTATACGGAATTTTAATGGCACTTAAGACAGTAGCAGCTGCGAACGGCACAGTGGCAATTTGCACTGATTCCACTCTATAAAGAACTTGTATGCCCAAAATGCTCTTGCCCAAAATATACATCTGTCTGAGTACCATCACGCATTAGAATTACCGGCAATGAGAGAGTCGACCAAGCAGCTAAGGCAGCCTTGGCGTCCGAACTGCCTATTGTGGAGGTACAACTTCCTTAAGATCGAAAAAACTATATGAACTACATGAAACAATTGATCACAACTAAATGGCAAAATATGTGGAACCAGCTCAATACTAAGTTGTATACGATACAACCAAAAATTCATTCAGATAATTTACCACCCATAAACCAAATGACAAAATAATAATTCGAAGATTCAGAATTGGACACACCCGTGCCATATATGGTTACCTGATGGAATCAAGTAAACCGCCACTATGCGACCGTTGTAATAACCACCTTACAGTGAAGCATATTCTCTCGGAATGCCCTCTGTATACCGAAGCTCGTCAACGTCGCAACCTTAAAGGAAACCTCAAAGAAGACCTTAGTCGCATAACGACTTCAGTAATATAATTAACTATTTCATGATATCAAAATGTACCATTTTATATAAATCCTTACAATTATTATCTATGCAAATACTTTTGTATTTATGTGCCAATGACCATATGCAGTCGAGGCACGTAAAGTTGAAACAAATAAATAAATAAAATAAAATTCAATGTCTTCGAATTTATTATTTGTGTTCGTTTGAGTTAATTTTACAGCAGACGTTGAAAATATCTGAAATAGACTCAATTTACCTACGATGAATGGATAATGGAGGTACGCAATTAGTATTCAAGATACTACCTTAATCTTCGAAAGGGTTTTTGTGTATATGAGTCCATAAGAAACATTATGTTTATCGTACACCTTGGATTTAGTAAAACATTTCAAGCACGTTATTCCTTAGTCTACAAAAACTCATCTAACAAAATACGGACTTTTTTGTTAAACTTAAAAACGTTGATGTCAATATAGAGTTCTTGACATTTATTGCAAGTAAAAAAATATTTTCCAAATACGATATTAAAAACCTTTCATAAACGATCAAAGAGAAATCCATTTTATCAGCTTGAGGCACAGGGATTTCAATAGATTCTATATTTTATTCGGATGGGAAAACCGGGAAAATAAATAAATGGCTAAACTTAATAATGTTTCCAGGCAGGTAGAAAACCCAAACAAATCGATTGGCGATGTACACGTTTTCCAGATTTGGTTTACCGCCGACCTAATTTCATATCTTTCGTATTTCCTACAGAACTACTTCGTGTATCGTAAAACTTTAGAAATGGCACAGGCAAGTTCAGAATATGTATATCTAGTGCGTCATATTAGTAGCATCTCGCGTTGATCTGACCATGCTACATGCATGTACCAACATATTATTGTTAAATATTACAATCGTCCACTGTAAGTATAACTCATTTGACTATTTTTTACCATCCATTAGAAAATTAATGCTCAGAAAAACGTGTAAAGATATTTTAACCATCTAATACAAATCATCCCGCACTTATAGTCTTCTGGTATTCTTGATGTATGGAGCTTATAGTGTTTGACATTTCCAGATTGATGTGTCATTACTGTGCGGGCTTTTCTAATACTATTAAAGCAAAGCATTATCTGGTCCGGTGTTGGAATAAAAGTTTATATAGCTTGTCGTATATCTCTGGGGATGTAATCTCCCAATATAACTACTACTCGGCTTTTATCCCATTGTATTGCATATTTAAAACACAATGTAAATGTATGTAATTGTCGTGTAGTCCCTTCTAATGGAATATATTACTTTTAATTAATAAAATAAAGGCTTATACCGTATACATATTCGCATACTAAACGAGAAACACGCAGCTTTTGGCAGGATTAAGCGGGCTGCCCAGATTTCCAGGCTTATACAATTAAGGAGAGAGAGAGAGAGAGAGAGGAGATACGGTATCTTTGATTATGTCTTAGACTTAACATCTTGTCATATATCGACACCCGATATATAGAAAGTGTTCAAAAGGTCAAAAATTTTTGAGGCTGATAGTACATCCAAAAATAATGGGAGTCTGTTATGCAGGGTGGTCCGTAAATAATAGTCCATAGAGCAACAGTGGGTTTCTAACATTAAAATATTACGATTTAACTAAATTTACCTTAGTACAAAAGTTGATATTAACAGAGATACAGTGTTAAAGTCAATATTATATTTTTAATTTGCTGATATAACTTCTGATGTTTCTCAAATATTATTGTGAAAATTGGTGAATGGGGGTTTTTTGAGATGAAAAATTCGAATCTGCTCTCATTTTTTGTGTAAATAATAGAGGGTGCCACATAAGCATTGCTTAAGTTGTAAATGTACTCCTAACTTAATGTTGACACTATTACGTAGAATTAAAGCACGAATTATCAAGTTCATTAATTTTATTTGAAAAACAATAAAGAGAAAATGTAATTAAACAAAATTATGGTTTAAACAAGGGTTCAACGAATAAAAAAACAGAGTGGGAAAGGAAACTTAACAAAAGATATATTATTTCAGAGTAAATGTTCAATATGTCCACCATTCTCCTCGATCCACTTATCCATACGATTCATAAAAGATCACCTCATATTAAATAATATCATTGGATCAAAAAAGGCTGCTGCTGCATTGACTTCTTGCCAAAGTTGTGCGTGGGTATTTATAGGATTTTTGTAAACAAAATCTTTCATTGCGCCCCATATACCGAAATCCAATCCAATGGGTTCAAATCTGGACTACGTGCTTGCCAAGGAAACAGACTACCACAACCAATCCAGCGCTCATGAAAAGGGTGTTTAAATAAATTCGCACTTAATTGGAAAAATGTAGTGGAGCACCATCCTGCATGAACAACATATTTTGTCTCAAATTCAGTGGTAGTGCATCCAACATATCAATAAAATGTGAATAATTGTTGCCATTGAAATTTCTTGGCAATTCACTTGGTCCTAGAAAATGGTCCCCAATGATCCCTCGGCGGGTAAATGCAGCTTCATCCGTAAATACTAATATTAATATCACTAGCAAACTGATATGGAAGATAGGCAGGTAATGAATTTTGAACGGGCGTAAAATGCAATGGATGGTATTTTTCTGCATGGAATATTTTCAGAATGGAAGTTTTTACTGATCCTGCAGCTGCACATAATCATCATTTCCTAACATGTGGATCATCTGCAATGCAAATTAATGTTTCTTCTTCTTGGTCAGGCGTAATAATTTTCGGTCGACTTAAATTATCACGTTTAGGATGAAATGAACCACTAATAATAAAGCAAATAATAATAATTAATAAAATAATGTTAATAAATTACGTTAATAAAATTGCAAAAAATTAATGTCACGACAATTTTTAAACGTCAAAAGTATTGTTGGCATCCGCGCCTACTACATTAATATTTCTTATAATGATCTATGAGAGTGAATGTTAAAATGCGATTTTCTCGAAAACGGTCAATTTCTAAGACTAACGACAAGTACACTTTTTTTCGCTAAAATGAGATAGATTTAGGACTTTTTAATTAAAAAAGGGATAACGTTACGGATAAAAAAGTTAAGAGTTACATTTACAACTTAAACAATGGTTATGTGGCGCCCTCTAGGATACACAAAAAATGGGAGCAGATTTGAATCTTTCATCTCAAAAACCCCCGTTAACCAATTTTCACAATAATACTTCAAAACATCAAAAGTTATATGAGAAAATTAAAAATATAATATTGACCTTAACACTCTCTGTTAATATCAACTTTGGTACTAAGGCAATTTTAATTGAATCGTAATATTTTAATGTCAGGAACCTACTGTTGCTCTATGGACCATTACTTACGGACCACCCTGTATCAGCCACAGAAATATCGGGAGACAATTTTGGACCACCTTGTATATAGGAATAATTAAAAAAAAAGTAAAAAAAAATATAAAAACACGTATTAAACAAATCTCCTTTACATCATTTACACAAATCACAAATACTCCTTTTCGAGCCAGGAGATTTGGGAACGTCAGTGAAATTGGTAAGTGTTTTCAGTATCTTTACTTAGTATACAGGGTGGGGCAATAATGTGTCCGACCTTGATATCTCGTGTTCTACGATACCTAGACATTTTTTAAAAAATTGCAAGTAAATTAGATAAAAAAGGCTATAACTGGAAATTATTTTCGAATATACAGGGCGAGCTAAGACGAAATTATAGAACCAAGCGCCTTTTTTTTAAATGGAATGCTATGTATATCAGTACATTTTTTTAAGCTTCTTTCTAGGCTCTATTCATTTCCTATATTAGCATTGAATATCTCCCAACCACTTGGATGTAATGAATTTTTTTGTTGAAATAATGCAATCTGCAGATGGATATTAAAAAAATCACCACAGTCACAGTTATGGGTTTTAAGAAAAAAATATGTGAATACCAGTTATGAGACATATAATTGATGTTTTTGAATCACTTCGTTTCCTAAAAATGTACAGGGTGGCCAAGAATGATTTTTCAATTAAGAATATTTTAAATTGATTTTTTTCAAATGGAATACCCTGTATATTTTTCGGTAATGTGATGTAGAAACGAAAAACGAACATTTTTTTTAAGTACTTCCCTATGGCTAATTGCAACCATTTTCGCTTTATAAATAAAAAAGTGTAAAATTCAAGAATAAACTTAAAAAAGAGATTCCCTCAAATAATTCATTAGAAAAATTTATAATAGGTGTTTGGCGTGTTGTCCATTTTGATTGGCACACGTTTTTATGCAGTTTTGAAATGAGGCCATTTAGTGGGACCATTTCTTCCAATCCATTGAAATGAGTAAATAGTATTTAACCGGTCCTTTACTGTAATGTTTTTGTACATTTTATTGCTGTTTTCGTTATTCGACAAGCAATAAAACCTCAGTTTGGTATAAATTGTCGTGTACAAAGGAGCATTTATCATACTTATTGGTCGTTACAATTTGTACTGAATTTAAAATATTTGAAATTTTACAATATGAATTTTAATAAAGCGGAACTTGTAGACATGACTTTTGTTTTGGGCGAGTCAGACAGAAATTGTTTACTTGCCAATAGAATTTATCGCCAACGTTATCCTGAATGTTAGCAACTTCCAAAACCTCGATATATTTTCAAAAGCACCTACAATTTTGTAATCGGACCAGAGGTGAAATGTACCATGATGTCAACTTCTTCAATACTGTTTTATTCAGTGATGAGGCGACTTTTCATAAAAATTGATTTATTAATAGGCACAATTTCCATTATTATGCTTCGAAAAATCCTCACTTTTTTATGCAAGTTGATAACCAACACAGATGGTCTACAAACGTTTGGGGAGGAATTATTGGAGAACATATAACAGAGCCACATTTCTTTGATGGTACATTCACTTGAGCTATTTATCTTCATTTTTTGGAAAATTATCTGCCACAATTATTGGTAAATCTCCCTGAAAGAATTTGAAATAGGATGTGGTTTCAGCAAGATGATGCTCCACTACATTATTTAAATGCAGTTAGAGACCACTTAAATAATACCTACCCTAATCAATGGATTGGAAGAAACGGATCCACTAAATGGTCTGCTAGATCCCCAGATCTTACAAAAATGGATTTCTTTTTATGGAAATACGTGTAGAAAATTTTTTATAGAGACACACCAACAACAGTACGAAATATGAAGGAAAGAATAATAACTGCCTGCATTAGTTCAACAAAAAAATTCATAACATCCAAGTGGTTGGGAGCTATTCAATGCCAATATAGGAATAAATAGAGGCTAGAAAGAAGCTTCAAAAAATGTACTGACATACATAGCATTCCATTTTAAAAAAGGGCAGTTGGTCCTGTAATTTCGTCTTGGCTCTCCCTGTATGTTCGAAAATTATTTCAAGTTATGGACTTTTTTATCTAGTTTACTTGCAGTTTTTTAAAAAATTTCTAGCTATCGTAGAACTCGAGATATCGAGGTCCGACGCACTATTGCCTCACCCTGTATAATTTACAGTCCGCTTTACCAATAAATCTTCGTGATCGTCCGATACACATACATGAATTAAACCAGTTTTAACTATCTCCTGATAATACTAAGTTAATTAGCGATACGTGCGTAAAGTGTAGTGTTCACAAAAACTGATCAGTGTTATTATAAATTGGTATTAAATAATGAGGAGACTCTGCATTGCCATTAAATGGTCTACGTTATAATGTTACGTTAAAACATAAATTTTATAATTTCAGTATGACTGCTTATTACTGCAATTAGTCATAATTTGTTTATACAAGATTGTTCTACCTACACCTCAAAGGGTCATTAAAATGAGTGGTGCAATGCGTAATACACCCAGAGATTTCCCTTTGACTGTTGTGGCAGAAAATTTTATCAAGATCAGGCATAGAAAGTCATAGAACTAGAACATATAACGTGAAAAATTAAGCCGGAAGGAAACTAAATGTGACGTTTACTTTGAACTTCATATCACATTGCAATTACTTCAACGCCATGGCGAGAAAAGATTTGCTATTAAGTGGTTCGAGATAATTGCCATTTAGAAGAGAAGTTGACGGTTGTAAATCACTTTGGAAACTTTGTAACCTATCGGCTACATTAATGTAACAGCATTATCAATATAATCGTGGAAGTAATGTTTTGCTGAGGAATTTACAGAATAGTTTGTTGTTCTTATCGTATCCTTGCAATAATGTTTACTCTAAAACTTAATCCAGTATTATTGTATTAAGTCGATATTAGAGATGGTTAGTAATTTATAACAGAGTGACTTATGAATTTGGAAAACTTGGTATTTGTATTAACATGGAAATTGTAATAAAATGTTAACATTCTAATACAACAGATATACAGTGCGCGACGCCGTGGTAATTGAAGTGCTGGATGGGTCGGCTCCGGTTCGGCGAAAAACAAATATAAATAAAAAAACCTGTTAAATATTAATTATTTTTTGTTGTGGTAAACTGCATTAAACAGTTAGGTCAAGCTAGAGATCAGGTTAGGTTAGTTACATAGATAAGAAAATTTAGGTACTTATGTTAGATGTTAAGTCCTTAGTGTAAGGTTGGCAAGAATACATGAATGGGAGGGGACACCAAGGTTCGCCGTAGATGTTGATCCCTACATCGACTCTTTTCTGCCTTAATCTTCGAAGAAGTAACATGTCTGATCTGAAATGTAATGCTGTAAAGCATATTTGTCTGTAACAATAGGTATGTTGTGTTGTATGTGAACTTAAAAAACTGTCAAAACTGTCTCTCTGCTTAAGATTTGTTTTGACAGTTTTTTAAATTCACATTCCGATGTTTTTCGGAGGAATAAGAAATAACGTAGTTGACTGTTTTTTGTTCAGTTTTCGAGGTGGCTGAAACTATTTTGGATTAAAGATTTTTGGTGTTAACTTAAATTCAATATAAATGTAGTTCACAAGTGTGATTTATTTTGTAATAGTTGTGTTTGTTCTGTCTTCATAATTTGTCAATTTCAATTTTAACCTCTATTTAGTAAGTACCTTTCAGTTGTATTAAATAATTTTTATTATAATAAGTTCAAATTTTGTAGAATTCCTGAGGAAGAAACAATAAAATTAAATTTTTTTATATACATATATATATATATATTATATATTTAGTTAGTAATTTTAATGTTTAAATGTATCACTTATTTAATTCTTTTTTGTAGGCGCTTTTTATTATAAATTTTCAATGAATATACTTTTTCCAAATCTATATTTCTGGGATTCAATAAAAAATTATCATAAAATTACATCAAAACCTTACTCATTTTGTCAGAGCGTCAAACTAAATAGTGCCGAACCGATTTTCAGAAGCCAAAAATCGATAAAATTCTTAGCAGTATATAGACAGTCGGAAAATTTAAGATTAATGGTATATAAATGGGGAAAAATCTATTGTACCCCAACAAATAACCGAAAGTAGGGTGGGGATTGGAAAAGGTGTGCTTTTAGGGGTGAAACGTGTTTTTTTACGATTTCCCGCAAAACTGGACTTTCTATCAAAAAAGTTAAACGCAAAAGTTGTAGATAATTGAAAGATCTACAACTTTTATTCTTATACTCTTTCTCTTATTTTTCAACATAACCTCAAAACTATTGAGAAAACCGTCAAAAGCCAATTTATTGATTTTTTATTTTTATCTCCTACAAAAATGATTTGATTTTCATGAAATTTGATGAAAATGGACATTTTTATGTCTCAAATAAGCTGTAATTTTTTTGAAGCGAAATATTTATTTTTTGATTTTATGCGAATTTAATTTGAAAAAAGGCCTAATTTTCAATCAAAAAAGTTGATTAGCAAAATTTTGATTTTTGAAAATTTCAGGACGAAATTTTTTTCGTGGAAACCTCTACTTTAAGATGGTGTAAAAAATCATACTGTTACAATGGAAAACATTGTCAAAAATGGGAAAAACCAAAACAAAGATTTTTCAAAATCGATTTCTCCGCAATTGTCACGAATTCTTCATTGTTTATTGAAATGAAGTGTTGAGAGTGATGGAAAGTGATAATTTCAATGTAATATCAAATAAGGGAACTTTAAAACCATTTAAGGTTCGGGCTGTTCAGAAAAAGTAATCACTGAGAAAACTCGTCCAATTAAACTATGTTGCTGAAAAAAGGTTAATTAGTACAAGTACTTTTTTGCCTGCTACTGGTATCTCTAACAATAATAGCAAGTAAATAGAGATTTCTGAACGTGACATGCTGTCACAAATGAACAATTTTTCTATCGTTAATAAATTAGTACGCCAGATTTTGAAGTTCACTTGCAATGAGTTGTTAATACGCTTGATATAGCAAAACAGTCACCTATTGTTATTAAACTAATATTTCTGAAAAAAATTTACTCCGGTAAGTGAAGATATATCTACCACAATTGCAATCTTGTTTTATGACAAGCGAACGGTTACCTGCTGCAAATGAATTTGCCAATTAAATCCGACCTGCCCCGCCATTAGCTGTTTGTGTAATACGCTGGGTGTATGGTGTGTGTGCTTTGTGCCTTAGTTTGAATATTTAAGTATACCTATAAAATGGATTTTCACAAATTATTAAATAAGTGGGATTTATCAAACTGTATACAGATTTGAAGGTAGATAATTATTATTGTATTTATATTTTCTCTTGCATTTACTTATTTGCTGTGCTGTCTTTGGCCGCCATGATGATGCCGATTATTTTATTTAATAAATCTATTATACATATATATTGAGTTTTTTTTTCCTGTATCCCTTATGAAAGTTTTTAAGGTGTACCGTATCTTCAGTTTAGAAAATAAGACCCAAATCGAATTCGAGACAAAATATTTTTTACTAACCTCAATTTTAAATATGCAAAGTAATGTTTCCTAAACGCCAAGTAAAATTATCTGCAACTTTTATTAAAAAGTCTGTGACCTTTTTAATTTTTCTTTAAATTTAGAACGTAAGAAATATACATGTATTTTTCAAAGTTAAATGATAAAATAAATATTTTACAGCCAAAATCTATATGGGATATCCTAAAATCTTGCATCAACAGCTAGATTTTAGGCCAATTGCACATATTCAGCATATTATGTAGAGGCTCAGCCTTGATTTAAAACAATTTGCCCCTTGCACTAAAACATAGTTTAGTGACTCCAGCAATAAACTACACTTATCTCCACTAAATTAGTCGAATTATTTCCAATTAAAGTTGTTCGCCTGTGGCAAGTCATCAGTTTTAGAAATCTTCATTTACCTACCACAATTAACCCGTTTACCTGTCCCATATAGTATGCAACTTTTTAGCTGCTATAATTAAATTTTCACTTGCCACTACTAAATTTTTTTCTCAGTGTAGAAGTAGTAGTTTGTACGAAACTAAATATTATAAAATTTATGCAATGGTAATATATAGCCCCTCTGGCCTTAAGGAAAATGTCATCCAACTATTTCTAAAAAAGCTGTACGTAAAATTACATAAATTATATAATCCAAAAAATAAATATATTGTATGTGAAGACATTAATATTGACTTACTCCTGCATAGCAATAATTCCAGACAGGCATATAATATGTTCAATGAATTTGACATGATCAATATTATTAGTTCTCCAACCCGAAATACTAGTACTAGTTCTACCCTTATAGACGTAATATTCACGAATTTAGAATGTATTAATGTTGTAGTTCAGGCCACTTATCTTTCTGACCATATTACAAATAAGTAGCTTAATGGTGCAACAACCGCTCAATGGTGCTGAAAATTACTATTTTAAGAGAGATTTTCAGGAACAGAATATTAATTATTTCATTAATATTTCATTAATTTGCTAAGAAATTACTTACCCAATAATTTTGATATAATATTTAATAAATTTTATTGTACCTTGATATTCCACTTTAATGCTGTATTTCCAATTAGAAGATGTCAGGCAAAATCAATTAAAAAGACATGGTTTAACCGTGAATTAAAAATGCTACACGATATGTTATGCCAAATGGCCAAAATAAACAAAGCTGTTAACAATGATATAATTAAGCAAAGACATAATGAACTTCTCCTGATATATAATAATAGTCAAAACACTGTAAAATCCATCTACAATAATAATAGAATAATAAATGCTGACAATGGTGTCCGGGAGAGCTGGAAGATTGTTGATGAGATGAAGGGTAAGTCAAATAAAACGATCCCTTTTGAAATGATTAATGAAAATTAGGAGATAGATACCGGCTGTCAAAATATTTGCAATAAATTGGGTTGAAAATATAATATCTAAGACTACCACTAATAACTCCCCGGGTGTCGATGATATAAATGGCAAAATATTAAAATCGGCAAGTACGGTCCTGAGCGAACCAATAACATATTTAATAAATGAATCCTTTCACCGGTTCAAGGTTCACCGAAGGATTATGCTAATTACAGGAATATGTGTACAAAGTCAAATAGCAAAAATTTTCGAACTTGCATTTTATAATAGATTAATTCCTTTCCTAGAGTCTTATAAAATTTTAAATATATCCCAACATGGTTTTCGTAGACAAAAGTCTACTACAACTGCCATAGCTGAATTTTCAGATTTTATCTATGAATCACTGAATACGAGAAATCTAAATATAGCTTTATACTTCGATTTGAGCCGTGTATTTGACTCGGTCGATTACCATCTGCTATTAGAAAAGCTGGCTAGTACTGGTGTTCGTGGCACAACTGGATAGCATCCTACTTAAACAATAGAATATATAAAAAAATATAAATCTGAACCATATAATATACCAGTAGAAGTGCCACAGGGTACCATATTGGGGCCTGTATTATTTTTGATATTTCTAAACGATATATCCTCAAACTGTCCCACAGCCGATACACAAATAATATATGCCGATGACACAAACTTTGGCATACGTGCAAATAATAAGATAGATGTAATATCAAAAGCTAATAAATCCACTCATGAGCTTCTAGAATACGGCTTAAATAATGGACTGTCGATAAATATTAATAAATCTAAATTTATTACTTTTCTTCAAAAAAATTTTGTTCAAGACTGTAGTTTCTTAGTCAAGCTAAATAATAATTCAATCGAACAGGTACATACATCAAATTTCTTAGGAATAACATTTGATGCTAAAATGACGTGGGAATGCCACATTGAAAAAATAACCGGTAAACTAAGTAGCGCATGCTACTTAATCCGGCAGCTAAGGAGTACTGTCAGTCTTGAGGTACCTAAATTGGTATATTTTGGCTTAGATGAATCTATTATGACATATGGTTTAATATTTTGGAGAAGCTCGGCACACATAAATAGAGTTTTTGTTGTACAAAAACGCGTATTGAGGGTAATAGAAGGTATGCATCCTCTCACCTCATGTAGAGATCTTTTTAAACAGTATAGTATCTTGAGTCCGCCATCATCATACTTTTATCTGTTAATAATCAATATAAAAAAAAGTAATTCCTTAATAAGAAATAGCTCCATACATTCTTTTAATACAAGTTTCAAAGATAATTTACATCAACCGTTTTCTAGGCTCTCTATTGGTCAACATTGTCACATTATAGAGGCATTAATTGCTACAATAAGTTTATAAATCTTTATAGCAATAACGATAATTTTAACAAATTTAAATCAAGGTTATATGATTTCCTATTAAATAATTCATTTTATAGTTACGAAGAGTTTTTAAATTTTAAATGATTCTATGTGTAGTGTAATGTTATATATTTATATTAGTATTAGTTTGACTAGTCCAATAGCTGATGAATTTGTGTATTATGTTGAGTGATGAACAAATTTATTATTATTATTAATTAATATGCAATATATAAAGTATTCCAATACTGTGCACTAACTTCATTATTAGTTGTTTATTTGAAATTCTGCATGACTTACAACATAAACAATACAGTACATAGCCACATTTATACATCGGCAAAAGCACGTTTCTTCTTCTAGGGATTGTAATCCAGACAACGGACACAAAAAAGGGGGTTGACGGTTGACTTGCAAAAGGTCAGACATGAAATTGGTACACTACTACTAATGGTACACGTAAGTTTGCGACTTGGGAGGGGGGGGTGGCGGGTATCAACAATACGAGCAAATCCATGATTTCTCCAACAACGAACACTGAAGAAAATGAAGAAGATATTTCGATGACAGTCTGAACAATTAAAGAACCCATGTCTTCGACTGCCTGCTTAAACGTGTATTTATTTATGTTCTTCCAACTTTAAATTCAGCAATGCAGTGAGGCGCCTTTTGTTGGAGCTGTTCGATAAAAAGTTCCTTGCGACATGGTGGGAATCATATATATTGATATATTTCTACTCCAGATGAATATTATTATAGAATATTATTTTACATGAAGAAAGTGGTACGCGTTGCGTGTCCGACCAGCTATTGGACGACGAAAATGACAAAAACAATGCTGCAGAAGATGTCGATCAGCACGATTTTGGCGACCCTACTTCAGAATTGACGCCTGAAGATGACGAGAATGAAAGCGAGTCTAGTCTGCATCACCGTAAACGACGCAAGGTGAATTAAACGTCGACTTCGACAGTGGATTAGGCCTATTGGGGATACCATATAAAAAAATGGACCGATCAACTATATCTAAAAGGTGGTGTGGAAACGAGTTGAAAGTAATATATTTTATATCATGTATGCAAAAAATATAACATATATAAACATATATTGACCTTAGATATGGATAATTAAAAAATCCACATATTTGAGTAGGTTGTGGCGCGCTTCAAAAAATCATATCTTTCGTTGTATACCATCAAACCTTACAAATGAGACATCACCAGACTCACAAAATATTGCTATTTCATAAAAAAAATATTGGGGAATTGCTTGCAGTCCACCTTCGTCCTAACCAGCGATGAGAATGTGATTCTGTTGGAAATTGCAAATCAACCTCCAATTTTGGCGCTCTGCATCTCAGGAACTATTGGTCACAGACAAAAAATTAATGAGAGAGATATTTAACAATTTACATTTTTTATTCGAACATTTTTTCGATATCACTCCAAATAACGGCGCCATTCCTCAAAAACTGCGGCCATTCATAGTTTTCTACCCCCTACCCCTCGAGCGGCACCCCCCGAGGTCGCAGACTTACGTGTGCCATTAGGAGGCCTATGTCTACCATCCTACCAAATTTCATTTCTGTCTGATCTTTTACAAGTCAAAACCCTCTATTGCCTGGACTATTACGGGTATCATTTTCCTTTCGTAGGGATGCAGAAAGTTGTATTCTTAATTGTATTTCTATTCGGCTACAAATCTGCTACAATTTATTGAGGTATATATTAATTTGGCACAGAATTCTTCGGGATTCGTAGTTCAAACCACGATGGGTATCTATATTTCTTTTATGAAACTTTACGGAATTAAATATGATAATTTTACTGTTCCTGAATAAGAAAACCTACTTCCCACTGACTTTAAATACTGGAAGGACTAACTAATTCCGCCATAATATTTCTTGACTAAAAGGATTAATATTTGTGCATTATACAGCGTGTCTTGAGATGGGGTATCGCAATCTATAAAAAGCTTTGCTTGTCTTAGAAAGTCATAAACAGTTGTTACACGTAAGAAAAATTATACAGGGTTTTATAATAATGCGAAATATGAACTCGACTATAAGCAAACTTTTTTTACATTTTTTATGAAAATTTTATTTAATAAAGTTTTTAACTTATGAAAATAAGGAAAACTCTTTAATTTTTTTTTTATTTATTTGACTAAGTTGAACACTATTCAACAGGTAGGCCTCCTACTAGTACACATTTTCTAATCTTTTCCTGAATTCTTCATACATAAAAAAGATCTCATATGCATTTATAGTTGCATCGTCCAAATTGAATGAAATGGTTTTTTTTTTAAACAGTTTTCTCTTGTTTTCTCGGATGATAAGCCCATTATTCGACCACGTTCATAAAAAAATCAAAACGCTAGAATCGATAGTTAAGCCAGAAACATCAACTCTATGGGCAAAACTGGAGTTTAGCTAAAAATACACAAAACCTAAATAACTCAATTCGCTTAACATGCATAGGGATCAAAATTATCCTCTTATCACACTGGGCTGACTGGTCCGTTCTCAATGAAACACCCTGTATAAACTAAATAGAGGCAAATATATAATTCCCTGACAGGCTTCAGAGTACAATGAAATATGCCAAAATATTTATAATTTTTGTTGTAATTGCCATACGCAGATAAGAGCACTTAAAAAAACATTAAAATGTGATATATACTAAAATAAAAAGTTAAAGAAAACCTAATCTGTTTAGTAATTTCGGTAGTCAATTTTGGCATGAATTAATTTCATATACTGCCATTTAATTAAGGCTAAAAGATGAAGTTGCTGGCACAAGTTAAAGACTTTAGGGTTGGTAATATGACAATAAATTAACTCACTAAATGCTACTTTTCTCAATTTATTAGCAATTACTCAGCTACATAGAGTTCATAAACTAGCAAAGAGAGGGGAACTAACCAATTCCTGGACGCCCGTGCACAGGTATAACAGGGTAGGGACGTGGACGGTTCAATGGCCCGACCTGAGCTGCCTCTTCGTTGACCTGGTTCGGTGACCCGGGTCAAAAACTTGCTCACGTGCGCAAGCTTTTCACTACCTTCGACTTGAAACTGCACCTATCAGCTGATTTATAAATTAGCTTACTATGTTTACTGGGTCAATCCCTTAAGGCATTAGACCTAGTTTCTGCTGATACTTTATATTTATGATTGACATTACTGCTGCTCTGCTATTGATTTCAGGAAAGTTTCAGCTTAAATGTAAATGTGCAGTTAAAGATAATGAGGATGGCCTAGATAAAGGAAAATCCTAATTATTGACATTGGTTGGGGGAGAGATGTTGAACGAAATAGAAATCAGTAATTGAAATACTTCTATTTTGCGCTAGTTCAAACTTTCAACTTTCACTTAATAAAGTTTGCCTTATCATATAAAGGAGTAAATGGAAAAATATCACAAGAATAGGGTGTTTGATGTATAAAACGAGTTATTTTATATATCTCTTTGGATTGCGTGTATCTTCAGCGCAAATATAGGACGTCAAAATAAATACACTTTTTCTTGTAATTTTCAGCGGCGCGTTTGGATATTTGATATTATTTCTCTTTTGAAAAATATGAATATGATAAACCGCAGAATAAAGTATACATCGGATGAAATAACGATATTTCAATTTATTTAATAACCTTAGTATTAAAAACCAATTAATTTTCAAATTAAAACCAAATATTACTTAAATTTAGGGCATTAAAAATCAGTTCAATTAAAACTTTAATTAAAAAATGACTCTAACTTTATTTTATTCAATACACTTCATTACAAAAGCTTAAATTAATAATGTTGGGGTCATGTTAAAACAGATGAAATTGAGCTGATCGTCGATCGACATTTTTACAATTTATATCCATCTCTTATAGTGTTTATTTTAATTTTAAACGTTTGGTTCTTGTTCACGTTCAATAATAATCATATTCGTATCTATTATGTAAACTTATTCGAATAGAAACAGCAGTATGGAAATTAGAGAGGGTCGGTTCGTTGCCGGACCAGTGTTTAGTTTAGGGGAGGGGGGTAATTAGAGTGGCGGGAGATAATTAGGAGGCGGGGTTTAGGGGGCGGGACTAAGAGGGCGGGGTATAGGAGTGGTAGTGGTGGGGGGGACAATTGAGGTGATGAGGGACAATTGTGGTGATGGGGGCAATTGTAGTGGTGGGAGGCAATTAGAGTGGTGGGAGGCAATTAAAGATTAAGGGTAATTTAGTTAAAAATAAGGCTAATTATAAATAATTTAAGTTAAAATAAGGGTAATTAAGTTAAAAATAAGTATAATTACTATCATATAAGGATAATTACAGTAACAATAAGGCTAATAAGGTTAATTAAGTTGCAAATAGGGATAATTATGGGTAACTGAGGTAGAAATAAGGTAGTCAAGAGTAATTAAGGATAATTAAGGACAATTATAGTAACAATAAGGATAATGATAATAATAATGTAGGTAACAATAAGGATAATTAAGGCAATTATGGACCATCTGTATGTCTGTCTGTTCGTTTATCTTCCGTTCGTATACCGACAGTTATTGCATTGTCGTATTGCATAATTATAGTATCAGTATATTTTTTTACGATGAGACAACTGACATTCATTGTATTACACATTCTTGTTTATATGCCTAAAGTTATATTTGCTCGCCGCGATATTTTACCTGCCTTATCTTTAGGGATATCTGATGCTGATTTATGAGAAGAGCAATTGCAATAAAAAGTATTTTACCTGCCTTATCTTTAAGGATATCTTATGCTGACTTACAAAATGAACATTTACGCTGAAAATTATTTTGCCTGTCTTATCTACCGAGATTTTTATCACTGAATTTATGGTTTAATTTTAGTGAAATATTGCTGTGCATTTCAGTACCCTTTTATCTATTGCGAAGTCCTCTTTTGCTTGAACGTACACTTGTTAAGAGCTTTATGTACTTAACATGTTGATGTCACAAGTGAGGCGAGCGTGGAATGCTGTAAAGCCTACTGTTTGAATTTTTTTATATTATGATGAGGTTAGAAATGACACAAAAATTAGTATAATACATTCATTTTATTATCCATAACTAAACACATTTATATTTAAATCTACAATGCATTTGTAATTTGTATGGAAAATAAACATTTGCGAGATGGAAATGGCCATTATTATACTGGTAATGTTCCAGACATTTCGGGATAGTCAATGACTTAGGGCTAGGTAGAAACGGTGAATTGTCATCAAGATCTATAATTTTATTTCACTGTAGATATTGTAGTAGGAAATTCTTCTTCATCACACCCTTGCAGAGTAAACATCGTTTAATGGTAAATTATGTTGATAGTTGTTAACAGCATTATGACAAAGTTACTCAAAGATTAGTGGCAATTCGTTCAGTTGAATATATCCATGAGTCCATTATCCAGCCACGATAATTTTTCTCCAACCATTGATATTGTGCCTCTTCACTATTTATTAATGATGACAACGGACATGGTGGTTTGAAAATATAATATGTTTGTTGTTTAGTGTTACAGCTGACAACAGTCAATTCTTTCACTATAAACTCAGTATCCTTATATTGAAAACCTTGATGAAAGTTCGAAACCATCTTTCACATAGCATCAACAAAGCCGGTCTGGACTGAGTCATCCAATGCGCTGTACGTTAAATAAGCAACTTGAAGTATAAGCGCATATACTCTTGTTGGCTCGCGGAACTTCGTCTTTCAAATTGCAGCTCAACGGTGGGTATCAACGGTTGATCGACCACTGAAAGGTTCTCTTGTGAACTAAGTGACTTAATCGTTTATTAGTTTATGCTACGATGTTAAAGAAGTTGGAAAAAATGCTTATTGAAAAATATCAACTCGACCAATCCAATGATAGTGATACAGATGTTTTGTTGTATTTATTACTAGATATTGTCCCGACTGCACAATTATAATATTTTTGTATTTTTGATTTATGCTTCTCAAGTCATGGCAGTCTCCCTCCCAAGTCCCCACGAAAGAATTTTAAAGATAGCCAATGGTAATATATCTAAAAAATAAGAATAACTAAAGTAAAAATATGAATAATTAAAGTAAATTAAGGCAAAAATTAATTAACTTAAGTAAGGAATAACGGTAATTAAGAGTATTAAATAATGATATCCCGATACTCAGCATCCTTCAATACCCTTATATTATTCTTACTTTACATTACCAGTATAATAATGGTCATTGCGCTCTCGCAAATGTTCATTCTCTATGCAAATGTATTGTGGCTTTAAATATAAATGTATTTAGTTATGGGTAATAAAATGAATGTATTATATTAATTTTTGTTTCATTTCTAACCTCATCATAATATAAAAAAATACAAACAGTAGGCTTTATAGCATTTCACACTCGCCTTACTTGTGACATCAGCATGTTAAGTACATACATGCTACTTAACAATATGCTCTAATTGCCATGGGCAAGGATGTTTAAATTCTAAATTTGATAAAGGGGTTGTCGATGAAGAACCCTCTGATAAGTAAAATTAGGCAGAATTATAGTAGAATAGGCCTACAGGGAAAACTATTTTTAAAAACCCACCGAGCGCTCTACCTCAAGGGCGGTGTGGAAACGAGGTCAAATTAAAAAACGCATCTTTGTGGAAAAAGGGAAAATGAATAAAAATTACTTGCGTCAAAAGCCGCTAGACATGCATCTTATAGAGAGAATTCCGCTCTATATATTCATTCTTGGGCAATTTCCTCATTAAAGGATCCATAGGACATTTTTTGATATAGAATTTAGCGACAAATTTTTTATTTCTTTTACTTTTTCTCTTCCAATGAACGGTTTACAAGATAAAAGTAAAAAGCCAATGTTAAGTCTTTGTTTGGGTTGGTTTTTTGCAAAAAAAGACTTTCCGTTCCTGAATGGGATGGGAACCTTTCGGATATCTATTTCTAACTCTATCGAGAGTACACATTTCAATTATTATTTATTTATTTTTATACATTATTTCTTCTATTCACTGTTTTTCAATCTAATTTGCGTGGACTGTAGTTAAATACACTCAATGATATAAATACTGCATTAGAAAACCTAACAGCAGACATAATTAAGGCAGTAAACGCATCAACAGTCAATAAGCGAAATTCTCGACAAACTAGTTGTCTATATCCACCTGACCGACTAATATACATGGCTAATAAGGGAAAACATAAAGCAAGAAGACTTTGGTAAGAAATTAGATTAAAAAGTCATAAACAAAATTTAAATAGACTCACCCATCGTATGAAAAGAAAACTAGATTAATACCGGTATATATATCATATCAGAAATGTCTGGGAGATATAGATCCCGAAAATGCAACAGTGTGGAAAGCCACAAAGCGAATATTAAAACAACTCACAATAATACCACCTTTATAAACCAACAATTACATGATTTGCAATGAAAAAGATAAATGTCAAACTTTTGCCGTTCATCTAAATAACGCATTCAATTTAAATGATAATAACGATGAATTTATAAAACGGACTGTAGAAATGGTTGACAATAATATTCCAGTTAACACCAATGACAATATTATAAATCGCACAACTCACTGGAAATTAAAAAAAAACAAATTAATCAACTTCCATTAAAGAAATCCCGAGGGTAAGTACTGCTAAAGTACAAAACTTGTTTGGCAAACTCACACCAGTGGAAATTGAGTATATTATCTATTTTATCTGATTTAAACGACATCCGAGCATCTCATGAAAGATTAGTTTCATGAGAACGTGATATTCAAAACTGAGAGGTTGAATGAACCTAAGTGAAGCCCATCCTTTCACGCCAAAAACTTGGATTTTCATTGCCCACGCGCTTATGCATGTATAAGCGAAAACTGAAAAGCCATTAAGTAGATTCTAAATTGTCCGTGAATGGCATTTTTTATGTGAATAATTGGTCTAAATGTAACTATTATTTATGTGTGTAGCATGATTTTCATTTTTTATTGTGAATGCCTTTTGCATTAGTAATGAAATACGATAACTGTGATGACTGATTGTTTCCGTCAGTTATAAAAAAAGTGATATTAATGTTGAATGCGATATCAAATGTATTTATCGAATTTGTAATCAATATTGGTAGTAAGAAATAATAGATTGTACATAGTTTTATTATACAAGGGAATTATTTTACATTTTATTTTTCATTCTCTGATGGACTTGGAATTGAAATTTAATGTTACTGTATCGAAAGAAAATAAATTAATGTAAATAATTTATATATTGGTTTTAATGCTAACATTTTATATTTCATTTGGTTGTTTCTATTTGCCTCGCTTAATCGAAGGGATGATAAAAAATCATTTTGTGACCATCGTTCTCAAGGTCTCTTAATTTCGTCGGCTTATCTATCTGTCCGTCTGCCCGTCGGCCCTGTGTTACCTGTTTATTTTCTTTTTGTTAAAATGCAATAAACAAAGCAACAAATGCGAATGGCTAGCTAGTTTAAGTCTGAGCAAATGGTCGTAGGTTCAGAGAACTTACAAGAGAGGTAAAACTTACCCTTTTGTGTGTGTGGTATAGAAGAAAAATTTTTGTTTTGTTTGGGAAAGAGAGACAATGAAATATTTGATGCTAAGAGGACACCATCTATAGCAAATAATGGGTAGAATTGTCTCTTTTCCTTTCAAACTGGTCTGCTATAGATGAAACTGAAATATGTTGTCGAGGAAAAAGCAATTATTAAAATGAATGATAAAATATTCTTATAATAATAAAAGTTTACAAAATAGATTTAGAAAGTAATTTTGAAAGAATAATAATTTTTTTTTAATAATAATTTATTTTTGCAAGAAATATATATCACTATGTCAATTATATGTATATAAGAATATATAAATACAAAGAAACATTAATAACAAATACATAAATGATGGTATATAGCATATATGTAATTTATAAAAATATAATAAGAGTGATAAACGAATGCGTATATAACATTTTCCTAGAATTGAACAGATACATTAACAATTTCTTTAAAAAATGTTCATTATAAAAAATATATAAATATGTATACATATATTTAGTGCAAGAAAGTTTAGCTTACTCACAAAAACAAAAGTTTTTGGTGAGTAATTATTCTACAATAACGAATAACAACATATGATCTAATTTGCACAATAAGAGACATTTTTATGTATTATTTCAACGTTATAATTTATTTCTCATGATTTCATCCTAATTTCTTTTATTTAATCTTCTATAGAGATGAGTACAACAAAACGATGGTTTGGTATTACATATAACATATGTGTTGATAAAAACATTTTACGTATTATAGTGTATTTTTTAGGTCTATTAGCTGGCATGCATAGGAGGTAGGTTTAGATAACAACCAATATTTAACTTTTTTTTTAAATAATTGCAAAGAATTAATCTTCTTAATTTCAGAAATTAATTCATTATAAATTCTAGGGCTTAAGAAATAAGCGGACCTTTGGGTAAAAGTTTTGTCGACCTTTGGAACAATGACAGACATATCTTTATACCTTGTTGAATAATTGTGTGCTATTAACTGTTTTGATTTATTTTTCTTTTATTCTACCATTACAGTAAGCGCAAAAAGCTGCCTTACGGTAGCAACTTTGGTCAACTGAAATAGAGCCTCACTAGGGTATGTCATTTCCTTCCTATATATTATTTTTAACAACCATTTTTGTATATTTTCCAATTTTTTTACATGTGCGTTATATGCACCCCCCCATGCAATTATACCGTACCTCAACTGAGACTCTACTAACGCATAATAAACTGTTTGCAATACTTTAACGTCTAAAAAATTTCTTAGGTATTTAAATTTTGCTAACAGACTTCTAATTTTTTTGATTAAATTACTGATATGAACATCCCACTTTAGTAAACAGTCTATGGTGATTCCAAGATATATGATTTGTCTTGCAGGTTGAATCTCAGTTGAAGTGTTCCCATTAGCTATTTTAAGTGGAGTAAAAGCAGGTAAATTATTTTTACTGATAGCGAAGGGTAAAAATTTGGTTTTTTCAAAATTAATTGTTAACAACCGTGAGTCAAACCAGTTTTTTATGTTTTTCATATCTGTCTGTGTCTTGTCTATTAGTATATCCCAGTTTTCCGCCGTGTACAAAACTGCAGTGTCATCAGCAAAACTTATGAGTGAACCCTCTATTGGTAATAAAAATAAGTTGTTAAGATATATATTGAAAAGGATTGGCCCGAGAACTGTCCCTTGGGGGACACCATACTCAATCGTTCTAAATTCACTCATAGTATCATTGACACTTACACACTGTGTCCTATTCGTTAAGTAATTCTTTAATAGCGTATGACAGATACCACGGACACCGATTTTTTCTAGGGTATCTAATAATTTAGAGTGGCTTACCGTGTCGAAGGCCTTGGCTAGATCCACGAAGATGCAAAGAGATGGTTTTCCATTATCCAGAGTCTTACATATGTTAGATGTTAAGAACTCTATTGCATCTTGCGTGGATTTGCCTTCCCTGAATCCAAATTGACGCGGTGACAAGATATTATACTTGTCAAGATAGTTGATTATTCTATTCTTTAAAACAGTTTCGAAAATTTTTGCCAAAGTAGAAGTTAAAGAAATCAGCCTGTAATTCGAACATTTTTTCTTATCACCACTTTTATATAATGGTTTGATCACGGCAGTCTTAAATTGAGGCGGCACTAGACCAGATGTAAGTTTGTTGTTTATTAAAAAACATAATGGCGGGGAGATGAAATCAACTATGTTCTTTAAAGTAACTGCTTGTATATTATCTAAGCCAGGGGCTTTGTTATTTTTTAAGTTTAAAATAATAGTCTTTATTTCTTTGATGTCGGTTTCCTTTAAATAAATAGAATTTTCAAAGTTGATTTGGTTTTCCCTAAAATCTTGTGTTTTACAAATGTTGTTTGCTAATTTAGCCCCCACTGAGGTGTAGTGATCAACAAAATTGTTTGCAATATCCAATGGATTTGTTATTATTAAGTTGTTTTCTGTCATAATCTCTCTAATTTCAGTTTTCTTAATTGTTTTATTTGTACAAGCCTCGTTTATAGTTCTCCATACATGTTTGGCACAGTTTTTATTTGAATTTATTTCTCTTTTATAATATTCATTTTTTGTTACGTTTATTGAGTTACTGTTATTGAATGGAATTTAAAAGTAAATCTTAAAAAAACATTAATTTATTAAAATATAATTTTCACGTGTATGAAAAACAATAAATCAAAAAAATTTTCCAGAGAGAAATTTAATACAAAAAATAATGTAAGATATAATTTTCTAACGTAGTCCAATGATTACAAACTGGATGTGTGTGAAGTTGGATGCGTCCTGTTACAACAATCCCGAATCCAATTGTCTTGAAGCAAATAAAAACGTTATTAGGCAATTTAGTTCTGTTGCTAGAAAGCGTATTATGATTCCAGGGGCTAGGCTCTTGTGGATTTGAAGAATTATAGGAAAGCTTCCAGAATCTAATGTAGTATTCAAATAGATTCTTGGTTATTTCAATAACCAAATATCAATTAATAATAATTAATAAAAAAAATTAAAGGCATGGGTATATTAGCATAAACCCAGAAAATAAGTTAACCTAACGGTTTTATTAAGTAATGTATTTAATATTATTAATTAAGTAAGTAGCTAGTTCTAGATAATTACAATATTGACAGATAATTGCTAGATAATTACAAAATTGCTGATTGTGAACTAAATTGCCAAAAGAAATAGAAAAAAATAGTTTATTACCATGTGGTCACATGTCGAACTAAAGAAATTTAATCTAATTTTATTTAAATAGTGAAAGCACATTAAAGAAATAATTGACAAAAATTAATAAACAAAATTTACCTGCAATGTGTTCAAACACACAAAGAAATGTGGATAAAGAATGTAATATGCATTACTTGAAGATGTTACAATACTGTTCGTAGATGTCAATCATTTCAGCTTTGGATGACAAACGGTTACTTTGGATGTTTAATTAATAAGGAAAACTTTTTTATATTACAATTCCAATTGTGGTACCAATGTACAAACTTAAAAGTATCTATATATTTATCTTAAAGATAATAAATACTGTATATTTTACGAGCACCTAGTCGTCTATTGATGAGCGATAAATCGATTTAGAAATGCCTATAATCGAATTTATTTTCTAGTTAGGTTTCTATGTACAATTAAATTACTGACTAGAATCGATAAAGAAATTTTAAATATTCACTAAGAAATGATTATGATATGACATCGGTAAATTGCTAACGTAACCAAATAACGTACTGTTGAAATTATGTAAATAGGTAGATAGGTTTTCAAACTGTATTGTGATGATGCAATAAATATATTATATAACAGGTGTGCCTGGAAGAAGTTTTAGAGGTAATAAAATGAACTACATGTACAGAGTAAACAAAGTAATAACCAAGAAATTTTAAATCAATGTAAATGTTTTCCAGGTATGGTGAGACAATTGGTGATCTGAAGTGTTGTAAATTTAATGTAAGAAAACATAACTGAGTTCCTAAGATACAAAAATGAATCTATAAAAAAATATGAAGAAATTTAGCAGTGATACAAAGAAAATTCTGGTAGTTTGGAGTAGTCTCACTTACAAAAATGTAATCAAAATGCTACACAATTATTTTTATAAAGTTTTAAAAGAACACAAGCTATGTAACACCGGCCGTCTGTTTACTTTGTATCTGATAAATTATTTGATGGAGATAAAAAATAGTAAATTTTCTAACTTTGGCCTTGCCATAGACTAATACATGTGGAAATGACTTTAATACAGAATTCAATATAATTAAACGAAATTCAGAAAATAATGGATACGATATTAATTTCTTCTTTTTTGGGGTTTTCTACCACATATTTCTCTTGATTACGAATTCTACAAAAATAACGCAACGCAAGCATATTAATTTGTCAAAATGTCAAAAAAAATCGAGAAAATAAATTTTGAAAATTATGAAAAATTATTCTGTACATCTGTAACATCTGTAAACGTCTAAAAAGTAACTAGTCTAGCATATAGGATATGCACATTTTATATTCAATAGTACTGCAATCGCGTAAAACATAACAGTTAAAGTGTATACGACCAGAATTGAAACCGTGTAAAAACTAAAAGCCGACAAAAACAGCCGGCATCTCTTTATTATTTTTCTTATGACAAGCATTTCTGTTTACCTCCGCAACAGATGCCGACTGTTTTTGTCGGCTTTTAGTTTTTATACGGTTTCAATTCTGGTCGTATACACTTTACAAGTCGATTATATGGGAAAAGTTTCGAATTTTGAAAGTCAGTGAAATGGCGTGCTGGTTTCGAAGACATGCGTTAAAATAGCCCGTTTCCTTTTTTTACGTAGTTCTGTTATTATGATAAATATTTAAAAACTTTATAGAAACATTTTTATTCACAACTTTGCTATAATTTACCGCATTCAAATTTATATTATGACATTTCGCCTCTTCAGAGCAACAATCAACAGTTTTTAAAATAAGAACATGACTTGTTTATTTTAAAATTTTAAAGCATTTTTAATTATAAATTCGAACGTATGTCACACATAACATGTATGCATTTTGATTTACATAAACGTAAAAAGATTAAATAGATAAGATTGCAAAAGACAAGAGCATTGATTGTAGATTCCTGTATTGCGTAGGTGTCAACTAACTGGAATAGGGGCGAGCGTAGGTGCGTCTTTACTATGTACATACTTCGGTATGCGATGTAAAGCAACGTCAGGCGCAGTTGGATGACCATTCCAACGGAAACCGCGTCCTCGCCTCACACATCTTCCAGCGGCTTGTATATCAGTGTATGCGCGGAAGCTATACAACTTTAGGCGAGGGTTGTATAGGAGATATACCATCCTTCGGAGGGGATGTAAAGCCGTCGGTCTCTTGTCTATTAAATGTTAGGCAAGTAAAAGATACCTACTCTTCTTAAGGGAAGAGGTTCGGCAAAATTCCTGGTTGGGGGTAGCTCGTCTAGTTTTTTTTTTATATATATATATATATATATAAAAAAAAACTAATTGAAATATTTTTTCCTGCAATACCTGGAGGAAATATAACAGAACTGATAACTAGACCTTGAAAATCAATTTTAAACACACTCATTCACTTTTTAATCACGAATAGGAATACTGAACAATTAGAACAAGAGGCACATTTTCCCCTTAAAAATTGTTTCCGTGTCATCGAATAGTAATCATTAAAATTCCTATCTATTATTATTTCTAGAAATGCATTTTAGTGCTATGGAATTGTGTATAATTGTGATTCATTTCCACAAATTAATAGCGACGTTGGTTGAATGGAAAAAATAGCAAAGGCAAATGAGAAATAATAAACTGTATAGTTTTAAATCATTAATATTCTTGGTAGTCGAGCTCTTGTTATACTTCTTTAATTTAATCAAGTACGTAATTAACGAATATTATTTTTCTAAATAGTCTGTCTATGTTTGTGTGCATGCATGTATATGTTTGTATACCAACAATTTTTGTTCTGCTTTCGTAGGGACCTAAAGTGATTAAACTCACTTGGTCCCTGCCATCCAAGGCTATCATTAAAGGCAATAGTTTTTGAATCAACATTACTGTTTCAAAATTGGTAGATATACGAAAGATCGTGAGTCATATTCGTTACACAGAGACGTATAAAACATCATGATTTATATAAACTACGTTTTATTATAATTTTTTAACTAAATTTAGAGTTAAATTTTGCGCATTTTTTTTATAGTCAGTTAAGCATTGTAGTGTTTTTTCTCAATTTTTGTCTAACGTTAATAATAAGTACATTTTTTAGAGTAATTATAAACAAAAAGTCCTAAGAGGTTTACGCATAGCAAATTTGCCTTCATATTTCGAAGATTGCAAACTGGGTAGATAGCGTGTGTATGAATTTAGTCACTGTCTGAATGTTGCCTTCATTGGAGGATATGTAGTTTTTCACGAAATATGCAGCTTGACAGTAAATTGAAATGATGACAGGATAAGAACTCGTTGGGATGATAAATATATTTTCACAACTTTCAGCTAATAGTAAAGACGGTTAACATTAAATTTCGTCACAAAATTATTTCAATTTATATAGTAGAAATTGTCACTCCAATATTTCCAGTCCGAATCCGGTTTAAGCATTCTTTTTACACTTATAAATAGTTATTATGAAAAACCACATCCACAGAAAAAACAAAACATATATACATATACACATTATTTATTTGTTTATTCACCCACATGTAATTCTTAATAACAGAAATAATTATATGTTAAAAACCTGTCTTGGGATCACATATTAATTTATTTTATTGTAGTAGTTACACGTACGGGATATGGGTGATTTTAACAGCACATTTGTATTAGCCCGTTCATAGTAAAACATATTATTTTGACGAGAATCCAACCTTGGAACGTGAATATTTAACCGGACAAGCATTTCCGTCAAGACAATTTTGTATGCATGATTTTAAATAAGAATACAAGAAAATAGCAAATTCTTCTAAATTCAAGGCTCTCTACATTAATCGTGCTAAATAAATTGCTGTTATTTACACCTCTTTCGGGATACTGTTGATTTGAATGTTATATACTTAAAAATTTTTCTCTATGTTTGTTCTATGTTCTTTTATGATTTTGGTAATGTGGATTCCAAATTATTGCTCCATATACAAGTTTGGACATTACACATGAATAGTACAATAATTTATTTTTAAAGCCTCCAGATAGGTAAATGATTTGCAATTTCTCAACCCAAGCAATCTAATTGCTTCATTGCACTTTATTCTTATATGCTCTCCAAAACTAAGCTCAGGATGGAAGTAAACACCCAAGTCTTCAATCAGTGTATCCCGTTATACAATAATCATACTGAAATTTATTCTCCTTTTTCGTATATAATAAAACATTACATGTGCCAACATTCAGATCTAACTTATTTAGTGAACACCACTGACTGATTTTGTCAAGTTCCTTTTGAAGTTCTCTGCAGTCATCTTCAGATTGTATATCTATAAAAAGTTTCAGATCATCCGCATACTAGTGTGCCACATTCAAGAGTTTCGCATAAGACATTAATAAATAATAGAAATAGCAAAGGTCCATGATTACTACCCTGCGGTACTCCAGTTGTCGAAGAATATATAGATGGTCTGAAACTATTGTAGAATTTTAACTGTTCTTCAGATATGATCTAAAAAACATTAGCTGCTGGTTATTAAAACCAAAGTTCTATAATTTTTTTAATAATATTTTAATTCTATCGAAAGCCGTATAGAAGTCTGTGTACAACGCATCTAACTGTCCTTGATCTTCGATGACATTTGGCACATTTTGGGTGAACAGAACTAAATTTGTGATGGTCGATTTGTTAGTCATGTTGATTTGATGGTATAATGGTTTTAGTAGACAAATAGATGAATAGATGGGAATATAAGTAAATTTAAAATTTTTTAAAAATAATTTTTACATAGTTGCAAATTGGAACCAAAACAATTAAAGTATCGGAAATTTATTCTTGTCTCATCTCCAACAATTTTGTATACCAAATATGAGTTTTTCGTTTATGTCATTCCACATGTGATATGTATACATTGTATACTATTTAATTTTACTAATGAGTATGTTATATAAGGAAAAAGAAATTAATAGTCACAGTACAAACAAAAAATATCCCGATTTTTTTTAAATACAGTATAAGAAATAAATGAATATCTATTTGAAGAATAAAAATAAAAAATAACCCTGTATTAATTCCTGGGGAAATTACCAACTAGTATAAAAAATATGAAATGATTAATTTTTATTTAATAATATAGTAAGGGTTTCCATAAATTTGCGTTCAGTTTCCGTGCCTTCTTTTTTGAGGAGCTTTATTAGATAATATGATTGCTAAGCCAAGTTTTCTTGACAGCTCCCTTTTTGACATAATATTTATATCCATTAAGTTTCAATTAAATGTAAGATATACTTCATTTCTTGTAACGTTTAGTCATAAAAAATATTTGAAATATACAATATATAGTCCAGGAACGGCGTCATGGAAAGGGAGTGATAGTTACTTTAAACGAGGTAGTAGATTATTTTTATCATCTTGTATATATTGTAGATAGTATGTAGAATCCAAGTTTTAGATCTCCAATTTTTGGCAGTTTTTCAGATTGTGGCCTATAACTTAAAAACAATGTATCCAATCGAAAAGTCATCTATTATCAAAATTAAAAAGCATTAAATTTCGCTTCGAATGAGTACCTCAAAAATATATATATATATATATAAAAAAAAATTTTTTGCTTACAAGTCTTTTTTGAGCGTTTTAGACAAGTTTTGAAGTGAAAATTTCCTAACCCTAAAAAATAGAAAAAATAACAATGATTTAAAAGTTTTTTTTTTACCCTGGATACTTTAGAGCATAAAAATTAATCGTAGATTGAAATTTAAGGTATAAACAAGCCACATCTACAAGGATTTTTGTAAAATATGATTTTATTTAGTATTTATGTTTTAATATAGAGTGGAAAAAATGATAAAGCTTAACTTTCACGTGCAATTTATAAGAAATAAAAACTATAAAAATTTAAAGTAAGTATACCATTGGATAGCTGAATTCATCCTCTTTAAAATGCTACCTTTTTTTCGTTTTTAATCGGTACAAATAGTCTTTATTATGTAGCGGCGGTCGAGAAATGCTTCACTTCCCTGTGCGACGCGCTTGAAATATTGAGTGAACAGTAATAATTTCTCATGCTAAGGGAAAAATTTATAAAAAAAAATTTATACTATTTTTTTAATTTCCTGCTCTTTCACGTGGTGCTATCCGTTTTTTTTCCATTATTTTTCGAAATATTAGCAAAACTGATTTTTTTCGTTTCAGAAGGTTGTTTATAAGGGTTCGCGGGTGTGAATTTTGATAAACTTTTTTGAGTTCATAAAAAAATTGACGAGGTAACAATTAATTCCGACTTAAAAGCCCTGGCAACTGGGCTAAAACTTTATCCACGATATAAAGTTAATTCGCCTTCTAGATATTATTTCTTAGCATATTTTAATGAGACATTCTTAGTTGCTGTCGAATAATTAGCATAACATGGGGTGAGCGTGGGTGCGTCTTTACTATGTACATACTTCGATATGCGATGTAAAGCAACGTAAGGCGCGGTTAGTAGTTGGATGGGTGACCGTTCAAACTCTTAGAGTACGTTCTCCATATTACCAAGATGGCCGATGAAAAAATTACTAAAATTTGTCAAATAATTTAAACATCACGGTATACTTGGCAAAACATATAAAAAAGTCATTAAAGCACCCGGGGAACTCAAAAACCCCAATTTTCAATTAATATGTCTGAGAAAATTCACGTCACATCCATAACTCCTGAATAATCTAAATATAACGTCAAAAACCTCCCAAAATCAAAATTCATCCAAATATAGCAAGAAACTTACAAGGGTTCGTCCTAAAAAATACAGCCCCCCTCATTATCTCAAATTACTTTCAAATGACTGCCCAAATCTCAAATTAGAATATTTTATTTCACTTCCCAAAAGTTTCTACAAGTCCTTTTCGCTTCAATTCAACGTCCAATTTCAATTCTCAATAATATATGAAGACGTCTTTCATTTATCTCTCCAGTCAGTCCATAAAACGCCCATTCCAAAAATAAGTGCAGTTTACGTGTTCCCACTAGTTGCTGGCAACTCGTCACTATCTTCACTTCATATTACCCTAAAACTGGATCCCGCTCTGCTCGACGCAGACAATTACATACACTCAATATGGCTCAATATAACATTAAATATGGGTTAAAATTACGACTAGCAACGCTACTTCACGGGTCCAATTCAAATTTAACCAATTATTCAGATAGTTATCGCTCATATTTATAAAATCGAATTAGATTCCGCTGACATTTTCATATCAAATTATTACGTTTTCTACAGCCGATTTAATGATATAAGATTCGACCCAATTTTCCAAAATTTCAGCAACCCTTGCACAATATTTCATAATTTAAGCTTCATATGATGGTCTGGCTCCCTTTCCGGCTTTTCTAGCTCTCAGCGAGCGTCGTGCACCATCACTAGTATAAATAAGGGAGCGTGCCAAGCCCCCGGCAAGTTGTGTTCTCGGTATACCTAGTGAAATTAGTTCTTTTACCCGCATTACCATTTGGTCGCCCCAGAGCCTAAATCCACAATTGTGTTTTCGGCGTATTCAGCTATAAATAAATTAGTGCCCGTACCACCTTCCTAGGCAGATCCTAGTAAAAAAGTACTTTATTATTCAGCCCCAGTGCTCCATTTTAATTCGCCTTCACGGCCCTAGTTTTAAGTGAATTTTCTCATTAATAGATAACAAATTTAATAAACAAAATACAGCAAACCCGACTCAGGCAAATTTCAAGTGTCGATACGTTAAAATAATTTTTTATGGATAAAAAATTTTATTTTACTATTTAAATATTCAACTCTGTGTGTTAACCGGAAATAAATCATTTGTTAATTTTTGTTCTAAACTAAAGTGTTTAATTTAAACTCGAGCTACAATACTATACAGGGTGTAGCTTTTGACCCTGCCAACTGACAGGATATTAAGTAAAGTGTTAAATAAATCAAATTAGATTAAATTCGAGTGCAAATCAAGTTCTGACAATATACATGGCGAAGCAGTTGGCCCTTTCCAGCCTTTTCAAATATATCCACTCCGAACTAAAATCAAATAAAATTAAGTGCACGGAAGGCCTCTAGAGTCTCATACAAAGCTCTCTAGCTGAAATAATTTTATTTTTTCCAAGCCAGAGGTATCATTCGTGTTCACAACGAAGACCGCGTCCTCGCCTCACACATCTTCCAGCGGCTTGTATATCAGTGTATGCGCGGAAGCTATGCAGCCTTAGGCGAGGGTTGCGTAGGTGATATACCATCCTTCGGAGGGGATGTAAAACCGTCGGTCCTTTGTCTATTAAATGTTAGACAAATAAAAGATCCCTACTCTTCTTAAGGGAAGAGGTTCGGCAAAATTCCTGGTTTTGGGTAGCTCGTCTATAGGCGTCGGTTAAATAAATATTAACAAAAAAATTATATGTGTTTCCTTGATCCCACCCCATACAATAATCCCATATTAAATTATTTTTAAATGTTATTTTATAAAATTTCATGCAATATAATATAATATACTGTTTTAAATTTATTTACAATTTAGAGCAATTAAAAACAAAAAGGAAGTTATAGTTATTTTAATACAAAATGCCATATTAAATACACTTCGATTCTCATTCGCAATTAATAACTCTAATTATTACTGACTTGTTGGCTATTCTCGGTGACAAATCTCAACTTATCCATAACTTCTTCTGCCTAATGTGTGTTCAATTCTTCATAACAATAAGTGGAAATGAATAATTTTAATGATGTTATCTGTCCATTTATGCCCTTTGTACATGACAATTTAACAATGTAAAGTTCATTTGAGCATTTAATAACACTGTCAAATCACGAATGTGATTGATACATAAAAATTAATGAACACTATAATCAATCACTTTTTGTACAGGACTATTCGCCTTAGTTGCCGACATGAAACGGAGATCTGTAGACGAAAAACCGTATAAAAAATTAGTAACAAAAAAATTGATGATAGAAATAAATGTGTATTTTAGTTTGATTAGCTTGTTAGAGGAAGCCAAGATAAGCCTTGGATCTTTTTAAATCTGGAGGAATAGATATTTATAGAATTAATGGGGTGACACACTTTGTAGAGAAATTTTCTGGAAACCTTGTTTTATTTTATTTGAAAAATATTGACAAATTATGTGTTTCTAATAATGCTAACAAAGATTACTTATTTAGAAAGTGCCTTAAATTTAATACTAATTATAAAATAATTAAAAAGTAATTTTTTAATGTTCAATCTCTTGCTGTCTCTAAACATTACTTATATAACCTGTTATTGAAATATGTTGTTTTTTATTTTGATACACAACTTTCTGTTTTACCCACTCAAAGAATTTCTATGGAAACGACTGGTCGAAATTTTCGCCACCTGAGGGCTGGTTTATCAATTCATGATTTTATCTAGCATATTTATCTGCCAGTTAGTAATAACTACAAGTTATTTTTTGCAAGTAAATGATTTATTAATGATTTGCCAATCTATGGATGTATAACTGATAGATTAATAAATATCGGTAAGACTGATAACGAATAAGCAATTTGAATTTGAATGATTTTACGACATCACGCGGAGCAAGACGTAAATACTAATGTTTCATTTTCATTCACTTCTAAAATCCGAATTCCATATTCTACCATCTGTTTTTTATTTTTAATGACTATTACAATTATTATCTCGGAGACGTCTTGCTTCTTAGCATTCGTCATAGAACTACGAATTAGAAAAGAAGAAGGCCCAAATTCTAGATATTGTAGAGATGTAGTCTATTGCCTCAACCTACAATTAATCTTCACCGTTAATTTCTTTTGATGACTTCAACATCTAAGATTGTTCAGCTATTCATAAGCTAGCTATTCATAAAACATAACATGATCAAATCTTTGTAAGTAGTACGGAATCTTTTAAGAAGTTCATAAGAGTATTAATAACATCTGTTGTATTTGCAAAAGTAGTCGAAACTTGGTTTGGGATATTCTAACGTTGTCGTAGAACTTTATACACGGATCATGTTTTTATAGGTTCCATCGTTCCAATTTAATTGCAAACTTCGTACATTGGCGCTCCTCCTAGTCGAAGTTAAACTAGTTAAAACAACTTGTTTTCCTTTATTCAGTTTCAAAGGTATGATCCAAGGTGTTACGATGAGTTTATTGCATTTTAGTTGCCTTCGTAGCTAATGTATTCGTGTTGCTATTTTTCATTAATTTTCGTCCTAACATTTGCTATTACATCCTCTAATCTTATTTCTCATCTACTGTACCTTAAGTGATTAGGTAATTAGAAAGTCTGGTCAATAGCCGAGTGGGTTAATGCGCGAGGTGGCAATCACGAATAATCACACGGACATCGCACCACCGGGTTCGAATCCTGGCACCGGCACTAGCACTGTCGGAGGAAATGGTTGTATGTCCGCGTTTTTTCAATGTGTAACCCCCTTCCGCACAAGCCCCTGGCTTCTGGAATTAGAGGTTGTCTAATTTATCTGGTGTTTATTTATTTATATTTATATTTAATAACGCAAAATAGAAGGTATAAATATTTAGTAAAACTTAAAGATATGAAAACATTTCTAATATTGATAACGTTTATGAAGAAAAGAAGAGATCAATATCTATTTTATATAAAGCATATTCCTATTTCTATGCTTATAGTCAATTTTGATATTAGAATTAATTGCACGATGGGCTGCCTCATAAGATTGTTCACCCCTGGTTATACCGATATGGGTTGATTTACCATTAATTATTTGTCCTGCTAACCTAATTTTATTAGCCCGAGATTCTATAATTCTCTGCTACAGACGTCGAACGTCAACCTCCATATCTTTGCACTGTCATTTAATTTACCAAGAAATATATGAAACCTAGCGACGTCAGCTTATTTTAAAATGTTTTCTGGCACAGTAGCACCTTCACCTTGTACCATATTTCCATAACATTTCAACTTTCACGACGCAACAGGTGTAAATTTTCTTGATAATTGCAAATGTTTGTATTTCCTCGAACCATAGCGATGCAACCTGTCAACGATGTCGCATCTTGGATGGAGCATCGTGGGCAAAATGTGAACGAAATTCTTAGTCTCTTCACTCGTGATTTAATACACTATTCAATATTAATATAAGCGCAAAGTGTTCGAGCTCCTTCCACACCGAGGTTTAATTTGCTAAAGTAAATGTAGCGCAGTGAACCTTAATATATTCTTATTGGAGAAATAATGAATATCACAGTTAACTTTAGTCATATCACCTCAAACACATTACATTTTATGAGACATAAACCATCAAATGTACTAAATGTACATTTATTCAAGCTGTAACGTATATTTCCTTGGAGTATTTACTTCTAATCGTTTTTTGTTATTTTCTTCTAAATCCACATAAATCCAAATACAATACGAAAAAGTTGATAACACTGAATTATATTTTGATAAAATATAACATTCAAATTATTTTTCGACGCAATTACCAACGACGCTCGTATAAGAAAATTATGTACGTGTCACATAAAATATTTTCAGTTATTTGAGTTTGCAATTTAGCCTACACATCCTTTAGTTCAAATGATCTAAAAATATATAATGGGTAAGACGTGCTTCATCAGCACCATGTAACTCTTACCATTCGCCATCACTTCTTAGCTTTTCGTAGATTAAATAATGGGGTTACAGTTTTTAACGACTATACTACTGTACTAAAATGCTTGTTAAATCTCTGGTGAAACGATTTGTTGACTGTCCATTCATTTTGATATAGGATTCCAGCCATGCTCAGCAATGCGGTCGATCAATGGAAAATTCATCGTGATGCGGTTACGAATGACTTAATTCACAATGCCGTGATTGATTTCCTTCACTAAAGCATCCGTATTAGAAGTATCATAACTTTGATACAGTATATGTTCAACATAGAGAACGGAAATAGTCATTTAGCATTGAAAGCAATATTACAAATTTTACTGTTATATACGGGCTGTTTTATTATTGGACTATTTATATTTAAACAAAATGGCGCAAAGTGACTTGCATGATATTTTTCTTCACACAGAGATAACCTGCATATGAAATCGTAGCGCCAGCCTATATTAGTGCAATATATTTTTTCGAATTTATTTTATTTATTTTAATGCCTTATTTAGATGAACGTTCTGGCGCAGTTTAGCATTAGCTATTCCAACACTCAACCAGGACACATTCACATAGACAATTGTACAACTACCATTCCCTAGGATATTGCCATTTGCAACTAGCCGTGTTGTCTCTCACATAACCTCGTCTAGTTCACTGCCACCAACTCGGCAACATATGAAAGAGCATCCATACTCTATCCAGGATTCAAACCCCTTTAATTTTAATGATAATATTGGCAACGTCATTTTGAATTTCACAAAAACAATTCCTCCTCATAGATAACAATAGGGTAGGTAGAATTTTATTTCCCTAAAATTAATGCACCTTAGCAAAGGAAGACATGGACACTGACAATGTCGGAGAATAATAAATGTTATCAGCGATTTTTCAAATGTGTAACCTCCTTCCGGATAACCCTAGGCTTTGGATTTGGGGACTGTCTACTATATGTGTTGTGTTTGTTTATTTGTTGTAAGGACACAAAGGCCTCCGGATTAGTACATTTACACAAGAAGTTCAGTCAGTGTTGCATATACTGACTAATGCAAGGCCCAATGTCGATTAGTCAGTATCAGAGCACTAGAAGTTGCACTCATATCTGCGGACAAGTCCCATTTTAGGAAAGCCCAGAAACGGGGAAAACTAGAAAAATGTTCCCCAAGATCTGCACAACCAGTCTGTCTTCCATTATAAACTATTTTAATTTGAAATACCATTAGATTAAACAAGAAATGATTCCATTAGAGCCTCTTTAGTGCACCGATGTTATCAATATTCAATAGGGTACTTCCTTGAACCTCCCATATATTATGTGTAAAGTTACAGTTTTCTAAGTTGAACCGCATGCAAGAGCCACCCACAGACTGATTGATAAACAAACACGACATGCTGATTTGAATAAATTTGTTATTTTCTGGTCTGTTTCAAACATTCATTTTACATTTACAAAACGCATGCATACTCATTTTAATCTTCGACGCGATTTTGCTAGTGTTGAAGATGAGTGTTGGACCAAGTATACATTAGACAATCGAACAAACATGCCCCAATTCAACACGCTGTAGCTCCCTAATCTACGCCGTAGGTTAACATAATACAAATAACAAATATATTAATTTACTGGATGGAATCTGCGTTAGGTTCTTGATGAAACATATTCAATAGAATTATTATAAATATTACTATTCTTTTGAATATTTATATTAATTTACCTAATGTTAAGAAAACGTTTTATCCGGCGATAATCAATTGTTGACAATTCAAATAAAAAATAAAATTGCACCCGTTAAATACTGTAAATTACATCGGCACATTTAACTTGATCGAGGGCAATACTCTCTGATAGAACTTTATACAAAAAGTTCACATTTACACACCTAAAGGCGAGAACAAATTCAAGAGAATTGGTAGTTCTCAATAGCGCCCGAAATCTTGAATTATGATCTCCCATTAATTTTCTGTATTATGAAAGGCCAAATTTATAAGAATGGGATAGAAAATAAAAAAGTCCGAAGTAAAATATATATTTCCGGTGTATTTGGGAGCCACTCGAATATCAGTCGCTTGTTATTAACTTAATAATAACTTTGAATCAGTATAGCATAGAATAAAACTTTGTAAGCTTGTATTCTTTGGTAAAGAATCTTAAATATATATATATATATATATATATTTAGTTCCAGTTTTTAAACGGTAGTAGTCAATTAAAATTGTATATTTTTACATTAATAATATTTTTCTTTTGTACTATATAATTTTAGATCATTTCAGAAATAATGGACGCAAGAAAATACGAATATTTCATTTTCGTCTGTTTTGCGTTACAAAAGGATCTGGTGGTAATAAACTCCCCAGTAATATAAAAATGCTTTGATATTGAAATGTCTTTAATACTCGCATAAAAAGTTTACTACTTGGACAGATTTTGTGCTGTAAAACCATATTTAAAAACGAACATTAATAATTTACATTTGAATAACATATTTTTAGTAATTGAAAATGAACTTGTTTTGTATTTATTTTTCAAATAATTGAAATGTAGTTGTTCACTTTGTACATATAGAAGTCCTTTCTTATTTGAAAATTTGATGTACTTATGAAACTTCCAGAACATACATATAATATTAAGGCTCGATTTTGCCATGCGGGTCTCCTACCCATGTAGTTCAAATTATAATAATTTTTATTAGATATTTGTGTTTTCTGCATTTCTCTTCTTCATCTGCAATGTTTCAAAAGATAGTAAGCCAAAAACATACAGAAAAGCAGAAATTATTTACATAGGTATTATTTATCCTAATTGCATTCCAACCATATAGTAACGGAGTCAGCGGTCACTTTTAGTTGCTGTATTCGTTTAAATTTTGTTTATCTCTTTTCTATCATATTAATCATCACCAAAACAAATTTCTGTCATTTTGTTAGCGGAACAACGCTTTCACCCGTTAGTCGTTGCCATTACAATATTACCAGAATTGAGTGTGGATAATAGCATTTAAGACTGTTCTGTGTTGGATATTGTGATATTTAAATAGCCAAGATTCTTTAATTTATCCCCGCATTCTATTTCATCATTTTTTTTCTCCAATGGTTTTAGGTCGTAAACCATGCAGCCAATAACAATTTGAGTATGCAATAAAAAAAACAAAAAAACAAAGAAAAATATTTTTTTTGTACCTAAAACTAAACCTAACTCAAACCGACAGATATATTAGTTAAAAACGACAGGAAAAGACAGGGTCACACGTTTCTTGTCCAGGTGTCGATCAGAACATTATTGTAACTTAGACAAGACCGGGCAGACCTCGGGAAGTAGGGATAAAACCAACACAGAGAAAAACAAGGGTGTTCGAATTTAACCTATAACTTAATTTTGGTTTTTTTAAAAAGTCTACAATGCAGTTGTATATCTTATTTGATCCTATCACCAACAGGCTAAGTAAATTAAATGGAGCTATGATATCACAATTTTTAATAATATTTTGGACAAATTTCGTAGATGCATCTTTATACTTCATACTGTCCATAGAAGTTGTTTTTCTAAGTGTGCAAACAATATTCGTATTGTCAAAGAAAACAAAATAATATGTTGTCAAGAGGGAGAGGAGTCATATTTAAGTGAAGATGAAGAAAAAAGTGCTTTGGAAAAAACAATAAATGAACTCACGGAGGATAGCGAAATAAAAAATAACTACATAAAGAAATTAAAAAATGATAACAAGTTGTTCATGGAGGGTGCAATTAGAATGGAAGAGGAAATGTTTGAGCAGATAAGTAAACAAGAAAAAATAATACTGGAATTAAAGGAACATATACGTGAATTACAAAAACATATTGATACAACCAAAAAAACTAAAACCATCGGTACAATGACTGAAAAAAACTTTAAAAAAAGCCTTAAAAACGTTTCAACAAATACAGTTCCAATTTTAAAGGAAACAAATTATTTAGATGCCACCTCCACAACCCATATGAAAAGTAACCATGGAAACAATAATATACAGGACGTACCTAAAAATGCAGAAACTGAAACAACACTTCCAACTTTTCAAATGAATCGAGTAACTAAAGACTTGGATATAAATTTACACGTTGTAGAAAAGGGCCAATCAAATAAAAACAAAATATTGATATTAAGTGACGACTGCGGTAAATACTGCAATAGATTAATGACTGAATATAGTGAGCTGAGTTATTATGTATTAACTTCTATTATAAAGCCTGGAGCACATCTGCATCAAGTATTAGAAAACGTGGACAAATTATGTAAGGATTTTACATTAAAGGATTACATCATCGTAATTGCTGGTTCTAATGATTTAAATAAAAATTGTACGCCTTCGTTTAGATTTATTTGCAATAAGTTAAAGTTGTGCACGCACACAAATATACTGTTCACTTCTGTTCCATACAAAAAGCAAGGTATGAACAATTTCGCAAAAAACAATCATATTCACAAATTTAATTCTAAGTTATACGATTTTTCGTCGAAATTTAACACGTATGTAGAGGGGAATATTTCTTATCTGGAAATCAACCCCAAAGCATCCCACAAATTTACCATTGAGTCAATGGCCCTTAAAATAAAGTCTGTTATATGTTGTGCAAATTATCTGCCAAAAAAGAACTTAAAATTCATACAAACGCATGAAACACAAGCGAGAAATACAATTGCGGATTTATTCGTACCTGCTTCGATAGTGGACCATCAAACTGCATCGTTTAATGTCGATGTTAAACTACAAAGTGAAACTAGTACCCCAACAAATAATCTAACTCTGGAGCAAGAAATTGTAAGTACTCTTTTGTTACATAATAATCAAGGGCAGCACAATGAGTATGAAAGTGAGCAGCATTTTTTATACCCAATTCTATCCCAAACGTCGTTTGCCGAGTGAATAGAAACAATATACAATTTAAAATAATGCATATTAATATACAGTGTTTAAGAAATAAATGTAATTTATTTGAGACAATTCTGCTCTTAGTAATAATTTTAATGTAGTAATGGTTAGTGAACATTGGCTAAGAGAGGATGAAATTGATCTGTTGCAATTAAATAACTATATTTTAGTTTCCAGTTTTTGTAGAACCAGACATATTCATGGAGGGGTGTGTATTTTTACTCGAAGTGATGTAAATTGTAAAAAAATAGAATCAGTATCAGGCCATAATAACGAAAAGCACTTTGAGCTGTGTTGTATAAGACTAAATAAATTAAATTGTATTGTGGTAATTTTATATCGTCCTCCATGTGGGGATATAAACATTTTTAAAAATAATTTATATCAAGCACTTCACATTTTATGCGCTGAATTCAAACATATTAGGTTACTCGTGGGTGGTGATTTTAATGTCGACTTTGATTGTAATTCTAAAACTTGCAAAGAAATAATAGATATTTTTAGTTCATTTGGTTTAGTCAAATGCATATCAGAGCCCACTAGGATACAAAAAAGTTCTCGTACATGTATTGACAATATTTTTGTTAATTTCGTAATGCAGTGATGCAGAAGTCTTAGATTATCATCTTTCTGACCACAAATCCCAGATAGTCAAATTTGTTGATAAATTAAAAAATGAAGCGCCAGTATATAGAACAATACCAAACAAAAGCCTAAAAAATAAAACTAAATTTTCCAATTATCTTAGTCTGGAAACTTGGATAGATCTATATAATGAGTATGATCCAGATAAAGCTGTAGATATTTTCTATAACACAGTTAATTGCTACCATGATATATCCTTCCCCCAAATTTCCATATGAATAAATTCCAATTATAATATTGATAAAATTTTCACAAATCGAGAGGTTGTATCTAAAAAACAGGAACTTGACCAGCTGTATGATATTTACAAGTGATCCTCAAATAATGAAAACATATTAACAGAACTCAAACAAAAAAAATTTGAATACGAACAACTTATTATAAAATTAAGAAAAGACAGAATAAATACGTACATACTAGATTCAACCAATAAACAAAAAACCATTTGGAATATTATTAACAGAAACACGGGTAAAAACATTACTAGGAGAGATTCCAACTTTTTTTTTCCTACAAATTTCAATGATTTTTTTACGCATATAGCCGACAAATTATTAAACCAAATACCCACTCCAAACTCAATCCATATGGAATATTTAGAAAATAGTTTTAATCCGAGTAACCGATCTCTATTTCTTTATCCGGTTCTAGAGGGGGAGGTTCAAGATATACTGAAGTCTGTAAAAAACTCTAAGGCCACAGACCTCTATAATCATAGAGTAGATATGTGTAAGGAAAACATAATGTCTTTGTCTGCTCCACTGACCCATCTGATAAATATTATATTCGAAACAGGTATATTTCCCGGCAAATTAAAAAGGGCTAAAATTATACCACTATTAAAATCAGGTGATGTAGATGATGTAACCAATTATAGGCCAATTGCATTAATTCCTATTTTGGCGAAAATATTAGAAAAAATTCTAGCTTTAAGAATTACTAATTATCTAGAGTCAGTAAAGTTTGTCTCAGAGAGGCAGTTCGGTTTTAGGAAAGGTAGAAGTACGTCAGCAGCGATATTGGATCTTATTACCTTTATAAGTGAGGGCTTTGAGAACGGAAACTCGACTTTAGCACTCTTTCTCGATTTAAGCAAGGCTTTACATTACGTTTCAAAGCAGATATTACTAGACAAGCTGAAATTCTATGGTTTCAGAGGTGTAGTGTTTGACCTAATGTCGTCGTACCTATCAAACAGGTACCAGTGCGTATTTCGTAGTGGTAAATTTAACAACATGCGTCCCACAGGGGAGCGTTTTAGGTCAATTGCTATTTTTAATATATATTAATGATTTACCAAGTGCCACGTCAGCGTTTACCGTTCTCTTTGCTGATGATACTACTTTCGCGAAACATCTAAAAGATACTGACAGCAATGTTGACGATACTACAAAAGATACCATTAGTAAAGCCTCTGACTGGTTTAATGCAAACTGCTTAAACTCGAATAAGACAAACACCTTACTTTTTTCCACTAAAAGAAACCACTCAGATCCCATAAAATTTTTAGGTCTCACTTTGGACTGTAGTTTAACGTGGCATTCCTATATCGATATTTTAGCATCTAAACTGTCAAAAAAAGTGTATGCTATTAGACAAATTAAACTTAGGGTTAATGAAGATGCCGCAATGATTGCACATCATGCATTATTTCATAATGCAATGGCGTATGGTTTGTTAAACTGGGGTACGTCCAACCAAATACAGAGAATCTTCATTGTACAAAAAAGGGCAGTAAGAGTTTTGGCAGGTGTGAACCAACTGGTAAGCTGTAAACCTTGGTTCATTAAATTTAAAATATTAACATTACCCTCACAAGTAATCTACTGTAATTTGATATACATAAGGGAACATTTAGGCGATTACATTATAAATGGTGAAACACATGAATACAACACACGTAATCGGCATCATTTACAAATACCATCACAAAGACTGGAATCCACAAAAAGAAACAACTTTGGTATTGGTTTGTATAACTCCCTGCCAAATAATTTGAAACAATTACCAATTTCTAAATTTAAAATTAAACTAAAAAGACACCTCTTAACCAATGCTTACTACAATATACACGACTTTAGGTATGAGAATCCAGGCTAATTCCCTGTTTGTCTGTCCTATTATTATTGTTTCCGTATTTTATTTTATTTTATTATAGGTGTACTTATACTTATTCTGTGTATGTTTGTATTTATATTTATTTATGTACATATATTCTATTTATATTTGTTTATGTCCACTTTTATTTTATTTGTGTAATTATGACTTGTCCAAGCACTACGGTGTATCATTGTGACGAATAAAATTATTATTATTGTTATTATTATTATTATTATTACTTAACACAGCCAAAAAACACGTGATCTAGGTCTTCTGTGACATAACAGTGTCCGCACTTATCCGAAGTAACAATTCCAATTTTAAACAAATGAGCTGGGTAGCAAGCGTGGCCAAATTTTCAGCGTTTCAGAGTAGTTATATATTTTCATTGGGCAGGAAGTTCATCGTGTAAAAAATTTGTCGGGATGTCGGTATGAATGGAAGTGTACCTCAAGGGATTTGTGAAATAGAGCTGTTTCCATAAACCAGACCACTTATTTCTTGACTCTAATTTTAACACGTTGAATATGTCACCTATACATAACATAACTTGTCATCCAGAGAACATTCCAAATTGCAGCTTTCCTTAGCCAAGAGGTCAACCTGTTCGCTATGCTCAAGTCCAACATGAGCCTTCACCCAAAAAAAGTAAATGTTCCTCCCAGTTGATGTAATTTGAAATATTAATTGTTTTATTTTGTACAAATATGGATTGCCTTTATAACTAAAGGAGCATGTATTTTTAATTCCATTGAGAACCGAAAGAGAATCAGAGAGAATATCCGAGATTTTAGACGTTGAGTTCTCAATATACTTCAAAGCTATTTCATCATCTGGTAAAAAAAACTCTACTACATTAGGTAGTACAAAATAAATTACTTTGTGTAAGTTTGTTGTATTAAAATCAGCATGGCTTAAATGTAGAATTTTTGTTTACTTCCTTATAATTCTGTTTACGTATTTACAATTTGTTAATAGCAATAAGTAATTTGTGTATCAGTCAGTTAAGCCAGCTAGGCATTTGATTGAAATATGCTGCAAATATACTGTGACATTAGCATACGGAATTTAGTTGTAAAATATGAAAAAATTATTATTTTTTTAATAACATTTTATTCAGCTAAGTTGAACAAAGTACACATTTTCCTAATCTTTTTCTAAATTCTTCACGCACAGATGAGATCACATCTTCATTTATGGTTGCAACAGATTCTGCAATTTTTTGCTTTAATAAATTTACGTCGTTTTTTTGTAAAGAGGTTTTTCCTTATTTTGCAACTAAACTTTGCGTTTAAGCTTTTCGTTCATTCCAATTTTTATGTTAGAGGCGTCGCGTCGCGACGATTAACGAAGAGTACTTTTGTTTGTTTATTACTTTTAAAAGTATTAAAACTGTTTGAATAATAATTACTTATATTTATTTTCTGTTTAAATTGGTGATATATCCAGTTACTTGTTATCGTTATTGATCAGTTTTGCATTTACCGGGATACTCGGTTCAAATTTAGGAAAACAAGTTTGTTCGAAAGCATGTTAAATAGCAATATATTATGTTCCGTGAAATTGTAGTGTACCATTCATGTCCTCCCAGTTTTTAGACTTGTTCTGTTTTATGAAAACTCTAATTAATAGCATGCAGTCGTAAATTTTAACCGAATATACAATACATCTAAACGCCCATGAATTTGTGTCCTTGGCCTAGTGAATTATTTATTCATAACCCATTTAAACTAGTTTTAGGAAATATCATTCTACACCTATACAAATATCACAATTTAAATATATGCAAAATCGTTATGTAAATTTTTCAGACTATTCTGTTAGAACTGCAGATTTCGATAATGTTTCATAAATCATACAGCTTTAATTGCATAGTGCATGAGATACGTAAATCGAAATTTCTATATTCTGCTTCCAGTTCATTATTACATTTATAAATAGACCAGGCGTCAGGGTTTTTTTTTTGTTATAAAAATTCCTAAGGGAGCTTTTTTTTTCTACCGCTTCTTTTTTTTGTTTAGAAAGAGATTTATTGAAAATGCCCCCTCCAATTCGGTCCGGAACATATTGTTTAATCAATTGAAAGGGGAAATTTTCTCCGAAAATATCAATATTAGGACAAAAAGTCAAGAATAGAAATATATTCTCCACTAAATTCTAAGGGCTGAACATTTTTTCGATTGGTGTAATAGTTTTGAAGATAGAACCGGGGGAAGGTGCGAGTCGCGGATCACATCAGCGTAAGAGAGCAAGAAGTTGAAATCATTATGAATGTGGTAGTTAAATAATTTAAGACACGAATTCTGGTGAAATAATTGGAATTATTGTTTATTCAGAATTATGCTATATATTATATTTATTGTTATTCATACAACCATTCTCCTCCTTTTGCGTGCCCAAGATCGGGTTTGTACTGCTATTTCTGGTTCTCTGATTTCTTGATGTTCCTTGGTTCCTTCAATCTCTTCAGGTTTTGCAGTCTTTTCAGCTTCTCCCGTTTCTTCATCGTGTTTATTTGACATCTCAATGTTAAAAAATTCCTCGAGATCGATGTCAATCTGTTAATCAATGTCTTCTTCAATGTCAATTCTGAGTGTTTCGACATTGGACCTTCGGAATGGGAACAGATAATGGAACATTTCAACCCATGTTTACGGCATCCGCAGTTTCCCTTACATCCACCTCGACAACTACAAGATATTATTCTCAGCAATGCTGGTGGTGCAGTTTCCTTTTCAGTGGTTACTGGGAGTAAACCGTTCAAAGTCCGCTTCCACCCATATTCGGTTGGTTCCAAATCAATGTCTCCCCATCTTTGTTTTTGATGGTACACTCTGTATGCATGCTGTCATACTCTGCTATGCTGCTACACGAGTAGATGGTAAAGAACGAAGGTTGAGTGAATTTTTAGCCGCTGCTTTTTTGAAGCACAGAAATCTCCATTCATCCAAGGAATCCATACAGAGCAATAATTAATTTTTCTGCAGCGGTTTCTAGGAAGTCGGGGTGAGAATCTTTGGAGAGAAATTATCCAACTACAATTATAAAATCGCATAATGTGTAAACAAGAAGTGTCGATAGCAGAGTGGCACGCGAGGGGAGTCGGGCGCGCTCCTTCGCACGGTTCTATCTTGAAAACTATTACACCAATCGTAGAATTTAATGGAGAATAAAGTTCTATTCTTGATTTTTTTGTTCTATTATTGATATTTTCGGAGGTATTGTTAAAAAAACGATAAAATTTCCCCTTTCAATTGTTTAAACAATATGTTCCTGACCGAATTAGAGGGGACATTTTCAATAAATCTCTTTCTAAATATAAAGAAAAGCGATAGGAAAAAGAAAAGCTTCCTTAGGAATTATTCCATCAACTCGGTGATATTCAACCTCTGACGCCTAGACTAAAAGGCTTTTTTGGTTCGTCCTGATATCTTGACGGCTCATAAGTATTTATGAGAGCAAAATTTAGTTTAAAAATATAGTTCCGTACGTAGTGTCACGTTGAGTAAGACTAACAGATAAAAGCTTCTAATTGCTTAGGAACATTGTAATTCATTTAGCTACAATTTTTTCAATGACTGAGAACAATGACAAGAGAGAAATAAGACGATAGTAACACAGCAGTTTTTGATCTCGTTTTTTTATGTATGTACAATATTTGAAAATTTTAATATATTTGGTAAACAGCCTTGCGAAATACAAATGTTGACATTATAACACAATGGCTTGGCTAAGTAACTTGCACGCTTTTTTTAACCTGATTTTTTAAATAATAAATAAATGTATGCGACAGGGCTTAAGGGCAACGGTTTTTGCCGCGCAATCAACGTTAGGTGTAGGCAACATAAATTACTCAACACTTTGATTGACAGTAAAGTTTGAGAGAGACCCACAAGACAGAAATGTCAAAATATATCTGTTTAGGTTAGAGAAGGTAATCTGTGGGAACGAATTTAAAATAGATAATAATAAACAAACATACAATAAACAATATAAATCCTTTGGAACGAATAACTTATACCTACAAAAAAGACAAGTACATTTATGTCATTAATTATTACTGAAATACTTCCCGAAATTTAGAAACTAACATAAATTCGAGGGAATTAAAGATAGTGAGGAAGTACGCTTATTGACAAAGTAGCCAAGCATCAATGACAAAGGTGGTAGTAAAATGTGGCGGCTAGTAAGTGGTCCCAGGAAAAATTATTCAAATGCAAGATTTGGGCAGTTTCAAATTTGGTACGTCTCTTATATAGTGATTTTAAGTTACAATTTGTACTCCCGAGTCCGGGGAAAATGTGAAAATTCTTTCGTAGAAGTTTTTTTGTAAAACGGAAAAATATTTCTTTGATAAGAGAGAGTTCTTTTTACTTTAACCCTTGAAGAGAACAGACATCAGTCTAAGAGAAACCCAAGAACATTTAGGTCAGTAAATTAGAGTTAAATAATCATTGGATGATGCTGGATATTCATTATAGTAGTATAAACATTTGAAAAAGAGTAGACACCAAATTTTGAAATGAACCGTTTTATAGGTTTTTTGATAGGGCGTTGCCGAACCTCAACCTCATAGTCAACCTCATACTTAAACTTGAAATTAAAGTAATCCTGGTCTTTTGGGAGCATGGGGCCACTTGCCTAATCATAATTATTGCTGAATTCGTAATTGTTGATAATGCCGACAGTCCACCATCATCTATTTTGCTACCACGAAGTTATTGGTCATTTTTATCTGATTGGTCCCAAGCTGCCGAGTGAGTTAAAGGAGCCTGCATCAGGTCTTCGACTACTGTAAGAAAGCCGATCTGATATTTAGGAACACAGCCTGGAATAAGCCTCGCACAAGAAGTTTTTTTTTACTCTTCAAGCACAATTTCTCTATTTTTTTTTAAAACTTATCTCAAATTTATTTCACGTTATTTTGAAGCAGTATCTACATTTTTAATTTTTTTGAATAATCAAAATCTTAGACTCCCATTCCCTTGTAAACTAAACACTTGTTTAGGAATAGTTTGAAACTGTTCAATGATTTTAGTGCTTCTAAATCCCTTCAGGATTATTAAGGTTCGATAAATATTAAAATTTAAATTGTCATTCAAGATTAGATTAAAAATCATAATTTTCATGCCATATACCCTCACTTTTTAAATCTTTTATAATCGCAAAAATTAGGTTACATATAATTCATTATTACTTGTGTTTTTTTTTTGTAAATATACACTAATTTTAAATTTTTATTAAATTTAATATACAAGCTTCTATTTTGTTCCCTTTTCCCCTTCTGTTAAGAAATTGACTGGCGTCCTGAAGCTTACTATTTAACAACTTTTCCTGCGATAAATTTTTAGTTTCAAATAAAGAACTCACGCCCAGCCCCGAGCAGAAGAGCTGCCAGTGGGCCAGTATACGGAGGCCTCTACTCCGTACTGGTTATTGAGCCCCTAGCGTCACATCTTATGATAGAGATAGAAAATTTATCACGACCACAAGAGTTTGTATTTTTAACTAATTTATTAAACTAATAATTTCAAATTCAGTAACTTTTTCTAAAGAAATTGTTTCGTCTTTAAAACTAGAATTAATATTATACTATTTGTTTTACTATCATATTGATAATTTATTATAAATTTTTAATAGTAATAGTAATAGTACTTTATTAGTCCAACAGGAATACCCACTTACAGGACATATATAAAAATAGATCAATTAGTAAATAATGGTAAGTACCAATAAACAATATAAATGGACAGAACTTTAAAATAAACGAAAATATAGTAGAGATAAAAATAAAAACATACAAATCCTACGGTGAAATGAAAAAATTTTATCATAATAAATTTAAGGAGAAAATGAAATTACAAAAAAATCAACATATAAAAACGCAAATGAATATTTTTATATGGAACACCGTAACAGAAATACATATATAAATCATGGTATACAATAATACCAAGAGAAAACACAGGTTGCAAATGATAGATCAAATTGACAAAAGCGAATTAACATAATTATTGACAATTACTAATAAATGACTTAAACTACAATTACTAATATCACATCTATCTGAGAATTAAAATTGTGTGCCATGTTGTATATAGGGGACTTCAACATTATGCTTGTCCTACCAGCAGTACAATAAAACGATGTTAAGTTTCTTGCAGATAGATGAGGTACTAAAAAATTCAACTGAGGCAAAATATTCGAAAAGTTAACTTGATTATGCAATAAATTATACAAGAAACAAAGAGCTATTTTCTAATGATACCATTTCAAATCCAGTTAGTAATAAGTTCCGGATAAATACCATGTACTCGGCAGGCAACATATTTTAAAAATTTCCTTTTTGTAGACTTTAAACTATTGATATAAGACGTGTAATGAGGATAGCAGACTAAGGAACAGTACCCCAGTTCATATCTAACAAAAGCGTCATATTTTCAATGTATCCACGTTATTAAGACTTACTGTTTCTGATGATAAAACCAAGTGATTTATATGCTGTAGCTGTTTTGCACTCTATGTGACTTTTAAAACTCAAAAATTCATAAAAAATTATCCCAAGGTCTTTACAAAAATTATATCTATTGAGAATCTCAGCATTAAGTTCATAATCAAAATTAATACGACGCTCTTTCCTACTAAATGTAAGCACTTTACATTTTGCTATATTTAAATCAAGCATATTAATATTTGACCAAGTCTGTAGTTGTGTTAGATTTTGCAGTACTTTTACAGTCACGCCGGTCACGCATAATATCAATTGAACTAAAAATATTTCCATCATCAGCATACAGAAGCCTTTCACAGACTAGAATTTTACCTGTCATTAATAAATACGCAAAAAGGTAAAGGGCCTAAATTGGAACCCTGCGGTACGCCAGACCTAGTGTCATATATTTTAGACTTATAGCTGTTGAATGTGGCATATTGGGATCTATTGTGGTAGATTTACAAAACAGTTACTGTATGTATTTGCCATATCTCTATTGCCTTTTTTGTAACAAATTTAAAACTGGTAATCATAACGATATTGTAATGTATTGATAAAAACACTTGAAATTCTTTTCTATATCTCCAGTACTATTAAAAAGATTATATCTCCGTTGGTTAATCTTTGGCAATTGAATTTTTCATTAAATAATAATATGAAGTGTTTTGTATAGACAATAAAAAGTAATGTTGGTATCAGTCGAGCACACAAGTCATTCAATTCCGTCTAGCTTTCACTCTGAGCATACCTAGCGAGGTGGGTTCGAGCCCCACCTACTGCAAAGTAACTTTCCATTATGAGTTACCCCCTAATAAGCGGTTCGGATTCCACTATATACTGTAGGGCCCCGTCTCCTTTACTCATGTAAGTCTAGGCTTAGGAGAGTCATTCAAGTGATCGGGAAGGCAGTTGAAACATTTATAACATTTATTTATAACAGTCGCTAATCCCACGAGAATGGCGCTGTAAGCGATAACAAAGGTAACAGTGAGTGGATATTGTCATATTAAAACTTACTGATACTATCGCGATCTTTTTTTTTTTTTTTTTTTTTTTTTTGGCATTCGGCCATTAGCCATGCAGCCAACCGCTACTTAAATTAAAAATTGCTCGAAAACTTAATAAATATTGCGCTGCTGGAAATCATTCATTACATTCATTACAAACTAACCTACAACGACAGAGAAAATAACAATATTTGAAGATCACAAAAAAGGAATAGAAAACAGGGACACACGCTTCTCGCCCTGGGGTCTGTCAGGACATTTTTAATGACAAACACTTTTAGAGGACCACTATAAATTAAAGGGTGTTACAAAGGAAAAACAACAGAGGAAACGAAGCTAAACTATTCATACATTCACACAAAATTTTCGTTTCTTCCAAAAAGCAGATGATGCAATCAAAAACTGGCTTATCGCGATCTTGACATTTTTTTACATTATCTCTACTTGCTTTCATGACAGTACAACGTGAATAGCCTATGTTCGTTCTGAAAGAGTAATCTATCGAACGGTGAAAATTTGATGGAAATTCTAATATTGGTAAGGCAAGTGTGCTAAGTAAATATATTGCTAACGGTGGGATTCTTACTAATGATATTGGGGCGATAACGATTGCTCATTAATAGATAAATTCTCCTAACAAAATTATTTTTGTTGCAGAATTTGTGGTACTGCCGAGCTACTAAGGGAGTTGTACTTCAACCTTACTGTGTAAAATAATTTGAAGAAGATAAATGTTTTTAAATGTTTTGAATATCTTAAATGGTTTTTAACCACCTTCCAAGTCACTTGAATGACCCTCTGAAGTCTGGGAGATCTAGATTTGTCTGATCTGTCTGATATGTCTGATCTTAGAAGGCAAGTCAAACGGAATCCTGAAATACACCTTGATGGTGTTTATTATGCAATTCGTTCATCTAATCCCCTTTTTTTGTAATGTTTTAATGTTTCTGTTATTTAGTTTACATCGAGTCTTTCAAACACGAGGTTTTGTATTTTAAATGACTTGTGGGTTATTGATTTGTTCTGAAAAAGATAAACAAGTACTCGTAATAATAATGTAAGCCATTGGACAAATTGTCGGTATATCTTACTGTTTAAATCAGACACTTATCTGCGATATTACCAGTTCTGTTATACTTTCTAAGACACACCTTGTTTCCCATGAAATGATAAATGAATTGAAAAAATATATAAAATTTGTGATTGGCAGTCACTTAAATATTGTCGGTAGCAATTTTACACTATCTGAACTTTAAGTATTTCACAGGATGAAGGTCTAAAGCTTATGGGCTTTTAACCTTGACTTTATAAATCGTTGAACAAGAAACAATTTGGCCTTCGTAACGGCAACCAACCCTAATGTATTTTTCATTTGACGCCTACCAAAAAACCATAAACTGAACGACTCCAGTGTTCTATATTTTGTTAATGCGGCGGATAAAATAAATGTATTTTGAAAACGATAATTAATCATCCACTAGGTTTGTTGTTGTGAACTTTTTAGATTTAATAAGTTTACTCGGATGAAAGAAACACTTGACATTGAACTACAACTAAGAGAATAATAGTTTTCGTTGGAGAGCATGTCAACTACAAACTTTTACACGTTAAATAATTAATTTCACAGTAATTCTATAATGCGATATTAATTAACTCATCAGGATGTTGTAGACCGTATTACGCTGTAAAGTGGAGTAAAAATAAGGCGATAGAAAAAATTTTACATACAGCAACGCGATATAGAGAAATAAGTCTGTTTTGGTGAAACTAAGAATAACCTGAATTTTCTACATTGAGTAGGTGGGGGAACTCTTTTTTCGCGAAAAAGGGGTAAATTGGTCATTGTTATGGGTGGTTTTGCAGTTTTAATTTATTTTGGACCCTTTAGAATGCTAGTTAAGAAACGAGAATGATACCCTTTTATTGTCGATGTTCAGTTCAAATTTTGTGATAATCAGTTCACCGCCCCCACGATATACATCTACGGTTATTGTATGGTTGTTTATGTTGTTCTGTGTTAAGATATTGAGATATACTACAATAATTTGTATGCATATAGGTGATTAATTTGAAAATCTAAGTGATTTTTTCTGTAGGCCTGTAGAGAAATTTATAGTCTACAAAATGATATAATTAATTACGTAAAAATGTTACGTACAATCCAACAAATAATTATTGTAAACTGTTGCTCCAAAAATTTCGCTCAGTGGAAATTCCAGAAACTCCCCGTTTGGGACAAAAAACACTCCTTTCATTGGTCATTAGTCTTCTTCTGTATTTCTGTAAATATAGAAGAAGACTAATGGCCTTCAGTGTACAAATTATCATAAACTATAAATAAAAAAGTGTTATTTTTGTAATATGAAAATTATTTTTGTATATTGAAAAATAAAACAAACAAGCTTCCATTATAATTCTGAATAAAAATAGTTACCAAAAAATCGAATTAAATTTATTTAATTTATATACATATTTATCCATATATTATTTATTTTACAGGACAATGTTTTAAAAAAGTAAGTTTTGTGCAGATATTTTTTTTCTTTAATATAAGACTCTCTTTGAGCTTTTCTTGAGTGAAAATTTGATATTGAAGTTTACCGTCTCCTCTATAATCATAATATAATACTATAGATAACGTTTTAAAATTATTTCTCCAGTTTGTTCTTATCCAAGTGTAGTTTACACCCCTATTCGGGGTTGGCATGGATTTTTTCATTGTAAACATCATGAGTTACAAAGTTGGAAAACAAAATCATAATTAAATTTTTATCTTAATTTTCTTTAATTTGGGGTAGTTTCAACCCCTTCTAATTAATCTTAATATTAATTTTTTTTTAAATTATAACAACACCTAATAAATTTTTACAAGTACAAAAAAAATATTTTTTTTGATAATTTTATATTTATTTGTTCTGAGAATACTGCATAACAACTCCCTTGTAAAGGGTGTTTCTGCCCATTTAAGGGTGTTTGACCCATTTTATGAGTATGGGACTCCGAAATTCGTGATCAGTAACCCAAAAAAAACATATAGGGTACCAGAAAAAATGCATTTTATAAGATGATTTAAAAATTACACTCAGAATATTGCTAAAAACCCCCAAAAAGAGGTGTTTTTTGCCCCAAAAGGGGTGTTTCCGGAATTTCCACCGATCGAAACTTTTGGATCTTAATGAGGGACTAAAAAGATTTGGTTTAAAATATATTTTGTTCCGGTAACTGATAATACAATCAACCCCGCAATTCGACTGGAGTAACAGTGAAAAACACGGACATAGGAAGTAGTGTGTGATAAGTAAGACTTTTGGAGAAATTTGAACAAGTTTCACATACACTGTGTCTCAAATTGGGGGTGCATGTATTGCTATCTCTGTTATTATTAGAGATAGAGAAATTATTAAATCGGGACTTTTTTGATGAATTTTGTGACCGTTTCGATGCCGTTTTTAAATTTGGTCTAGCTATCTTCGTTTCCGAAATATTTTCAAAAAACTGAAAAGGTGCATTTTAAAAAACTCTCTGTATCTGCTTAATTTAAAGACTGGTAATATTTTAATAAGTACATTGTTAGGACACTTTTTAAGGTGCTTTTGTTGACGTTACTAAAAAATTTCTACCGTCGTTTGTTTCTCAGTTAATGCCACTAACTTTGTTTTTTCTTACAGACACCATATTGTATTTTTTGTATGTTCAATAGTGCTCTTAATTCCCCTTTCAAAGATGTATCACAATGTCAGAGAAAAATTATTTACTGGTGTAAAATATGAAAAAAGTAAGTTTTCTAAGTAGGCTATGAAAAAAATGTATTTTAAAATAATCCGATTTTATTAGCTGCAACTTAAAATTAAAACACATTCAAATGAGTTGTTGAATTGATTTGCACCGTCAAAATAAAAGAAAATAATGGTATTAATTTTTCTAATAGTAGGTTCCATGGATCTTGTTACCATGACAGTAGACAAGAGAATGTTTAGTTGACACTTCTTGTTATCATAATTGCTGTTTTTCCTGTTACTAGTGTTTCACTGTGATCTACCATTACTTTGTAATAACTGTTTTTTTTATTAAGTCCTTTTTTTTGAATTTATTATGTCTTTGACATATATAAACGAAGAAAAGTTAGATATGCTAGAGATTTATTTTACATCAAATAGAAATACTGATGAGGCATCTGAAGTATTAGTTGTAAAAACAAAAAAAAAACAACTCAAGAAAGTGTCATGACGAAGTAAATTATAGAATAAAAAATTAACCCAAGTTCGCTAGGTGTTGGTCTGTCTAGAGTGAAATATGTTAAGGATGGGGGAGTAACAATAAGTAGCAGTAGACAACAAGATATCAAGAGTATGTCTGAAAGTATTCAGCAAACGCTAGAAGAATATGAAATAAATATCCCAGAGAAAAGAATCCCAAAATTAAAATTAGGAATATCGATAGGAAGTTTTTGTTAGACCATGAAGATTTAATTGAAAAAATTATTATACAAAATACTATTGCCACTGTACCTTCACAACTCATTATTAAAGTTCTAAATCAATTTGACACAAAACAAAGTAAACCTGTCATAATTTTAGAAGTAGATCCAACAATCTACAGTCAGATTACCAAACAAGAGATGTTATATATTGGTTGGCGTACATGTAGATTTGCAGATCATATAAATATAAAGCAATGCTTCAAATGCTGGAAACTTGACTACATGGCTAATAAGTGTGAAAGTAAAAAAGAGGTATATCCAAAGTGTACAGGAGACCACAGATCTAAACTTTGAAAATTACAAATATTGACTATCACCATACATCTTTTAATAGAAACTGTGAGGCATACAAGAGAATTTACGATCAGGTGCAACAGAAAATTAATTATCCAGAAATATACAGATCAAATTCAGAATAGCAATAAGAAAACTAATGTACCTTAATATACAGAGTCTACGACAATATAAAACAGAACTTGAATGGATTATCTATCTATATACCTATTATAATATGTCTCTCAGAAACACGTCGTGTTACCGAAGATTTTCAGAATAATGAAATAGATATCGAAGGATGCAATGTAATTACTATACATTCAACAAGCCAACATATAAGTGGCACAACAATTTACAATAAAAAAGAACTCCGGTACACAGCGACGGTAAATTAATCCATATACATGAACATGTGGGTATCTAGAATAGAACTTGCAACAAAGAATCGTAAATATAATATTTTTAGCTTACACCATTCATCAAATTCTAGTGATGCAGAGTTTTTACAAAAATTAGAAGAAATGCTTGAACGATATGTAGCCAAAACTGGATCGTTTATTCTAGTAGGTGACTTCAATGTAAATATAGCAAAAAACACTGATTATTCTAACAAGTTAAAAAGTGTTATTGGAAATTATGGTTTTTATAAAAAAAAATAGATACGTTCACAAGAATAACAAAGGAATCCGCTACAATTATAGATTTACTAATCACTAACGAAAAAGATATACCAAGCCAAATCCACCTTACACCAAAAATAACAGAACTGTAGATTTAATATGTGATGACAGACAGAAGTATTATAAGGAAAGTAGTAGAAATTTTAAACATTTTAAGGAATTAAATTTTCAGTTGGATTTAATAGAAACTAAATGGCTTCCAAACAGCACGGACACTAATTACCGAGCAGAACCCTTAAAAACTCTATTATTTGTACATGAAATAAGCATGCACCTATAGAAGAAAAAAGGGTAAAAAGCAGTTGGGCTAATAAAAGATGGTGGACTTCAGTTCTAGGACTAGAAATAAAAGAAAGAGATAAAATGTACAAAAAAGCTATTATTACACAACATAAACAAGACTGGATGAATTACAAACTGCAAAGAAATAAAGTAGTACAACTAATAAGACGGCAGAAATAAATCTTCCATCACGAAAAGATTGATGAAGTTAAAGGTGATACAGTGGAAATGTGGAAAACTTTAAAACAACTTGTGAAAGGTGGTAAAACCGAGAACAAAAAGGAATTCATTATATTTAATAATGAGACGAAAAGGAAATAGCTGAAGAATTCAACATATACTTTTTAAATAGTTTAGAAACAATACTAACTCCTCCAAACCAAAACCAAATTGATGACATTTTAAACAACATTAACAACTATAATTTAGAAAAAATTAAATTATTAAGTTCACCGAGTTAAAAAAATTGTTTATAAAATGAAAAATAAAAAAAAATAGTGTAGATGGGATTACAACAAAAATTCTATAATTAGCATTTGAAATAATAGGTAAATAACAGCCTAGAATATGGATCATTCCTCAGGACTTGGGAAACATCGACAGTTACACCTTTGAAAAAAATAAACAACGCAATAAAATGTGAACAACAGAGACTAATTAATATGGTACCGGTATATGAAAAATTGCTTGAAACTGTAGTAAATGAACAAATTATTGAATATGTTGAAACTAATAAATTATTGACAATCAACCAAGAAGGATTTAGGAAGCGAAATTTATGTGAAAGTACGTTACAAACTGTTATAGATAAATGGAAAAATGCATTAAATGAAAAAAAATCATAGGTGTTTTTTTTTTGGACTTTCGTAGAGCGTTTGAGACAATAAACAGAAACTTGCTAGTATTAAAGTTTAAAAAAATTGGATTAGGACATAAGATAATTAATTGGATGAATGAATACTTAACAGAATGAACCCAAATAACAAAATATAGTAATCATATGTCCACAATGAAAAAATTGTGTTTTTGGAGTAACACAAGGGATTGTATTGGGACCTAACTTGTTTACCTACCTGACTATATTTAATAGGTGAAAATGTAGATGAAATTGTGAACGGTATAAATGATGAACTTAAAGTAATAGAAAAGTGGCTGAGTGGCAACAGTCTACAAGAAATACATCAGAAACAAAATGTATGATAATTAAAAGTAAATATAACATAATTGATATAAACAGTCATAACGGTATATATATGTATATATCAACGGGGGGAAATAGGACAAGTTAAAGAATGGAAGTATTTGGAAGTAAAAATTGATGAAAATCTAACATTTTCCAGTCATGTCTCATTATTATTATTAGCCGTTACTCGAGTCCGAGTATAAAAATGTTACAGTCGATAAATTGTGCACAATAAAAAACAAGTAAAAGGTGTAGTCTATTGTAATTCCCATTCATCTACGGTGCACACGACTATGGCTATAGAGGCCAATTCGGGAGAGCACATGTCGACCGCAGTCAGGACAAACATAGACCTGGTTAGGTCTTGGATTCGGCCTTCTTGCAGCAACATTTCCTTGATAGCTGGCCACAACCCCTCGCCATTCGGTTCTGTCCGCTGCAAGTTATTCCCATTGCTCATCTGCAATACCGCAGGATTTTAGATTTTCATGGAGAGCGTCTTATTTGAACCTCTTTCGTTGACCGCCACGACTTCTTCTACCGCTTAGCAATTCACCATAAAGTGTACATTTAGGAAGGCGGTTATCATGCATACGATGAACGTGACCTGCCCATCTTAGGCGTGCTCTTGAAATAAGCACCTCAATTGTCTCATATATTACCAATAAAATTGCCAAAAAAGTAAATTATCTAGGAAGATTAGAATACGTCACTAGCACATGAACTAAAATATTGATTTATAAAACAATTACTTTGCCACCCCTTAAATTCTGTGCATTCATTATTTTATTACTGAGTAATACCGAGATAAGTAATATATAAGAAACAGAACAGAAAAAAATATATGCTACAAATTACTTAACTTTTAAGTGTTAAGCTAACCGTATTTGTTAACGCTATGACTGTAATATATACAATTCAAAATAGGTTTTTACCGCAGCATCTATTGGAAGAGTACTTTTATTGAAGACGTTCACAACTTTGACACCAGAGCGCGAGAAAATTTTTATGTTACGACTGTAAATAATAATTACAGTGGGAACAACTTGTTTCATAAAGGATTGCTTGAATTTAGCAAGTTGCCAGACGAGTTAAAAACAGTGAATCACTTGTATCTTTTAAAAATAAATGTAGAAAATATACTATTGAATTTATTGATATATAAATGTAACAATGCTTATAACTATAAGATATATCTTTCTATTGTGTATTCTTGATATATTATGCATTTATTTCGCCAAGTGCTATTAATAAAGATATTATTATTATTATTATTATTATTATTATTATACATCTATACTGAAAAAATGTAAAAGAATTGAATTACAGCTAACTTGGCCAGAATTTAACCGAATTTGATAAAATTTAAGATGAAAGTAACCGATATTATCAAGAAATAGCGTGCCAAATAGTTTGGCTGCAATTCTATTTTCAGTCCGAGTTCTATAAAATTTTCAAAACGTTCCCCAATTTATCCAGATAGTCGTACGAAAATGTATTTTTATGAAAATTAAGATTTTTATGTACTTTCACGTGATGTAACTAGAAAGTAACTTTTTTTTTAATTTGGCCGATTATTGTCATATATATGCGCGCGGTGTTTTCCCGCCATTTTCGGTATTATACGTATGCGCTCACAAGTATACGTGTAATTATTCATTATAAAAATTTCAATATTAATAATAAAAAGTGATTTTGAGCAGGTTTTAAATATTCAGAAAAAAAACTCTGGAAGGTAAGATATAATTTTTTTTTTCGAAAATTTACTAGATTTCTATTAAACTTTTTACATATATTGATTATTATTTTATTTTATTTATGTTTTCTTTCTCTAGTAGTTGTACTAGATGTGCTACGGCAAGAATTATTTACTTCCGGATCGGTAACTGGAGTTTGGCATATTTCTTCACCCTCGTCATCGCTAAAATCATATACATCTGAGATATTCTTTGAAGTACACATATCTTCTTCGTAATTATCAACTTCCTCGAATCAGGACTAACTTCCAATTGCTCAGGCTCTTCATCAACCAGAGTTTCATCAACAATATCTTCTGCGTTTTGACACAAAGTATTCCTTCCATTGTGGAATAAATTGTTATATGTAACGCCAATGGTTTTGCATGAGTAACGTTTAGTTTTGCAACCGACCTTACAATCATAAGTAACTATATTGAGTAATTCATTAGGAAGAGGAGCTTCATCAGTCCTTGTCGGCATCAGTCCATTATCAATTTTGGATGGCAGCAAACAACAGATGATGGACTGATGCCGATAGCTCCTCTTCCTAATGAATTACTCGATATAAATACTTGTGATTGTAAGGTCGGTTGCAAAACTAAGCGTTTCTTAAGCAAAACCATTGGCATCACATATAGCAATTTACATCGTGTCAAAATTCGGAAAATATTGTTGACTAAGCTGTGGTTAACGAGGAGCCTGAGCAATTAGAAGATAGTCCTGATATTTATGATATTGAAGAATTCGAAGAAGTTGATAATTATGGAGAAGATGTTTGTACTTCAGAGAACATCTCAGATGTATGCGATTTTAACGATGACGAGGGCGAAGAAATACTCCAAACTCCAGTTACCGATCCGGAAGTAGATACTTCTTGCAGTAGCACATCTAGTACAACTACTAAAAAAAGAAATGAAAATAGAAATAAAATAATAATCAATATATGCAAAGAGTTTCATAAAAATCAAGTGAATGTTCGAAGAAAAAAAAATGATATCTTACGTTCGAGAGTTTTTTGTATCTAAATATTTAAAACCTGCTCACAATCATAATCATAAAATGGAAATTTCTATAATGAATAACTACAAGTATACTTGTGCGCGCATACATATAACCGAAATTGAATATTTTGTGGAATTTGGACTAAAAATTGAATTACGGCTAAACTATTATATTGGATATTTTTGACTAAAATTTGGTAATATATATTACTTTTATCTAATGCTTTATCAAATTCAATCAAATTTTTTCAGTATATATATGTATACATATCGTGGGGAAGGGAGGGGGGGAACACCCATGAAAATTACCAATTTACCCCTTTTTCGCGAAAAAAGGGGTTCCCTCAATTACTCGATATAGAAAACTCAGGTTATTATTAGTTTCACCAAAACAAACTTATTTTTTTATGTCGCGTTGCTCTATGCAAAATTTTCTCTCAATATCTATCTTTAAGTAATACAAATATCCTTCCTGGTTGCCAATAAAGAGTTATTTATATAGAGCCAGTGGCGCCCTTTTTAAATTGTCATCAGATAAAGATATCGTGAACATCGCTGTTATTGTGAACGATCCATCTTTATGGTGTCTGAAGGACGTCTTTTTCTGCCTTTAAAAACTTAGAAAAATTAAAAAAAATAGGAAAAAGAAAAAATAAATTTTCTTTTTCCTCTACTCTTTCTTTATTTAAAAAAAAAAAAATATTACGTTCACAAAATTTTAGGGTTCAACACGACTGTTTCAGACGGAGAATAATATAAAAAAAATCATACTTACTATCGTTTATGCTTAACTGCTGCTTTGATGGTATCAATTGGACGTCGTAACACTATAAACCTAACACTGGATGTACACAACTAAAAGACAATATAAAGTTCAAAAATGTATATATTAAATCTTTAAAAAATTATGTTTTTTACAACAACTTTTATTTCAAGAAAAATGTTTAACAAACACTAGTCTGGCCCGTGTACAACACATGGTGAGGAACGGAACGATTTATACTGTACCAACTACCATCCAATATGCGGTTTTATAAGCTAACGATGCACAAAAAGATTCAAGAAAAGTTCAATGTAACTGAAATTTTGGTGGGCTTTTGCTTGCCTGTCTTATAAACGCATTATTTAATTCACATGAATTTTGGTCGCTCCTCGGAGTTTAAAATTACTTGAAGCGCTACTACTTCGATTTTATTCTACAATAACAACTTTTTACGTTCAGGCAAGGCGGATCCCATGCACGTATGAGTACATGGTAATAATACTTTTTTGACTCCGAATCACTGAGGAACCGGTTTAGGGCAAACCCCGTCAAAACTCATCATTTCCCCGTCAAAACCGACTGCTAGGAAATGATGGGGGTCCCATGTCGCTAAGGGCTATTTTCGCTATAACTTCCGATATACTTTGAATAGTCGTTGGATTAACTTGTCTTCATATTCAATACCACGTAAGAGTTGCAGTGCTTGACAACGTGGATTCGTAAAAGGGTTTTTAATCAAATTTTATTATACTTTCTAAATTTAGGTGGTCGGGGCGACATTACGTCCCTGTGCAGCGACATTTGCTACACTTTCTAAATTAAGGCTCCTTGAGGAGTTAGCGAAAATTTTGCATAAAAAACGCTCCGAAGAGCGAAAATATTTTTACAAGTATTAAAAACCTGTTCCACGGCGTTTTTACGTGAAGCACGCTTTTCGTACGAAGTATTTCCTAAGTCGGATTTTGTTACAACGTCGAATAGTATATCAGGGTTATAGCGTGTTCTTTAACATTATTGCCGACACTTTCACATAGTTTCCACAAACGCGAAAAAGCTCGAACACTATACTCAAATACTATTACTTAACGCGGGTTTTACTAACAATGTTAGCATCGTCGGGAGATGATTAAAGCTAAAAAAACCTCAAAAAGACCTCCTTCATTTATGCTATACTGTCATGGTTCAATGAAACCAATCAATATATGACGCTGCAATTTCTATATAAATAAAAAATTACACATACTTATATGAGCATTAAGTACAATTTTTATCAACTGGATTCCAATCATTTTAGTTACAAAATCTGAAATGCAAGCAGCTGAAATCGAGAATCATTTAGTTTATTTTCCGCAGTAGAATAATGTTGGGTTATGAGGTGACTCAGTAATCCTTGAAGACAAACACGGAATAACTAATGTATAAATTGTTCGCAGGATGTACCCTTTTATTATTTTTATATGGTAATATATACATTTTGATATGAAGGCGAGGATCATTAGTGAGTTTGCTTCGCCTGCAGTTTGTGGTAGCATATTAAAAAAATTTCTGAAAACGACTAAACTATGAGATGTTATTAATAGCTGGGAAAATAATGAAATTATAATTTACGGTAACTGTAAATTGTTAATTTTATATGTTGAGATTGTTGAGATGGAGATGTAAAAGTGTAGAAATTCATTTAGAAATTTTTTGCATCAATGCACTGTATATAAATTTGGTCCTGAATTTCCTCATTCTAAGTAGAAATCAAGAGACTATCAGCCGCTCAAAAAATATTGTTGCCATATTAGTCTGATATTCGCACGTAGTACATGTACCCGAAAACTGAGTTAAATCATAGTGAAAGTAAGGGAATTTCCAGTAAATCAAGTATATTAAGATACTTTAGAAATTAGTATCCGCAGAACTTTGTTTATAGGGGCATTATGAATAACCCTTTTTAAATTCTATTATCAAATTGCGTGAAGATGGATGATGAAATATTGTTCAAATTCTCTGAGACTAGTATTTTAGAAGTCATCAGTCAAATTGTTATTATTATAATTATTGGGTTAGGTACTCATCCTACTTGTCCAATTTCCTTAAAGTTTCAAATAAATTAGTTTATTGTTAATGTACAAAATACACCCTATGTGTTGATGAGGTAAAAGAATATAATGTTTTACATTTGAATTACGTTGATCTTAATAATTCAATAACCAGATGGCGTTGGCTGTTTATTGTCCGGGAATAAAGAGAAATTTATTGACAATTTTTGAGTGGGATTTGGGTTTTGAAACCTTGGTCTAAATGTATGAATTTAAAAGAAACAAAGATATTCATTCCTATGTCAACAATTTGCTAATGCAGGTATTATAACAGTTTGAATCAAAATGCTCTTATAGATAATGCCCTGAGTCAGTCGAGTTATGAACCTGGAAGTGCCACGTATACAATTATGATGTAAGCTTTATTCAAGTAATATAACTTAGCAATCACCTCCCTCGTAAACTGTGAGATAAACAATGTTAAATTCCATCTTTTATGGTGTTTCATACTGAATACAGCTTTCGTATCGCAATTTAATATCAGACAGTTAAGCAGGTAGCTTATCATCAGTACACCTAATAAAATATGGAGTAGCTTTTAACATATTATAAGGATGTAAGTTTACTTAGTCACATCTATACGTCAATTTTATTACAAATTATCAATCATAGTGTAAGAAGCAACTATTGTTTCTTTGAAGTAAAAGCGTGAACGGGAAGGAAATGTGAAGAACTAGAGAATTCAATAGTACCAATTATCAAGTTTTATCTTCAATTAATCAGAGAAAATTCTCAGCAAATATAAGCTGCTAAGGGTTTATCTAACAATTTCCAGTATTTTTATGTATTTTTGATATTGTCTGCATTGTTCGACGGGCTAGAAGTGGAGATATAAATGGTAAAAATGGCATTTAATGGCTTATATAACATAAATAGGCAGTAATGGCGGTCCTGTGATCTCCGCGGTTAGATATTATTTAGATTTATAATGTTAATTAGAGTGCATTATGAGCCAGTAACCGTTCAAGAGAAGCCAAAGTCGTGTTGTTAAATATTGTAAGGATTTTATCATCACTTTGTGAAGTAACAATCTGAAGAATATCGTGGACAGACCGAGTAACCAGTATTGAACTTTTTAGCGCAGTAACCTGCAGAATAACCATGATATATTAACAATGTATTTTCTTCAGGCCCTTGAATTTCAAACATTTTAAAGTGTGGGATAAACCGCTAGGCCCAATTTGTACACCTCATATCCCCTTTTTTGGAAATATTCTATGATTTCCCCTGATTTCCTTTAATATGCCCCTCATTTCCTCTGATTTCTCCTGATTTGCCCCTGATTTCCTCCGATTTCCTCTCATTTCCTTCGATTTTCTTCTACATTAATACTGGACTTTGAAGTTACATTCTATGACAAGCATTCTTTTAATTCGTTATGAACTATCCAAAAGGCACTAGAATGAAGCCAATTATGATTCTACTTTAAATGTGTCACTAAGATTTTCGGTACGCCACCACTATTTCTTAAACTACATTTTTTTTTACATGTTTACTTTTCAAATTGGTAAAAAATATTTTTTGAAATATCACGTTCGAGATCACGTTTTAAGTGTAAGTCAAGCAGGTATAGTTCAAGTAGGAATAAACTGAGACAGAGCAAACGTAACAAAAACTTTACGACCTCATTAAAATACCATTGCTCTTTGTGCTACCTCGACCGACCCTCGACCGCAAAGCATCTCGCTCGTTTTTAATGTGCGGCGAGTCGTTTGATCGTTTAATGTTAGGCATGCCTCCGGTGGCCCGCGGCGATAATATTGATGTCGTAAAGTTTTTGTTTTGTTTTTTTTTTGTCTCAGGTAGTCCTTACGTGGACTATATTAAGGTATATTTATTTAGGCACTAAAATAACAACTAAAAATAATTTCAATATTTAAAGCGAATAACTGAAGCGGTGTGATTGATTTATCTTCTATATTATATAGTTTACGAAATAAGGCCGGCGACATACTATGCGTTTTAACCGGACCCACATTTCGCCTGAAAATCGAAAACCTTATATTATCGTTCGTACTCTACAGCCACATCAGTATGCTATTATATGGTTTTGATGTTGTACAGAAGCGCGGGTCCGCTAAAACGCATGGTATGTCGCCGGACTTATGGGATCGAATTGTACAAAATACCCTTTTTTTTAAGCAAAAGATGTTAACTGAATTGCCCATGCGCATAATATATTTCAATAAAATGGCAGCAGATTTTCCCCTGATTTTCTCTTGATTTCCCCAACGGTTTGCACCTCGTTTTAAAGAACGAAGAATTTTTACATTGAGCCGTCTATGTGTATGTGTGTCTGTCAGCCGGTAAGTCTGTCGTCCGTCTGTGGGTCATATATTTTTCTCATAGGCGGTGTACAAATCTGAAATTTTAGATATAAAATCTGGGAGGTACAAGGTAGAGCGCTATTGCATATTGGTGAAATTTTCGCACCAGGAGCGGCTCTAGGCAGAGCCAAAAAATTGTTTCTCTTCGGATGTAAAATATCCTTAATAAGAATTATTTAGAATAAAAAATTGTATTGAAGGGGGTCCAGGAAAGGCTCCAGGGAGTGCCCAAAAATAATGTGTTTTAGATACAGCATTGTTTTGTTCAGAATGAAAAATTATTTCCAGAAGTTGTTTTATATTTCTGGTTAAGTCGGTTCCAGGGAGGACCCAAAAATATTTTTTAAGGTAAAACTTGTTTAAGTAAATAATTGCAACAAAAACTTTCTTGCAAATATCTTGTCGAAGTAACAATCACGGTTTCAATGTGGGCCGAAAAAAAAATCCGTCAGATCAAAATAAATTGATTTCAAATAGATGCACCTTGACAACACTTTCTTATTATCCCATGTCCTGAGTTTGTTTGAACTTTCTGAGAGTTCTTAGACTGAACCTAATTTTTCTTGCCAACATTTAATATGATGAGACATTTTCAAAAAAAATATTTTCAGCTATATTGTCCCAAGAACATTGATAATTACGAAATAATTTGATCACAGCTTTTGAACACCAGCCCGACGCCGTAGGCGGTGGTTTGCCACCTAAAAGCAACGTGCTTGACGAAGTTGTGATAAAATTATGAGCTATTTGTTAATGTTCGAGGGGCATTCGCTTAGAACATTTTTTTACAATAATTATTTTAACTAAATTCTTTATTGAAAATGTTTTACTTTTAATGGTAGTATTTGGTATGTTTCCCTTTATTATTTTATATTATTGAGTTGTTATTTGCAGTGCCAATTTGCAATTATAATGTTGTCGAAAAGTTAATTTTATATTATTGGTCTGTCAAATTGGATGGTATAAGTAATAATTATCCTAGTGATATTATCAGATATAATATCCCTAGGACATTGATAATGTAGGAAATAATTTTATGACAATCGAAAGCACGTTAGTTGGTAATGGCCTGACGCCGAAGACGGATGGCTATTACCAAGCAACGTGCTTGAGAAATTTGTCATAAAATTATGAGGCATCTGTCAATGTCAGGGGGATATTCGGTCAGAAATTTTTTTGAAAAAAAAACTGAAAAAACTCCCTGAATGGTGTTATTGTGAACGATCCATCTTTACACGTCTGAATGACTTTTACTACCCTTCCTAAAGTGGATATCATAATGTTCACCTGAAGGATTCAAAGCGACTGATTCCGACGAAAATTACAAAAATCTATACTTACTGCTTCTTTTGCTTAACTGCTTCACTGTTGGTATCAATTGGACGTCGTAACACTGTAAATCTAACCCAGTAAATACTAACACTTTCTTAATTAACCTGAAAGGTAATTTTGAAGCACAAGAAATAGACGATGTAAAGTTCAAAAATATATATATTAATCTTTTCAAAAATATGCTTTTACAAAAAACTCAATAAAATAGCTATAGTCTGGCCCATGTACAACACATGGTGAGGAACGGAACGACTCACAATGTGACCAACTACCATCCAATGTTTAGTTTATAGCAAACGATTACACAAAAAGCTTCAATGTAAAGTTCAATGTTTACAATTTTGGTAGGCTTTTGCTTGCAGAGTGTATTTACGTATTTTTATTATTTCAATAATAATTTAGGACGTTCCTCTGAGTTTAAAAATGCTTGAATCTCAACGACTTTGAATTATATTGGCAATTATAAATTCATACGTTCAGGCAACTTTCAGTGTAATGTTGTTTTGATTGGCTATTTCCGCACATGTGATTAAAATGGATTTAATTTAGTGGGATTTATTATATTTGACAATATTTTTCTGAATTAGGTATGCACATTTTTTGGAGGGAGAGGGAATTCGACGAAAATTTTTGGGATCTCTCCTGGAGCTGCATTCTGAACAGTTTTTAGTTAAATATTTTTTAATTCACCAATGAAATGATTCTAGACCTCCTAATATTAGTCCAAGTAAGGAGGTAAGCGAGATGATTTGCTATCGAGGTAGCACAAAGAGTAATGGCTTTTTAATGAGGTCGTAAAGTTTTTGTTGCGTATTTGCTTTTCTGACAAACAGAGCACTTTTTTTATACATTTTCCACTGTAACAGTTTTTATTTGAAAAGTTTTTTAATCTAATGGAAACCTATTTTTGGGCTCTTGCGGGAGCCGCCCCTGCTGCTCCGGCGAGAAATTTCCAAAAAGTTCTTTTGAAATAAATTTCTGCTTTAACAATTTTTATTTCATGAACTTATTTTGATTAGATGAAAATTTGTATTTTGGCCCTCTGTTGAGTCGTATCTGGTACTCTAACAAGAAATTTAGAAAACATATTTTCGTAATAATTTTCCATCCTGAACAATTCTTAACAGAAACAATTTATTATTCGACGAAAAATTGTTCTTCTGTCCTCTCTGATGTTTTCCTTGGTTCATAAAAAAATCTGGTGGTTTTCATTTACTATGATTTTTTACACAAATGAGATGCTTCATTAAATCTCTCTAGTCAATAGCCGTGTTGGTTAAGGCCCGAGGTGGCAGCCGCGATTAATCGAACGGGTGTCGCGCTACAGCGTTCGAGCCCCGGCTCCAGCGCTGACACTGTCGGAGGATATGGTTGTATGTCCGCGTTTTGCAATGTGTAACCAATTCCGCACAAGCTTCTGGCTTCGGAATTGGGGGTTGTCTAATTTCTGTGGTGTTTAATTATTATTATCATTATTATTATTATAGAGTTCGATTCACTTCCTCAGTTTATCTACTGGGAACCATTCACCTATCCCTGGCGATTAACGGGATTAGGCTCTGCGGGGGTTTGGTGCCCCATTGATGGTCATGTTGGTGTATTTCCAGTATCCGTTGGGAAGGGTACATCACCTTCATTCCAGATCTCTACCTGGGATCTCAGGAATGTTGGTCCTAGATGGTCAAAAATTTCCGAAGTATGTGCGCTGTTCCAAGAAGGGCTAATTTTTGGACCTGATACGGAGTAACTTTGCATGGGAGAACTTCTAAATATCTGCAATGGTCTTTTTGCACTTTGCTCCCACGACGACAGGGATAACCTTAGTTTTAGTGTTCCACATTCTAGCTATTTCTATTTCTAAGTCTTTATATTTACTCCGTTTTTCAATTTCTTTTGTAGCAACATTATTGTCATCGGGAACGGAAACATCGATGAGCAAGCACATTTTGGTCCTCTTGTTGTGGTATATAATGTCCGGCCTGTTTGCTCTAATGGTGCGGTCTGTCCTTACAGCCATGTCATACATGATTGTGATATCATTCATTTCTATCACTTTCTGTGGTTGGTGTTCATACCACTTTTTATTTTCGTCTATCCCTAATTCGTTAAGCATTGCCCAGTGAATATAACCAGCTACTCTTTATTATGGCGTTGTGTGTATTCTATCGCCGCTAGTAATTGACATCCGGCAACAATGTGGCTGATGTGCTCTTCTTGTTGGTGACATAATCTGCACCTGCTGTCTACATCTCTTTTAAGAATGCGCTTTTGATGATACCGTGTATTAAGGGCTTGGTCTTGGGCCGCCACAATTAGACTTTCCGTTTCTCTTTTGAGATCAGGGCTATTTAGCCATGCAAATGTTGATTTTTGGTCGACACGGTTGCTTTCCAGATTTTTGAAGAACTGCCCATGTAGGGGCTTTGTTTTAAGGTTATTTATTTTCTCTTCTATTAATGACTCTTTGATGGCGACTTTAATTTTTCCCGGTTCCGTTGGTGTGGCTTGGCTTCTTACCCCAGGTGTAAGGTATGTTGACTTGAATTCTCTACCTAGCTTAATCAGAGAATATTTAGATTTTCCTTCCTCGTACTTTTTCAACCTGCTACAATATCTGTCCTTTGTTTGTTCAAGGTATCCCATCAACCCGACTACTGTTGTTTTAAAAGCGCTTTCCAATTCTATTAGTCCCCGTCCGCCCTTTCTTCTTGGAATATATAGACGGTCGGTATCAGCCTTTGGGTGGTGAAAACCATGTAAGGATAATAATTTCCTAGATTTTCTGTCCATCTGCTGTATTTCTAGCATTTTCCAGTCAATAATTCCGAAGCTGTATTGCAGGACCGGTACTGCTAGGCTGACAATAGCTTGTACTTTGTTTTTGGCGTTGAGTTCCGTACCTAATATAAGCCGCAATCGGCGATTGTATTCTTTTCTCAGCTTTTCTTTCATTTTATTATGCTGTATGCCTTCACCTTCATCAACTCCTAGGTATTTATACACTTCATTTTGATCTAGATCCTTGATAATACAGTCCTCACTTAGTTCTATGTTTTCACTGGATATTAGCTTGCCTTTCTTTAGAGATGCCCTAGAACATTTATCGAGACCAAACTCCATTTGGATATCATCACTGAACCTCTTAACGATGTTTAGTTCTTGGGTCAGCTGTTCATCATCTTTTGCATATAACTTGAGGTCGTCCATGTATAAAAGGTGGCTGATGGGTCTTCCTTTTTCTACTTCGTATCCAAACCTATCCTTATTGAGCATATTGGTGAGCGGAATCAGTGTAACACAGAACAGTAATGGTGACAGAGAATTATTATTATTATTATTATTATTATTATTATTATTAAAATTATTTCTATCTTTCTCTTCCGAATTCAAATCCAAAAATTATAATTTTCGAAAAGATGGAAATGCGATTGACAACATTATTCAACTTTTACGGACCTTACACAACTTACACAATAACATCCATTTTATTTTACGTATCATTTTATCTATAACAGCCACCGAGCATTAACAAATACTTTTAAATAATTTTTAATAAACTGTCTCCAAGTAACTGTTTGTATCCAAGTAATCAGATTTCTTACCCAGTAAACCACTCTATTTAATAAAGCTATCTTTCAAACTGATCACTTTATTATTAGAACTTCAGAACTCGTTAAGTAAGACATAAACCATTTATTTTCATTAGCTTGGAGAACTGCTTACTCTTTCATACATACAAGTATTGGATTTACTATGAGTGACTAGGTAATATTTTTGTCAGCACCACGTTTTTCCGGTGTAATATAGAGGTTATTGCCTTCCTATTTTGTCCACTAACAAAGCAGGAAACTTCAGCAACAGCGATTGTCCTGTTAGTGGTTGTGTATATCTACGTCAATAATTTTAACCAACAGTTATTTGGCCAATGTACGCTTCGTGCGATGACATTTATTGACCAAGAACGCTCATCCTCTCCATTATCCGGATTAATAATATTTTAGTGTTGAAACATCCGGTTTCAGTTCCGAGAAAGGACCAGTAAATCTGTAACAGTCATTATTCCGTGTACTATTTGCAAGTTTATTTCAATGTAACTATTTTCAATAAATAATAAAGTATAATATAAAATTATAATACAATATAAGTTATTACTTATGGTGACGTTCGATTACTCGTCCTTCCACGCAACCATCAATATGATATTATTCACATTATTTGAAAATAAAACACAAAATAATGTGTTTTCAAACGAAAGGTGTAAAGGATTACATAATAAAAATAAGAATTACGGCCTTTGTAGTAGTAGAGATTTTTCTTACATTTATTAAAGTAAAGTAAAGTATATAGTTAGATGAAGAAAAATCAAGTTTAGCATTGTTAAATTAATGTTATCAGAACCAGTAGCATTTGACTTCAAAAGACGGGCAATACGATTTATTTTCTCCGTAGTAAATTCACCGAACATAAGTAAACTCAACATCAGTATTCGGATGTTTGCTACTTTCATATTTCTTGAGAATATCAGGATTGGTGTTCAGATTTGCTGTTAATGAGTTGCTTGATAATAAAAAAATCATTTACCCCATCAACATTTGTTAGATCGGAGGTTACTTGGCATGGTCAAAATATGCTTTTTTTCAAATTTTACAGAACGATTCACTAAATTCCTAATATCTTTATATTCGCTACAAAGTTGATTAGTTTTACATTTTTTTATGTTTAAGATAGGCTTTGCCTCTAATCCTCATCAATAATTTCAAGTTATCAGTTAGCCATGGAGCCGGAGGTTTAGCAACTCTAACAGTTTTATATAATGCATATAAATCAAATAATTTATATATATATATATATATATATATATATATATATATATATATGATTCAAAAACTGCAACATATTATTAACATCATCTATATCAAAAATATTATCCCATTTGATAGAATTTAGATCATTAAGGAAGTTTTCATAATTTAAAGACCTATAGTCTATATAAGTTACCATATTTGCTTTCTTTACTTTTCCAATATTGAATTTACAACTAACAAGGGCATGGTCAGAGATATCTTCCTGCGACGTCCACTTCCAGTATTATGTCATTATTAGATGTGACGATATAATCAATAAGGGTGTTGGCATTTTTGGTCACACGCGTAGGACTAGAGATTATTTGATTAAGATTATCTTAGCTTAAAAATAAGATAATTTGTTTGGAGTTCGAGTTATTAGGATTCAAAAGATCTACATTAAAATATCGTCCGAAAATTACATAAATATATTCAGTTAAATAAGTCCTTATATAACTTTCTAACTCTTCAAGACATGCTTCCAAGTTAGTATTAGGAGGTCTATATATTGTTCCAAAGCAAACCTTTTTACCCGAAATCTTTAGAGAAATCCAAAGATGTTCTAAGAGGCTGGCGGATGGCCCGTATAGTTCAAGAACTTTGAACTTGAAAGAGTTATTTATATAGAAACCAACACCACCATCCTTCGTACCGTGATCACGACGAATGAGTTTAAAGCCATGAATAGATAATTTCGAATCGTCCACAGCAGAATATGTAGCCACGTTTCACTTAACTCTAAGACATCAAAAGCATCTCCAGAGCTCACAAAATCAGAAAAAAGATCGAAATTCGTAAAGATTGACAAAAATGCATTAATTTATTCTGTATTAAACGATTCTATATCATTTTATATTTATTAGGCATTCCAGACTCAAAAGTGTGAAGGCGGCAGGCTTAGATGAGATCCTGCCTGAAATACTTAAGCTGGTTACGGAAGAGTATCCAGAAGAGATCTTAAGGGTAATGAACCGCGCTCTAGAGAGGGGGGATTTCCCGAGTAGATGGAGGAAGGCTAGGGTCGTCCTGATCCAGAAAGGAGGTAAGCCGCCGGAGGAATCGTCATTCTACGGACCGCTATGTTTATTAAATTCAATAGGCAAACTTCTCGAGTACATGATACTTGAGAGACTAGAAAAGGAGATAGCTGAGAAGGGGGGCTTATCTGAAAGCCAATTCTGTTTCCAGAAAGGACGATCGACGGGCGGCGCCATTAGACTACTAAAGGAGACGACGGAGGAAGTCCTAGCCGTAAAGAGCATATGCGCTGTCGTGACTCTGGACGTCAAAAATGCCTGTAATTCGGCAGGATGGGAGATAATTATCAGGAAGATGCAGAGTATGGGGATCTCGTAAGGATTACAATGAGCTACTTCCAGGATAGATGATTGGGTATGAGATGGAGGGAGAGATTGTTTGGAAAAATATCACGTATGAGGTTCCGCAGGGCTCGGTGCTTGGGCCGACCTTATGAAACATTATGTTTGATGATATCTTCCGATTGCGATGGCAAGATGGTGTTGAGGTCATCGGTCATGTGGACGATCTGGACATAACAGTGACTGGAAGGTGGACAGTCCACATAATGGAGGCGGTCAATGATGCCATCAGAAAGATCGAGGGATGGCTATCAAGGATGCAGTTCGAGCTAGCTGCTGAGAAAACGGAATTCCTAGTTATTACCAGGAAGAGAAACCTACCGCCCATGAAATTAGGGTGGGACGAGTGGAGATACGCCAAGGTGACCATCTGAAGTACCTAGGGATTTGACTGGACTCTAAGTTAAACTTTGGCGTTTACGCCACAAAACCGGCCGAAAAAGCAGGAACAGAAGCCACAGCCATCGGAAGACTTATGTCTAACACTCACGGACCGAGAGCGAGAGAAGATTGATGTGCAGCGTCTTGCACTCTACACTCTTATATGCGGCTCTGGTCTGGGAAAGTATGATAAAAGTGGACAGGACAAGGAGCAAGATGACCAGGATCCAGCGTTGCGCTGCGATAAGGGTGTGCAGCGCGCATATAGAACTATCTCGTACGAGGCGGTATTGGTGGTGGCGGAGATTCCCCCTCTGGATTTGATGGCCAAAGAGCGGCTGGAAGTCTATGAGGGATTTGCGAAGGCAGAAGCCAGGTACAGGCTGTTTAAAAGGTGGTAGGGGCGATGGGAGGTCGCACAGAAGGGAAAGTGGACCAGACGCCTTATCACAAATGTAAGGACGTGGATGGAACGGAGGCATGGGGAAGTGGGGTATTATCTTACCCAAGCCCTGAGTGGACATGGATGTTTCATGAAATACTTAAATGATATCGGTAAGATTGATAGCTGAGAGTGTATAAATTGTGGGGAGGCCAACAACGCGGAACACACCGTGTTTGTATGCAACAGGTGAAGGGAAGAGAGGCGACACGGTGGGGCGTCGTTACTGTCCCCGGACGGCATGGTAGAGAGAATGCTGGGGACAGAAGAGAACTGGGGAAAGGCGGAGGAGGTGATAACTCGCATTATCAAAAAGAAGGAAGAGGATGAAAGAGAGATAGAGCTGACCCCATGGAGGAATTCATAACAACGAACTCAAATGACCAGCTGGTTTGAAGATAAGTGAAAACAGTTCCACACGAGTCGGAAATACTAAAGAGGCGGATAGGTTTTAGCTGGTTGAAGTCCAGCACTACCTGTAGCGCTAGACACTAAGCTCAGGTGCCCATTATGAGTTTCCCCTTAACAAAAAAGAAAAAAAAAATCATTAGTTTATGTTAGCCAGACGAAAATTGAAAAGAAAACAGTTAATTTTACTAGGTGTTACTTTTTAGAAAATCTGAAAAACTTGGAATGTGAGGAAATTCTAAAATTGCAAAAAGTCAGGGAAATCTCGATAGGGCCAGGGAAATTCATATTAATCCGTTGACAGCCAGAAAATTTGATACTTTCATTTCTTTTGTTTTAAAAATTTACACTGGAGCGACTAATTTAAAATTTCTTATTTCTCTTTCTGAGTACAGTATTGTGCTCCAACAAATGGCTGAAATGAACACGATCGCAGATAGAACAACGCGAGACAAAAATAAACTATTTAGTTATATTGCACACTTAGAGTTTAATGCAAATAATAAACAAACCAATTCAATTTATGAACATTAGTGAGACTTTAATAGATGTGGTTAGTCTTAGTGATGAATCCATTTTAAATAGTATTAGAGTGGTTTATAATGACATCAGATCAGACGCCTGCTTTTTACGATTTATCGTATTTATTCGTTTTTTTAAAGTATTGTTGCCTCTTGAAAATTTTGCTAAACTGGCGGGGTAGAGGCGAGTGTGTATTAGCCACCATTTTTACAATAATTTCAAACGTAGATATCTTGTGAACCGTTGATTATATTTTATATACTTATCGTAGGTAATTCATTTCTATTTGAAAATATCTCATTTTTTGGCTTTAAACAAAAGCACAGTTTATGGTGCACATTCCTTAAATTAATTATTAAATTAGTCAAAGCTTACGTAGAGTTAGAGTATAACTTTATCTATAATTTTCCTTGGAACTTGAATGGTAATTTTAGTTTCTGTTATAGGTATGAATACATAAAATTTGCTCTCATATTCAATGGGCTTGCAGTGGCAGAATCCTAAAGTTTGTGCTTCAAAATGGGATAAAGCTGAAGTGTTTTATTAAGAAATTATGGCATAGTACAATTATTTTTCTAACCTTCTTAACAGTTAAATTATTGTTAATTAGTTAAATTTTTATGATATGTTATAAAGATTTTCACCACATAAAATCTATCAGGTGAAATAATCTATCAATTTCTTTTAAAATATGTTTTTCCGGTGTTCTCATGGCAATAGCTTTTGAAATTTCAGTTTCAGTTCATCTGATGTCTATACACAACTTCAATATTTTATGAAAAAGTAGAGTTATAAGTATTTATATTTTATAATTTAATAATTCAACTATGACATTAAGCATCGTAAGCAGCCTCGAAATATTTTCAGAGGTTTATAACATGTTCTTAGATATTGTAATTCAGACAATCTCAAGGGAGCTGTCGTGGAGATAAAACTTGAGTTTCACTTTACACCGAAAACAGCAAACATTTAAAAGCACTTTATATATAAACGTAATGTGTATAATTTTAAAAACTTGGGAGCTACTTTGGATGAAATATGCTTCGATTAGAGATAATGGAACAAAGGAACTAGAGAGTTGTAAAAAATATTATAGGTACATTTGTAAATAAGTTTAAAATTTAATGTTAAAGGTCGGTGACTGTTAGTACATACATACTTTATACGATGCGGTTCATATACATGGAATAAATACATTATGACCTTTCAGAAAACCCCTAAAATAGGTCGATTTTCAAGTTGAAATGGAGTACTAGCAGTGACGTCATCATTTGACAGCCTGAAAACGGTTCCGTGGACGTTTTGAAGAATTTGACATAAAAGTACGTCTTAGCTTGTGATCGATATAAATATTGTGATGACATTTATTACATTTTTTTAAAAGCCTTGTGCTGTTGTTGGAAAATGAACTCATAAATTATAAAAATAAGCACTAATAACGCTAATAATTTAGTTTCTCGTTTTTTTTTTGTTAAGTAGGTATGTAATATGACTTATTTTCTTAAATATTCATTTAATAGTTAAATTATAATAATAATAAAGTGTCTTTATTTAACAACATATGGCGGAGTCCAACCTAGAGGCTGCTTAGACACTCAACCATAAAAAATTTCACAGGAATTATACATACACAGGAATACATATAATATGTACACAATATGTAAATAGTATGCAATTGACAATTACAAAATAAAAAAACAAATACGTATTTTTACTTATATACCTTTGCACACTGGCCAAGAAGGAATATTTTATAATTAATTTTAAAATCGTTAACCGAGAGTTTCTTGATGCTAGCAAGGGTGGTGCTATATAAATTTACGGCAGAGTATGTAAAGGATTTTTTAAAGAATGTGTTCGAGTGTTGAGGAGTCGTTAGATATTCCGTGTACCTTAAGTTGCAATCATGAATAAGGGACCTGGGATCAGTAGCTCTTTTAAATATGGGGGATTTTCAGTACAAATTAATTTAGGTACGAAGCATGCAAGATGTAGTTTTCGTCTAGAATCCATGTTTGGCCATTTTAGGAATTTTAATTTATGGGATACATGATCAGTCTTTTCAAGTTAAAAATAAACCTTACACATATATTTTGAACCTTTTGTAGATAGATAGATAAACAATTTATTTCAAACTGCCATAGTTAATACAATATAGTTTACAAAAAGTAAGTATACAGTGGGTTGAAATACGCCAACGACATTGACTTAAATTCGGTTGATAATACAACAGGAATTAATTTCAGAAAGTAACATAACAATATACATAGAAAGTATACATAAAAACTATTCCTACCAGAACCTAGAAGTTTATGTATTTCAGCTCTTATAGAGAGAAAAAAGCCTGTGGGCGTTAATTTGATTTAAGCAAGGACCGTCGACGATATCATCATAATTAAAAAATTATAGAACAAGTGATTCTGTTAAAATTATTTTTAGTTTTTCAGTTAGAAAATGACGACATGAGTACTTTATAAATGCAGAATATGATTTTGTCATGAGGTTATTAATGTGCGGTTGGAATTTAAAGTCATGGGCAAAGAATAGGCCCAAGTTTTTATCTTATCCTTCAATGTTAATTTCTGATCTTCCACAAAGATCTCAGTATTATGCGTGATATATTGTCTATTACTTTCCTTTCCAGAAACAATAACAGCAGACTTAACTCCATTAATTTGTAAACAATGCTTATGAGAATATTGCACAAGGTTATTAATATCATGATTTTCAAAACCACTGTATTTTGAGATTTACTCTTCAGGCTGTTAAAAAAAATATTTTGAAACGGGCGGGAAATGGCGCCATTAAATAGTGTGTTTTCCTCCCTTTTCAACGATATGTCACATGCCATATCTATTCATTGGTACTACGTTAGTAATTATAAGAACATTTTTCTAAACCAATATTTTTTTTTAACAAGCATTATACTTGCCGGGGAGAAGTATGATTAAATAAAATGATAAAATAATTCAATAAGTTGTTCAAATCTTTGCTATAGTAAAACATTAACACAATTAAGAAGAATAAAGTAAATTCAGGTAACAAAAACAAATTAATAATAAAAAGAATATAGCACACAGAACATTAATATTTATCTAATCCTAAAAATAATTTTTAAGATATCATTTCAAGTGTTCAAGGTGTCCACCGCGATTTCTTATGCACAATCGAGCGCGACGAGGCACTGCATTTAAAACATTACTCAGCATTTCGGGGGTAACTGTAATACATGCCTGTTGAATTCGAGCTTTTAGGTCCTCTACATTTTGCACACGCTTTTATGGAGGACCTCTATATATTGGCATAACTGCGAATACTTTTTCCATAATTGCTCCATGTTGCTTTCTTGATTATTATTTTGATTTTGTTACCTGAATTTACTTTATTCTTCTTAATCGTGTTAATGTTTTATTATAGCAAAGATTTGAACAACTTATTGAATTATTTTATCGTTTTATTTAATCATACTTCTCCACGGCAAGTATAATGCTTTTTAAATAAAAAATGTATTGGTTTAAAATTTTTTTTTTATAATTACTAACGTAGGACCAATGAATAAATATGGAATGTAATATATCGTTGAAAAGGGAGAAAAACACTCTATTTAATGGCGCCATTTCCCGCTCGTTTCAAAATAATTTTGAATTTAAAAAAAAAGTAGATAAAACCTCGTTGAAACACTCTGTTTTGCAAAAAAATTTCGCTTTAGAATTTTTCTCGTATCTCTTCAAATAACGGAGATATTTGGCCTAGAAGTTTTCCGCATTTTCGATATTTTCCGCCATAACTAGTAGGCCATGGATTTCAAATAGTAGTAGTAGTAAAAATATTTTTTTTTGTACGACCGATATTAAGTGAGATATTCTCGAGGTCCCTGATAAAATGGACAGCCCGTATGTTATTTTTTTTATTTTTTTAAATATGTATATTTATGTTTGTTTATTATATTAAATGGTTGTATATGTACTATTAGATGATTTTATATCTTTCAGTGCCCTGAGGATGATATTAAAAAATATTGACGCGTCGGCAAATTAATAAAGTAGTTTTATTTAATACACTTGGATCTAACCCCAAAAGATTTTCACAATCTAGTATATATAAGTGGTCTAGATACTTTTTATTAAAGTAAAGTTCAATGTTTATAATTTTTCTGGGCTTTTGTTTGCCTGTCTATTTACGTATTCTTATTATTTTTATAATAATTTAGGATGCTCCTCAGTGCTTAAAAATGCTTGAATTGCAACGACTTTCAATAATTATATTGTGGCAATTATAAATTCATACGTTCAGACAAGGCGGTGCGGTGCCATGCACATCCGAGTACACGGTACAGATATTTTTCTGCCACCTAATCACTGAGGAACCGGTTCAAGGCAAATACGCGGAAAAAATGAAAGGGCACCCTCGACGCCAAGGGCTATTTTCGCTAAAACTCTCGAAAAATTTTGACTACAGAGTTTTTTAACTCGTCCTTTTATTTAACATAACGCATGAGTTGCAGTGCTACTCAACGTGGATTCGTAAAAGGATTTTTATTTTCATTTCGGTTTTCATGATACTTTCTAAAATTTTGTGGTCGGGGCGACGTTACGTCCCTGTGTAGCGACATTTAGTATTCTTTAATTACATTCCTTGATGAGTTTTTGATATTTTTGGATAAAAAGCGCTCCGTAGAGCAAAAATGTTAGTTTATTTATGAAAATCTCTTCCAACGGCGTTTATACGTGGAGCACGTTTTTCATGCGAAATATTTCGGATTTTGTTATAGTTTCGAAAAATTTATCGAGGGTTTTGGTGTGTTCTTTAACATGATTAGCGAAACATGAAGTCAAGGGAAGTAAGAGTAAGAATATATTTTTAATCAACAAACAATTTTCATTTGAAACCATTACAGTTTCAGTTTAAATTTACGGAATGATTTTGCGAATATAAAAACTCAAAGCAATATTCTGACAAAGATTTATTATGCTCCCTTTGCAAGTTTTATAAGAAGAGCGTAACAATTTGAAGGATTTCACTTACCTCATCTTTGAATAATAGTAATGGCATGTAGATCCTTCTTTGGAAGTTTAATATATTTAAAGATCACTTTAGTGGAATAATCAGTGAGAAAGTTTGCGATTTTATTCTTTGTGAGAGAAAATGTAATAGAAATCATACTGCGGAATTGTAGAAGAATGATAATCAATTGTTATTGTACTTATTAAATAAGTTGATATACAGGATGTCCCAGAATATATTTCATGATCAATATCACTGTTATTTGAACAGACAAAAGGATGATCCAAAAATTATTTTGTATTGCATCGAAGAACTTTGGCTGATCGCATACTCAAAAACCTTGTTGCTTTTCTCAGCCCCTGAGGAACCAGCTCTAACTTTTGTTTTTTAATTTGCACCCCTACTTGAAAATGAATCCCCATTTCATTCTGAATACATGAAGTAGTATTATGTACATAATTTTTAAAAGAACATTTCTTCGTAGATAGAAGCATAGTTTTTAAATAGTTTGTTTGGTCTACAAGATACATATATTTTTACTCGATTATTAAAAAAAACATTGCTCTGTCAATACTGAAAATTGAATTAAAACCTCCCACACCTTATATCCATAATTTCATTTTTTTACGACAGACACATACAACATAACCTCTGGCTATTCCTTTGACGTAAACGTCGCGGGCGCAGAGGCTTTTTTCCAATAATTCTATTATTTTGTAGATTCGGTGATTTATTTTTGAAGAGGACAATAATACACGTTGTAGAAAACCCAAATAATAGGAAAGAATATTCGTAGAATGCCACAAATAACTTTCAGACAATATCAAGAATTGTTAGTAAAAACTTGATAAAATTAGCCACGATTATAAACAATCAGTAATGGCAGTCTTTCTCTTATGTCATAAAATGCCAGAACGTTTAAATTACACCAACGAAGACTTTTTGAATTTGTTTATTATTTATGGAGAATATGATAAAGTAATATCAATAATTTGTAGCACACTATTACTTGATATTCGCAAAAACTGATGATAACGCTAAACACTGTAACGTGGCTATTAATTGGATTGAAGACACTGCATAAACTCAAATAGCTAAGATAAACTCAACTAAAAACATGATTCCATTTTAATTTATTAATTGTTCAAAATTTCACCCTCGAACCTCGACACAGAAATAAGCGTTCTGTAAGTAATAATTAATTGTACATAAAGAATTGAAAAAAACTTTTTGGGACCCAGTATTCCTTATACCTACCGTTTTCAAGAGGGTTAAAATTTTTATAGAAATTCATTAAACCTCACACAGGCAAATTGCATTTTTCAGTATTCATATTTTAAGTTCACATAGTTTGTACTTTGTTTTTGTCAGGTGATCGTATTTCGTTGGCGTTAGTCAACTAAGGAATTATGTTACCACACTAAACAAAATATGAATAATTTAAAATTACAGTAATAGATATCAGATACCTCGGTAATAAAAGTAAAATGAGCGCCGAATTTGCATGTAATGTAATGCAAATTCAACTCCTAATGAGCCTTATTTCTACAATAGAATTGTGTGTATTCATAAATATATTTTACGACTTCTGCTATGATATACAAACAATGCCATCGTAAATTTTATTTTATTATTGCAAGATTATAATGAGGTGATTTGATATGTAATTTGCTGTTTTATCCGAACTTATGTTAAATATTAATAACGAGAATGTGTCATTACTGGGCTTCTAAAGAATAAAATAAATTATTTAAAAATTAGATATTTAATATGTATTCTTCTTCGTTTTACAATATAGCGAAAATTTGTGTAAAATGTGTAAAGCAAAATAAGAAATTGCGTAACATTCTCTAGCACATAAGACTTCGTTTCTTCGTACAGAAAAATATCATTTTCCTGCGAGTTATAGAATTTTTCCGTATGTAGCTTTGACAAAAAGTATTGGTATTATTGTTACATCTGATTATAGTTTCTACTTAATACTGCTACTGAATTTAGGAGCTATAAGTTGTTCTTAATCTTATCTATAGAAACTATTCTTTGTGAGCAATAAAGAAAAGTCCTAAATCCAAAATGGAATTAAAGTCGATGTCTTGGAGGAAATATCTATTTTATTTATTCAAATTGATATATTAGATAAAAATAAAATGCTGTTGAATAATAGTAGCAAATTTTTTACATATTAATCAACACCAATACGACCTTAACATAGTTTCGCGGTTCTGATTGAAACACAAAAACAACTGGTGAAAAATAATGCAGAGAATTTCGTCGTTCATCACTTTCACTTTCTGCCAGGAACATTTCTCATCGTTTCCTTTTGACATTGCCCTTGTAGTTTTTACTCTTAAATCATTTCTTATATGACTACAGTTTGAAATCGTTCTTATTACGTCTCACAAAGATTAAATAAAACAGAGATGTCTGAATTGTCAAATTTATCTTTCCTAAGGATTGATTGTTTTATCTTGATGTGTTCCACCATATGTTCTTGCAGAAATATTTAATGATATTACTTAAATATCTTATCATTAAAATTCATATTAGGTAAAATAAATTTGCTAATTAATATGTAATAATATAAAATAACCCTAATAGACAAATCTGGCAAAAATGACATTAAAAACTGTAGACCGATTTCAATTTTAAACTGCATCGCAAAGGTGTAAGAATTTATTTAGTATGAACAAATTTGGGTACATATCCAGAAATTGTTTTGGGCAGCATAGTTTTTGTAAAAACAGGTCAATAATCACAAATTTGGCAACCTTCGTAAATAAAATAAATTTGTCATTTGATGAGGGCCTTCAAATTGACACTAATACATAACGTTAATTATGACATTCTTTTATAAAAACTATTTTTATATGATATAAGTACTCCATTATTAACATTACTTCTATCTTATTTATATGGAAGGACATAATTTGTTACGTTCAGTAAATTTCTTTTAGTAAAATCTGGAGCCCCACAGGGGTCTAACCTGGACCCTCTTCTATTTTGCTATTTATTAATGACTTGTCCTATGAAATTTCTTCAGAATATCTACCTTATGCTGATGACCTTAAGATTTTTAAACAAATTAAGAATGTCAATGATTATGAATTGGAAAATATAAGATAATGACTTCTATTCGAGTAAGAAATTCCAATTATTTTGTTTATATGATTAATAATACTGTTTTAAATAGAGTTAATAATAGTAAGCATCTAGGCATATTATTTCAATCTGACTTAAATTTCAGTAATTACATTAATCATATTTCTACGGAAGCATATAAAATACTAGTATTTATTAAACGTACACCATATGCTTGCAAGAACATAGATACTATTTCCCATTAATATAAATCACTTGCACATAGTCATATTCAAACAAAGCCTATAGTGTACGATCCAGGTATATTTTACTCTAAGATTATAATCGGTGCATTTTTGAATCCGAGCCCTGATTGTTTTACAGATTTTAACGTGGTTCTTGGTGATAAACTTGTATTTACGCCAGTAAATGAAAATGATGTTTTAATAATAATTAATTCAATCAAAGTGATGCTTTAGGGTCTGATAATATTAATATAACCATGTTGAAATACTGCTGACCATACATATTGTCATTTATAACACATATTATGAATGTCTGTATAATCAATCATGTATTCCCCAATTGCTGGAAAACATCGCATGTAATACCGTTACCCAAAGTAGACTCTCCAGAACAGTTAAAGGATTAAAGACCCATTAGTATATTGCCGCCACTGTTAGAAAAAATTGTGTCATCTCAGATAAAGATGCACCTGCAAATTTATAATATTCTACCGGTACATCAATCAGGTTTCAGGTCTAATCATAGTTGCACAACAGCATTGGCACACATTACTGATGAAATTATTAAATCGACCGACGATGATAAACTGACAGTCTTAATTCTACTCGACTACTCTAAAGAATTTGATTTTATTATTCACACATTTTTAACCTCTCCACAATAAAATTGTGAGAGGTTATTAAAATTGGTTCAAAAACGAAAATTGAGATAACATCAAATCTTTACGTTTTGAGGTCCTAGGAACCCAAAAAAGTGGTTTTTGAAAAATGTCTGTGTGTGTGTATGTGTGTTAGCACGATAGCGCCGAAACTACTGAACATATTTGAATGAAACTTTGCATATGCGTTTCTTTAGTGCCCCAGAAGATCTGAAAAGTTTTGGTTGAGATCGGATTACGTTTAGTGCCATTTTGACGCAACAAGTTGCTTATTTTATAATTACTTTAAATTTGCAATGGAACCACTGAAAAGCAGTTAAAATTCTGATTTCAACGATATATCACACTTCCACCCATTCGATTTGGTTTCCGTGAAAAAAATTAAATACAAAGCAAATATGAAGCCTAGATCGCATTTCGCATGACATGATCGATGCACGTAGCCGTTACATCGTGAAACTCGTCACATCACGTAGCAATTCACGTGTGAGGGTTTCTTCTCTGCTCTAGAAGTAGAACGGATTACGTTTAGTGCCGTTTTTAAATATATATACAGACAAATCGAAGAATTAAACTACAAATATTCCTCTAAAATCTAGTAAAATTACTGAAATGCTAATATTTTATTTAACAAAGACAGCCGCGAGCGATCTGATTACAATGAGTAAATTTTGACGATTGTCATTGTCATCGTTTGTCATCCGATAACGTTGGTGTCATGTCATGTTGATATAATTCCGGCATATTTGTAACTTTTAGTGGATTGTCACAAACTTTAAAGGTAGATGTAACAATATCAATATCATATGCTTTCTGTACCTTCGTTGGTGAATTTATTATAGATTATCACCTTACCAATTTTCAGTTTGTTGCTTTACAAATCTGTAGTATTTAGGATAACTATATTTTCTTAGCCGTTCAAGTGATGTTAAAGTTTTTAATATCCTAATAGTATATTATTCAACGAGCGATAATGTAGGTAATAACTCGCATAGATGATTGTAAATGCACTAAGTTGAGGGTTTTTTTTAGTGCCCCAGAAGATCTGAAAAGGTTTTGGTTGAGATCGGATTACGTTTAGTGCCGTTTTATCACACAATTTAATGCTCTTTTCGGCTTCAAAGATCCACCGAGTGGGGAGGTTCCAGCCGCTTCCAGTAGCTGCCGATTTTTTTACTCTATATTATGTTCGTATATTGGTCTTACAAATTACCTTAGCGATAGGAAGCAAATTGTAAAGTTTAATAACCAATCATCCAGTGCATTAATTCTAGTAGTGACTCTAACAGATAAGAAATGTACTACTAAAAGTTGGCCAACTATCAGAAAAAGTTGTCCATTTAATGCGGATTCTAACATGGTATAACACGTAGGGTTATTCAGAACAGATTTTTTTATCATTATTTTTTTACAAGTAATTCGTGTTTGTGATGAATTGAGTTTTTCAAAATTCGATATTTTTTCCATAAATGGCAGGGTGCGAGAGAGTTAGATGTGGGCAAAGGGAACAAATAAGGTTTACTTGTTTCATGTCGTTGGAATATATTTAAAAATGCGAGTAAAAAATATTGATCTAAAAATTCTGTCCTGAATAACCCTATATGTTACATGAAAAACTTTTTCTGATAGCTGGTCAACTTTTAGTAGTAAATTTTTTATCCATCAGCGTCAATTAAAAATGGACCAAATTTCTTTATGAACAAAAAATGTTTAGAAAACTACTTTTTTAAAATGGCAGATGATAATAAAGGTCATCAAAATGCCTGTATCGTAAAGGTGCGCGTATTTAAAATTCAATTAAAAAAGAAAACAACAAAAAAGTTATAATTTTATTTTTAATAAATTTTTTAGTACCATCGATTTCAGGGGAAAATAAAAAATTTAATCAACTTTTGAACCATCAACAATTTGTTAACCACATATATAGTTATTTTGATTGGAAATGACCTCCCCCATCACCCTACTTTGTTTGATCGTCCACTTATGGGACACCCTGTATAATTGTCAATATTGTATTATTATTTAGCCTGTAAATATATATTGAATGTTTTTTTAATCAAAGGCAAAAATTATCTCCTTTTTCTTTCTTTTATTGAGATGTGTATGCCTATATACGTATATACAATAGATCTTAAATATTAAATGAATTGTATTGCATAAAGTAGTAAATGAAGAGAAACATGTAATTAGGTTCATGTCTCTAAATAAATAAATAATTTTAGTTTAGTTAATTGGCTTGGTAGTATTCTATATTTTTATTTTTGTTCAAAACGAAGTTGAGAATTATGTGGTAGCCAAATTCGACTTGTTTACCAACAGAAGAATGAATTAAACTTAGTTTTAACCGCATATCATTTCATAAGCTATTTATTTAAAAGACTGCTAAAGTTTTGACCATATTAAACTATCTGTTTGATTTCATTTCTTCCACGTGTACTTCCAATTCAAATGTCAAAATTTTCGAATATTCTAGTTTGCCGTAAAATAACTTACCCAATTATGATGAAAATAATATATACTGTAGGGATGACTTACCTGAAACAAAAGAAAAAATTGAGTGGATGGATTAAATATGAGTAAAAATAAATTTAAAATGTAGCGACAAAATATTTATTGTCTTGTAGTATTTAAATTTGTTATCCGCGTGTTGTGAAACGATTTTCTATAGAAAAACTTTTCTTTTACTATTATTAAAACATTTTCAACAATTATCACATATATACAAAAATAGTAAATGTTAATGTGATTCTAACAGCGAAAAGATGCCAAAAAATTTGGTATTTTTGCACAATATAATAGCGTGTTATTATTTAAAATTTTTCGATGTTATTTTATCAAACTGTGTTTTTCCGATATATATGCTAACACAGAAGAGTATTCCATATTATTTGATTGTCATTCAATCCAATATATTTTCTGTGAAAAATTTTCCACATGAATACACCCATGTAGTTGACTCATGAGCGACGGGTAATAATATCCGCCAGTCTAGACCTATAGCTATCAAAAGCACATCAACTACACGCAGTTTAATGTTCATCGGATATCTACAGTACGTACACCCAGTTAGAAAAGTCATTACTCAAAACGAATAATTAGCAAGTGTTTATTCAAAGACTGATCCTATTTAAGAAAGACACCGTTGTGGAGTTGGCACTATCTAATATCTCCGTCTTGACAACCCATTAATTTTGGCTTTTATGGAGAAGTCCGAGCATAATGGAGAATATCCAACAATTGCATTTAGATTCGTAACGCTTGTCAACATAGTACAGCATGCTTTTGAAAGGAGTTTTAGTTGCAGATTAGCAGAACACAGTGCATGGCTAATAAAATAAAGAGCGGGGCAAATCTTATCGTTAATAAGCGGAGAATTACGAAATGTTAATTTTGTTGTATTGAAACAAAGCAAATAAGTTCTAGAAATGTAATTATTGTAATGAGCCAGAATACAAGTGTACATATAAATAAATAAATAACACCACAGAAATTAGACAACCCCCAAATTCCAGAAGCCAAGGTTTGTGCGGAAGGGGGTTACACATTGAAAAAACGCGGACATACAACCATTTCCTCCGACAGTGCCAGTGCCGGAGTCAGGATTCGAACCCGGTGGTGCGATGTTCGTGTGATTAATCGCGATTGCCACCTCGCGCCTTAACCCACTCGGCTATCGACCAGATACATAAAAATATAAAATTTTCGTATCAAAAGAAAATCGATATTGTTTAAATTGTCTCATCAAAATTTGTTTTTATGAAACTGGATAGCTGCTCTTATTCTAATGTATCTTAACTTAAAGTAATAGAGCCAAACGATATTTTATTAAATCAAAGAGTTCAGTGTATAACGATTATATTCGAGATAAAAGGAGATGGTTCGCTTTCTGAAGATAATTTAAGTTCTAACTGGCTTTACCTACGAAGCCAATGATGATTGAACCAGTATTTATTTATTATTTCATACACAATCTACAGATAATAAATCCATTTACAGATTGCTCTAACTTAAACTAACCCGACTCTTACCCCCTCACCCGGGTCCTTCCCCAGTGGAGGGAAGGACCCCGGAGGGACTATCATGAACAGCCAACTCAACCTATCCTAACCTATCTTAGAATAATAAAAATAATAGCTTCAATGCAACAGATTCTAAACAGGCAAGTTATCATTTATGTGCTTTGTAACAAACAAACTGACATTTAATAGACACGTTGACGACACAGTTCTGTCTGCAAACAAAAGTTTCTGTTTTGTTATCAGAAACTCGTCAGGTTTTACGGACACTCATTTGTTAACCTTATTATTTAACTAATTTGTTAAGTCTAAATTAGAATATGCATCATTAATATGGCACCCAGGATATGTAACATATAGCAATATGCTCGAAAGTATCCAGAGATGCTTCTTAAAATTTCTGTCCTACAAGGTGGTTGGTGTTTATCCCCCCATTGGATATCTCCATGATACACTTTTAGGTAGATTCTCAACCGACAATCCGAACACACAGAGGAAAAAGCAGGACATCATATTTTTACATAAATTAATAAATAATAAAATCAATTTCTCTGAAATAATTGAATAACTATTATTCCATGTACCACGTGCCAATACACGACATCATACAACATTTTATCTTGCTAGACCCCCGAACGAATATACTGAATTTTTCTCTCTTTGATTGCACGTGTGCCATCTACAACCATCTGCAAAATGAACTCGATATTTTCCTTAGTACTGTTTCATCCATTAAACGCTTGAATTTGAAATTAGTTTCATATACACTCTGTAGTTTTAACTGTGCTGTACTATTGTATTGTATTGTACTGTATTATTATTATTATTAGTTTGTACACATCTTGTAGTTTTTACCTGTGTTGTACTATCATATTAAATTAATTGTTATTATCTTACATTTTCATTCTAATGTAAATATGTATTGTTCTCATCCTGTAATTGGTCTTACGACTAGATGATGTATCTAAATAAATAAATAATACTAGTCCTAAACCTAGGCAATGAAGTTCTGATGCGAATAAAAATTTGTACACATTGTGTAAACTGGGGAATTAAAAACATAGTTCTGCCGCGGCGTTACAAACGTAAAAGTTCTGTTAACACGAGTCTTTTTTTTTAAAAGGGAAACTCATCATGAGCACCTTGGCTTAGTGTCTAGCGCTACAGGTAGTGCCGGACTTCAACCGGCTAAAACCCCTCCTCCTCTTCAGTATTTGGAACTGCTTTCGCTTATTTTCAAAAAAGCTGGTCATTTGAGTTCGTCGTTATGCATTCCTCCATGGGGTCAGTCCCATCTCTCTTTCACCCTCTTCCTTCTTTTTGATAATGCGAGTTACAGTCTCTTCCGTCTTTCTCCAGTTCTCCTGTGTCTCCAGTATTCTCTCTACCATGTCGTCCGAGGACAGTGACGACACCCCATAGTATCGCTTCTCTTGCCTGAATCTGTTGCATACGAACACGGTGTGTTTCGCGTTGTCGACCTCCCCACAATATAACACTTTCGGCTATCAATCTTATCGATATCATTTAGGTATTCCATGAAACACCCATGTCCACTCAAGGCTTGGGTAAGATAATACCTCACTTCCCCATGCCTCCGTTCCATCCACGTTCTTACATTTGTCATAAGGCGTCTGGTCAACCTTCCCTTGTGTGTGACCTCCCATCGCCCCTGCAACCTTTCAAGCAGCCTGTCCCTGGCTTCTGCCTTCGCAACTCCCCTCATGGACTTCCAGACGCTCTTTGGACATCAAATCCAGGGGGGAATCCCCGCCACCACCAACGGCGCCTCGTACGAGATAGTTCTATATGCGCAGCACAACCTTATCTTGTCCACTTTCATCATGCTTTCCCAGACTGGAGCCGCATACAAGAGGCTAGAGTGCACGACGCTGCACATCTAATCAATCTCTTCTTGCTAGCTCTCGATCCGTGTGTGTTGGCCATAAGCCTTCCGATGGCTGCGGTTGCCTTTCCTGCTTTTTCGGCCGTTTTTCTGGCATGAACGCCAATGTTCAACTTAAAGTCCAGTCAAACCCCTAGGTACTTCAGATGGTCACCTGGATGTGTCTCTACTAGTCCCACCCTAACTTTCTGGTAATAACCAGGAGCTCCGTTTTCTCAGCAGCTAGCTCGAGCTGTATCGTTGCTAGCCATCTCTCGGTCTTTCTGATGACCTCATTGACCCCCTCCATTATGTGGACTGTCCACCTTCCAATCATTGTTATGGCCAGATCATCCGCATAACCGATAACCTTCACACCATCTTGCCATCGCAGTCGGAAGACATCATCAAACATAATGTTCTACAAGGTCGGCCCAAGTAAAGAGCCCTGCGGAACCACACAAGTGATATTTTTCCAAACAATTTCTCCCTCCGTCTCATACCCGATCATCCTATCTGGGAAGTAGCTCATTGTAATCCTTACCACAGGTTCGTGGCCTCGTGGCTATCCCCATACTCTGCATCTTTTTGACAATCATCACCCATCCCGCCATATTAAAGGCATTTTTGACGTCCGGGGTCACGACGGCACATATGCTCTTCGCGGCTACGGCTTTCTCCGCCGTCTCCTTTAGTAGTCTAATGGCGCCGACTGTCGATCGTCCTTTCCGGAAACCGAATTGGCCCTCAGATATGCTTCCCTTTTCAGCTACCTCCTTTTCTAGTCTCTCAAGTGTCAAGTACTCGACAGGTTTCCCAATTGAATTTAATAATCATAGCGGTCCGTAGGATGACGGTTCCTCCGGCGGCTTACCTCCTTTCTGGATCACGACGACCCTAGCCTTCCTCCATCTGCTCGGGAAATCTCCTCCCGGATACTCTTCCGCAATCAGTTTAACTATTTCAGGCGGGATCTCATCTAAGCTAAGAGTATTGGAGTCTAGGTACACAGATTTTAATTGAACTAAGTAACCATTTATCAGATATTTTGGAGTTGACAATTTTATATAGCTATGATAGATAGATAGAAATATTTTATTTACCACAGTATATATTGTCTACGCAAATAAGGGTTGATGTGTGAAAAATAAAAATGTTTTTATTTGGAGACTGCAAATTTTTGAAGTTGAAGGGCGCCAGCAGCTTCGTGAGTAGTGTTTCGTAGATCTGTGATAGGTGGACGAGTTCTCAGGGCCGATTTCTGAAGTTCTGTGATGGTTTTGACGATTTTCTGAATGTCGGAGGGTATTGCTGCTACCCCCTTGTTGCAACTTGTAAGTTGTCATACACTTGAACCGCTTTTGGAACAAGGTACCCCACTTTGTGCATATATATAGGCGCTTTTGCCTGGTATGTAACGATTCGCAGAAATAAAAGTCGGAGATCCAATAAATTGTAACATTAAGCAGAACTCTGGCGACGTTCGTTGCGCAATTTAATTTAATTTGAATTTTACCCCTAACTTTTACTGAGCTAACACTTAATTTCGGAACGAGTTGAAAGTCACGACACGATTGTAGATGAGTTATTGAAGTAAGCTGGCCTTTCTCCTCCACGCTGCAGGGTATAACTACGCTGGTGGCTATGACGCCGTGCTGGTATTGGTCCGTCAGGTTGTGACTTGAAGATCTGGATGATTGCTCGAAGTGGACTGGTAGATGTTGACTCGTTGGCTGCTCGGAGTGAACTGCCGCTGCTGAAACCTCGCCGCGATCCTGTAACTTTTGGGACGGATGGAGCTCCGAACGTTAGGTCGGCTGGCGTTCTAGACGTTGTGTGCCGGATGAGCGGCCGGGGCCGCCTGCTGCGTCGTGTCGGACCCGCCCAGTCATGCCGAGGCGGACGGGAATCTAAACGTTGATATACACTTAGCGCGTCTATTGCGTTGTATTTAATTCGAGCTGAGATATGAATGTGTAATGATGCTAAGCTATAAATTGTGACTTATTGATTGAATTTAATTAATTTAAATAGCCTTTTTTGGCCTCGACAGCAATATCTTATAAACTACAATAATTGTTATACTGTACACATCTATTAAGTTAGAGCCTTAGAGAAAATGTATCGCCTATTTTGGCTTGTATTTTTAAAAAGAATTTTCTATATTAGATTATATAATCCAATAATAAATAAGATGAGTAATATATGGTATGAGTATTAGACTAGCAGGCAGAAACCTGCGCAGGTTAAACGCTATTCGATAAATCTTACAATACAAGCAAAAAATGTAATGTATATAATGCAATTCCTATTTATTTGTTTGTTGTACGTACTTAGATGTCAAAAATATAAATAACCTGGTTTAGTTGAAATCATCTTCAAAAAATTCATTTCAGTTATAGAAGACCTTGAATTTTAGAATGTTTTTTAACTCCTATTTAAATAAATTTGAAGACGGTTTATGCTGAACTGTTTCTGGTAAATGATTAAATATTCTGTTTACATCCAAATTGTATGAGGGAGTTTGGTACATATTTTTGTATCTCGTATCATAGTTATGTAAATCAGATGGTGTGGAATGACTGTTTTGTTCTTTGTATATTATTATATGGATTTTATAAATTCGTTAACGTAAATATGTTGAGTTTTTAAAAGTAATCTCTATATGAATTTTGGTTTTTAAATTAAATAATGCTCTAATGGTTTTTTTGTACTAGAAATGATGTCTTGGCATTGGTTGAGCTTCTCCAAAATTCTACTCCATATTGCATAAGAGAATAGAAATATGCATAATACTCTGTTTTACAAACATTGAAACCGATGTTATGTTTAATTGTATTTATGGGACAGACTGCATGGCTTAATTTTTTATTTAATTCCATTATGTGGGTTTTCCAGTCTAACTGTTGGTCTAAGTGGATACCTAAAAATTTAGTGGTAGAAGTGGGGATGATATCTACACTATTTGTTGAGATAACAATATGAGGTAGTGTTTTATTAGGTTGTAATAAAATATTAAAAGTTTTATTGACATTTAAAACCAGCTTATTAGCTGCGAGCCAATCGCATACTTCCTCAAGTAAGGTCTTTGTTATACTAATTATTCTAAATTTTTGTGCTCTAAAGTGATGCTTGTATCGTCAGCAAATTGTGAGCATTTCGTGAGTGAGAAATTTGCTGCTACATTATTTACGTATACTAAAAATAAAGTTGGCCCCAGGATAGAGCCTTGCAGAGCCCCACATTTTCTACAGCCCGGGTTTGTTGATAGTTTGTTTATTCGTTTCTCCGTCATCGTCACAGATATAGTACGGTCGTCAATGCACAGTAACTCAAAATGAATCGTACGATAAGCAATAACTATATTTTTAATCAAAGTACGGACAGAAACCTCAAATAAATTGAGTCAAAACTATGCTGCGGCTGCTCAGAGAACATATAGTTTCAAAATACTCGACAAGTGTTATCAATTCACTCGAAAATGATATGTTAATATCTCATTTTGGGATCAATATAAATACTAGAGAAATGCTTATCCAACACCATGGCACTGATATGTAACGGCACATATGTTAGGCATCAGAAGAATACAAATAATGAATATCAAAGCAAATCATTTTCTGGTAAAATAGAGTACCACTATGTAACCTATTCACATTTGGCACATCTGATGGTTATGTAGTGAACATGTTAAAACCATACCCATATAAGACGTTACAAATGATGTTAATAATTTATACATAAGTTATTACAACTACTGTATGTATTTATACTGAATAGATGGTTTCGGAATGTAATTGAACTCTTAGAAGCTAAATGATGTAAATTACTGATATCAGCTCTTAAGGATAAACGAAAACAGTTGATAACACAAGAAGTAAATCATTCTCGTTTAAAAAAAAATGCGCTGGGTAGTACAATCAGCGCTTGGTATACTGAAATAACTTCTCGACAAGATTTTAGAAACAAATAGCTTCAAAAAATTAAAAGCTACTATAGAATCGCTTCTTTACTTTCAGTTATTATGGACAAACGTTAAGGATAGACGCAAATATATTAACAGTAATTCTTGAAATAGTGTTTGAAAGAAAGAATAAAAATAATAGGAAACGAAATGGAACGGAGAGGTTGGTCGAGAGATTTGATGCTGTTACAACTCATCTAGATGACTTTCCTGAATTGGTAGGAACTGAATTAAAGATCTTGTTCACAAGGTACTTATCAATAGAATAGACAGAATAGAATATATATTTATTTACGCTTTAACAATTATAATATAGACATATTTTTGTTTTACGTTGCAAAAATAAATATAAATAATCTACAAAGTTGAATCTTATTGTAGATAAGGTTAGTTTTGTGCCTATTGTGATATATAATAAAAAATATTGAAAGCACAAATGAAACATATCTTATGCCTGTACCTCATATAGAGTAAACAGGCTTCTGCGAAAGAGTTCTTGTATGCAGATCTACAGTTATTCTTTCAGGGCTTATAAAAAATACTAACCATAAAATAACTAACACTAAAACACTAAATATATTTAAAAGAGAGAGAAATACTAGAAAACAAAATAATATGATAACTAAGCAAAATATACTATCAGTAATCCTAATACTAATGCCCATTTTAAATTATATACACAAAATTAGCAACAACAGCCACATAGATAAACATGTATAGTTGAAAGAGCAAGTAAACAATATTATTTATAATAGAGATGTATATATTTAGGATCAGTTAATTTATGAATATCCGTCCTAAATTTATTTTGTATCCAAGTTTTAATTTTCTTTTTAAATAAATTCGTTGGCTTAATTTTCTTAAACACAGATGAAATGAAATTGTAAATTTTTGAACCCAGGTAGAAATAACATCTTTGAGCAATGTTTTTTTTTTTCATTTTATGTACTCATGTTGCATTGCTTCTACAAGGTGGGGCAATAGTGCGTCGGACCTCGATATCTCGAGTTCTACGATAGCTAGAAATTTGTTAAAAAATTGCAAGTAAACTAAATAAAAAAGTCTATAGCTGGAAATTATTTTTGCACATACAGGACAAGCCAAGACGAAATTACAGGACTAAGTGCCTTTTTTAAAAATGGAATGCTATGTATATCAGTACATTTTTTGAGGCCTCTTTCTAGGCTCTATCCATTAGCGTTGAATATCTCCCAACTACTTGCATGTAATGAATTTTTTGTTGAAATAATGCAATCTGCAGATGGATATTTAAAAAATCACCACAGTCACAATTATGGGTTTTAAGAAAAACTTATGTGAATACCAGTTACGAGACATCTAATTAATGTTTTTGAATCATTTTGATTTCCTAAAAATGTACAGGGTGGCCAAACATTATTTTTCAAATAAGGATATTTTAAATTGAATCAAATGGAATATCCTGTACTTTTTTCGACGATGTGATGTAGAAATGAAAAACGAACATTTTTTGTAAGTGCTTCCCTAGGGCTAATTACAAGCAATTTCGGTTTATTGAACAATAATTACAAAATTCAAAAATGAACTTAAAAAGAGGTTTCTCCAAACAACTCAGTAGAAAAAATTATAATAAATGTTCCACATGTTGTCCATTTTGATTGACACATATCTCTATGCGCTTTTGAAATGAGGCTCCCACTGTTCCTAAAATTGCCGGTGTGATAGATGTAAAGGCAGCTATTATTCTTTCCTTCATATTTTGTACTGTTGTTGTTGTGCCTCTATAAACAATTTCCTTCACGTATCTCCATAAAAAGTAATTAATTTTTGTAAGATCTGGGGATCTAGCAGGCCATTTAGTGGGTCCATTTCTTCCAATCCATTGATTAGGGTAGGTATTATTTAAGTGGTCTCTAACTGCATTTATATAATGTGGTGGAGCACCATCTTGCTGGCACCATATCCTATTTCGAATTCTTTCAGGGAGATTTACCAATAATTGTGGCAGGTAGTTTTCCAAAAAAATGAAGATAAATAGTTCCAGTCAATGTACCATCAAAGAATGTGGCCCTATTACATATTCTCCAATAATTTCTCCCCAGACGTTTATAGACCATCTGTGTTCGTTATTAACTTGCATACAAAAGTGAGGATTTTCTGAAGCATAATAATGGGAATTGTGCCTATTAACAAATCCATTTTTATGAAAAGTTGCCTCATCACTGAATAAAACAGTATTGAAGAAGTTGGCATCATATTACATTTCATTTCTGGCCCAATTACAAAATTGTAGGCGCTTTTGAAAATCGTCATAAGATAATTCTTGGTGCATTTGAATATGATATGCATGCAACTTATTTGTTTTCAAGATTCGACCCACAGACTGTCTACTTATTCCTACTAATAAGCTCACTTTTCTTTGACTAACATGGGGATTCTCAACCTGCCAGTACCACAGAAACTCAATTTTATTTTTTCACTTTTTTTATATTCGACGTTTCCAGTTTCCAGAAATTTATCGAGAAGGTTTTGGAAGCTGCTAACATCAGAAATCCTTCTTTCAGGATAACTTGGTGATAAATTCTATTGGCAAGTAAACAATTTCTGTCTGACTCGCCCAAAACAAACGTCAAGTCCACAAGTTCTGCTTTATTAAAAATCATATTGCAAAATTCCAAATATTTTAAATTCAATACAAATTGTAACGACCGATAAGTGTGATAAATGCTTCTTTTACACGACAATTTATACCAAACTGAGGTTTTATTGCTTGTCGAATAACGAAAACAGCAAAAAAATTTACAAAACAACATTACAGTATAGGACCGATTAAATACTATTTACTCATTTCAATGGATTGGAAGAAATGGTCCCACTAAATGGCCTCATTTCAAAATTCAATTCAAAAAAATTCATTACATCCAAGCGGTTGGGAGATATTCCAATTTACCAATTACCAATTAAAATGCTTTATTCAATTTTATATATCATTCCATTTGAGTCATTTTCCCTAAGTAATTACAATATTATAATCCTGCACTACGTGCTATATAATACTAAAGCCTAACTAACTAAAGTGTCCCCTTCATAGGTTAGGATGGCTGGTGTATTGCCGGAAAATGGTTACTCCTCCAGGAATTTTTGTTTGCTAAATGAAATCTCTATTTTCCAAACGATTGAATAGATTTATGTATTTGTATCTGCTATGCAGTTAAAAAGGTGAAATTAAAGTTGCGTTAATGCGTTACGTAAAAATTTTGTTCTGTATATATATACAGGAAAATATAAACAAAAACCTGTTTCATTATTGAGTGTATTGTCAAAAACTAAAAATGATTCTGTATAAATAAAATAATAAAATTTATGTACAAAAATTTGAAACTAAAATAAAAGGTATTCTGTATTGAAATTTAAGATTATTCTGAATTTAATTGAAATAAAAAGGAAGGAAAAAGAAGGGTTGAAAATGAGGAAGGGAAATAGGAAGGTAGGATTGTCTGGGGGTACCGATCGCTGAATTTTGTGAAGAATGAAGAATTTTTGAGCCGTATCGTCGATATACTGTCTCATGAGAGGGACGGCGGCCCTCTCATGCAATTCAGCGATCGATGTGTATCTGTCGGTGTTGAGTAGTAGTCTTAGTATTTTGTTTTGTGTAGTATGGAGTCTTTTGCACTGTGCGTCTGAAATACAATTCCAGGACGCACAGGCATACGTCAGTATTGGTCTAAAGATGACTTTGTAAAGTGTTAATTTGTTGTCAGTCGATAGTCTGCTCCGTCTATTCACCAATGGATAGAGTTTATTGAGGGCTGCATACGTTTTTTGCAGTGTAGTTGTAATATGGGGTCCAAAGCAGAGCCTTGTATCCAGGGTTACCCCCAGATATTCAATGCTAATATAGGAACCAATAGAGCCTAGAAAGAGGCTTCAAAAACTGTACTGATATACATAGCATTCCATTTAAATAAAAAGGCACTTGGTCCTGTAATTTCGTCTTGGCTCGCCCTGTATGTTCGAAAATAATTTACGGTTTTTTTAATCTAGTTTACTTGCAATTTTTTAAAAAATTTCTAGCTATCGTAGAACTCGAGATATCGAGGTCCGATGCACTATTGCCCCGCCTTTTAATAATAATAATAATAATAATATCTTTATTTACCATAGACAATACACAAGGGTAAATAGGTACCATTTCACCTAGCTGGTGTTCTTCCAATGGCCCGAAAACATAAAGGAAACAATTTAATTTAATTATCTACATTTAAAAATATACAGAAAAATATGAAAAGAAAATATAAAAAGAAAATATATGCTACGATGCGTTGCCAGTGGTTCAGGTGTGAGAAATCAATCAAGATCATTCGAATTTACCTATATTGTATAAATGTTAAAAGGTACGTGCAGGGAGGGTACTAAAGATTTTGATTGGTATGCAACATACTTCTTATTTTATAGTTAAATGATTTTGCTGATAACTTTTTAATGCCAGGGTCTAACTTGTTCCACATATGGATAGCATTATATGTGAATGACTTTTGAAAAGCAGAGGTCTTGTGTTTAGGTATCATAAAAACTTGCACGTGCCTTGTATTTAGGGAATGATTATAAACTGAGAACTTATTTCGCAGATAACTAGGCTCACCTGTGGTCATCACTTTATAAATAAGACTATACGTGTGGGATATTCGCCTATGTTTCATATTTAAGATATGATTTTCATTTAGGTAAGGAGTAATGTGATTCCGAAAGGGAATATTGTAAGCAAAACGCATGCAGACGTTCTGAACTGTTTGAATTAGACGATATGAAGCGGCACTAATAAAATTATTATATACTACATCGCCATAATCAAGAATTGAGAGAACGAGGCTATTACACAGATGATATTTGACACTAGATGACATGCAAGTTTTATATGGGTACAAACTTTTTAGGCGACTAAAAGCTAGTCTTATTTTATTAGAAATATGCGATTGAAAAATAAGTGCGTCATCCATAATTATGCCTAGATTTTTTACTTCTTTTAATTTAGGTATTTCATCATTATCAATTTTGACAACAAAATCAGATAATTTATCCCTGGAATATTTAGAGCCTGTTATAACTGACTTAGATGCATTAATTTTTAAATTATGGTTTGAAGAAATTTTTTTTATTTTTTGTAAATCTAAGGAAATATTATCTTGTGCAGTTACTATATTATGTGAGCAAATATCAAATATTAATTGAGAATCATCTGCATATTGTACCATTTTAGAATATTGAACTTCGTCATTCATGTCTGCGACATATATTAAAAATAACAGAGGTCCCAAAATCGACCCTTGAGGTACACCTTGATTTAATAGAGCAAATTTAGATGTATTAGTCTCATTATTTATAGTTAAAGCTACACACTGTTCTCTTCTGGTTAAATAAGATTTAAAAAAATTAATGCAATCATTAGAAAAGCCATAATAATGCAATTTAGAGAGCAAAACTAATGGGTTCAATGTATCGAAAACTTTACTAAAATCAAGTAGAACGAGGGAAGTGGCTTTATTGTTGTCTATGTTTTGACAAATGTCATCAGTTACTTTTATAAGTGCGGTGGAGGTGCTATGATTTTTTCGAAAACCCGATTGTGTTGAAGAAGTCAAATAATGTTCATTAAAATAAGGGAAAATTTGGTTATGAATATGTCTTTCTAATATTTTTGAGATAGTAGATAAAATACTAATAGGCCTAAGATCTCTCAATTCTGTGGGATTAGCTCTTTTTTCAAGAGGCTTAACTATTGCCTTTTTCCAGCAGTTCGGAAATACATCATCCAGAATACAACTATTTAAAATATTTATAAGATGTTTTGTACAAAATGGCAAACATAGTTTAAGATCTTTAACACTGATACCATCCGCGCCAACACTACAAGTTTTAATATTATTAATTATTTTATAAACGTCATCACTTGTTAATAATTTGATATTAAATTTATTATTCTTATTATTTTGATGTAAATTAGAATTATAGTATAGTATACTTTGTTTTGCAGAATCATTATCAGACGGTATAGAAGTAGATATGAAGAAATTATTAATTTTTTCTGGATCAGCAAGCTTACTTGGAATGTTTTTATTAGTTTTATTTTTTGTTAAATTTAGTTTATTTACCTCAGACCATAATAACTTGGCATCCCTATTTTTTGATAACGAATCAAAATAGGCACATTTTTCTCGTTGTATAGCATGGTTTGTATAATTTTTTAGTTGTTTATAATATTCCAAACTCATGTGACTTTTGTTTTTCAAATATTTAATTTTAGCTTTATCCCTCATTTTCATAAGAAATTTGATATTCTCAGTAATCCAGGGCGTAAAAGGTTTTTCTTTTATCTTTTTATGTTTTAGCGGAGCATGTTTATTTATTAAATACAGAATATTATTATTGAAAATATTCAACTTTTCATTTACATCTCTTACATAAAATATTGCGTCCCAATTTAACTCACTAGAGTCTTGTTCAAAAATTTGCATGTTAATTTTATTATATTTTCTAAAACTAATATACTTATGTTCAGTTTTAATTTTAGGTATTTTGATTACAGAGAAAACTAAATTATGATCAGATATATTGTCTGAAATGGGCACTGAATTGGATTCTATGATTTCAATATCATTGCTCATTATTATAAGGTCTATTAGTGATGACATATTTAAATTTTGATTAATTCTAGTCGGTAAGTTAATACTTTGATTAAGACTAAGTGAATTCAAAATGAAATTAAAATTATTAGCGTTTAATGATTTTTTAGACAGATCAATGTTAAAATCACCCATAAGGATTATATGATCAAAAGACGTAACTGCTACACTAATAAGATTCTCAAATTGCCTAAGAAATTCATTGATATTAGAATGCGGCTCACGATATATGGCTCCAATTAGAATTTTTTTATTGTGTATAATGCACTTAATAAACAAGCTTTCAAAGTTAGACAAGTCAATTGCCAAATCAACGATAGAAAATTTATAGCAATTTTTGATATACATACCGACTCCTCCTCCGCGTCTATTAATTCTATCTTGCCGGAGAAATTTGTAACCCGGCAATTGGCCTTGTATACCGGGTTTGATAATTCTGAACAATTTCATCTACTTCGCTTTAATTTTTAAGTTATCTAATGAGAATTGTCAAGCGAAATAACTGCTGAATGTCCATTATTTGAGTTTCCTAATATAATTATTCTGAGAGGTATTTATATGAAGGTGTTGCCAATATTTACACAATGTCGACTTTTTGACAGATAACTATTTATTAATAGGTGTGGCATACACCTAAACCCTATACCTTCCAATACCTGCAATCATTGAATAAGACTAACTGTATCGGAGGCTTCCGCGAGGTCATTTCATTGCACGGCGTTGGTTCGCTAATATTCATGTATTTATAAATCCTTGTAGTAGGATAGGCTATTGCATCTTGAGTTGACTTCTGCTCCCTAATTAAAGAACAAGCAATGTTTTACTTGATTGTTAGTGTTAAAATATGATTGTGGTTTAAATATGCATTATGTAAAAGACAAAAAAAATTCAAGTGGAATCTCGGCATGAAAATGAAAAGATCTGTGAGCTATTATTCTAGAATAAATCCCTGATCAGAATGATAACATTTTTGCGAATATGCCAACGGCCTACAAACAGTCGGATATTGTTGACGCATAGCCGCCCGTAGTGTATTGTACCTCGTATGGAGATATTTTATCTAGGATAGTCAGATTCGCAGAAACTTTAAGCAAACCATTTCAGAGTGAACAGGTGCATATTATAACAGACGAAGAGGATTAGCAAAGAATATATAAACTTGAAAATTCCAAAAATAAAATATTTTAGCATTTTATTCTAAAAAATTTCACCATGTTCCCGCTAGTCAAGTCCTTAAACAAAACCATATATTAATAGTAATGCACATATATAGATTATAAATAAAATATGAATGGGGTAGTTCAAATATAAGCGAAATAAGAAAATAGTTAAAATATATGTGTAAAAGAATCACTTAATAATTAATTACAAAAATAATAAAAGTGTAGTAAAATGAAAATACCTACTACGAAAGTCCATTATTCCACTGTTTCCTTTGAAAGGAAATCGATTCATTGCCACCAGTTAAGGTGCACAATGTGCGTGCAACGCAAAATAAAATCTGATGGCAATAAGCCTCCAACAGGCAGATTAATCCTATAGAAAGGACTCTAGTGCAGGACCGTTGTGCATCGCCAGCCGTAGACTAGTTTCGAGCTTATTTCATCGGTACGACATAGGCAAATGCACAACAACACTTGACTGGTCCTCTAGTTAGTAGGTTGCACACAGGATATGTCCACAACTTACGAATAACTTGCATCTGGTGGCGACGTATTGCAATCAAGTTGGCGACAAACTAGGACTAAGTAATATTTAACAAAATATATGAGTCAACACAAAGTGGATACATTATTACAAATACGATGAAAGTGTATTAAAGTGAAAATACCTACTATGAAAGTACAATATTCCACTATTTCCTTTGAAAATTGAAAAATTTTACTTAGTCCGAGATTGTCGCCTACTTAATTGCAATAAGTCGCCACTAGATGAAGCTATTCGTAAGTTGCAGACACCTCATGTCTATAAACTAATGGCTAGAGGAGCTGTCAAGTACTATTGTGCCTATTGCCTATGTCGTACCGATGAGAGCTAATAAGCTCGAAACTAGTCTACGGCTGGCGATGCGCAACGGCCCTGCACTGGAGTAATTTCTATAGGATTAATCTGCCTGCTGGGGGCTTATTGTAATCAGATTTTATTTTGCGTTTTCCGATTGAACACGTAGTATGTCGCAAGTTATAGAACATTATTTTCAATCGATTTGAAAACGCACATTGTGCTGTGCACCTTAACTGGTGGCAATGAATCGATTTCCTTTCAAAGAAAATAGTGGAATACTGGACTTTTTTTATACATTTATTTAACGTCGGCCTATTTCCGCTACTGAGGCGTAACACCGACGCCTGTAGACGAGCTACCCCCAACCAGGAATTTTGCCGAACCTCTTCCCTTAAGAAGAGTAGGGATCTTTTACTTGCCTAACATTTAATAGACAAGGGACCGACGGCTTTACATCCCCTCCGAATGATGGTATATCTCCTATACAACCCTCGCCTAAGGTTGTATAGCTTCCGCGCATACACTGATATACAAGCCGCTGGAAGATGTGTGAGGCGAGGACGCGGTTTCCGTTGGAATGGTCACTCATCCAAGTAATAACTGCGCCTGTCGTTGCTTTACATCGCATACCGAAGTATTTACATAGTAAAGATGCAGATACGCTCGCCCCGTACTGGACTTTCGTCGTAGGTATTTTCATTTTACTACACTTTAATTATTCTTGTATTAATTTATCCACTTTGTGTTGTCTTATATATTTTGTTAATAACTAATTATTGTATTCTTTACTATTTATTATATTATGAGATTTTAATGAAATGATCAGCTAAAAGAAACACTTTAATTATTAAACTAATATAGGGTAAAGTATAGGAATATATTTTCTCATTTTAATTTTTTTTAATACGAAACTGTACAGTTTACAAGGCTCATATTCCGTATCATATAGTATTGAAGATGAGGACTATGTCCTTTACTCAGTCCCTCGGTGCCAGTTTGAGATGGTGTGATCAATTGCTCCTAGAAAATGCAGGAAGAGATACTGGTTGCATTATAAAGAATGCAATATTTTTTTTCTTTAACATAGCCCTAATAATTTTAATTAAGTTTCGCGTATAGCTACATCATTATAAACCAACAGAAACATGGCATATCTGTTAGATTTTATAACCTTACCATTTTGTTCAGTATAACTCCAATAAGTTTTTCATCAATGAAGACAAAATTGGGTTGTACGTCAAGTGACAAGTTTCGTTCTTAAATTAGTTACAGTTCATATTATACTCTTCCAAATTTAGGAGCGAAACTAGAGCAAGACCTTGAGGGTCTGTTATAGAAGGGCCTATTTATAGTTAATGTCTAACCCCGGATTTAAGATACTAAATAGATCACGGTGAAGCTGTCGTATTTAACGACAGCAGACTTGTAGATGAGATTTCCTCGTTTCATGCCCCATAAAAGGAAACAATAGATGACATTTTTGTTAGTATACTCTTACCAAACGAATGTGTATAAGTACTGGAAGTTTTCCATTTTACTTATACCATTTTCACTTAGGAATTACGTGCAAAGTTGTTGATATTGTAGTAATGAGGAAAATGTTAAAAGTAGGTCGGTCTCTTATGCGGCATTCAAAGCGGTGAATCGAGAGTAAACGTGTTTATTAAACGTATTATTGTTTATTAAAGCGCATAGTAGTCGTTCTTGTTGTTTCTGTAATTATTGGTATAATAGTATTTGAATTGTGTATATTTATCAGCCAATATATTGTTAAAAAATTAATACATTTTACAATTTTCTTACTCGAAAGGATTAAAAAATAGTTGCAGATATGCATTTGTCGTAATTTTGCTCATTCAGTAATTAGTTTGTAATATATTTTTACTAGTTCCATTAATAAATTGACCCAAAACGCGACGGATGGCGTTGGGTCAGATTGAGCGACAGAAACTGGTTGGGTGACGGAGTGGACCGTATGGCGGCCGCTCTATGTGGACAAAATTGAGGTCAAAATATCATGCAAACAATCAGGTAGCCTCATTACGAACACATTCACTAAATCAGATTCGAGGGATTATCTACCTGCTATAAGTACTTGCGAAACTACAAGTAGTCAAAATATCCTTAAATTTAATGCACCTGTTATCAGTTCGTTTGCAACCATAGTGAGAGGTATTCAAAGTTATTCTGTGATATAGGTAATATTCTAGTGATAATTTATGTTATGGATGTTACAACTATGGGTAAGAGTCTAGTTTCTGAGATATTATCGTTTGCGAATCTCTCATATAAAGTTAAACTATAGGCCTTAATATAGGATGATATTTTTCAGCAAATAACAAAGTTCTGAAATTTCTGCATGTTGAAACTTTATCATTTCCAAGAGATTCCATACTATTATTTGGCTTATGCCACAGACTAACGTTTCTAGTTTTGAACTATGTTTTGCATTTTTTGCGATAATATGTATTTTTAATTCCTTTCAGAATCGCGGCATAAATTGTCATGAAGAGAGTTTTTCAATACGTGGCGAAGTTTTGATAAATATACTCGACATAAACAACTTTTAAAATTAGTAATTGACAAATTCAAAATCACTGATTTGAGTGACAATAACAGGACAAGTATATATATATATATATATATATATATATATATATATATATATATATATATATATATATATATGTTAGATAGTGGATTGTTTGAATAACTTTTTAAAAACTTTATTTATTACACTTGAGTCAACGTTGACTCGTTTTAATAAGATACAATAATAATTTTGAAGTAGTTTAATCTGAAGTGAGTATAAGACTGATTACAAAAAGGTTGTTGGTAATATTTATAATGTTTTGAGAACAAAGGAAACAGTGTTGCTGATTCAGCACAATCAGGATTACTTAGAATTGAAATACACTGCTCATGCAGCGTGAGCGGTTATTGAGAAGAGCTGTTACGCAGTATGTAATACGATATGTTTGAGAAGGTTAAGCCTGTCTCGATAATATTATATATCATAGTATATTTCTAATATAACAGCTTCCCCCTTATAAAAAAAGTTGGTGTTTTATGCAGCAACTTTTGAAATGAATATAAAATGTATATAAAATGTAATGGTACAATTTGGAAAAATATAAAAGATACAAAAATGTTAAATCGTAAGGTTTAAAACACAGAATATAACCTTAGCGTCTAAAATATGAAATGCAAGCACAATAAGCTTGATTCATAAAATAAAATAACATAAAAATGTTAGAGTTAAAATATAGCTTTGGCAAGAAAGCGTAAAATACAAACATATTAGGTTTGAATTGTAAAATAGGATAAAATATTCCTAAGGTTAAAATATAGCTTTACTGTGAAAGCATAAAATATAAGCATGATGGGTTTGAATGAAAATGACGTAAAAATGTTAATAAAATTGAAATTAGAAATGAAATGATAGAAAATAATGAAATATAATGATTAAACAAATGAAATAAAATTCACTGAAGAGTCCAGCACTGAAAGTCAGTAAAAAGGCACAAAACAGTTTGTCTTTATGTAAGTTCTATGTCTTCGGCTTCGTTGTCTTCTCTTCTTAAGGTAGGTCGTCTTCGTGAAGGAAATAGGTTAGCAAATGTCCTGTAGGGTTTGCTAGGCCTCGGTGGAGATGGGGGTGATGCAGAAACATCGATGGCTAGTCTTCGTCTTTTTGTTCTGCACTTACAAAATAGGTACAGAAATAACAGTCCAATTATTAGCACAATGATAAAATAGGCGAACCAGGATATGTGTTTTGTTATAAAGGGTTCGTTGATCAAATCATCTAAATCTCTGGAGTATTGGTCCAACTTGTGTTTGGCAACTTCGAGGTCTTCCGTATTGAGATTGTTTAATTTTAGTGATTTAAGATTTGGAGCTCGGATTTTGTCTGGAATATGTTTACAACATTCAAATGGAATTTGGATTGGATGAGTGTCGTCTTTTACATCGGTTACTTCATTGGTACTGGCTTGAATTTTTGTGATGCCTATGAAGGCGTAACAATTTGGTTGTAATTTTACTATTGAATTTTTGTAGATGACTTCAGTTTTTGAATTTCTTTCTGGACAGTTGATGGTTGTTTGTAGAGGTTCTGCGTTAATAACTAACCATGTGTTTTCGTCTATTTTTTGGACGTTGTAGCCTTGGCTCATGATAAATGACGTCTGGCAGTTTTCTGGCAGAGTTTTGAGGTTCTTGAAGAGACGGGCTTCGCATATGGCATTGTTGTCAATAGGATATGCAAATAAATTTGGACATAATTTGGTGTTGAAATAAAGAGGTTTGCATTCTTCAAGGTTCGAGATAGGTATGTACATTAATGAATCATCATCTCTCGCGATATATTTTTGAGAAGTTGATAATACATGATATAAACCAGTTCTATTATCCAAAATAGGAATAGGGTATAATTGAAATACTGAATATGTTTGAGGGTCTATTAAAGGTATGTCTAACACAAATATTAGATCCGAATTTGTTTGAAAAGCTTTTAGTTCTATAATGTCTAAGTACTGTGCAACCTTTGATAGTTTGATTGGAAGCGGTAAATTGTTCCTTTGTAGGTTTTGCGAAATTTCTTGTAGAGAATTTATTAAGTCTTTTGGATTTATAATTGACGTGTGAATTATTTTAAGCCTCGCGAAAGTGATGGAATTTAGGATGTCATTTAGGTTATCCTCGATAAATAAATAACTTGCCATAAGTTGTTCGCAGATTTCGATAAATTTCAGTTTTGCATGGACGTTTTCTATGTCCTTAGTCATGTCTAAAATTGAGGTTTCAATTTCTTTAATATCCTTATTGAAAGTTTCTTCGTCAACTTGCAATTTTTGAATAGTTGCGTTGAAATTTTTGATTACTGAAGTTGTAACGGATATTTGGTTTTTAATTAGGTTTTCGAGTTGGTGTTCGTCATTATTCAATTTGTTGATACAATCAGAATAATACTGACCGTCTTCTGCGTCTAAATTTCCGGTTATTGATTTGAAAATCGTTCCGATGCCATTTAGTATTCCTCGTTTGTATCGTTTCGTGTCAAGGTAAATTTCGTCAAATTTTGATTGTATTGATTGGGAAATTTGCGTCAATAAGCTAAGGTGAGTTTTTACATCTCCTGAAAAGACGTTCATGTAATGATATGCTGGGTCGAGTGTGTTGTATAGTGTCTGTAAGATCTTGTCGTTTTTGTCGAAAGCTGTCTTAAAGGTAGATATGTTTTTGTGTACCAGTAAAGTCCATTTCTTGTGAGAAATCACAATGTCCGTGTCTTGGTGATAATATACTCCGATCGTATTGTTAATAGGTGTTATTTTAAATTGAGCAAGTGCTGATCCGATCAGCAGGAGAAACCTGAAAATAAATTTAATCTTCAGTATATGGTTTCATTCGATCAAAATTTACTTTGGTTGTTTGGTTTGTTTCGAGATTTAGTAATGTAGCGGAATTTTGAAAGATTTCTGTAATTTCAAAGGGACCGTTGAATTTATTTTGTAGTTTATTTTTTATTTGTGATTCTTTGACGTACACTTTGTCGCCAATATTATATGTGTGTCTATTTTCGGGAATGTTCTTGTCGAATCGAACTTTGGCTTTTTGTTTTTGTGCTTCTGTTCGACTTCGCGCAATTTTGTAATAATGGGATATTCGATTATTTAGGTCTCTAACGTATTTGGTGATCAGGTCTTTTTGGTTGTAAAGAGTTTCAGGTGGTCGGTTAGCTGTATGTCCGAAAATAAGCTCGTATGGCGTAAAGCCATGAGTTTTGTTTACCGAGTTATTGTAACATATCACCGCATAGGGTAATATAGTAAAGGGATGTTCGTTGGGATTTTCGGTTTTGTGTATTCTTATCATTTCTGCTAGGGTGGCATGGAATCGTTCGATAGATCCGTTGGATTGAGGATGTCCTACGCTTGAGTATGTTAGTTTTATGTCGTAAAGGGTGCAAAGGTCTTTTAATAAATTATTATCAAATTCACCGCCATAATCGCAATGAATTCTTAGTGGGGTACCATAATGCTGAAAATAAAGCAACAGGGTATTTACGACTGATTTTGCGCTCTTGTCTGGGACTGCGTAAGCTTGAGTAAATTTGGTTAACTCGTCGCGGATAGTTAATGCATAGTTTCGCGTGGGAAATTCGAATAGATCAATATTAACTCTCTCAAATGGAGTTTTAGGGGTTTCAGTAATCACTAAGGGATTGCTGAGGTTTTTACGACAGACTTTTGTTCTTTGACATGTTTCACAATTTTTTATAAAATTTTCGACGTCTTTTGTTAAGCCTTGCCAATTATATTTATTTTTGATTCTACGTATCGTTTCATTTATTCCACGATGTAAATTATTTTTTCCGGTGTGATGCTGGTCGAGAATGATCGGACGTTGGTCCTCGTCGGGAGTTCGTACTAAATTTTGACATATGATTAGTTTTAAGTCTTTTTCAGCAAAAATAAATGATAGGATTTCGAGAATTGGAAAGTCTAGATTGTTTTCAACATGGTAAGTTTTGGAAAGGTCTAATTTGTTTCGGTGTTTATATAATGTTAAAAATAAGTGTTCTACCACAGACTCTGGGTCGAAGGGTAGAGCGATAATGTAATAATTTCTTTGTCGGGTCGATTTACTGGAAACGATATTGATTGTATTGTTATAGAATTCGGGGTTTTCCTCGAAAATATCCTCGATAATTTGATGGTGAAGGTCTGTCAAGTTGTTTTGTTGGAAAAACGTTATGATGTTTTTATTTTCTCGATCTAATAGTTGTTTATTTGTGATTTGAATTTTGGAATAGTCTATTAGAGATTTGGTTTTGTAAAGGCGGGAGAATGTGTCAAATTCTCGGGCAATTTGTTCGTCAGTGATCTCGTCGTCATTGTCTGAGGTTTCATCTTCGTCTGAGTCTTCGTTTGAGTCTTCGTTTGCGGCTAGAATTTTTGAATAAAATTTGGAACATTCTGAAAAGTGATTGATTTTAATTCTGGACAACGCGTCCGCGTTTTTATTGATTTTTCCGGGTTTGTATATTATTTCGTAATCGTATTCTTCGAGTTTTAAGCGCCAACGGGCTAGTCTACTACCTGGGTCTTTTATGGAAAATAACCAAGTGAGTGGTCGGTGGTCGGTGACGAGTTTGAACTTCCTTCCGAATAGATATGGCCTAAAATGCTTTACACTCCAGACCAAAGATAAAAGTTCACGCTCAATGGTTGAATACTTAGTTTCCGCGCCGCATAAAGTTCGAGATGCGTATGCGATTGGCAAATCTTTTCCTATACTTCCTTGTGAAAGTACAGAACCTATTGCAAATGCACTAGCGTCTGTAGTTAGGACAAAAGGTTCATCAAAGTTGGGGTAGATCAATATCGGGGTAGTTGTCAAAGTTTGTTTTAGGGTTTCGAATGAATTTGTACAGTCATTGTCGAAATTGAAAGGTATATCTTTTTGTAGCAACTTAGTTAAGGGTTTTGAAATTTTGGAGAAATTAGGAATGAAGCGTCTATAGTAGCCTGCTAGACCTAGAAAAGATTTAATTTCTTTCTGATTTTTGGGTTGAGGAAAATTTAGAATTGCTTCGACTTTGGCAGGGTTTGGTTTTACACCATCCTTTGTAATAAGATGTCCTAAATAGGCGACTTCCTTGCGAAGGAATTCGCATTTGTCTGGCTGAATTTTGAGGTTGGCTCTTTGTAGACGTTTGAAGACTTCTGTTAATCGGGAAATATGTTCGTGGATAGTAGGGGAATAAATAATAATATCGTCCATGTAGACGAGACAGCGTTCATTTTGGATGCCTAATAGAATATTGTCCATGACCCTCTGGAAAGTGGATGGAGCATTTTTTAGACCGAATGGCATACGTACAAATTCGTAGTGGCCATTCTCTACCGTGAAAGCTGTTTTTTGGATGTCCTTAGGATCGATTTCAATTTGGTGGAAGCCAGAGGCCAAGTCTAGAGTCGTGAAATATTGACATCTGCCTAATTGGTCTAGAAGATCAGAAATGTTGGGCAAAGGATACTTATCACCTATCGTTACTTCGTTTAATTTTCGGTAGTCAACTACGACGCGCCATTTCTGTTTACCAGAAGCGTCTAGTTTTTTGGGGACTACCCAAACTGGGGAGGACCAGGGAGAAATTGAAGGCTGGATAATGCCTTGGTCGAGCATTTTCGAGACTTGTGATTTTACCTCTTGTTTATGAATTTGGGGGTAACGATAAGATTTAGTGAAAATTGGTTTAGAATCGTTAGTGTCTATTGAATGTTTGATTTCATTGGTAAATGTCAAGTTGTCACCTTCTAAATAGAATATGTCTGAAAAGTCTAAACAGAGTTGAGTAATTAGTTCACTCTCCTCATCGTTCAAGTGATCTAAGCGTAATTGGTTTCTTATTTCGTAATTTCTGTCTATATATTGGGAATCCGGATTTTGAAGATTTACATTAAATATTGACCTAAATTTTTGGACGGGTTCAAGTTTAAGATTTGAAAATTTTATTGTTTTCGGAATTGCATTTGAGTTTATTACTGTCGTCAAAAATTCACCATTGTTGTCTATTTTGACAATGGCGTTCGGTAAACGTACCTTTTCGTTTTCCTGGGCTATTAGTATAGCTTCGGTATTTTGTAAATTACATTTAAGCTTAAAAATCTTTTCTGTGCGTGGTTCGATAGAAATTACATTTTGGTTTTTTGTTTCGTTTAAATTTTGATTTTTAATCGGGCTCCAGAGTGTAGTTAATATATTATCGGTAACTTGATACAATGGTACGGTTTTGAAATTAGTGATTAATTGTCTGTTTTTAATGTCTATTAAGCAATCGTAATGGTCCAAAAAGTCGGCACCTAAAAGTCCGTCAAATTCTATATCTAGATTATGAATGTAAACTTTGTATGGATCATTCGGATTGAAAGGTATGAGAGCAGATTCAGTGATATTAATTTTTTCGTCTGTTATACCTTGTATAATTACATTTTCGTGGGATCGACGTTTATAGTTTTCTGCCGTTTCGGGTTTGAATATAGAGATACCTGCGCCTGTGTCTATCAAGATTTTGAAACGTTTAGTGATGTCTTCTATGTAAAATAAATTTTTGGAGTTTACGATATTTAGTTTGTAGCGGGGTGTTTTTACATGAATTGATTTTCCGGGAAGTTCAGGTTTGGGTCGAAACTGTCCTGGAGGTTTATCGCTTGGACTTGATGAGAAATTTGGTCCAGCTCGTCCGTTTGTTGTGTCGGAGTACTCGTGGAATACTCCGGGCCTATGCAAAAATCCGGAGGATTAGCAGTATAATCCTCGTGCTGTTGAGATTGAGAATTAGCAGTATAATTCTCGTACTGTTGGGGTTGAGAATTAGCAGTATAATTCTCACATTGTTGGGTTCCAAAATCGTAATCATAATCATTTTCGTTAGAATAATTGGGAGAATAATTGGTAGAATAATTTACAGGATAACTTTCATATTGGTTTGGGCTATCAGTGTAGTTATCATAAGGTTCTTGATTTAGGTGATGTGTCTTTTGTTGATTAAACCTGTTGAAATTTGGGTTTGGTTGGATGGCAGAAGGTCTTTGTTGGTTGAAGTTTGGATTTGGCCTGATAGCTGAGGGCCTGTTCTGTTGAGAATAATTTTGCTGTTGGTTACAGAAATTTTGGAAATTTTGCGGTCTATGATTAGATGTGAAATGTTGCCTTGGAAGCTGTGCTTGATTAGAATAAGCATTTGGTGTGAAATTGGGAGATGGGGATTGATAGTTTTGCCTTGTGCGGCATTCATTAACATGGTGTCCGCTTCTTTTGCAGAAGGTGCAAAATTGTGGGGAGTTTGGACGTCTTTGTGGGTTTTGAATGAGATTTTTATTTGGAACTCTATTAGAAAATTTTTGTGATTCAAAATAGGATAATTGCAATTCACGTTTAATGCGGTTTATTGCGTCTAACATGTCGCCAGGGTTACCAGCCCTAATGATTTGACCTAATTTGGGTTCTAATCCGGTTAATAAAGTAGTCAATGTCATATTTTCAATGAGGTTACATTGAGCAGTTTTTTCCTCTAGAGTTAGAGTCTGCTTTTGCACTGCTGCGTGCATTTTCGCGTTGTGCGTTTGTAGTCTTGATACAAATATTAGTGCGGTTTCGTTGGGTAACTGACGAATCCTCTGCAGATCCTGAATCAAAGCTGTCAGGTCGCGAGAGTCGCCAAAATGAGCTTCAAGTAAGCTTTTGATTTCTGCCCATGTAGCAGGGTTTCGGGAATTTATTAATTCTGCGGCTTTTCCGCGTAATTTATTTTTTATGTGAAGCGTTAATAAGACGCGCTGATCATCAACAGCGATCCCCTGAGCGGTTATGCAAGCTGAAATAAATGTTTGCAAGAATATGGGGTTGCCGTCAAATTCGGGCACTATGGAAAATATTTCGCTTAACCTATAAGCTTCAATATTTATTGTTTCGTTCGCCGTGATTGAATTGTTTGCATTGGAATTGCTTACGTTTGTAGCCATTTTATTTATATTATTTAGATAATCGAATAACTTAAAACGCCTTTTTCCAATTTAAGTTAGTACGCTACTGGTGTTTTAAAAAAAATTTTTTTTATATGAAACGTGCAAGAGTGTGTTATTTATTCTGTAATATTTAAAATTTATATTATGAAATAGCTAGGTTAATTCGAAAAACGCGTTTGGTTTAAAAAGCGTTTTGAGTTTGGAAATAGTATATCTCTGATAATTTTATATTTTGCACACACGGTATTATAGAACACAAGCTTGTCTTACGGCCTTAACCTTAACCTTTTATGTGGTATGCAATATTATATTACGATAAAAATGCTAAGATAACAGTGGTACGTGATTACAGTTAATTAGATAAATTCGCACTTAAAGAGTATATGATATTACCATAAAAATAATGTTACGATAGGAACAGTGTATGATTACGGTTATTTATATAGGTCACACAATTATAATCAAGATATTTTGTTTCGAGTTTAAATAAAATTACTACCTTAGATATTAGAACTGTATGTAGCAATGCAATGTATTTTGATAAAATAAGATGTAAAATTATGTCGTTGTTTGCAAATAAATGTTTGCGAGATGATTCAAAAATGACTTACCCTAAATTTTTCATTCCTCGTGGTCCAGTTGAATGCGACTTCGTGAGCTTAGCTTCACCAAAGGTCTCTCTCTGCCAGGGGTGTCACTGGGTGTTCCTTCCACAGGGTTGCCTTTGATGCCGAAGACACCAACGATGGGACGGGATGAAATTCTTACTTGCTAATTGTTGAATCGTGTTGATTTGAAATGTTGCTTTGTTGCTTGTATTTCTTGATAATTATTATTGTTTCGCTTCTGTGCGTTTGAGAATAATGTAGGTTCTTCTGAACAAAGGATTGGGATCCACCACTACAGCTAAGAAGTTCTCCTTGTTCCAGAAGCTCTTTTCGTCCGGTTAGGCACCTTTTTCAGATGGACTCCTTGTTCCCTCGGATATGTTTGCTACTGGTTAGGCTCCCGAACTGCGTGTTTTTCAGATCCGCCACGACTGCGCCAATGTTAGATAGTGGATTGTTTGAATAACTTTTTAAAAACTTTATTTATTACACTTGAGTCAACGTTGACTCGTTTTAATAAGATACAATAATAATTTTGAAGTAGTTTAATCTGAAGTGAGTATAAGACTGATTACAAAAAGGTTGTTGGTAATATTTATAATGTTTTGAGAACAAAGGAAACAGTGTTGCTGATTCAGCACAATCAGGATTACTTAGAATTGAAATACACTGCTCATGCAGCGTGAGCGGTTATTGAGAAGAGCTGTTACGCAGTATGTAATACGATATGTTTGAGAAGGTTAAGCCTGTCTCGATAATATTATATATCATAGTATATTTCTAATATAACATATATATATATAAGCTATCAACCAATTCCAGGTTCCAGAAAAAATACACACATGTATAACTTATAAGTTCAAACAAGGAAATTGTTTAAAATGATTGTGAGTCGAACCTTATTAATTTTATTTTTACAAGTTATCAATGATTCATTATAAAGGTCAATGTAATTACATAGATTATTGAATTTTTGGGACAAAGCGTAAATTGCCGATTTGATAAGTATGTTACATTTTGGAATTGGTAGGTAAAAGCAATGTTCATTTCTGCCATGCAAACGTGGAACTCGGAAGTTTAGTTTAGTTAAAAGGTCTGGGCAGTCTATGTTAGTATGGACTAGCTTGTAAATCAATATGCAAGAGTAATAAATCCCGCAATTTTCAAGAGACAGAAATGAAAATCTGTTAAATAATTTGGCACTCTCTCTTCCCTGCGGTGGGTAGATGCCGTCATCCTTAAGATATTTCGTAAGGATTCTTTGACGAGTTTCCGGCAGATTTATATATTTATGGTATATTGGACACCAGATTGGTGAGCCATATTCTAAACATGAGCGATCATATGATTTATATAGTGTGAGATAGGTGATTTTTATTGCACTGACCCTTTCAATGACATTTATGTGTTGTAGAGTACGATACATTATTAGAATATTATAAATCTCTAAAATATTCAGCGATATCGCTTGTGGTTGTGCACGTTATTATAGTTAACTGAAACGTTTCTTATAGGTTTCGCATAACAGAGTGTTGTATTTTCCTGGTACTCTGAAACCATAAATATCTCTTGTAGGAAAAATTTAAGTGGTAAATAAATTGTATGTAAGAGTGTTACAATCTATGATAATATTCTATAAGGACAAAAAATACTGCATATTTTATTGATGAGCATTCCACCAACCAAGCTGCCATCATCGGGAGAAGATTAAAATTAGACATATACTAAATATATCTAAACGATTATTAACTTCCTTATTTTTTTTCAATAATCTGTGACGAGTTTCATTGAAATTATAGCAATTATAGCAACTGACAGAGAGTATAATCTTCATACTTATCTAATTCTACTTGAGGTAGTATTATATGTTTAAAGGTGGTACAAGTACTCCTTTAAGCTTAAGTAGCAGTTACAGAATAATAGCAAACAAAAGTAAATTTCAGCCATCAGGATTATGTTAATAACTTTAAACTTATAAAAGTTAAAAGTATAACTCCATGACTATTTAGATTATGATATAATTTTGTTGGGCGAGGCTTCAAATGCTATAAAAAAATTTAGACAATAAAAGATTAATGACAGAATTTTAGTATAAATATACCAAATAGTCACCTTTTACGAACTGTCCAATAAAAAGGAAATTGTTTTCAAACTGTTTTGTCTACTATGGCCTATTATTGGCAGTTATACAAAGAAAATTCTGTTACTTTGAAGTAGTCTGACTTACAGAAACTAAATCAAAATAGTATGCAGAACGTGAAAAACGTACAGAAAAATATAATTAAATATCAGTTATTTTCATAAAGTTGTTAAATGGACATAGGTCATGTAACATTACAATAGTGGAGTAAAAATAATGCTAAAATTCGAAATAAAGACTACCTAAAGTAAGTTTTTAAATGCACTCGAGTACCACCTTCAAAGGACCCTAGCTCCCTTGAAAAGTATTTCTAAATATATGGCTACATGGACTTTTCTTCATACGTGTACAAATACTATATGTATCCAAAGTTAGGGACATAAATTTCCAGTCTGTATATCTCGGGAGGCGCAAATTAGCACATCTTTAACAATAGTTATTGTTTTTTTAATTTCTAGTAATATTTTAATAGCTTTAACTTATGAAGTGAAAAGTAAACATTTATAAACAACCAGTTTAAAGTCTATATAAATGTTTACTTGTGAACTTTTATTATATTTTTCGATTGTGTCAAAAATACTCAATCTATGACGACTAAAATCCGTTTACATGGCTTACTGGGTAACAAATCATCATTATTATTGTCAATACATCAAAGCATTAGGAAAAAAATAGCATTGTAATATAGTTTTGTGAAGTGTTACGATATATTTATGCGACAAATAGACACACATTATATAGAAATACAATAAAAGTATAATAAATATAAAAATAAAAGGCAAACTAGCAAATAACATATTATAAAAATACGACATTTGTGTGTATTTGCGGTAGACCATCAAAATAGCACGTCAGTTTCTCACAGTGTGTTAAATTCAAATGTAAGTTTAAAATGTCAAGTTGAAAGCTATATGCTTGATGTAGTTGCTTCGATTACGTTTTGTGACATGTTGAAAGCTCTCAAAAAGGTGGCATAAAAAATTAAAGTTTTTAACTAATCTCAGTCAGAGATACGAAATAAATTAGTGTTTCATAATCTTCCGAGAACTTTGAAAAGCTCATGAATTAAGCTCCATCTAATACGATTTCCTTTCCGAACGGATTTCCTTCAATAGGCTTGAAGGATTTGATAAGTACTTGTAAAACTGGAAACTGTAACTGAGATTTAGTTAAATGATATGAAAAATATTTCTGTAGTTGCTTTACGGGTCAAGGCGGAAGAATGGACAATTGTATAATAATATGCGGGGATATTCCCTATATTATAATATGATGAAGTGTCACATATGAATAATTTTCCAACGTAAATAACAGAAATTCTTACTTTTAGCTTTATTTGTTGCCTTGTTCAGCTGCCATAAAACTGGTTTTATTTTTAGGACGGCGTAAATCTGGTTTTCATGTAAAAACAAATTTTGACCTCAATACAAGATTTGGAGTAGTTAACACTTGGTCTTTGTCGTTTCGAATCTGTTCTTACATAAGACAAATTACTGTTGTCCTTAAAGTTTCTCGGTTACTGGAAGTTTCAGAGTGTTAACTTTATGATTATTTAATTTGAAATAAACTATTTTTCTATCGCATATTATAAAAAAAATGTATTTGGAATCGTTTTCAAAAAATTCGAAACAGTAGTTTGTCAATTCGAACTGTATTCTCTTAAGCATTATATGACCCAATATATCAGGTTTTCTTACTTACAAATAACATAAACTACATTCGAAATATTATTTTCCTCCTTAATTTCTTGCTAATTATAAGTTTCCCCCGTCATATTTTTTTCGCTAATCTGTTAGGGTGTCAATCTTGCATATTTTTCAATAAAAATATGGTCTGTTTCTTCTTTGGTAATTGCAATTACATGCCTAGTATTATTGTCCACCGCTACATTTTTCTTTTCTTTTTTCAGATGTGTTGCATAATTTTCACTAAAAGTCTTTCGTTTTTTCCATAATAAGTTTGTCAGTTGCATGTCAAATATTATTTTCTCTGTTAAAATTTTTTTCAGATTTACCACTAACAGGCAGACATAAGAACAGACGGGCAAACGGACAGATGGACAGGCCGTTAGTTAAATACACAGACACACTGACAGGCGGAACTTAAAAATTTTAATTTTCGTATTTACAAAATCTGTAACCTGAATATCCAAATAAATCTGGAAGGATGATTTTTCCATGATTACAACTCTTCCTTTCGTGAAGAGAAGAAAATGAAATGAAAGAGAGAACGAAAGAAAGAAAAAGATTAATTACAATATATGAGCAATAGAAGGTGGATAAGAATACACAATTTATAAAAAATTATGAAAGAACATATTCATTCTTAATGTACTGAAAATACAGAGGCAAATATCAATCACAATTAAATAGTATAAAGGGATATACGGAAGAAACTAATTATGCATCAATATTTTCTGAAACCGATTACAGTATATCGACTTCAAACAAAAATTTCCCAATTCGAAGTATTAGTTCACTCATTAAACGAGCACAAATTTTAGCCCGATGTGAATTTATTCAGAGCAGATTCACGCCATTTACGATGCAGTGAGCTATGCTAAACTGCTATCTATATTATATTCTATAGCATTTAGAGAAAAGGCTACATCATGTTATACAACTATTCTAGTAAGAGAGTACCATTCAGTATGGAGTGCCACAGGAGACAGTTCGTGGGCTGCTTGTTATTTCTATATATATCTATATATATATATATATATATATATATATATATATATATATATATAAATGTATTACTAAGCCAAAAATCCAACTAATTTGCTATTCAAAGATGAAAGTATTTTAGATAGTTATTTACTTCAGATATTTGTATTCAAACATATAAATCTAACTGTTTCTAACAAGATCATGGTTACGATACTCGTGTAAGGTGTTCTGGCGTCTCCAAAGATTCTAAATGTTTAACAACGGTAGGACAAAAATGTCACATATACTTCCGTTCAAGATACTATGCTCAATTTTGCCAGATGACTGAAGCATGTTGTGTGGCAAACACGCTTAGTTAGATTGACTGTCCCGTTCCGGGTTCAATCCCCAATGCCAACACTGGCAAGGTCGATGGGTAATGGATGTTGTCTGCCTTGTTTTCAAATATGGAACCTTATTATGGACAGCCTTGGCTTTGAATTTTCTGGTTGTCCCCTATATGTAGTGTTTTTATGATATGTTTTATACTACTATTTTAAAATTTGGCTGGATCGTAATTTTTTTAGGCAATTGACACAAAAAATTACGTTTTTAGGCAACTGTCACAAAAAATGACGTTTATCGGATCTGACAGCATTCCTAAAGTGTCATCTCTTTGTGCTAATTTGTCAATCTTATTTTTTTGGTCGCTTTTTATTATTTTTGGCAGCTTTTACTTCACGGCCGCACTTCACGGTCGCATGTATTCCTTGATCATCACTAATATTTGAAATATGTCACGGCTTGTCAATAAACTACCTAGTGATGTCTTCATTTGTTTTCGTTGAAAACGAATTAGAACTGTCAGTTTAGTAGTCTTCTTGCAAAATTTTGACCATGTCTCTAGTAATTTATACGAAACAATTTAAAAAATACTTTTATGTCCGACCATGTTATAAAGGACTGTTTCTGATAGAGTTTTACGGTTATAAAGTACCGCTTTATTGTACTAGTAAAATAAAGTAACTTTATTTTACTATTATGTCGGATTTAGTCATAATTCTTTCCAATAATGAGCCGCTGTCAGTTTTTGACGTTTTCAAATAAATATGTACAACAGTCATAAAAATGTATTGAATTATTTTTTTTCGTTAATAAGTCAAATATAACAGTCGGACAATGCTTTGTTTGCAACTTGTCCATAATAAGGCTTCATTGAACTCGCCCTCTTTATGGCATTACTCGCAACGGCCATAAACCGGACTCGTTCAATAAATTATGGACTTGATACATAAATAGCCATTATTTTACTTTTTAAGAAAGTTGCATAACAAATGTTGTGTGCACCTTGGCCAAATGATCTTTCTCGGCCCTAGTCGAAGTTTGTTTTGCCTCGGCTGTGCCTCGGCCGCAAACCTCGAATTTTGATCTTGATACACAAATAACTATTCTCGAATCTGACAGCATTCCTAAAGTACCATCTCTTTGTACTCATTTGTGAATTTTATTTTTTGACCGCTTTTACTTCACGGCCTCATTAATTGATTATCATAATATGTGAAATGGAATTTGGCTTAAAGAAAAACTAAAAGTAAGCAGTAGTTTAAAAGCTTCATTATGTATATTTCAATTAATAAATTGAGATACAGGAAAATAACATATAAAAAACTTTATAACTTTTTATTATTATTATTATTATTATTATTATTATTAGCCGTTACTCGAGTCCGAGTATAAAAATGTTACAGTCGATAAATTGTGTACAATAAAAAACAAGTAAAAGGTGTACTCTATTGTAATTCCCATTCATCTACGGTGCACACGACTATGGCTATAGAGGCCAATTCGGGAGAGCACATGTCGACTGCAGTCAGGACAAACATAGACCTGGTTAGGTCTTGGATTCGGCCTTCTTGCAGCAACATTTCCTTGATAGCTGGCCACAACCCCTCGCCATTCGGTTCTGTCCGCTGCAAGTTGTTCCCATTGCTCGTCTGCAATACCGCAGGATTTTAGATTTTCATGGAGAGCGTCTTTGAACCTCTTTCGTTGACCGCCACGCCTTCTTCTACCGCTTAGCAATTCACCATAAAGTGTACATTTAGGAAGGCGGTTATCATGCATACGATGAACGTGACCTGCCCATCTTAGGCGTGCTCTTGAAATAAGCACCTCAATTGGAAGGCTGTTTGCTCTCTTGAGTACTTCCACGTTTGATATGTGATGGAATCAACGGATTTTCATCATACTTCTGAGGTGTCTTTGCTGAAAACGTTCTAATTCTTTCACATGATGACGGTAAGTGACCCAGCTTTCACATCCATATAGCAGTGTTGGAATAACAACTGCTCTGTAGACAGCCATTTTCGTTGACAAAGCAAGGTCGCGGTTGTCAAATACTCTCTCTCTAAGTCCCCAGAGTGCTCTAGATGCAGCGTTAATTCTATTGCGAATCTCGCTGTCCATGTTTGCTTTGTCATTAACAACGTTGCCTAAGTAATTGAACTGATCCATCACCAAGAGAATTTCCGTTAAGTGTAATGTCTATTTGGTTCACTTTATAACTATGTTATTTACTAATGACAGAAATGGCATGCCTTATCAATAAACTATCTAGTGACATTATCATTTGTTTTCGTTATTAACTTGAGGCTTCTTGCAAAATGTTGTCTATGTTTCCAGTAATTTGTACGAAACAATTTTTAAAATATTTTATTTTACTTTTTGAGACAGTTCTGTTGCATAAAAAATGTTGTGTGCACCTTGACCAAATGATCTTTCTCGATCTTATCCGAAGTTTGCTTGGCCTCGGCTGCAAGCTTTCAATTTGACGGAGAAAAATCAATTTTACGGTCTTGATACACAAATAACTATTGGATCATCCTAGAAACAAAATTAGCTATATTATAAGAGAAGAAAATCGTAATTGATTAGCAATTAAAAAAGTCACATAAAGCTCATAAATATATATACCATAATAAAAAGCAATAAATCCTACACTTTTTTTCTTTGAATATTTTGAAATAGAGTATGGGAATACTACAAAACTCTGGTTAATTCACTGATTTTATTAAATTCGATTAATCTGGTGCTAATTAAATTAAAATTATCTGTTATAAGCAGCATCTATTAATGCCACTAAACCATAATTAATTATCACCAATTTGCATTTCTGTTTTCGACATGTGCAAATAAACATTGTGAAATTAACAACTAACATATTTCCATATCTGAGGAACGTCACCAAGTATGTCTGCAATTCTAATTATGCCAGTGTAAGCTGCTGGCTGTGACAAAGCCGGGAAACTACTGTTTTAGCTTTGATGAGCTTGTACATGGCTTTCTCTACACCAGGCCTTAGAATAAATATTAAGAAAATAGAAGACTTATTATGTCAAAAATTTTACTTGAATGTTTTGCGACGTTTAGTTATTAGTGTTAAAATTGTAGATTGTATTGTCCTCTTCAAAAACAAATCACCAAATCTACAAAATAATACAATTATTGGAAAAAAGCCTTTGCGCCTGTGACGTTTACGTCAAAAGAAAAGTCAGAGGTTATTTTTTACAAATAATATAAATCGGAATAAACACAGAGATAATTTTGCTGACGTTTTGAAAAGTAGTCTCTTTCCGTTTTCAAAGTTTTTTCGAAGAACTCTTATTCGTTGTGTATGTTAAATACACAGCTTTAAGATTCTGTATATGTTATTTCCATAGATACTTACTACTTATACAGAACTGATGATATTTTTTTTAGATAATGCTGAGTTTGTTAAGTTCCTCTTTTAACATTGGTAGCTGGGTTGTACAAATATCTATAAAACATGTTACGGACCTCTAGCGTATGCGACCCACCATACGCTTTAGCGTTTTGTGGGCCGCAATATAACAACTGCTATACGTCCGAAACACATTTCGCTATTCTCCACGGGAGGGCGACACGTGATCAGCAGAGGAAACGGAAGCAACCATTGTTTTTGGTGTGATTGTTTTTGGCATGGTTGGTGTTAATTAGTTGGTAATTCTTCCAACCTCGGTTTTATCCAAGGCATCCTCGTGGATTTTAGAATAATCAACTCAAGAAAATTTCCTCAATCTGTTGTTGTTCCGTTTAGCGGAACATTTTGTGTTTGTGAGTAAATTTTATCTGCGGAAGCAGGATATTAAATTACACAAGGTAAGCAAGCTAACCTCTTCACGCCATCTTGCCCGTTCTCTACCCACGTGTTTCGCAAATTTGCAGGCTTTCCTTTGAAAATACAGTGTCAACTTAAAAGTCGGACTCGACCCCATTTATCCGACTGTGGCTTCGAGGAGTTTTGGTGGATTGTTCCTTCATCAGTGAGGTAAATTATGTTTCATTTGTAGGTTATGTCAGAATTGCTCACATTAAGCACGCTTCACGTGCATTTCTGACTTTGTAAATTTAAATCATGATATCTTTAGGGCTCTACGGACGGGGCTTCTACACACGTCAGTGAGAGTTCCACGGACGGGGCATCCACACACAGTGAAAGGTTCCAGGGCTGGTGAGGCTACGATCAACCCCATCCTTGGGTCCATTTCTTGTGTCCCGAAGGCATCTCTGTAGGGCTTCAGTTCTTCCACGTCCGGACTCGGTATCGTACCACCCTAAATAAGTGTTGTGTTATTTGTTTTACTTACCGGGGACCACCTTCAGTGGTTCGGCTGGATGTCAATTCATAATTTGCATTTTTAACTTGTACATATTTACAGATTCTATGCATTTACATATATTTAAGGAGGTTCTTTAAATGAGACCTTTGTGGCAGAATCTATGACAATTTTATGATCATATTATAAACCGATGTGTAGCTACACGAGGCATTTTATGAATGTGTTGTAACTGCTTAATCGTGAAATCTTGGCCACAACTGTGAATATCGCCAGGTTATATGCTAGAGAACCAATTTTGTAAATTGAATAAAATAGTGCATTTCATTTTTAAAGAAAGTGTCATATGGAAAAACTCAGTGATTTGTTAAGTAAGTAAACTAATAATTTATCATAGTTTGTGTAAGCTTGGGCTTAACGCCCTGAGATAGTCTAAGCTAGAGAAATTTTATCGTAGGCACGTACATCACTTTCCGGGTCAAGTTTGCCTACGATATCTGCTACGCTACAGTAGCCCAAGTGATTTCGTTACGTAATATCTGATAATCATTAAGATCCAACATATCTATTTGTTTATGTACGGTGTAACTCGTAGCAAACAATGAATCTACGCATTTATCTTCATTTAAAAATAATATTTGCTGATTCTTTAATTTTTCTTTTTTCTTATCTGCCTCTTTTGTTACAATTTTTGCCGAATCTCAGTTTATTCTATGTCCGTTTCCCAAGCATGTTCACAAAAATCTTCGATTTCTGAATTTCATTCTTTCTACCTCACACACTGAAAGGTATGGATGACTCACCCACATAATATTTATCACATTCGCACGGGATATTGTAAACACAGTTTTTTAAATTCTGCTCCCGGTTTATGGGTTTTGTTTTTGTTAAAATAGATCTCAAAGTGTTCCTCGTTTGAACCGTCCTAACATCAGATTTGTCACCTGTATGGCGTAGCCTCTCCGATAGTCCGTATACATAAGGAATTGTTGCTGTATAATGATGTTCAGGATTTTTGTCGTACCTGATTGTCCCTATTTTCAACATTTATGAAAACTCTATCAACAAAGGCTTCAGGGTATTGATTTTGTACGAGAACCTCTTTGATAAATTTTTTCTCGTTATTTAATATTTTATTATTAGATGAAATTATTTTGGCCCTATCGTATAAACATTTTACAACACCACTTTTAACATTTATTGACTGATTTGAGTTAAAATATGTGTTGGTTTTCTATAACCGCTTGTTTCAGTTGTATTATTTACCCTTTTAATTAAAACATCTAAAAACGGTAGTTCATTCCTACATTCTACTTCTAATGTGAATTTAATAGACGATTCCTTACTATTTATATTAAAAAAAAACTATCTAGTAAATGAGGCTAAATTGCAAAGATGTAGTCAACATAGGTATATTAGGTATTTCAAACGGGGAACACTTTGAAATCAATTTTAACAACAACAAAACCGATAAACCGGGAGCAGAATTCAAAAAACTGTATTTACAATATCCTGTGCGAATGTGATAAATGTTATGTGAGTGAGCTATCCAAGCTTTTCAGTGTGAGGTTGGAAGAGCACAAGAATTACATTAGAAAGAATGAAATTCAGAAATCAAAGATTTGTGAACATGCTTGGGCAAACGGACATAGAATAAACTCAACATTATCTAAAAGAAAACAACTTCAGTTCTGTGTAAGTAGTAAGTATCTATGGAAATAACATAAACAGAATCTAAAGCTGTGTATTTGACATACACAGCAAATAAGTGGTCTTCAAAAAAAGCTTTGAAAACGGAAAGAGGCTACTTTCCGAAACGTCAGCAAAATACATTATTTCTGTGTTTATTCCGATTTAAAATATTTGTAAAAATAACCTCTGACTGTTCCTTTGAATTAAACGTCACAGGCATAGAGGCTTTTTTCCAATAATTCTATTATTTTGTAGATTCGGTGATTTGTTTTTGAAGAGGACAATACATGTGGTAGAAAACCCAGATAATAGGAAAGAATATTCGTAGAATGCCACAAATAACTTTCAGACAATAATCATCTAATTTATTATGCTCATGTATTGAAAACTAATGAAACAACAACATAACATATCTTTCAACAACAACAATAACGGTAGCAATAAAATAATATATCAATAAGGCACAAAATAACACAATAATAACAAGCTATGAGCGGAAAAATTTGTATCAAAAACAAAAAACACAAATGCAGATATTGTAATTAAGAATGTTCACAAATAAGAATTATATTTAATTAATTCACGAGATGACCGATTGATTTCCTTATCATAATTGAGTTATTTCCAATTTCGTTGGAGCATTCAACAATCCTCTGAATCAATTGAGCCTTGTCATTAATGTCCAAATTGTAGACCTCGCTCTTTAAGTGACCCCATAAAAAATAGTCAATAGGGTTCAAATCCGGGACCCTGCCGGTCATGAATCAGGCAGGGTTCGAGGTATGTTCTCTTAACATGATGGAGCTCCATCACATTTCTCCAATCAAATTAGAAATCATTTAGATGACACATATCCGGTCAGATGGATTGGTCGCGGAGGTCCTCATTCATGACCGGCATGATCCCCGAATTTGAAACATGTTGACATATTTTTATGGGGTCACTTAAAGAGAAATGGATATTAAGACAGGGCTCAATTAACTCAGAGGATTGTTGAATACTGCAACGAAATTAGAAATAACCCAATTATGATAAGAAAACCAATCGATCATTTCGTGAATCGCATCAGAACATCACCTAGCTGGGGGGGGGGGGGGGGGAGGACATCTTTCTATGGGTGGTTATGATTACCCTCGGTGTCATCTGTCCCCTATTGAACCATGTCCGTTTTCTTGTAAAACGCCCTGTATAAATATTTATATGACGCAATATTATAAAATAAACATTTATGTATTTAAAACAATGTAAAGATCGTATATATGATAGTAATTCTCTTACATCACATTTTATATGAAACAATGCATTGGATATTTGAGAAACTAATAGCCTAGAAAATACCTGATGCATTTAGTTTCCTCGAAATGGATATGGCGATTTAGAAATGGTCGTAACAGCAAACCGGGTTTTCGTAACAAGTAAACGAGAAGCTTCGCTGCTCATAAATTTCATCGATTAAACCGAGAAATAAGCGGAGATTCTTAAGTACTGATATAAAATCTATTAAGTACACAGAGGCAGCTGTGTGTTTTTAAATTATGCCATTTTGCGTGGACCTGTACCCTCTGATTAGTAGAATTATGTCTTCCATCAAACTTTCAAATTTTAATTATAAGGTTGTAAGTTTTATGACATTAAAAAATCTTTAATATTTTCACACAAACTATAAAGAAGTTGCTGTTAAAATGGCTAGTACAATAGTTTTATAATTTGAATTTTAAATATCTTTAAGTATCCAGGACTTATCTAATATGATCAATTAATATGTAAAGTTTTGAAATGTCTGAAAATTAATGCATGTTTTTTCCATAACGTGCAGTCTGTATTCATTTTAGGCCAGAAGTATTTACTGTTAATTAATTATTTAGTTGCTTGTATGCCTGAGTGGATTAAATTATGAAAAATTTGAAAAATATCGCGTCTCACTTTAGCGGGTATATAAAGTCGAAATTTGGAATTAGAAACATCACACCAAATCTCATCTTGCGAATTTTGAATTTTAACGTTCTGTAATACATATTTAATATTATTTTTGTTAGATAATTCATATTTTATTAATGTTTCTAGTTCCTTATCTCCAATTCGTTCATCTCTCAACGATTTTAAATTAAAATCTGGAAAATTTCCTGCAGATATATGTTCTATTATTGTGTGAGTTTGAGCATTATCAGGAATACACTGCTCTAGTGAAGATAAATCATCTATACTTGAAAGTGTATTAGCAATGATATTATCTTTACCTTTATCGTGTTGAATATTGTCGTAAATTGCGCTATAAATTCAATATAACGTATTTGTCTGGGACTTCTTTCCACATTTTTGACATAACAATTTACTGAGAGGTTTGCCTTGTTATCAATATCAATCAAACGTTTAGTCTTTATATCAACCATAATTTTGAAATTAAATAAGAAATCTGCTCCAATAATTAGGATAACTGAGATCGCCAACATTGAAAATAAAGGTAAAATCGCGTCGTAGCCCTAAATTGACTTTTAAATTTTATTTTCATAAGTATTTATCTTTAAATTGTTAGCTGCAGTGAGAACTAAATCATTATTCTTTTTGAAATATTCAAAAGCATTTCGTGGAATAACTGATAAATCGGCACCTGTGTCAATTACAAAATTGCAATTTATTAGTAAAGTCATAAATAAAAAAAAACTGTGATTGATATCTTGCAGATCGTTGTCTATCGCCTTGACGCTGGTCTCTGTTAGTTTTTTGTATTAAAATTCTGTGTGTTGTGAATTAAAAAGACAGCATGTTCCTCCACATTTAAAAGCTTTCTCTTTGTATAGCTGATGAAAATAACAAATTTTGTTATTAGAAAGATAGAATTTGTTTGCTCGATTCGGGGATCTCGTTCTAGAACGGACTCTATTCCAATAGCCAAATCACATTCATAGTTCGGTATTGAAGAATCTCGCACTGTATATCGTGGTTGTGTTTGCAACATAATAGTAATAGTAATTTAGTGGTGCATTTGATACATTAAAGATCAATTCACATATCAAAAAAGAGTAATCATATGCATATTCAAAAGATATTATACTACATATTCACATTTGATCCGTAGGCTCTCACATATTTAGTACAATACTAATTATTACTCACTTTTTTTGCACAAAAATTATTTGACCTTAATATATTTAGTGTAGTAATATAATAGATAAATTAAAATCCATAAAACAATAAGACAAACAAATTTAGACATGATTGAAAACAAAAATAATTAAAAGATCTTTCAGGTATTTGAAACATGCCCAAAAATTATGCGATCACATTGTAAAAATTCGTTAATACTATAAATAGCTTCAGCTATTAGCATATTTTTAATGTTATTTTTATATTTTTTAAATGGTAATAATATAAATAAATAAATAAATGCTTATTTGCCAATAATACATTGTTTTATAACATCTGTTGGTTTATAATATAAACAAATAAACACGTTAGTCTCACATAAGGTAAACCTTATTTTTGGGCCACTGTGTAACTTATTCATACTTATTGTTATTTTGCCGTACTTATGTGTTCAAAATTTCACATCTTCTTAACATATTTTCTAATAACATGTCTTTCTATTCCTAATTATAATAATACATATAATATGTACATCTAACTATTATCTCTGCTTAATTCCTGAGCCAATTAATACACCTATATTTCTTTACGACATATAAAGCAAAAATAAATGATTTTTTCACTTTTTTTTCTGTTTTCTTATTTTTGTTCAATTACCACCTGAATTTCTGACATTTCTTTCTCTAGCATGAACTGTTTTAATTTCCTTTTAAAAACATTGTATGAAACTGAATTTCTAACATGTATAGGTAAGTAGTTAAATAATCTAGGAGCTAGATATGTATAACATCTTTGTCCAATACTTTTTGTCGTTACATTTGTTTTAACCGTATATTTTACAGGCTCTAACTCATTGCGATAATTATATTGCCTTGTAGCCACAACTAAAAAGTATAATTGTCGCAGGTCTAAAATTTGTGCCTCGCAGAAGAGATCGTTGGAGGGGTAAGTATTTTCCCTACCGAGCATTATTTTAAGAAACTTTATCTGTAATATTAGCAGTTGTTTAATGTGGTTGTAGGTAGTACTGCCCCATTCAATGATCCCATATCTTAGTCTGGATTCTGTTAATCCATAGTATATTCTTTTTAAAGATTTTATGTTGAGAAAAGTTTTCATAATTCATAATGACTTTAATAGTTTGTGTCGTCTGCGTGTTTTTATGTCTGGTATAATAGAACTTATGTCATTTATATATATTAGAAACAGCAGAGACCCTTACAATGACCCTTGTGGAACACCAGATTTAATCTGTTCAATATTTGATTGGAAGTTATCATATCATACAATTTGGTTTCGTCCTGTAAGATAGCTGCTTAATTAATTTGCAATTCCAGGTCGTGCTGTTTTTGCGTAATTTTTGACTCAACGTATTCTGAAAACCTAAAGTAAGATAATTGAAAGTATGAAAGTAAGTAGTAACATCTCTTTCACTGTATTTATTTGCCTTGAATTATCAATAGGTGAAAAATTTGATGCTGATAAATTTGCGTGGATAGAAGAGATATTGGAATTTTTATATGATTCCTAAACTTTGTCCGCAATATCAATTATATCATTAATGTCTGATGGTGGAAGCAGTAATTGCCACGAAAACTGTATTTGGTAAACACCGTTTCCACAACTTAATTAATAAGTCCCGACTAACCATTTGAGAACCCCCCGCAGTACTTAACATTGACCTATAAAAATCAGAAGATTTAGAATCATCCACCTGCGACCTGACCGAACAAATCGTTTTTCTTCACTTGTAGTTAGTCTGTGAATAATTGCTTCTTTCAGGTTATTATAAAGATTATTTTCTGGTGGATTTCCAATCACATCATAGATATTGGAAATAATTTCCAACCGCAAATGTGCCAAAATGTGATAAAATTTTTTCCTATCATTTACAATTTTGGACAAGTTGAATTGTACTTCTACTTGAGTAAACCAAATTTCAGGTTTTGATATCCGAAAAGGTGGTAACCTAACTATTGTGGCAGTAAATTGCTCTTGACCATATTTTGCTATGTCTTGTGACAGTGGCATCTTAAATTTAGATTGATCGACTACTTCTTTATACGAAAAAAGGAAATAAAAATGTCGCATTATTTACTTCACAATGTTCTAAATGAAATAAATTAGGAAGAAATTAAAATAGTTTTTTAATCTAGTGTGAGTTTTTAGAGACTACAGTATTTGTAAAGCTTTTAGTACAAAATGTTGACTTAAATACACATTGGAAAATGCGCGCACTAGGATCATGAAGCAAAATATAACGTGTTATAGTAGAACTTATTAGAGCTGAATAGTAACATTCTCAAGAGACAAGCCTATCATCCTGCGGATGTCGTTTGTGTTCTGCAGGCAGCAGATAATCGTTATTGCAAACAATGTTAAACGAAGTTACTCTCCATAATCCATCAGAATGCCTTACAAAGTTCAGTTCAACAGATTTATTTATTTTTATTGCATTATTTTTTTATACACTGCTTAACTACACAGTTTTAATATTTATGTAAATTTTTCATCTAATATAGTTTCCGATCGTGACATATATTATAAATCAAAAAATTAACGGTTTATTACACCGTCTGCGGGGATGTATAGAACGATATTTATATGTTTTTGCTAGGAACTTGGTCAATATATGATGAATAATAATTTCCACTCTTTTTTTATTTTTCATTGTTCTATATAACTCATTATTTGAGGTTATATAGAATGTTGGTTATATGTGAATGTGAGGAACTTCAATGTCTTTCATATCAGACTAGTACATAACCTATATCAAACAGTTTTTGAGTAAATAAAAATTTTTTTTCGCCATAAAAATGATAAAGGAGATGGAAGAATATGAGATATCTTAAATGTTTTCAATAGATTTTTTAATTAAATATGAACTTAAACAAATATAATTTCACAGAATCTTTATCAGGGCAAATTCACAAACTAAAAATTTAGCAAATACAACCAAAGATGGATAAGATGATTTAAATTTATCTTAATTAGTGAAAAATTAGACTGACAATCACAAAATATCATTACGGAAAATATGCACACCTCTAATAATTGTATGAGTAGCAAGTATAAATGTTATTTGGGCAAACTTAATAATATTGGAGTCTGTAATGATTGGATAAACAAATGTTCTTATGAATTTTTACGACATTAGCAACAAATTGTCTTGTGTGTTACTTTATGGTATTTTCGTCATATGTGAAATTAAATTTCACAAATATATTTTTAACGATCTCGCTTTTTCTCTTCACTGGAAATTTGACGGCGGGAATATAAGGTGAATCCTCCTTACCCTCCATTATTTCGTCAGTGTCATCTTCTTCGTCATCTTCGTATTCAAGAATTTCATTTTCGCTTGTGATATCAGAAGGTTCTGCTTTTTTCTGGTTGATCAAAACCAGTAAGGCTGATAGATTTTCCAAATGGAATATCAATTTTTTTGGAACGGTTTTGTTTATGAGGTTTGTTTCTGCAGTGTTTGTTTTCATTATATCATCAAATGATTGCGTCAATGCCCCTTCATTTAACTCATTCTCTCTCTGTGGCCAAAGGAGACTCCGTAGAAGCTTATCTCTATTAGCAAGAATTATGCCAGTCTCTTGGAGTCCTGGTTCAATATTCTTCTTAAGATTGAGTTGTAAATCTTGTAGTAATGTCTTTAGCAATAAAGGAAACGAAGTTTTTGGCACCACGCCCCTATTTTTTCGTCTAATTCATTAACAATTTTCGCCATAAAATGTTTACCGGTCGAGATACATCCATATCCAAGGGCTGACTTATGTGGCTGCTGTTGGGAGCAAGGAATACCAATGATATATCATTTTCTTCACATTGCTTTATGATGTTAACAGATAAATGACTGGCAAGATTGTCCCCTATTATTTCCTGGTTCTCTTTTCAGGTATGGGAAGACCACCTTAGAAAACCTGTCTTCGAATATCTTCCTATCAAACCACTCACTAGGTGATCTGTTATATTGGATATTAGCAGAGCCACCCTCAAGCCATTCTGTGCATAAATTCTTGGCTTTATATACGACATATAAGGTAGTAGTGTCTCACCCCCTCACAAGCAAACATGACAGAAGTTGAATTTTTTGAAGTATCCAATATCCTTCTGGCATGTTTGTTTCCCATCTTTAAAAATACTTTTCTCTCCCCGGATCGTCGGTCATGTTTTTTAGTCGTAATTTACTATGTTACAGGGTGGATCGTCGGCGAGAGTGTTTTGAAGTTCGTTAAAATAATTGTTAATAGTTTCTGCGTTTAACTCTGCTCGTTATCGATTTATATTTTCGCAATTTCTTCTTCTTAATGCAGGATTTCTATTTAAAAAAGATTTTATCCAGTCCGGATCTGGGCTATTATTTTTAAAACATCTGACAGTTGAACCTTTTCTTTCAAGAAACAATTTTATAAACTCGTGTATATCTCTGGTAGTAAATGGATAACTATAGTGAGCTGCAAACAGCATGGTCTGAATAACCTTTTTCCTCTGCAACAGAAAATACTGGTGGTTCCTCAACTTATCAGAGTGCTCACTTCTATATTTTTGGTACAAAGTAGTTTTAGTTCAAATGTGCTTTTAGAGAGCGGAATATTAACACATAATATTTTTAGTCGCAAACTCCTCTATTAAATCCTTATTTTACTATAAGGAACGTAACCAAACTGCAACCAACAGCTACTCTCCGGGCTATGTGCCCCACCGAGCGCTGAATTACAAGTTACAAGCCTGGCGTGTTAAGTGTAATAATTGCATATTACCATCAAAACGCTAATGCTTCGATTACAACAAACACCAGCCGAAAGATTGATCCTACTTAAAGGAGCTCTCGTGCCAGTCGTCACACACCACTTGCAGACTGCAGTTTCGAGCTGTTGGCTCTCGTCAGTGCAAGGTAGGCATGTGACGACCGACACGAGGATCACTTGACCATTTAGTACATTTCGGTATTTTTGGGATAGCGACATGTAAAATAGTCAGCAGGCGCCATCGAGCGGTCCAGTGTCTGTTGCAATCGAAAAAAGTAGAATCAGTCTTTCGGCTGGTGTTTGTTACAATCAAAGCATTAGCGTTTTGATGGTAATATGCAATTATTACACTTAACGCGCCAGGATTGTAACTTGTAATTCAGCGCTCGGCGGGGCACATAGCCTGGAGAGTAGCTGTTGGTTGCAGTTTGGTTACGTTCCTTATAGTAAAATAAGGATTTGATAGAGGAGTTTGCGACTAAAAATATTATGTGTTAATATTCCGCTCTCTAAAAGCACATTTGAACTATGCTAAGCCCAGTCAGGCTATTTATCTTTCGATTGCAACAGACACTGGACCGCTAGATGGCGCCTGCTGACTATTTTACATGTCGCTATCCCAAAGATATACATAGCCCGGAGAGTAGTTGTTGGTTGCAGTTTGGTTACGTTCCTTATAGTAAAATAAAGATTTGATAGAGGAGTTTGCGACTAAAAATATTATGTGTTAAAGTTGTTTTAGGTACCCCGTATCTATGAGTAGCCTGACCGAATGAGAGATCATCATCATCTACTGCTGCTAGTGCCTTTTCGACATTTGCTGGACTATAATTTCTTCTGTACTGAGTTCCTAATATATGTTTATGTTTTATAGACATTTTTAGGTGTTCTGTATAACCCTGCAAATGAGTTATTTGTTAATAATAAATATTCTTACCAAGAGAGATGGCAGAGGAAAATGAAGTAAGAAGTTGTTGTTAAGGTTATGTTTAAATATTTCTTCCATTAGAGTAGGTACCTATCTAAAGTGCCAGGGGGCCTGAGTCCTAGAGGAGACTATTTGATTGTTGTAAACCTTTCAAAAATAAACACTGACAAAATGATCAATTTTCTCACATTAACTCGTTTTATATTGTATCACAATACCGTGCAGACACCAAAACGTGATGACTGTACAAAGCAGAATGTGCAAATATTTGTAACGGAATATCGGGAGCGGGAAATTTGAAATAACTACGCATCGTTCTATGTAACCCCTGCCGTTCTGTATATCCCCCGGAGACGATACCTATCGTGAATTTATCATGATGAGAATACACTTTTTTCTTGATTCGCAACAATTACTCTTGGAAAGTATATCATTTGTTAAATTATTTTAAGTAAGATTTTACTCTCGTATTATTCATAATCTGTACTTCTAAGAAATATCTGAAACATCCAAGAAATTGTAAGGTTTCTTGGTTTTAAGTTCTATTCTATGTAAAACTTCTTGAACTTCATTAAGCAGCCAGGCCTCTGCTACATGTTTGTTATTGTTACCAATGAGAGCCTCCATGGGTATTGAAGTTATAGATTTATTGAACGTAGTGTTTAAAGCACTTTGTATCTGTTTTACGTACATATCCCAGACATTTGATTCCTTCCCTGCTATTGTGGTGGCAAGCATATTAATAATCGTTTTATTATAGCGCTCACATTGTCCACTAGCGTGGTGAGGCAACTGCATTTAGGATGTGCTATATACCATAACTTTCACAGAAAATACTAAAATTTCGTGACGTGAATGCTGTTCCTCTATCACTTATTATTCTCGCGGGTACACCGAATTAAGATATCAAGTTAGTAAAAGTTTTTACCACATTTTTCGACTTCTGGTCTAGAACGGCTTCAATAACGCAAAATTTCGTGAAGGCATCAACAATAACTAACAGGAATTTATTGTTCTTTTTACTGGTTTCGAAAGGGCCTACGTGATCAATATGCACTTTGTGAAATGGAAGTGGCGTCTTTCCTATTTGATGAAGTGTGCCTACATTCTTATGTGCTGTGTTTTTATAATAAGCACAATTTAAGCACGCATTCGCATACTTCGTTACAAATCTCCTCATTCTTGCAAAACAATAATTAACCTGTATTCGTTTTAACGTGTTTTCAACACCGAGTTGTCCGGCTCCATCATGGCACAAGCGGCAAATTTGCATTCTAGTTGCTTTTGGGACGACCCATGCCTTCTTCCCGTCTTCAAGCGTTCTATATAATTTATTATTTTGAAGCTTATATGCTTCAAAATACTGTTTAGTGTCGTCATCGTTTATGCCTGCTTCTAAATATTTTTTATGAAACTGATTTGTGGGTCATCAATTTGAGCAGCTACTATCCAATTGCTTTCTGTCAGATCCACCTGATTTACTTCAACCTCAATTATTGTTTCAATTGGATTTCGACTCAAAGTATCCACATGCGTCATTTTCATACCAGGTCTGTACTCAATAGTGAACGTAAATTCCTGGATCTCCAACCACCATCGTCCAATTTGAGGAAGTAGGTCTCTTTACGAAAGGGTTGTCCTTAAAGCATTGCAATCAGTCACTACGGTAAAGTTTATACCCAATAAGTACACACGGAAGTATCTTAACGCTAGTACGACGGCCATCGTCTCGAGTTCGTACAAATGATAATGACGTTGGTCACTGGTAGTTTGTCTACTGAAATATGACAAGTGTTGATTTCCTTGTTCATTGAATTGCTCCAACATCAAGTGAACTCGCATCCGTATGTAACTCAATTTTAAATGATGGATCAAATATAGCAAGGATTGGAGCTTGAGCAAGTGCCTTTTTAACTTGTTGATCTGCTTTTTCTTGTATGGACCCCAATTCCATTTAACATTTTTCCTGGTCAAGTGCGTAAGTGGTTCCACTATGGACGCATAGTTTTTAATACATTTTGGAAAATAACCTGCTAGGCCCAAGAATTGGCGTACTTGTTTTACTGTCTTTGGCGTTGGCATTCCAACAACAGCCTCAATCTTTTGTCATCCAAGTTTAACTCCTTTCAAACTTATTTCACGTCCCAAATAATCAACTTGAGCCTTGAAGAATGCATATTTACTAAGCTTCAAAGTAAGGTTATGTTTATGTAATCGTAATAAGACTTGTTGTAATCTTTCTAAACCTTGCTCTGCTGTCGAACACGGAATAATAATATCGTCTTTAAATGGAAAAGCTACTAAGTTCTTTAATTTGCGTAAAACCGTGTTTATCAAATACTGGAATACCGATGGTGCGTTACACAAGCCAAATGGCATCCGTAAGAACTCATAATCCCCGTCAGGAAAAGCAGTTTTTGGAATTGAGTCGTCGGCCATCGGCACCTGGTAATACTCGGATGCAAGATCTACAGTGATAAACCACTTGCTACCTCTTAAACCATCAATTTGTTCTTCAATTAATAGCAGGGGATATCTGTCTTTGACAGTGATGGCATTTAATCGTCGGAAGTCCACACTCATTCGCTGATTCCCCGTTTTCTTTTTTACCAACATCACTGGACTGTCGTATGGTGATTAAGATTCCCGAATAATATTGTTTTCTAATAGATCGTGGATGATTTCTATAAGAATTTATTTTTCCTTGTCTGGCATAAGATACGGATTGTAAAATACTGGTACTTACCTCGTGTATTTGATCACCATTGATACTGTACTTGTTTTACCAAGGTTTTTCATTGACGATGAAATACAGTCTGAGAATTCATTTAATAACTGAATACATTTTACCTTCTACTTATTTCTAACATTGCCAAAATAAACATTTTCTAGTTGGACCACATCAGTCACATAAGTTTTTATAACATTGAGAGTACGATCATGTAACACAGGAAGTGTTCGAAGAATAACATTTTTTTTTATACATTTATTTAACGTCGGCCTATTTCCGCTACTGAGGCCTAACACCGACGCCTGTAGACGAGCTACCCACAATCAGGAACTTTGCCGAACCTCTACCCTTAAGAAGAGTAGGGATCTTTTACTTGCCTAACATTTAATAGACAAGGGACCGACGGCTTTACATCCCCTCCGAAGGATGGTATATCTCCTATACAACCCTCGCCTAAGGTATAGCTTCCGCGCATACACTGATATACAAGCCGCTGGAAGATGTGTGAGGCGAGAACGCGGTTTCCGTTGGAATGGTCACCCATCCAAGTACTAACTGCGCCTGTCGTTGCTTTACATCGCATACCGAAGTATGTACATAGTAAAGACGCACCTACGCTCGCCCCAAGAATAACATAGTCCTCGCGTTTTATCATTAACACATGTGGTTAATCAAGAAAGTCTCTCCCTACTAATACAATAACCAACAAGCGCAGTCAGCTTTAAAATGATTTCCTATTTTTTTGCACTTAGTAATTTCGTTAAATATATATTTTTGTTTCTTTGTTAACAATTTCCAATGTTTAGTATGAACAAAATAAAGCCTGCTCTGCCGGCACGCCAATGATTTAAGCACTTTAAACAACCTTTGAAAATCCTAGCTTTTTACAAAAGTTTCCAGATTTACTCGCTAAATCGGCGGGGATTTGGGTTAGAGAAAGCTTTATGAAAAATGGCATACTAGAAGTTTATATTTTATGGTTTCCTTTAAGTAACCATTACTAAAAGTTTACTGTTCTGCAAATAATTTCTAAAATAGGTTTGTTTATTAAAACTGTATTCAAATGTCAACCATTCTGATTTAGAATTTCCCTATTCAAAGCACTTTGTAGAACTCCACGAAACAATATTATTTTAGATGTAAGACGTAAAAGGTTTTTTACGTCGTTCGTACTTTTACATTGATATTAAAAACATTTTTACGTATGTAAGATTTATTCGCATAGAATTGTTATACAAAGGTAACTCTGTTTGAAACGGTCATATAGATGGAAAGCGAAATTCATTTTCCAGCGTAATATTGAAATCCACATAGCAAATGAGCTTGCAAAGCCTGAAATGTGGTTTGCAGTGCAGGTCGGAAGGTAATGCAATCGGATGATTTGATTTATAGCTTGACAATACTTTAAAATGTAGACAATGAATTTATTGTAATGGGAAAGTATATATAAAATTGAAATTAATAACAATTTCATTACTGTCAGAAAAATATCAATGTTTATAAAAAAATCGGCAGCTACTGGAAGTGGCTGGAACCTCCCTACTCGGTGGATCTTTGAAGCCGAAAAGAGCATTAAATTGTGTGACAAAACGGCACTAAACGTAATCCGATCTCATCCGAAACCTTTCCAGATCTTCTGGGGCACTAAAAAAACCCTCAACTTAATGAATTTAAAATCATCTATGCGAGTTATTACCTACATTGTCGCTCATTGAATAATATACTATTAGGATATTAACAACTTTAACATCACTTGAACGACTAAGAAAGTCTAGTTATCCTAAATACTACAGATTTGTAAAAAAAACAAACTGAAAATTGGTAAAGTGATAATCTAGAATAAATTCACCAACGAAGGTACAGAAAGCATATAATATTGATATTGTTACATCTACCTTTAAAGTTTGTGACAATCCACTAAAAGTTACAAATATGCCGAAATCTTATTAACATGACATGACACCAATGTTATCGGATGACAAACGATGACAACGACAATCGTCAAAATTTGCTCATTGCAATCCGATCGCTCGCGGCTGTCTTTGTTAAATGAAACATTAGCATTTCAGTAATTTTACTAGATTTTAGAGGAATATTTGTAGTTTAATTCTTCGATTTATCTGTATATACATTTAAAAACGGCACTGAACGTAATCCGCTCTACTTCTAGAGCAGTGAAGAAACCCTCACACGTGAATTGACACGTGATGTGGCGAGTTTCACGACGTAACGGCTACGCGCATCGATCATGTCATGCGAAATGCGATCTATGCTTCGTATTTGCTTTGTTTTTATTTTTTTCACGGAAACCAAATCGAAAAGGTGGAAGTGTGATATATCGTTGAAATCAGAATTTTAACTGCTTTTCAATGGCTCCATTGCAAATTGGAAGTAATTATAAAATAAACAACTTGTTGCGTCAAAATGGCACTAAACGCAATCCGATCTCAACCAAAACATTTTCAGTTCTTCTGGGGCACTAAAGAAACGCACATGCAAAGTTTCATTCAAATCCGTTTAGTAGTTTCAGCGCTATTGTGCTAACACACATACACACACACAGACATTTTTCAAAAACCACTTTTTTGGGTTCCTAGGACCTCAAAACGTAAAGATTTGATGTTATCTCAATTTTTATTTTTGAACCAATTTTAGTAACCTCTCACAATTTTATTGTGGAGAGGTTAAAATATATATACTCATCTCATCATTTTTATTTTTTTCACCAATATTTCATGGAAAACGTATTTTTTGTTGATGTTTACAAGTTAAAAAAATTATTCTGCCCAAAAAATGTTCCTTATTGATTATAAAATCTGGTAGGTTTACTCCACTAGAGCACTAGCAGTCCGGAAATAGCAAACCAATAATCAACTATAAATATTGTTAATAATCAAAGCATATCTCAAGTTACGTATCGCGACAAACTAGTAAAAACAAAAACAGTGGATTGCGCTGTTTTTATTAACGAGCCAAAGCATAAAAAAGTCGATATAAATACGTTAAAAAAAAAATGTTAACCCAACTGATATAGTACTTGGTATAAAAAAAATTACGCAAACGAATACAGGGAAAATGGTAATAAATTGGGAAAATAATGATTATCTGCAAGACGTTAAATCAAATCTTGAAAAAAATATTGGCTCAGATTATGTAGTAGGTCAGTGTGCCTAAAAAATTTTATTCACGAATAAAAATTTTTAACGCTGAAGTGACGTCTAAAACAGACGATCAATTATGTAAAGACATTTTAAGAGAAAATAAGCTAGATCAACTTGGCATTAGACATTTCAAAATTTAAAAAAAGAAATAATAAACTCTGGTTATAATATAATTGCTGAATTAAGCCCTAACTCATTCAAAAAAGTGATTACCGACGGCTTTTTATTCATCGGCTGGAGAAAATGTTACGTAAAAGAGGGTTTTGATATAGTGCGTTGTTTTCGTTGTTTCCAAATACTGTAAAAAATTGCATTTCGGTGCCCTCAATGTGCTGAAGATCACAATCTACAGGAATGTCAGAACAGAGATACTAAAAAGTGCATAAATTGTGTGAATTATAAAATCGCTTTAATTCAAACCTTGATATAAATCATAGGGCTAAAGATATTAATTGTACTATATATAATAAGTAAATTGAGTGGTTGAAATCTAAAATAAACTATGTTGAATAGCAATTAATTGATGATACACATAAGACATGTTTAAATATTGCACACCATAATGTAGAATGTCTAAAAAACAAAATAGATGAGATCGAATTGTTTCTATCTCAGGAAAATTTAGATATTTTATGTATTTCTGAAACTTCTGACGAAATTCAGTTTGTTCGTCTTGTAACTATAATATTATTAGTTACTATTGTAGAAACACATATTTGCATGGTGGTTTGGTTACTCTTGTAAAACAGAATTTTACTGCTACAGAGGTCACTATTTGAATTAAGTATAGATAAATTGTTTGAAATATCAGCTATCAAACTAACTATTAATTACATACATTATTGTATAATTTGTTTGTACAGGGCGCCTAATACGTATGTAGATATGTTTCTATCCAAATTAGAATATTGTTTAAATATGGCATTTAATTTGAATGTGCATAAAATTATTATTTGTGGCGATTTAAATATTAACTAATTATGTAAGAATAATGACACTATTGGTTTAGAAGATATAATTACCTCCTTTAACTTACATCCTGTTTATAATGAACCTACAAGGATTGTTAATAATTCTAATTTCAGCTGTTGATTATATTATTACTAATTTTAATGTTCGTGAGAAAAATATTATTTTTACTGGAATTTCTGATCACTCTGCTCAAAAAATAACTTTTGAAACAAATAATACCACATCAAGCAACTATATTAAACTTAGATCCTTTTCAAAGAAAAACTTAAGTAGCTTTAATAAACATTTAAGCGGCGAAAAGTGGTACAGTATCTTTATTGAACAAACCGTTGACAGAAAATTTGCTGTTTTTTCAGATACTTTGTTTTATTATTATGATTTGTCTTTTAAAACAATACGGAAGAATATAAATGTTTGTTCCTTTGCTAAGCCTTGGATAACATCTGGCATTAAAATATCATCTGTTCATTTAAAGGAATTGCATAATCTACGCAAAGTAGGTATTATTGATGTAGGATATTATAAGAAATATAAAACCATTTATCGATGTGTTATTAGACTAGCAAAACGTTTATATTTTGATGGAATCATAAGTAACTCTTACAATAAAGCTAAGACAGTCTATAATATAATAAATGAAAGCATACAAATGCAAATTTTGTAAATGTACCCAAATCACTAATACCTTTAGATTTCATCACTGATGAAATGAATATTAATATTGTTCCTAGAACAGATAACAATATTTATCTTGAGCCTGTTACTGAATCTGAAATGCTGGAGACCATTAATAAATAATTATATACAATTCCACTGGGTATGATAACTTTTCAATCAAAATAATTAAACAATGTACTCACAAAGTAGCTAAGCCACTTTGTCACATAATAAATCAATGTTTTGTTGAAGGCAGCTTTCCAAGCTTGTTGAAAATCTCGAAAGAAATATGTGTATATAAAAAGGAAATATTTGAGTAATTATCGTCCGATATCTCTCATCTGTTTTTTCAAAAATTTTCGAAAAATTTTAGCAAGTAGGATTATCAAATTTCTTGAGTTAAACGAAATTCTCTCATCGAACCAACATGGTTTAAGGAATGAACATTCTACAATTTCTGCATTAGTCAGTATTTTAGATTATACGTATAAGAGTGTAGATATGGGGTATAAGGTTATGGCAATGTTTATTGATCTATCTAAGGCATTTGACTGCGTAAATCATGATATTCTCTTAAAAAATATTGAATGCTATCTATGGTTTGCGTGGTCAGTGTAACTTGCTGCTAAGGTCCTACTTATCGAACAGATCCCAATTTGTCGATTACTTTGGTGTAACTTCCAGCAAGTTAGATACTGATATTGGTGATCCACAAGGCAATGTCTTGGGGCCGCTACTTTTCTTCTTGTATATCAATGATATAGAATAATCTACACCAATTATTTATTGCGCATTTGCAGACGATATTTCATTGATTGTAAGTGATACAACTACGGAGAGAATGTCGTCAAAACTCGAACAAAATCTAAATGGTATTTGTAATTATTTTAAAGACACAAGGCTAATTATGAATCAAGATAAAACATTTTCGTTACAGTTTCATCCAATTGGATCCAACTATACATGTAGTCCTCTCATGAAGTTTAAAGGCAAGTCCATTGAACAAGTTGAGAATTTTAAACTTCTAGGAATTTACATTGATATGTCGTTAAACTGGAAAAAATATGTTGCCTTCATTTGTAAAATATGCGCTAGGCTATGTTTTGCAGTAAAACGATTGTGTCAGATCGCCAGCTTAATGTTGTAAAAACCTTTTATTATTCAAATTTTGAATCAAGAATTAGACATGGTATTATTTCTTGTGGCAACTCAACTACAGCGGATCGGGTATTTATTATGCGGAAGAGAATCATTCGATTTATGTTTGGCCTTAAATACAGAGAATCCTGTAAAAGTACGTATATTCAGCAAAAAATTTTAACATTTCATTGCTTGTACATTTTGGACAATTTAATTTTTGTAAAAACAAATATGTCGAAATTTTTGCCTCTGAATACATACCACGAATATCTTACTCGCCACGGCTCTAATCTTCAGTACAATATACATCGATTAGAAATGTTTAAGTCCAATCCGTACTGTATGGGTGCAGTTCTGTATAACAAATTAGGCAGTAATATTAAAAATATAGTTGGTATTAATAAATTTAAATCAGCTGTTAGGCAATATCTATAAGTCCTGTCTAATTTAATCTTATTTATGTATTTTTTTAATTATAATCGTGTGGTAATATGTTCTTATACTCCTTTTATGTGTTCTTTATATATGTACCCTATTTTATTATTGTTATTCTTTTTAAACTTCTCTTATATCAAATGTGTTGATCTCTTGGATTAATAAAGTTATTATCATTATTTTTCTTTTAACCAACTCAGCATTTTTAGCTGGTATAAGGTGAGGCACGGGCTAAATGTCAAGCACTCTCATCTAATCTATACTTAAAAATTTTCTGACTATCCGTGTAGTGTTCAGAATGCTGCTTTCTGGAGTAGTATATATACTTCTTTCTTTTATTATTATTATTACAAACAGAGCAACCCTGCTTTTAAGAGTTCTGGAAATGGGAAAAAATCAATGAGAATATTTTAGATTGTAAATACTTTGCAGAGTGTTGTTAGAATAAAGTCAAATTTTTGCTCTCCAGTTCTGTGCTAATAGCTGTAATGAGAGAAAATGTTCAACATATCGATTTTTTGGTAATAATGAAGAATAATTTAAAACAGAGTTATATTCATATCCAGATCATATTAACATAATTTGTATAGTATAGTGGTCAGGTATATAGGTATGTTCATCAATAATACTTAAATATAGGTATACTATTGCGATTTCAACGATACGTTGTAAAATATTGCATAATTTTTACTATTATTATTGTTATATCCCCTGTACGTTCTATCTTCTGCATCTATAAAAGTAAGTAGAACTGCATATTCTTACAGCTTCCCAATCTGCCGGAAGACCCGACGCTTACTAAAATATTTGTCTCATTCTTTCATCAATTCTATAAGGGCCTAGGTCTATTTTTAAATAATTAGACTTTTCGTGATGAAAATACAGTTAGACAAATAATAATTTATGAAATATTTTTTTAAAATATAGGCCACTTGATAATGCCTACATTGTTTATAGCATCCCTTGGCAGTTCGCGGTCTGAATACATAATCAACCGCATAATATCGAGAGCAAAGTTTATGTTCTTGTTTCACATCCAACATTTTTTTATGTCATTATTTGGGATAATAAAGACACATATTCGTCCCTAGACTGCTTTTATTTGGACCACCAATCAATCATTTTGATCTTAGCAATTACGACACATCTGAAGCTTCCGCACTGCGTCTTTAGTGACATGCTTCGTACGAATATTTCCTGATGTTTTCTTTATTAAAATGAATCCTTTAAAATCCCTTAAAATATATTTACGTTTATTAATATTTTCTTAATCCATTGAGAACTTAATAAAATTGTAGCGACCTATTTTTCATCAATCATTCTTAAATAACAAAAAAATCAAAGAAGTAACCACCATATTATGAGAATTTTTTACGTAGTGCACAATAACTCTACGTATATTAAATGACAAAGGACTATTTCATTAATTAAATCAATAAATTTCATCAAAAATTAATGTAAATTATTTTTTGGATGGTAATATAATTTTCCCGCATATTTTTTACAGAAAATATACATCATACTGAAGTAATCATATCTTATCTTTGTTCAGGAGGCATTTCTTTGAAGAAGGTGGTAGGTAGGTGGAATTTTTTTCATTTATAATTGAAAAATAGTATAAAAAATATGTTTCTTATAGTGTTTTTATAAATTGATTTTCCACCCATTTGAAGGGAGAAAACAACCCCCGGGGCCGGTTACACAACCCTGGCCACCTGCCACCTTCCTCAAAGAAACACCTCCTACAAATTATTTTTTTTCTCACAAAAACAAATATTAATTTTCCACCCCCTACAAAGATTGGACGCCTAAAGTAGGGGTGGCTGAGGTCAAATTCCTCGAGGGACCTTCCGTTCTACTCGAGGGAACAACAATTAGTCGAAAAACTGGGGAAAATAAACGGGTTCACGGAAAAGGGGACATTGGATGTAGTTTTTGGCGAATTAGAAGTAAAGAAATTTGTTTGACACCGGGAATCGATTCAGCACCCTCGAAAACGGGGGGACATTGTCTAGTCCGAGGCGCAAGCATTCGGTAATTTCGTCATAAATCTAGATTATTCAAATGAACTATTTTAATAAATGCAGGTTTTTCACTAAAATGAATAATTAGTGTAAAGAATATTTCAATAAAACAAAACATATCTAAGTAAATATATATTTACTGTCCTTTAAATAACATGATTTTATTATTCTTATGCTAATGCTTTGTGACTTATTTATTTTACTTTTACATACAGTACAGCCTAACATTTGCGCATTTATTTGTTACTACTTAATAGAACCCTGTGTCTGGCCAAGAGCGACTGGTCAAAAGAAAAAATTTGAAAATATATATTTTTTTTGTTTAATTAAATGAATTTTCTTAACACGGCTCTGTGTGTGTTATTTATATTATATACTAACCTATCAAATGTTATCCCGATGATTTCCTTTTTGTTAATACCGTCTCTAGAAGAGCAACTTCTTTGGGCACCTGATGCTATTGTTCTTTTGGTAAAGAAACTTCACGAATTGTCGATAACAAATAAAAATGGGCAAATGGCCTGGGAGATTTTAATACTGATATGCTGAAAACTGAGTCTTCATCATTTAACAAACTTAATTCAATGCTTGAAGCTTTTAATGTGAAACAACTTATTAATTCACTTATTCGCATAATAACGTAAAACTTAGAAAATAATTGCCAGTTCTAAGGGTAATTAGAGATTTCAAGAACTTTAATCAGAAGACATTTTACGCTAAACTCAATTCCATTCCTTTTGAAATAATATTTGATATGAATGACGTTAAAGAGTTGGTGGTAGTTTTGATGATATTACAGTATTGTTCGCTTTACCAAAAAGTTTGTTAAAAGACATGAATCTGTATACAATTGTAGTAGGGCAAGATATTGACCTGCTACTCCTTCTCATTGCTCTTTCTCTATCTGACAAAGATATTAAATTTTGAAAAGAAAAACAAGGAAATACCAGCAAAAGGATTTACATTTCTCTAGATTTACAATCCTCAACTTTTAAAAAAAACTGCAAAGGAACAATATTCTTTGTGACGTCAATTTCACCACAACCAAAAGTTTGGATAGTCTCAATGACCACCAAAACTCGCCTGTCGGTAGCTCTTTAGTTGACCGCGAGGGGTCGTGGGTTAGGTTCACAAATGCCATCAAATTGTCAAACAACAAAAATTAACCCCTTCGAGTCTAAAATTGGCCTGGCCGGGAATGTAGACAATCCCTGAAGCAACTGGCCAACAACAACAAGTTTACCTTGATGTGGGTGACAGGGCATGAGGGAATACAAGGTAATAAACTTGCTGACAGGACTCTTACAGGAGGAATACTCCAGCAAAGACAAGCGAAAACGTTTATAACTTATTCGGCAAAGAATGCCACATGGCTTCTCGAACTTGAAAAGTCCGAACTAAAGCTGATAACAGACCTTCTAACTGACCATTACCCCTTAAGATATCATCTCAAGAATACGGCCAAGGCAGAAGACGACAAATACAGATATTGCGATACTGCAACTGAAACTGCGGAACATATACTTTGTGAATGCAAGGTTATAATACGCACTAGGCTAAAGTTCCTAGAGTAGACTGAATTAACGCCGAAGACATAGGGAAATTACCCCCCAGGAAATTCACAAGCTTTGTGAAAAATCTTGGAATCCTAAACAACAATTAGATGTAGAGTAAATCACAAAAGATCTTTTAGGTCGAAGTGAAGTAAGGCTACTCAGAACCAAGCGACCCGTGAAACAATCTGCAATTAACGTAGGTAACCTTTTGATCATTTGTGGATTAGATCTACAGGGGGCCCACGTAAACAAAAGCGCCAAGTACTTTACCTCTGGGGTGGCGTGGAAACAAGTACAATATAAAATATTCTACAATATTTTATAGGGGTGAGAGGATGGAAGCGGTACATTTGTTATAATTTTAAGTGGCGTTTAATTAGTTATTGCTTTCGATTAAGCATTGTACTTTAAAATAGATTATAGTAAAGATTACAATTTATTACTAAAAATCTGAAAGAAAGTTTATTTATCTCTTATCAGTTTAAATTTAATAATCGAACAGGTTATTTATATATTTTATATTTATATATATATATATATATATGTTATAACACATGACTTGCAGGAAATAACTACTCAGCGGGCAAATACCCCGACCTGCAATGAATTATACCTTACAAATCATGAATGGTAGCCAATGTCATTTGTTTCATATATATATATGTTGTTTTTAGGTTTTCGCGGGTGTTAAATGAAGTGTTGTTGTAATTCCGGGTGCTTTCCCGCATCGATGATCGACTCCTCCAGGAGTCTAAACGACGTTTAGACAACCGTGACTCCTGGAGGAGTCGATCATCGATGCGGGAAAGCACCCGGAATTACAACAACACTTCATATATATATGAAAAATACTAGGTTCTCGGGTTGAACCGCGTCTGAGATTGTTAACGTCTCGACGTTTCGGCTCCCGTCTTGGAGCCATTTTCAAGAGAAAAAGTGGGTCAAGAAAAATTGTCAAAGAAAAAAATTGACGAAACAATGAAAAAATTGATTTTTTTCACTTTTTCTTTCAAGTTTAAATTTTCTTTCTTGTTCATCATCAGAAAAAACCTACATTTTTTTTAAACCTCATACCATGAGATGTTCAAAAGTTATTGGCTAATCAATTTTAAAATTTGATGTCAATTTTTGAGACTTGTATTAGATATTTTGACTTGAAATTTTAACCAGTTATTGTTCACACTATAAATAAACAAAATAAATAACACCACAGGAATTAGACAACCCCCAATTCCAGAAGCCAGGGCTTGTGCGGAAGGGGGTTACACATTGAAAAAACGCGGACATATAACCATTTCCTCCAACAGTGCCGGAGCCAGGATTTGAACCTGGTGGTGCGATGTCCGTGTGATTAATCGTGATTGCCGCCTCGCAAGCAAGCAAGCAAGCAAGCAAGCAAAATAAATTTATTAGAATTAAATGGTACAGAACAGTTGCCTAGCCAGGATCTGCCCCGGGGCCGATTGTGCAACCACCGCGCTGACGCGGTGACGGATTGCATGGTCGGACGGGACAGGTCTGGGTCGGCGAAAACAATTATTAAGAACAACTAAACCTAAACTCCTATTGTACAATGAACAAATAAAAAATAGGTAATACAATTAAAACATATCCAAAAAACAGATTTAACAAAGCTTAAAACTACACTATATCTAGAGAACTCTCGCACAAAACACTTTTTAATTTCGCAGTTGACGCTAGCACGTCAAATTAAAACGATGAGCCTTCCGCGAGGTGTGTAACATCGGGCTGCGCATAGGCTGGCCTAATCTGTGATTTTTAAAATTTGGATTCCAAGAAAGTTATAATTTATTTGAAATTTTGATGAAAACGAATTTAGAAACAAAAATGTACAGACAGAAAACGAGAAAAACAAACGCGACAAAAAGGTTATGAACAGAATGGATGAGGGGGACAGGAAAGATTTAAAAATAGACAAAGTTATGAAATACTAGTAGAGGTGGATAGGGTAAGCGGAAGTTATTGTTGGTGAAACTTGGCTACAGAGGTTGCCGGGAAATCGGTAACGTCTGGTACGGTAAGGAGTGTTTGATCCGAAATGGGGCATTATGCTGTCTAATTTGTGTTATGTGTCTTGTCAGCGGACTATCATCCAGCTTAAACGAGTAGAAGTTTTGAGAGATGCGTTGGACGTAGTCCGCTATTGGGGTTATGCCGTTGCAACGTGCGTATAGATCTCTGAGGGAGGTGTACCTTCCAGAATTTGAAATGAGGCGCATGAATTTGTGCTCAAACACTTGGAGTTTTCTCATTGTCGTGGCCGGTATGCTGCACCACACCGGCGCCGCGTATGTGATGGACGGTCTGACTACCATCGTGTACAACAGTTTCTTAATTCTATCTGTTAAGTCTGCTACCCCTGACCATGAGCGGATACAGACCCCTGGACAGGTAGTAAACCTTCCGTATCGTCTCATTGATATGCGTGTTGAACGTCAATCGTTGGTCCAGTCTGACCCCCAAGTACTCCACGCATCTTTTTTTATTGAGGTTATGTGTGTAGATAAAAATTTCATATTGTTACTGCTGATAGCTTATATCATAAAGAATTGGCTCAATTTTTTTCGCTTTTTTTAGACTTACACATACCCAGATATACTCATGTATATTTAGAGAGAACGACCAAAATTGCTGATTTTTCATTTCAATGGTCGATAACTAGCGTAGCGGCGGTTGCTAGAGGTAGAAAATGTCCATTTGGTATAGTATTCGATGTAACTAACATGTTAAAAAAAATTTAACACTGGAAACAATTCCTTATGTTTTGCTTTGTCTGACTCCACTAAAGTTCTACATTATGCAACAAATGCAGGAAATTAAATATATCAGAATTTATTGAAATTTATAAAACTTGAAATAATCCAAGCATTACCCTGCTTAATGATCAGCTAAAAATTAGGAATTCTCATTTGTTTGCTGCCCTGTTGCAAAAGAGGCCTACCGGCAATTATACTCAATTAACATAGTCTCCCTTGTAATGTGAAACTACACTCACAATTTAATTTGTAATTCACTGTGTTTGAAAATGTAGACAGGATTCTACGAAATCGCAGTCGCAATCTTTAAAATATAATAAAAAATATAGTGATTTGTAACAAAGAAATGTGTTAGACAATTTCAAATATGTTATATCATTACTCTCTAACAGTTAGAGATAAATTCTCAATATGACTTTTTTACTATTCTTGTCAAGTTTTTATTTTAGGAAATTAGCTTGCAAGATTTTAGTTATGCAGTGTGGCATGTTTACAAAAGCTACAAAGATAAATAAAGAATTGAATTGAATTGAAAGCTTAAAGTTTGTGAATACTTAATACCATTTACCAAACCAATAAAATTGTTAATTAAATACGAACAATATTTATAATTACAGACGGAGATGGTGCAAAATAGCTATTGAAACCTTGGCCATTATTTAGAATAGATTGTCTATCAGTATTATGTCCAAATTACTGGGAAATTTTTCTTCAGTATCACTCAGTAGATGTAAATCAAAAATTATAATATTGAAAAAGTGTAAGTTATATTAATAGAAATACATCCCATATTTGTGATTTCCATCTACGCACCTGGCCTTGAGGTTCCGGGAAAATAATTTCCCCCTAGAAAATGAGCCTGAGTTGTAAGTTGTATAGTACGGTGTGGTGTAAATGTATACACTTTTCCCGTAGTAGAACATGACCGGGGCCGTGGAATTGCGCACGCGTCATGACCCGACAGGGTACTGACCTGGATACGGCTGCAACCGGCTGACACAGGTGCATTGATTTATTACTACTCTTACCATACAAACGTAGACATTGCACGGTGAATTCATGTCCTCCCGCATTTTCATGGACTCTGTAACTGGAATTAAATCCAGGTTAACGTTCATGTCGAATGTAAATAAGCAATTATTGGGCTATTACATTATCAGCAACAAAGCTGAATGTCTTTGTTGTATATAACTATAATTGGGGAATGGTTTACTATTCAAATATAAAAGATATTTTTGTGTAGTTTCCTCACTTTTCACTTTAGATAGTTTGTACTTCAATACAAGTACAAGTGAAAATTAAGGAGGGCAGATTTATGTATTATTATTAAGATATAATAGAAAAGTGGAGGAATAGTCATTGATATAACGAATTGGAAAACGTGAACTACTAATTGAATAACATAAGTTTCACAAAACATTCTTTCCCAATGAGTTTTTACAATTTTTTTTCTAAAATGGACTACATATTTCTCAGTTTAAACTTTCAAAAAGGTATTACAAAACCACACATTAATAAAAACGAGAAGATTTGAATCATTTAAACGTGACTGTTTATGCCAAATTTCTAATCTAGAAGTTTATTTCATTTGGTGTATACTTGGTTGCTAATGCTTGTTTGTTGGTGGCATCTTTAGCTACAGCAAAATCCAATTAAATCTTGCTCATTAGTTTTCGCAGATCATCTGCTACTTTTTTGTATACTCTTGTGCTGACTTTCTAAAAATTAAACAGCATGGGAGTTAGGAATCGAACACTGTAGCAGAGAATAACGTAGAAAATTCTATAGAAAACAAAGGAAGATAGTTAAGAATATTCTTGGGAAGTCTAATGAACCCATGTATTTCCATCGTTTACCAGATGTAAGCCACCAACCAAACTTTGCCATCAGGAGCATATAAATATTTGATTTCATTTAACAGCGTATGGTAGATTTGCTTGTTACAGATGCGGAAATGGAGATGGAAAGTGTAAGTGTTTGTGAAATGCATTACCGCATTGTGTGGTGACATGGGAGTGACAGTTATGCTTCTTAATTTGTGTTTTTGGTCATAGCGTTGATCTTTCTTGTCTTCTATTTCCTCCGTTTCCGATTTCGGCAGTGCATATATTACTGTGGTCTCATTACGGTATTCCTATATTTTTCCTCACTGTTCCTAATGTGCTTGATCGATTCACAGTTTGCTCATGAATTGTTACCATCCATGCGTAGGTTTTCTTTTTTAGTGTGTTATCGTCCAGAATTATTGTTTTCTTAAGTAGATGGGTTTTCTTAATTTTTTCTAATGCACAAGTATTTCATTGTGTTATAGTTATTTTACATCCTAATAATATTCAGTATTGCTGTGTAACAAAAAATTAAGTTCTTTGCATTATTTTATTCTAGTTTGGAATGAATTTTTTGTAACCAGTTGACATGGTGCAATTAACTGGAGACATTTTTAGTGATTCCTTTAAAGCAATTTTTATGCAAAAAGAATCTCGCCCCTTTTTAACGGCCTCCTATTTATCTTCGATAGAGCTAAAGAAAGTGATAGCCTATAGTTTGATTACAAATTAGGCATTTAACCGACTAGCAAATTCCCCGGTTGAATATTTGGTAACTAACAAGGATATTAAAATTCGCTAAAGGGTGATCACTAGATCCAATAGGTAGCTTTAACTTTAAGTAATTCGCAATTTTTCAAATAGCTATAACATTACATAATAACAACATTTTCTATCTTCCATCTTCTATCTTCTATCTTCTATCTTCTATCTTCTATCTTCTATCTTCTATCTTCTATCTTCTATCTTCTATCTTCTATCTTCTATCTTCTATCTTCTATCTTCTATCTTCTATCTTCTATCTTCTATCTTCTATCTTCTATCTTCTATCTTCTATCTTCTATCTTCTATCTTCTATCTTCTATCTTCTATCTTCTATCTTCTATCTTCTACCTTCTACCTTCTATCTTCTATCTTCTATCTTCTATGTCATATCTTCTATTTTCTACTATATTCTATATTTTTTCCTATTATTTGGGTTTTCTACCACATGCATTATTATCCTCTTCAAAAACAAATCACTGAATCTACAAAATAATAGAATTATTGGAAAAAGCCTCTGCGCCCGTTTACGCCAAAGGAATAGTCAGTATGTTTTGCAAATAATGTAAATCGGCATAAACACAGAAATAATGTATTTTGTTGACGTTTCGGAAAGTAATCCCTTTCCGTTTTCAAAGCTTTTTTTGGAAGAACTCTTATTTTGCTGTGTATGTCAAATACAGAGCTTTAAGATTCTGTTTATGTTATTTCCATAGATACATTATTTCTGTGTTTATTCCGATTTATATTATTTGCAAAACATAACCTCTGACTATTCCTTTGGCGTAAACGTCACGGGCACAGAGGCTTTTTTCCAATAATTCTATTATTTTGTAAATTCGGTGATTTGTTTTTGAAGAGGATAATAATACATGTGGTAGAAAACCCAAATAATAGGAAAGAATATTCGTAGAATGCCACAAATAACTTTCAGACAATATTTCTATCTTCTACTTTCTAACACATATCTCTTATCTCCTATATCCTACATCCCATCTCCAATGTTCTGTCTTCCGTCTGCTATTTTCCATCTTCTATCAAGAATGATTCGCAATACATTTGGCAGCTCCTCTTGCAGGAATCTCTGATGTCTAACACCATGTAATGTTCTAAGAAATATATAAAATCTGACTGTATATGTGTTTAATATTCCATTGCTTTAAAAACCATTTGAACTGATTCTTCGTAACCAACTTGTACTGTCATTATTATGGAAGCTGCTCTCATCGCTCTACCACACATTTCTCAAGTCATTCGGATTATATTATATATTACTGGCAATTCAACAACAAAATGTATGCGACGCTCAGAATCACTAGGTCTTAAATGATGCATATAACGAACTTTATGGGTATGGTAGTTATGTCTCTTATGATCTGGCTGAGGCAAATTGAGAAAATGTAATTGGAATAATCTTTTGGCTTCAATCATTTCTAGATTCTTTGCAAGTCAAAATAATGTTCAATTTGTCTAATGTATGCAATCTACTTTCCACATTACTAAATCAGATTTAGGCACTGGTTTATATAATTAACAAAAAGATATATTGGTTAAGCCAGTTTATGAGTCTCAATTTATTATTTTTTAATGTCAAATAATTTTATAATTAATGGTTTTACAAAAAAAAACCATTCTTACAAAATTATATACTATTTAGTATCGTATCTTCTATGCTATGTTTCAACGTATCAGCTGACGAAAAATAATTTTTCACTTCTTCAGCGCCGTCTTTGTATGAAAATTGCGAGGAAAATTGCAAATAAGTTATAATTAAAGCTGCCTATTGTGTATAGCGATTATCTTTTATCTACTTTTAATTTCTTTGGGAAATTTTTATTTCGCTTATCTCGAAAACCACTGGTTTTAATGGAAAAGTGTGAAAAATACTTAGAACTAAACATATAGTCCGGCAGACAATGTTGCAAATTAATAAATCATTTAATAAAGTCAAATTCATATTCCAAATGTTTCTTCTCACATAGTTGTTTAAAGGTTTGAGCGTCAGCTGCATGGGTGGTGGAGGAGGTGGCTGAAGAAAATTCGAAACGTAAAAAATAGAAAAATAAAGTCATCAAACTTGAAAATTTGTAGAATTTATATTTAAGTAATAAAGATTAGAAAAATAACAGTCAGCTATACTGAAAACGGGGGATTACTCGTCAGCTACACTTATGAACCGGTAATAAAAAATGAGGGTGCAAATTCATTTTATCAAGCACGAAACTTATGCATCGCATTTGTGACATTTTTTTAATGATAAACAATAAGCTGTGTATCCCGTGGGAGCAAGACCGTCACAGCTAGGGAGTTATAGGTGACGAGCGGGCATGGCATTTAAGCCTCGAGTAATTTAATTAACTGCTTAATTGACGATTCTCCCCCTATTAGATCGTCAGCTGACTATTTGCTTCAGTAAATACAGTGTCTCAAGTAGTAGAAAATTTCAGCCATAATAAAATTGATTTTATTATTAATTTATAATTTTAATATTTCTTTAAGCATTTTTTCCATATTAGAATTTCATTAACTGCTTGACTGACTATCTTTCCCCTATTTGATCGTCAGCTGACTATTTGTTTCATCAAATACAATATGTAGTAATTATGAAAATTACAGCCATGATAAAATTAATTTTATTATTATTTTACCGCTTCAATATTTCTTATATATTATGATGAAAGGTATATTTGTTTTAAAACATTATGAGATATAGGTAAAATAGCAATTGATTAATAATTATTCTGGAGTAGATATTAATTATTTTATATATAAATGTTATTAAATAATTATATAATTATGCTCCGAATAGTTAAAAGCAAATGAGAGAGATTTTGGCTCACGCTTCGAAATCTATATACATAAAATAGGGGAAAGATCGTCAGTCAAGCAGTTAATGAAATTCTAGTATATCAAAAATGCTCAAAAAAACATTAAAATGATAAAATAATAATAAAATCAATTTTATTACTGCCGAAATTTTCATAATTACTACATGAAACATTATATTTAATGAAACAATTAGTCAGCTGACGATCTGATAGGGTGAAGATCATCAGTTAAACAATTAATTAAATTAATTGAGGCTTAAATGCCATGCCCGCTCGACACCTATAACCCTCTAGCTGATGATCTTGGCCACACAGGATGCACAGCTGATTATTGTTTTTATCATTAAAAAATGTTATAAACACGCTGATTAAGTTTCGTGCTTTATGAAATGAATTTGCACCCTGCAATTATCGGCTCATAAGGATAGCTGACTAATCCTCCGTTTTCAGTGCAGCTGACTGCTATTTTTCTGATCTTTTTTACTTAAATATAAATTCTACAAATTTTCAAGTTTGATGACATGACTTTATTTTCCTTTTTTTACATGTTTCGAATTTTCTCACAGCCACTACCAAGACGCCGGCGACTGACGCTTGTTTCATTTATTATCTATATCTAAACTATCATTTTTTATAAAAATAGATTTCATAAGAACACTTGCAAAATTGCAACTTGTCTCCCGGACTAATACTTCAATAATACTATACTTCTAATGTTTCTGTCCTCCAAAAAATTTCTGTCAACTGTCGCGGCACCGGCAGACGTCTTTCTCATTGGCAACAATTGAAAGATATAATAAATTCATCAAAAATATCTAACCAGTGGCTTTTACAGAAAATCTCTCGCATATCATGTTTTAGATACTTTCTTGAACCGAAAATAAAAGCAGTGTTTTTGTTTTTCGATAGCTTTACTGTTTTTGGTGCGCTGCTGTGTAGTAAATCCGTATAAATATTAAATGATCGACGCTGTAGAAAGTAGGACACGAAGTGCAGCTAGGACGGTGACCCGGTCAATATATATATGCCACTATAAAGGTGGTTGAAAAGGATAACAACCATTGCAAGGCCACAGTGCATCTTGGAATTTACTCAGGCGAGAGCCAGAAATTCCTATATTGTCATTCTAAAAATTCCAAGCACCTAAATATTAAGTAAATTCATTCAATTCAGTTATAAGTAAATCTGGCGCGGACTGCACGAATATGCAATTTAATAATAATAATAATACATTTATTATTCACCATAGATAGATAGATAATTTATTTTCTGTGAGACAATTACATAATTGTGTACACATGTCAAAAAATACAAAAATGTAGAATAGATATATACTACAGAAAAGTAAAATAAATATATCACGAGGAAAACAGAAAGCGACTAACAATCAGAAATACTTCATAAACATAAAATATACTTATACACACATATACATATATATATAAATAAAATAGAAATTAAAACAATTATGGGTACTAGTTTTAAGATGTGCTGAAATACTCAATAAATTCTTGGACTTTATAAAAAACATTTTCTTTCAGAAAACTTTTAACCTTTATCAAAAACTTTTTATTTTCTAAATTTTTCCATTCATTTGGTAAGAGGTTATATAATTTTACTGATAGATATCTTTAACCTTTAATGTTCTTTGATAAGCGGAAATGAGGTGCAATTAAGGGTTTATGTTTGGTATTATAATTAGCCTGAATTTGGTATTCAGATAGATGGTTTAGTGCATAGACAATACATTCAAATATGTACTGATTAACAGAAGTAAGTATTACTAGCTGTTTAAATATAAGTCTACAGGTATATTTAGAATTAGTAATACCTAATGGCTCTCTTCTGCAATTTTAATATTTTGTGGTCATATGGTGATCCCCCCCAAAGTAAGATACCATAGCACATAATACTATGAAAAAGTGCATGATAAGCCATTACGATTATATTTCTTTTAAAAAGATTATTGAGGTTTCTTAATAAGTAGATACAGCTTGAAGTTTCTTGGACAAGCAATGAATGTGAGCTTCCCAAGATAGCTTACTGTGAAGAGTGAGACCTAAGTATTTTACGGGATCATTATTTTTTATGGAGATAGAAGGGTTTAGATTAAAAATGAGCGTCTGTGTTTTTCCGTCATTCAACTTTAATCTGATATTGTTGAAGTAGTTCTTAGCTTGAGACTGCATTTCTTCTGATATTTGTACGAGATGTTTTAAATTTTTTTCAACAGATATTAAGGTGGTGTCATCAGCATATTCAATATGTTTGCAAGACAGATTTAACGATATATCGCTTATATATACTATAAACAAGACTGGTCTCAAAATGGATCCCTGAGGAACACCATGCTTGAGAGGCTTTAGAGAAGACATATTAGTACTATCACTTACAAATTGATATATGTTTGTGATGTAGCTTTTAATAAAAGATTGTGCAGGTCCTCTTATACCATAGCTTTCTAATTTTATTAACAATATATCTGTAGAAACACAGTCAAAAGCCTTAGATAAATCTAAATAGGATGTCAGGGTCATATTTCCATACTCAAACTGGTCAGTAATAAAAGTTATCATGTCCGTTAATGCTTTAATGGTAGACTTTCCTTCCCTATATCCATACTGATTACAATTTAGTAAATTTTTTCTTTCTAAATATCTCATAAGCCTAACCTTAAATGCTAGCTCTAACAATTTAGACAGGGTAGGAACAATCGAGATTGATCTATAATTTGTTTCAAGATTTTCATCACTTTTTTAAAAATTGGAGTGACCTTTGAAATTATAAGACAATCTGGAAATGTACCTTTTTCAAAACAAAGGTTAATTAAATATGTAATATGCGGTAAAAGTTCTTCCTTGGCCAATTTAATCATGTCACTATTTATCCCAATACAATCAATCAAGTTTATTACAAAATTGTTATTTTATTACATATTTATTTGGCAAATGAAAGGCAGTGAGTTAGGTTAAATAATCAATTCAGCACCTGAAAATTTCTAGTAAACAGAAAATACAAAGAACAGAAGATAATCTAAACATAATATTTTTAGTCGCAAACTCCTCTATAAATCCTTATTTTACTATAAGGAAAGTAACCAGACTGCAACCAAAGTTACAAATCTGGCGCGTTAAGTGTAATAATTGCATATTACCATCAAAACGCTAATGCTTCGATTGCAACAAACACCAGCCGAAAGACTGATCCTACTTAAAGGAGCTCCCTTGCCAGTCGTCACACACCACTTGCAGACTGCAGTTTCGAGCTGTTGGCTCTCGTCAGTGTAAGGTAGGTATGCGACGACCGACATGAGAATCCTTTGACTATAGTACATCCCGGTATTTTCACAATAGCGACATGTAAAACAGCCAGCAGGCGCCATCTAGCGGTCCAGTGTCTGTTGCAATCGAAAAATAAATAGCCTGACTTGGCTTAGCATAGTTCAAATGTGCTTTTAGAGGGCAGAATATTAAACATAATATTTTTATTCGCAAACTCCTCTATAAATCCTTATTTTACTATAAGGAAAGTAACCAGACTGCAACCAAAGTTACAAATCTGGCGCGTTAAGTGTAATAATTGCATATTACCATCAAAACGCTAATGCTTCGATTATTGTGTTTAATATTCCGCCCTCTAAAAGCACATTTGAACTATGCTAAGCCAAGTCAGGCTATTTATTTTTCGATTGCAATAGACACTGGACCGCTAGATGGCGCCTGCTGGCTGTTTTACATGTCGCTATTATGAAAATACCGGGATGTACTATAGTCAAAGGATTCTCATGTCGGTCGTCGCATACCTACCTTGCACTGACGAGGGCCAACAGCTCGAAACTGCAGCCTGCAAGTGGTGTGTGACGACTGGCAAGGGAGCTCCTTTAAGTAGGATCAGTCTTTCGGCTGGTGTTTGTTGCAATCGAAGCATTAGCGTTTTGATGGTAATATGCAATTATTACACTTAACGCGCCAGATTTGTAACTTTGGTTGCAGTCTGGTTACTTTCCTTATAGTAAAATAAGGATTTATAGAGGAGTTTGCGACTAAAAATATTATGTTTAATATTCCGCTCTCTAAAAGCACATTTGAAGAAGATAATCTAGTTTTTTCCTATTCCACCACAATTTTGGCTTCTATGTATTTTTTTGAATAACCCACATATAAAACTTAAACTTATAAGATATAAAAGACAAAAGACACTTTAAATTTTTTCATCCTTTTTTCTTCTAACCCACATATGAAGAAGCTATACCGGTAGATATACCGGGTGTAACAGGATCATGGTATACGCCCCTTTTCTCCTTTAGTTTTGAAGATAATTGATTAAAATTTAGAATATACTACATACATAATAAGCGGCACTTTTTGACATACAATTGATATTTTTTCACTTCCGGTTTCGCCGGAAGTGACACTAACCTTCGATTCTTAAATGGAACACCCTATATATTATTGCATTTTTGAATTCTGCATAATTTTTTGAATCTAACAATCCCAAATAAGTGACGTTTCAAACATCAATTTTTTTTATAATATAATTTTTAGTTTTTTATTTAAGTGTGCCATGACGGTTCCGATTTCTGTAAGTCTGATAGAACTAGTCTAGCGAGACTATGTCCCCCCTCGCATTATTCCAGGATGCTGAACAAGAAGGCGGTGATAACGACGGTGACGGTGACACGGGTTTAGCCGATAGCCGAGAGAAGAGGCCTATCCACTGTTTTCTCCCTTCGGGGGTGTTTTTGGCCTATTGAGGGGTTGGCGGGAGTCTAGGAGGGATCTAAACATCATCATCGTACTCAGCATCCTCGAAAATGAGGGTAACACAGGTTTGGCTGATAGGAGACGGCGGATACGCGGTTACCCCTTATAAGTATTTTATAGAAGAAGTATAAACCTTTTTTAATTTTTCAGTTACGTGCTCCTTAAAACGAAGTTTAAAATCAATAAGTAAACCTAAGTCCTTAGAAAAATTACTAAAAGGTATGACATCATTACCTAAGCAGATATTCATGGTACCAGAAGCCACAATTCTTTGATTCTCAGAGCCAAACATTATAGCACAAGATTTATTAGAATTAATTTTTAAAAGATGATTATTAGACTGCAGAAAGAGTTTATCTAAATCTAAGTTTATTTTATTATTTGCATTAACTAAATCAGGAAATTTAAAAGATAAGTATAACTAACTGTCATCTGCGTGAAAATGGTATTTACAAAGATACAGATTAGTACAAAAGTTGCTTGTGTAGATGGTATAAATCAAGGGCTCTAAAATTCTGCCCTGAAGTACTCCCTGCTATATTTCAGCCAGATTAGATGCCTTATCATCAATTTTAACTGGTTGAAGTCTCCCTGATAAATAAGGTGCTAAAAGAGTACAAGAACTATTGTCAAAGCCTACAAAGTGTAGTATAGATATTTAAATTTTTTGATTCAACGTATCGAAGGCTTTAGAATAATCTAGAAGGACTAATGTACACATTTCATTGTTGTCGAGTGATTTTAAGATATCTGTTATTTCCGCCAAAGCAGTCGAACAACTATATCCAGATCTGACTCCTGATTGGTATGCTAGCAATAAATCATATGTGTTTAAATTATTTAGTATTTGCGTTTCTATAATTTTTTCTAGTATTTTAGACATTGTAGAAAGAATACTTATGCTATGTAAATGAGAAAGTTCACTTGGCTGATTTACCTTTGATAATGGTAGAACATAAGCATCCTTCCAAGCTTTTGGGAAATAACTATTTCTAATGAACTCATTTGTAACATGCGTTAAATATACAACTATATAAGTAGAGCAGAGCAGGATTAAGTTAATATTTATATTGTCAGTACCAAAGGCTTTCGTTTTTATAATCTGAACAATGTTTAAAACTGTATCTTCAGATATATGTGAAAAAGAATATAAGTTATTAATACCCTCTATAATATTATCAGAATAGAACTTCAAAGTCTCAGCTTGCGGTTGCCGGTCATCCTTGGAAGAACTAATAAAATAATTATTTAATGTATTCACATTTTTAAGGTTACAATACTTCTTATACTAGTAAATATACTTAGTGTATTCCGAAATATTTAACAACAAATAAATAATATCAAATATTTCATATAGGAATAAGATATTTTTACGAGTTGGTTCAACTTACGCCAATTAAGAAAAATTATATATAATATGAAATGGTTATATGGAATTGTTGATTGTATAAGAATTCGACAGAGATCCTGAGTTTAATTTGCCGGGGCGATAAAATATACGGACATTTTACAATTAATTTTATTGCAGAGAGATAGTAATTGCGGAAGTGAAAATAGGGCATTAACACGGTTCAAATCGAAGAAAGATGAGATGGAATATTTTCAAGATGGACTGCAGTTGATCATTGAAATGAATTATTCATATTAAATTTATTTCTGGAAGCAAATATTCTGAAATATTGCCCAGGAGATTGGTATTGTTATAAAACACTGCACTATGTCAAGAAACGTGGGTACCGTTCTTACAAATTTAAAAATATCACGAATTATTTCTTGATGATCAAATTCAAAGGATGAAATTCTGAAAAAGTGTAATTTATTTATTTATTTATCTGTTACATTTCCAAGTTAAACAATCCAATTGCAGGAAATACATAATATAATTACAAAAATATGTTAGAGTATAAAAATATATTCTATCTAGTAAACAAGACAATAATATAAAAGCAATTACTAGAATACTAAGTGTATAAAATATAAATAAAAAACAAGGAAAGAGCTGATTACATACAAACAGTCCAATATGAAGGGCAACAGAAACACAATGACCGCTATACCAAATTATGTACTAACAAATTAAACCAAATTAATATAACCAATAACATGCTTAATATTGTCCACATAAATATCACAGAGTGGCGATATGTTATGTACGTTATTGCACATGACATATATTGGTGATTTACAAAGTATATTAGTTCGTGTAAAATCCGTATAATAATCATGTTTGGGCGGGACACCGTTCTTGGAATATAGAAATTAAGTTTACTAAGTAACGTTGGCGAATCAGTGTTATTGTGAATTAGATTGAATATAAATTTTATAGATATTATTCTTCTAGAGACAAAATCCCATATCTATTTAACAGTATAGAATTGTCGATTCCAGTATTTATGTGCTAAATATTTCAGAAATCTCCTTTTCACATATTAAATACTATTTATTTTTGACATAGAGGGTAATAAATCAAAGATCCATATTCCAATTTGCTTCTGACAAATGTAAAATATAGTATTTTGAGGCTATGAATATTATTAAAACATTTAAGTACAATGTGTTCTACTAAAACCGAGCATCTTAAAAGCATTCGATATTACCTGATATTATTATAAAAGGCATAAATCCTTTAATTCATAGCATCGAGTCAATTCAGTTAAATTAATATTATACGGAAACACAATTACATCTTTTTTTCTAGAGTATGATATCACAACACATCTGGAAATATTTAAACATGATTTCTAAAACACCAATCATTAACAGCGGTGATATCATTTTGCAAAGCTATACCATCTATTGCAGATGAAGCATTGCTAAATATTATAAGATCATCTGCAAACATTAAGTTATTACGCTCAATATTATTGGTCAGGTCATTAATGAATATAAGAAAAAGTAGTGTCCTAGATTAGAACCTTGGGGTACTCCAGGTGTTATTTCGTACTGATGTGATCTGAAGGCCTCATATTCAACAAATTGCTTTGGATTAAATAAATACGATTGAAATAGTTGACGTAGTGAGAGTGAAAATCGTATGTTTTCCAATTTTTCTAGTAACATAAATAAATTTATCTGATCAAAAGCTTTATTTATATTCATATAAGCTGCATCAACTTGCCCTTGCATATCTAATACTTCAGAGACATATTGAGTGAAGTTAAACAAATTAGTTACAGTTGATCCTTTATGCTTTAATTCATGTTGATTAAAGGAAATAAGAGGCCTTACATTATCATATATGTTATAAAAAATCATTTCAAGGAGTTTTGCGAAATTGCAAAGTACAGAGATCGGCCTATAATTTAGCAAAATACTGGGATCACCTTTTCTAAAATTGGGCAGATTCTGGCTATTTTTCATAGATCTGGGAAATTTGATGTTTTGAGAATTATTATTAGCCGTTACTCGAGTCCGAGTATAAAAATGTTACAGTCGATAGATTGTGTACAATAAAAAACAAGTAAAAGGTGTAGTCTATTGTAATCCCCATTCATCTACGGTGCACACAACTATGGCTATAGAGGCCAATTCGGGAGAGCACATGTCGACCGCAGTCAGGACAAACATAGACCTGGTTAGGTCTTGGATTCGGCATTCTTGCAGCAACATTTCCTTGATAGCTGGCCACAACCCCTCGCCATTCGGTTCTGTCCGCTGCAAGTTGTTCCCATTGCTCGTCTGCAATACCGCAGGATTTTAGATTTTCATGGAGAGCGTCTTTGAACCTCTTTCGTTGACCGCCACGCCTTCTTCTACCGCTTAGCAATTCACCATAAAGTGTACATTTAGGAAGGCGGTTATCATGCATACGATGAATGTGACCTGCCCATCTTAGGCGTGTTCTTGAAATAAGCACCTCAATTGGAAGGCTGTTTGCTCTCCTGAGTACTTCCACGTTTGATATGTGATGGAACCAACGGATTTTCATCATACTTCTGAGGTGTCTTTGCTGAAAACGTTCTAATTCTTTCACATGACGACGGTAAGTGACCCAGCTTTCACATCCATATAGCAGTGTTGGAATGACAACTGCTCTGTAGACAGCCATTTTCGTTGACAAAGCAAGGTCGTGGTTGTCAAATACTCTTTCTCTAAGTCCCCAGAGTGCTCTAGATGCAGCGTTAATTCTATTGCGAATCTCGCTGTCCATGTTTGCTTTGTCATTAATAACGTTGCCTAAGTAATTGAACTGATCCACCACTTCAAGAGAATTTCCGTTAAGTGTAATGTAATGTTGATGAGGAGTTGACATAATCTTAGTCTTTCCAATGTTGATTTTAAGTCCCAAGGAATCATAGCTCTGGGCATACACATCTAAAAGTTCTTGAAGCTCTTCCGGCGTAGAGGCTAAAAGTGCACAGTCATCCGCATACTGGAGATCACAAATGAATCGTGTGCGTGTCTTCGTGAAAGCTCTAAAGCGCCCTATATTAAAGAGACCGCCATCAAAACGGTATCTGAGACCTATTCCTCTGACTGTCAGTTTGTTGTCAACAATAATTGTTAGAGCAGTGGTAAACAAATGGTAAACAAAGGTTCGGTTGCCTCATTATTATACATAACCTGGGCGTTGTTGTTTGTATGTAGACTGCGACATACTTCCACAAATTTTCTAGGGATACCTAAGCGGAACATAATTTTCCAGAGCACTTCCCTGTCCACCGAGTCGAACGCCTTGGTTAAATCAATGAAGGCCATGTGAATTTCTCCTTGATGTTCGAGTGCTTTTTCTTGAAGTTGTTTAAGTGTGAAGATTAAATCCGATGTGCCTCGGTTTGGTCTAAAGCCACTCTGTGTTTCAGGAAGTAACTTTTCCATAACAGGTGTTAGCCTATTTGCCCTCGCTTTAGTGAGTATCTTCCCTCCAACAGCCAGGAGAGCTATACCCCTGTAATTTCCACAGTCCGCAGCGCTCCCTTTGTTTTTGAAGAGGTTGATTAAAAGTGTGTCACGAAACTCCTGCGGAGCTTGACCACTTTCCCACACGACATCAAACAGTTTTTTGAGGTAGAGTATGAGCTCTGACGACACAGCTTTAAAGATCTCAGCTGGGAGTGAGTCGGCGCCGGGAGATTTGTTATTTTTTAGCTGCCCAATGGCGGTTAAGATCACTTCCGTTGTTAGTGGTTTATCTAAGTCTTCGAAGGTGTCATATTGAGGGATAAGATTTATAATATCGTGATCGGCTTGACTTTGCTGGTTAAGAATGTTAGAGTAGTGTTCTTTCCATCGGGCTCTTCTTTCCTGATCTTCTTTGAGGAGATTTCCATTTAAATCTTTAATAGGGCACATATTTTTCCGATTGGGGCCGTACACTGCTTTTACTCCTTGAAAGAAATTCCTGTAGTTGTGTGAATCGGCGTACCTTTGAATTTCTCTGGCCTTGCTTGCCCACCACTCGTTCTTTATTCTTCTGATTTCGCGTTGCGTTTCATACTTAGATTGGGTAAAAGCTTCTGCTTTTGATGAGTCGTTGGGGTGGTTGATAGCGTTTTGGAAGGCAATATGTTTGCGATCAAGAAGTTCTTGTATAAAAGCTTCATTATCATTGAACCAGTCCTCCTGTTTTTTACTTGCTGCAGTGCCAAGAATTTCCTCACTCGCACTTTTTAAACTGTCTTTAATTTGTGTCCAGGTAGTAGCGACATCTACAGAATTGGTTTCTTCTAGTGCACTCAAATTCTCTTGAACTTTTTGCTTTAGCTGTTCGACGGTTTGTTGGTCACGCAATTTACTAATACAGGGACGGAGTCTACGTTTTACTTGAGTTCTTCGGTGTTTGGGGTCTCATAACAATTTTCATTTTAGAGACGACAGGACGATGATCGGTCCAACATTCGCTATCAATGCGCGCCTTTGTAATTTGGACGTCCTTGAGATGCTTCCTACGTACGATAACATAGTCCAGTAGATGCCAGTGACCTGATCTGGGGTGACGCCAGGTGCCTTTAAATTTATCCTTTTGTCGGAAAATGGTGTTTGTTATAACTAGATCATGTTCGGCGCATTTAGTTAGGAGTAGTTGACCGTTAGCGTTCATGTTGCCCAAACCGTTCTTACCTATGATGCCTGGCCAGGTGTCTGCATCTCTCCCTACTCTAGCGTTAAAATCGCCAAGAATAACGAGTCGTTCCGTTTTAGGTATTCTACAGAGGGTTTCTTCCAACTGTTGATAGAAGCTTTCCTTGGTTTCGTGACTTGCATCCAGAGTGGGAGCGTAGGCGCTTATTAGATTTACCGCGTTGCCATCTGATAGCTCATAGCGTAGCAGCATTAGACGCTCGGATAGGCCTTGTGGTACTTGTGTTTTGAGAATTAAATTGGAAATAAATGGCAACGGTTGTATGAATACATTAGCACAATCTTCAACAACAAAACTAGGAATGCCGTCGATTCCAGATGTTAATTTATTTTTTATTTTTTTTATAACCTTGCGAATGCTATCCTCAGTTATTTGGTAAATATAAATGCTGCTAAGATAGTGGTTCTGTTGATTTAAACTGAACATCACTCACATCATTCCCTGGATTAACGAAGTTTAAAATATCCAAAATGTATCTTTTGTCGGTTGAGGATGTCATCCCTGGATAATGACGAAGCCTGCTCGCTACACCAAAATAACCAAAACATTTTTTCTAACTTCACGTTCTCCTAGTTCTTGTATAGCTTTCTCAAAATAATCATCATTAATCTCAGCCTTTGAATGATTTTTTAGCTCCTGAATGTCATTTTGTAATTTAATAATAACAACTTTTAACGCCATAATATCGGTTCATCTAGCTTCAGACACCGAAACACCGGGAAGGTGTGATAATAATTGTGTAATTGAAACTTATACCTTTTTGCTATGACAATACTGATTTATCAAAATTTTTTTTACCCATCAATAGTACATAAGTTCATAATTTTCCTATAGGTCTAACCAAATTCACCATACTGTATACGGCTTAAATATAAATTAGTTCATCTTATCATTATGGGAACAGTTGTTATACAGTTCCTGTGTAAAACATGCATAAAAACGTTTGAATAGTTCTTATAAATTCAAACTCAAATTCTAGATAGTCGAACAAAGATTAAACTTTGAAAAGCCTGCTAAAGTTTGCCAAGTTTAATGAAGAATTTTTCCAGACAAAACATGGCCCCTGTGATGTAAGAAAAGTTGTGGAAAGGAAAACGTACAAAAGTTAAGTTTTGTCATATTAATTATTTGTCAGAAGGATCACAAACAAAATTATAGGGTGTATTAATTGATTCAACAGGATTTTGTTCTACCTCTTTTTACAAGAGTGATTTGCCTCGAATACAAAAAATAATGTTTACAACAAGAAAGTTATTGTTTAGTCTTGGCGCATTCGCCATAAATTTAAATTTGTCGATCGACACAGTATCTCGTAAACACAATTGTCAACAGCCCTGCTGCACAGGTTTGTTTCATTGCTTAATTAGTAGTTCATAAACATATTCTGTTACATGTAAATAGAAATTATTTTGAATTATTCTTGATGTTACTGACAACAGTAAATTTTCAAAGACTAGCTTTCAATTTTAATTTGCCTGAGTAGAATTGATTTAAATTTTAGTTTATAAACAAAAACCCCATACAGTTAGGTGTGAAGGTATTTTCAGAAAAATGCTTCAACTGAGCTTACCATATATATCAGAACTCTTTACTGACATAATAATTTTTTCTTTCGAGTCTGGACCAGTACTTTAATTTTGAAAAAGATATTAATTAAACCAATACCAACAAAGAACAAAATAATCACAGTCTCGAAACTTTGACCCATCAGTGTACTATCGGTATCATCAAAAATAGCTGTGGTAGCCGTCCATAGACAATTTTCATCAAATAAAAATATCCTGCCTACATACAATGCGAGTTTTTCTGGAATGCCTCAGGGATCTAACCTGGATCCTCTATTGTTCAACATCTATACCGCGGACTTAGCCCATTTCACGAGGCATTGCTCTATGTATATGTGTACGTTGATGATGCTCAGTTTTATCTTGCATCTGATCCTTGAAATTCAGAGGAAGCTCAAAGTAAAATAAACTATGATTTATGAGAAATAAAAAACTGGACCCTTGCGAAATTCACTAGTGTTATATCCAAATAAAAGTAAATATATCAAGATTTATACGCTAAATAAATTAAGATTACTAGTTGATTTCGGTTTCTTAAAGACTTAGGACTGATTTTTGATAAAATCTTAAATTTTTTCTCAAACATCTGTGGTTTGTAGAAGGTGCCATTTCTAGTAAACTAATTTTCACATTTAGAAATATTCATGATGAGAATACTACATTGTGAATCTCTAGTCAACTACTGACGTATATGGGTCTTTAAATTTATAAGAATAAAAACTTCAAAGGATTCACAATATTTGCGCTAGATTACTAATTCTTCAATTTATGATCCCGTTACACCCTACATTAGAGACTCGGAGCTGCTAAAACTTAATGAGAGACATTCTGTTCACTTCGCTTCATTACTAAATAATGTAATTTTCCTTCAAAAATCCAGCTACCTATTTGAGAAATTTCTAAGGAGAAATATTAATCATAAACTAAGTTTGATATATACAAATGATTACTTCCATACGCCCAAAATGTGAAACGTACGGATCTTAGCATACTTATATATTTTCGTAGTTATGCACATAATAATCTTCCCCTGAAGTTACATAAGAAATTAACTAAACCTTTAAAAAGCCGGCTCAGGGCTCAAATTTTAAGTGATGATTGAAAAATTAATTTAAATCTATTTTAAACGCCTTAAATATGTGTGAAATTTATTATCTCAGATTTTAATGTATTTTAGTGTTCAATGTAATATATTTTATGTAGGTTAGTAGTTTTGATATCAGTTTTATTGTATAGTCGTTTGCAATTTAACCGTGCAGATAAAAACGCAACAAAAACTTTACGACCTCATTAAAATACCGTTACTATCTGTACTATTTCACCGGCAAATTGAATCACTTACCAAATGGTTCATGAGCTCGTAAAGTTTTTATTGCCTTTTTTATTTGCATGATAAATCCGCAGGTTACCATAATAATTAATCAGGTTAGGTTTTTACAACAGCGAATTTTAAAGGGCATATCACGTACTCTTCCAGTGAATAACAAATATCAAATACTCTTCACCGGTTTGCTGAAGCTTTAATATAATTGTTCTGAATATCTTAATTACAATTTTAACATCTTTTAGATTTTAACCTTCTAGAAATACACAGTTCTTGAGATATAGTCTGTCAAAAATTATCAATTTGCATAATTTTACACAATTACAATTAGTTTCATAACAGGGTACTTTATAGCTACAACAAGCGAGGTAGTAGATTTTTTTAATCATCTTGTATATATTGTAGAGAGTATGTACAGTCCAAGTTTTAGACCTCAAAACCCTTGACAAATTTTTGTGTGGCCGAAAAAACCAAGAATTTTTGGCACTTTTTTCAATTTGTGGCCTATAACTTAAAAACAATACATCCAATCGAAAAGTCATTACCAAAATTAAAGAGCATTAAATTTTGCTTCGAAAGAGTATCTCAAAGCTGAAATTTCATCAAGAGGTATGGGCTTAATTAGCAGTCGAATAATAACAATTTTTACCGACTTATCGTTTGAAGATATCAGATTCTTCAGTAGACATTCATTTTCACTGAAGAAACAAATGCTGCAGTATCACAGGAAAAGTTTTTTGCAAACGAGAGCAACAAGAACTTTTTATTTTAATGCTTATGCAAACATTTAAGGAATGAGCGCCCAAGCGCACCATGCAGAAGAAGATGTGGATTTATTAATTGTAGAAACAGCTCTTTCCCAAGCAGTAAAATCCGACAGTATGGCAATTGTTGGCGAGGATATTGACGTTTTTGTTATCTTAATGCGCTTCGGAAGCAAGTACGAGAACTTGTACTTCCACAAACAAGGGAAAGGAAAAAACCCAGGTTTATGGTATTCAAACACTTCCTTCAACTTTGATTCCTCACATGTCCTCTTCATGCATGCATTTACTGAGTGTGACACCACGTCATCATTTTTTGGTCACGAGAAAGGAAAATTTGTAACACTTATTGAGCAACATCCACACCTGAAAGCACAAACAGCTACATTTCACAAGCCATCTGTTTCGTAAGACCTGATAGAACAGGCAGGGGAACAGTTGATCTTGGCACTGTACGGACAGAAACACAGTGGACCTCTGGACAAGCTGAAATACGAGCTTTTTATAAAATTTGCTTCGAAAAAATTGTTCAACCTAGCATGGTTGCTACCAACATCGGAAGCAGCAAGGTGGCACTCAATGCGCACACACCACCAAGTGCAAACTTGAATTTGATTCGGTTTTCAAGGTCATATATAAGTCATTTTTGTTTCTTCAATTGGAAACCTATACACTTTACTACATTTTATTATTTGAATAAAACTAAGCAACTCTTATTTGAAGTATTTTTATTACTTCACTTTTGTACAACATTAAACAATATAACTAAAATGTTTCGTAATTTCAAGAATTCTATAGTCGAAATCATCAATTTTAATTAAAAAGTGCCAGAAGAAACAAATATACCTCTGACTTCTTTAATTAATTCTCCTATAATTTAATTAATAGAACAAAATATACATTTTCGTTTCCAGCACATTTACTTGATGGTTTTCAGTAAAATATCTTGAAAGCCTAAAATCCTGGGTTTATTTTGTTTAATATTTTAGTCGAATAAAAAATAGTCTGAATAAAAGTTGGTTAGTTTTACTCACACAATACAATAATAAAAATAATTATTTGAAAAAACTAATTAATCTTAAGGAGACCTTGAGAGCATCCACCGAACCAAAAATAAATAATTTTCTCCACGAAACAACGCAACTTCTGTTTTCATAAATTTTTTCCGTACTCGATAAATCACATACAATAAAGAATTGATAAAAAATTCTGAAAAAACTTCTATATCATATAAATGTAGATTGTGCTACTAATTTACTAGTCAACTAGGCTGTGGTGTGTTTAGCGTGGACTCCAAACCACGGTCCTCGGCTTATTGATTGTCCTCTTCTGTATGATTATTAAATTTAAATAAAAGAATTTTGGATTTGCAGTTTTTGTCTAGGTATAAATGTTTAAATATTTTCTAACCGCCTTCCAAGTCACTTGAGTGATCCTCTTAAATCTAGAAGATCTAGATTTGTTTGAGTTTTTTGGATCGGGATGGAACTGGATATAAAAAAGAATTGGAACCTGCCTAGAGCCACTAGTGGTTTCTGGAGAAAAAATTGAAAATACTTCTTTGATACAATTTTCCATCTTGAGAACAATGTTTACATAAGACAGTTTTTGATTTAGCAAAAAATTATTTAGGCCGTCCTTTGGGCCACTCTTGGTGCTCTGAGGAGACATTTAAATATATACACCACGGGTAATGACGACCCCCTTTATCCTGGAAGGCTCTAGATGAGCCTTGTGTGGGAGAGGGCTACACATTTAGAGACAAGGGACACACACCCAATATTCGTTTATAATGGAAAAATCCCCCTTATTTTATTTTCCACTGCCACGACCGGGGATCGAACCCGGAACTTTTGGATGAGAGGCAAGTGCGCTTACCTCTCGACCATCAGTAGTACATTTGCCGAAATCCTTTTTGATATAATTTTATAGTCCATACAGTTTTTACTTCAATTTCTCTTTAATTTTATTTGTAACGTTTCTCGATTCGACGAAAAATAATTTTATGGCCCTGTCTAGAGCTGCTCCCGATGCAGTTATTTCCTCAATATTTATCACCATTCTTTCATGAACCTCTCAGATCTGATGCCTAAAATTTCACATTTCCACGCCCCACAGACAGATAGATTGTCAGCCTTTTATAAAATTGGAGTGAAGAATACCTTCCAAAAAAATATCTTAAAATGTTGAAAAATAATAGAAATTGTTTTAAAGTTAGTAAATGGTAATAGAAAAACCGCTACCCAAGGAATCACTACTTCCACATCCAGATTTTATATGCAAATCTTATACACACTAAATCCCAATGTAATATTTTACTCCCTTTAATAATAGGGGCGGGGGTAGAGGGGGTAGCTAACGCCAAAAAAATGTTTTGAGACGTTTCGTTCTTGTATACACACTAAATCACATTTTATTTGTTTTACTCCCTTTCATAATAGTGTGGGGGTGGTAGTGGGGGTGGCTGATGCAAAAATAATTTGAAACCTTGACTTTTCGTACATGCCCTAAATTGTAATATTATGGACTCTTACCTGCTTGCCTTGCCTATTTACCCTTATTTACCCCATTTACCCCCGAACCCTTCAACGGAATTAAATCAAAATATAATCTAGTTCTAGATCTCGTTATAATACAAGTGTACCAAATTTCAAGTCAATATCATGAACGGTTCCAAAATAAACGTGCGCACAAAAAATTTACACACAGATCGATTGATAGACAGACCGACAGACATATTTTTTTTTCGCTCTGATTCAAAATCTCGACGTTTAATGATATTTTAAGCCTATTTCCACCAAAAAAATTGTGTCCAGTGGGAACTGGACGTGGAAGTAAAATTTGTTTAATTCAGCAATAGAACGTTCAGAAAAGAAAATAAAGTTTTTAAATAATCTAATATTGATATGAGCATCTTCATTAAATGCAATTTTAATGGTGGATAATCAGCAGAGATAATTTTGTTAATGTTAAGGAATATATTTAGGCGCCTGTCCAACATTGTTATAGACTTTATTGATCTAAGTTGAACGGAAATTCCACCGCTCGCCTAAACCACATACGGGACGATTACAAGAATTTTGTATACGTCGTACTCTCAAATTTATTAAAGCGGCGACCAGATGCTATAAACGAAATTAAAATGTGATTTGTTCATCAGAAAACACTTTACTAGTAGAAAAAATTACCATCTGTTTTGCTAGTGTGCAAATAAGTCTTAAATTATATTAATTTGAATTCCCTTTAGAAACCCTCAGAGGGGAACTTCATATTTCTCAAAATATTTAAAGGAGACATTCTTTAGATAATAATAGGTCGAGTTCCACTAATAAAAGACTGAAAGAAATATACTACAACTGAGCAAATGAAATGATTTTTAGGATGTAAGTATAGCAGTCAGTACACATATAATATGGCTGTTACATAAAAAGTGATTTTAAATTACAGACATATATTCAGATCATGGATACTCAAATTCTCCTGATGCACGAACAGTTATTTTTCAATTTGTTATTTTTTATATTGCGTCTGTGAGAATGCACAAAACCAAAGTACGGTTCCGTTCATAGAGTTACAACAGTATTTTGAATTGTTTGAACGCTTATAAGAGGAAAATTAATAGAAACAAGGAAATTTCAAACAATTTCGGTCTAAATTAATTTAGATTTGGGTTAAAATGCAACTCGATGGGAATGATTTATCACTGAATCAATTAAAATCTGATTCTATATTGTATATTACCATAATAGTTTGCAATAAATAAATAAATAAATAAACAACACAGAAATTAAACAACCCCCAATTCCAGAAGCCAGGACTTGTGCGGAAGGCGGTTACATATTGAAAAAACGCTGACATACCACCATTTCCTCCGACAGTGCCGGAGCCAGGATTCGAACCCGGTGGTGCGATATCCGTGTAATCGCGATTGCCACCTCGCGATTACACGAAGATTTTATTGACAATAATCATAAATACAACTGCCTCCCTAGTACCTGCCCCGCGATCGACCCTGCGACCACAGCGTCGATGCGGTGGCGGATCGCAAAGTCGGGCCGAAACAGGCCTGGTTCGGCGCAAGCAACAATTGAACATTTTAAACTTAAACCTAAACTCCTTTTTTAACAATGTAAAAATTAAATTAAGTAATGGGGTTACAAAAAATGCTTGAAAAAGAACAAAACTGAAAAATAGAACACTACACTGGCAAACTACATTTTTAATTAAATTTGGCACTGACGCTGTCGCCACAACTTGAACAAGGTGCCTTCCGCGAGTTACTCAGACGACGGTCTGCGCTAGGCTGGCCTAAACTGTGGCTTTAAAAATTTTGGTTGAATTCAGATAAATTTTGATTCTGTTACTAGAGTGACGTATCGAATGTGAATTTACAGACAAAAATGTACAAACAGAAATGAAAATACAACAACAACAATAACAACAAAAGACGCGACAAAAATGCGCAAACACAAAAGAAGAGGGGGACAGAAGAGGATTAAAGACAATTAAAAGTATGAAATATCAGCAAAAGGTGGATAGGATTAGAGAAAGGTATAGTTGGCGAACTGTGGCTAGAGTGGCTGCTGGAAGATTGGCAACGTCTGATAAGGTTAGGGGTGTTTAATCTGAGATGGGGCATTATGCTGTCTAATTTGTGTAATGTGTCTTGTTAGCGGACTATCGCCCAGTTTGAATGAATAGAAGTCTTGGGAGATGTGCTGGACGTAGTCGGCTATCGGGGTTATGTCATTTCAGCCTTCGTAGAGGTCTCTGAGGGAGGTGTATCTTCCAGAATTTGATATGAGGCGCATGTATTTGTGTTCGAGCACTTGTAGTTTTTCATTGTCGTGGCCGGTATGCTGCACCACACTGGCGCCGCGTACGTGATGGACGGCCTGGCAACCATCGTGTACAACAACCTTTTATTCAGTCTGTTAAGTCTGCTACCCCTGGCCATTAGCGGATACAGACTCCTGGACAGGGAGTAGATCGTCCGTATCGTCTCATTTACGTGCGAATTGAACGTCAGTCGCTGGTATAGTCGGACCGTCAAGTACTTCACGCATCTTTTTGTTGGAATTTGGTTGCCCCTGATCGAAATTGGAGAGGTGATGCGGTTCTCCGTGAAGCAACGCGTGAAGACTATCGCCTCCGACTTTTCAGCATTTATCCGAATCTTCCACTGACCGTAATAGGCCGTGGCACGAGCCATGTGTGCCTTCAGCAGCATGTTCGCCGCCTACGCGTTGTGCGAATGCGCATAGGTGGCCGTGTCATCGGCATACTTGGCCAGTTTTGTATTCGGGAACTCTGGGAAGTCGGAGCCGTACAGGTTGTACAACTTTGGTGACAGGCACGATCCTTGCGGGACGCCCGCGCCAATGTCCCGCCGAGTTGAAAGTTTATTATTCATCCGAACTTGCAGGGTTCTGCCCGTCAGGATGTGCGTCGGAAAGTTATAGTTGTGGCGCCTTAACCCACTCTTCTATCGACCAGACAATGCCCTATTATATGAAAATACACCTGTCCAGTGGTTTTGTTTCCCTTTGAAAGAGTGCGTTTACAGGTTTTATCATTTTCAATGCATGATTGATTTCTTTTTAATATGGAATCACGTACTTTTGAAAACACATGGCACTAATATGCCATGTCATCATTTCAATGCTATTCCTTAGTGTATGTACACAATGACATTTTCACTCAGTATTTGTGAAATTCGCCATTGTTAAAAACTATTAGCAGTTACGTGTAAAACACGTACTATCTAGATTGTTATTGTCTAACCAGTAATTACCTCTTGTGTTTTTCTACAATTGATCTACGTCGTGCGAATTGAGGAACAAGACCAAGATGAGCACCAGATCAAAACAAGTAACAGAGGCGTACTAGATAATTGTTTACGTTTCTCAAACTATATTTTTTTGTTCATTTTCGGACATTTTGATAATTGAATATTTTTGCGTATATCGGGAAGGTGCGAGTATTCTTAGATTTGAATATATGCATGTACTTCAAAAACACCTTATGTACCTTTATATTAATAGCTTCATGAACGTTAATTTTTTCAAATAATAATAAATATAAAAAAAAAAATAATAATAAAATCCGGCAGTTCCACCTCAATAGGAATATCTCGACAATCACAGATCTCTTAAAAACCTATAAAATAGAAAAACCCTTACATTTACGATGAGTTTGTCCAATGGCTACCATACACTTTGTTTTATTACAATGTGCAGTATTGAAATATCGATTGAGTTGAAATTATGCTTTTTGTATTAAATAACACATCGTTCATAGACTTTTGGCTTTTAAATACTGACTTATAATGTGTCGAAACAATGAATGAATAAGAGAAAACAACCAAACGTGGCATATGCTTGGAAGCTTTACCTAAAACTGAAATATAATTTATATATCTATTTGGATACTATACTCTCTATACAGGGTGTCTCACCGGGAATTGAATCGATCGATATAGAGAAAAATACGCATCAGAAAATTTTGAGAATTTAGATAATTACTAATGTCGGTATGGCCAATCTAACTAAAATAATTACAAGCAGCTGGCACTTCCGCTTATACCGGAAGTCGATACTAACTTGCTTATTTCAAATGGAACACCCTATATATTTTAGGGTTTTCGAAAAGAGCATAAAACTCTGTGTCGAAAATATGTAGAATATCCTATACCTAAACCTAAACCCTTCGTGTAAAAGATCCTCATTTGCTTCTTGTCACATAAAAAGAACACATTATGTTCTACAACTGAAATAAATCCAATAATATCATACCAAGTGTTCCGTTTTACGCGTTACATTTTGTCAACTTCAAACTGCGAAAACTTATTTAGGTCAAATGGAACACCCTGTATTTTTTTACGTCAAGTTGTGTAAAATTGAATTCCCTTTTTTTTGATATTAGCATTGTGGGGTTAAAGTTACAACTTTTTGAAATATTTGCGATTTTATTAGAAATTCATGAATTGTTGTAATCATTTCATCAAAATAGCCATGATTAGAGACAATCAGTCATTATCTTATGTCAAAAAATGTCAGCACGTTTAAATTACACCCACAAAGACTTTTTAAATTTGTTTATTATTTATGGAGAATGTGATAAAGTAATATCAAGAACTTGCAGCACATTTGCTACTGGATATCCACAAAAACGCAAAATAACTCTAACACTGTAATATGCGTATTAATCGAATTAAAGATATGGCATGAGCTTTCAATTTAATAATTGCTCAAAATTCCGTCCCCGAACCTCGACACATTTTTCGCACCTTCGGATTACTTCCTCTTCTAATTGAATCCTGTGATATATTTTGAAATGCATTTCTTACTCTTTGCATACAATCTTCAATGGTTGTTAATGGGCTCTCATAAACTTTATTTTTAATAGTTCCCCAAATGAAATAATCCAGAACTGATAAATCGGGCGAGCGAGGAGGTCATAAGAAAGGTTCATTATTGGCAATCCATTGATCATAAAAAGTTTCTTGTAAATAATTATTAATTAAATATGCGTTATGTGGGGAGCACCGTCGTCGTGCTGATAAAAAAATGTTTCTATGTTCGGCGAGAGGTCAATTTTCTAAATAGTTATTATTCAAATTTTATAAGATATTCAGATATCTTTCACCTAAAAAAAGAAAACAAAAATTTACCTATACATATTAGCAGAAGAGAAAATTTAATTTACCGTTTAAATTTTCCTGATAAAATTGTAATGCCACCACTCTAAGCTGCTTGTAATTATTTTAATTAGATTGGCCACCCCGACATCAGTAATTAACTAAATTTTCAAAATTCCCTGATGCGTACTTTTCTCTATATCGATCGATTCAGTTTCCGGTGAGGTACCCTGTATAATTGTCCTTGTATTAGATTGCTGTTAAAATAAAATAATAAAATATATATTGCACCCCCATGAGCGAGTTAAATTAATACATTATTTTGTATATAGCCAGATGCATCAAATAAATTTACAAGTTTTAGTACAAATGAACTCAGATGACGGGGAGGCGACGTAAAGAGATTATATTCACGTGAGCCAAGCAGCGGAAGTTTCAGTGCACATGTTCAACCGTCTCGCGTATTTGATGTGTAGTTGCTCTCCATCCTCTACATATTTATACAATATATTCTAAGTGTCTCTGATGTCACCCATATAACGTCACCCTGTCGGTAAAGCGAATAACTGAAACTACTTTCAGATCGCCATTTACCGTTCCAAGCGTAAAACGTGCCTGCCCGCTCTGACCTGCGAAGAAAACATTGACAAGACATGAGGAGCCGTGTAGTGCATTCCGTTCCGACCGCCCTCCAGCAGCAGACGTGCCCGACAGTAAATCCGAATAGTAAGTAAGACCATAGAGAAGTAAGGTAAACTAATAGATAAGCCTGGCTAGTGCAATACAGCCGCTAACTGCCGCAAGACTGACCCGTAAGGGGAGCTATCCAGTCCAGTCCAACCACGAGGGTTCAAGCCACGGTAGGTGCCCTTCAGTAGGAACCTTAATATAGGGTCGCGGGGCACCAAAAGGTTATAAATAGCTTTACTAATCATACTTTAACTTTTCAGGATTTCTAATTACACTTTATTCTTTCAGGTTTTTCTAATTATAACTTGACTTTCAGCTTCCGTTTCGGTAGACTTTTCGTAGGTGACTTTCAGTAGGGACATTTATACAGAATCGCAAGGCACTGAAAAGTTATAAATAGTTTTACTAATCATACCTTGACATTCAGTTTCCGTTTCAGTAGGCGTACAACTCGTAAACCGTCACGAGGCACTGAAAAGTTAACGATAGTTTCCTCAATCATACTTTGATTTTCCAGCTTCCGTCCCAGCAGGAACCTTTATTTATAGGGCCACGGCGCACTGAAAGGTTATACATAGTTGTTATTAATTGTACCTTGTTTTTCAGAAATACTAATCAAATTTTACGTTTCGGGTTTCACTATCCCACCTTTTGTTTCAGAACCCTAGTTACCATCATTTTGTATGCACTAGACAAGTACTACATCAAACTTCTCTATAATTTTTTGCACTGTACTTGTTTTTATATATCTGTGGTTTTGCTTCTCACATCCAGTATCCGTATTTAGTCTGCTCCTGTTTTATCACCTTACTAGTTGCCCTGGGTTATCTCTTATTCTGTACCATTTTACTGTCATCTGTTACTACCATTTTCGTTGCATCGCTTGCCTCCATTAACTGTTTTGTAGTGACCTGTAGAGTTTGGTTGAGAAAATTTTTTATTAAGCAAGTAGATTTGTATATAGTAGACTTAATATTATTTATCGAATTTTGAGCTTTACTCTTTGTGTGTAAACGTCTAATTTCCCAGATTGACTCACTGGAGTGCCGTTTCTCCACTTGAGCTACTCAGCCTCACGTATCCGGCTTGTGGGTAGTGTGTCCTGATACTTAACTAGGATTGGCTCGAGTGTCGAAGAGTGGCCCTTTTTCTCCTTGTCGCCAGCTAGGGTGGAGAAAAACGCGTTACATGAATTTGTAACGAACAAAATACTCTCATAACCTCTTTACTTATGTTGCAAGACAATCTAAAATGGCACTTATAAATAATGACGGGTTAAAAAAAAATTCAAAGCTTTGTGAAATATGTATTTAATTAATATTATTTAACAGACGATTGACGCATGATTGAAACATTGCTTCATAAAAGAAATAATCACAATCCTACAAAAAAATGCTTTGGCCGGGGTACCCCGCTATTGTATTCTTGTGCATTTTCGCCCGCTGAGTTCCAGTCGGAGGCTTTAAATAGCCTAAAATAAATTACGAAATAATGGAGAAAAGTTTCACGCACTGCGTCGCCTTTATAAATGCTTATTCGAAAAGGATAAAAACCTGGCAATATAAGTATCGTCATTAAAGTAATATTCTTTTACAGAAGTCTAAATTTTATAGGCGATGAATGCGTTTCATTTGTACCCTTTAAGAGATTGTTCCCCTAGGAGCTGACTTCGGATAAATATATATAAGCAATTAAGGGAAATCATGTATATAAAAAAAGTGCATAAATTTCATCTAATATATTATATACGTAAAAATATTTTCTAATAATTACTGATACAAATATAAAGCAATTTTATGGCAAATAACTCTAAAATTTCCTCAACAGTGACGATGCAAAGCAAGCAAATATATTTATTATAAAATATATTGCCCTGGTTAGAATAATTGCCCTTGATATTGAAATCTGATTAAAGATTTAAAAATTACCGTGCATAGTAAAATTCTCTGAAATGTATTCAAGCATATAATTATACCTGGAAAATAAATAGCTACCCTTTTAAATACGAGTATTTTTCCCTTTCAATCGATATTTTCCATTAATAAGTAATAATACTTACTAAATTCATTCTGTAGGGCATATTTTTGTTGTACCTTAGTATTACAATCTATAGATTAAATTTGAAGAGAGTTTAATTTTCATTAAGGCAAAAATTTCCACACACTTAAAGAATCAAAATGAAAATAATGTTTATTGCTTCAAAGTGTACGGACACTGGACAGTCTACAAAAAATATTTTAATGCTTGATCGTGAGCAATACATAATAATGACAATAAAATTATAATAACAGTGTGATGAAAATTGATAAACTCATATTTACAACGAACTGAACGAGCAACGAGGAGCAGCAGTAGGCAGCTTTCAGTGAGAACCTGAAGATGGCAGACAACCGTGACTCCTGGAGGAGTCGACCATCCGTTGTTCGTATAGCTCCGGTTATGCTTAGGCAGGAAACTCTCTGCACTTGGCTGAGCTTGACTTACTTACCACAGCTAAGTGGTAAGTTTACTCTTAGGCCACTAAACGACAGCTCCATAGTTTATAGGTTATCATTGGTCTTATGACGGCAGTGTATATTCACATGATCATTTTGATTTTCATTCCCCAGGTATTCCTCGCGGCCCTGTGGTACTTCTCATAAGAAATGTAAGCCTTCTTTAGTCTTCTATCTATGCGAAGATACCATGTCAGTTTGGCATCGAAGGTTACCCCAAGATACTTCACTTTTGATGTGAAACTTAGTGTTGTATTCAGAGGGGCAGGTAAATTCAGTGCTCCTGTTTCCTTTTCCTTGTGAAGAGACCCATCTCCGTCTTCCTGAGATTGACAGACAAGGAAGTTTTTTGCACCATTTTTCGATTATTCTTAGGGCCCCCTGCATTCTTTTACAGAGGACTCTTTTTTTTTATACATTTATTTAACGTCGGCCTATTTCCGCTACTGAGGCCTAACACCGACGCCTGTAGACGAGCTACCCCCAACCAGGAATTTTGCCGAACCTCTTCCCTTAAGAAGAGTAGGGATCTTTTACTTGCCTAACATTTAATAGACAAGGGACCGACGGCTTTACATCCCCTCCGAAGGATGGTATATCTCCTATACAACCCTCGCCTAAGGTTGTATAGCTTCCGCGCATACACTGATATACAAGCCGCTGGAAGATGTGTGAGGCGAGAACGCGGTTTCCGTTGGAATGGTCACCAATCCAAGTACTAACCGCGCCTGTCGTTGCTTTACATCGCATACCGAAGTATGTACATAGTAAAGACGCACCTACGCTCGCCCCTACAGAGGACTCCTTCGAATTTTCCGCTAAGCACTATTGTTAAATCAAATGCCTACAATTGTGTGGAAACCTTCTTAATTGAGGCGGCACAAGAGGCTAACAAGAACGAGGTTGCATAGCGGTGGTGATATTATATCTCCCTGCGGACAACCTCTCGCGATTATTCCTCGTACAGATTTGTGTGATTATATAATATATATTATTTAAATTATACCATTCACGTTTAATTCTATGATTAACCTCATTTCTAATTTTCACTATGTTTATCCTACTTACTATCCAATTTTTTGCAAAGCCATTAATTTGTTGGATGGCAACAGTCACATTTTAATATTTGTCAGAATGAAAGCCAATGTAATTTGATTCGTCAACTATTTTATGTAAAGAAATGTTTCGTAAATAAATGTGTTATTATTATGCCGTAATGTGGAATTCCGTCCTTATTCTTGAAATATGTAGCACGCTCTCAACATTTCTAATTTGAACTAAAAAATTTAAGTCTAATATATACTATCTATATCATACACGTAAACATATATACAAATCAATTGTGAGTTAATATTTTCTCACAATATCAAATACACCCTATATGTAAATGGTTGATACATAAAAGTGGCCTCTTCATATAAGAAAGCATTTATATTTCATATACTTAAATAGCAAATAAAGAAGCTGCAGCAAAACATATTTTGTATTTCATAATTAATTTTACCGTGAATGTATGCGCTCAAGTAATGTATTTAATGTGGGCGGCGCAGTGCATCAGAACATGTCAATATTTTGGGCTTCGACTAGGTATTTCTGGGGCAGACAAGGGCAAAAGTTCACTATTTGCCATTACAGCGCAATGTTTGACTACGAAATAGCTACATTATACACACGAACACTTCAGATTATCTACGAAACATCTGCCGCACCGCTTTATGTGCGGATATTATTTTAAATTAATTTATATATTACTACGACGCGATTATGCAAGTCACAGGTTTCAATAAAAATAACAAGCCATTGTAAGTGCATATTCAGACTTGTGGTAGCATGATATGTCACGATTTAATTATTCAAAAGTCGCTGTGGAAATTCCTTATATCAAGAAACCCTGTCGGGTTTCGCAGCTAAGTTTCGAGCGAAACGGGACTTTATTCATATACAGCAAAATGTTGATTTCTGCGCCATTTGGATATTTCTTTTCTTTTATAAAAAGAACATAATCATTTAACATTGATAATTACATGCGAAATGAATTGCTTATCGTTTCATCTTTCAAATAAATACCTATCTTTAAGTTGTCATCTTATTACGGCATTGCTATTGATGTTTGAATTTTGAGATCTGTCATTCCGGTTATATTTGTGTACTAGACGGAAGTACGTCTTCAAAAACGGAAGTATGACGTCGACGGATACAAAAATCGCTTAATTTAATCCTGTGACAGTGACATTAATAAATAACGTAAATATAAACACAATCAAACTAGTAGAAATATAACCTAATTTTTTTAAAGATACTTAGTGACTCTGGAAAAAGGAGTTAAAGGTAACGCGACCTCCCCGACTTGTGGTGATAGAATCGGTTGCCACCAGTTTCAGTTCGATCTGACAAACTGTTTCAGGAAAAAGTGTGTTGTGACAAAGCTAAAGCTCAGAAATAAGTAAAAGTTTACTTGAGGATAACTAGGACCTCGATACAACCTGTTCACCACTTCTGATCGACCGCCTGAATTTTGACCGGAATACTTAGTGACTCTGGGAAAAGGGGTTAAAGGTAACGCGACCTGGGAGGTCAAAAAGTGCTAAGATCGAAATCAAGTAAGTTCCTAGACACCATCGAGATCAGTAGTAAAGCACTCAAAAAGATATGATTGACAGTCCTAAGTTTGCAAATGGGAAGTATGCCTATATTCAAATTTCACTTCTTTTAGATAATCTATCTTAATAGCTAATTGTGAAACCACGTATTGTTTCATAATGAAAAAATAAATAAAATCACCCCCCCCCCCACAACACTTCCAATGTATAATAATACAAGCTAATTTTCTATGTGGCTTCTCTGCACTCTCAGACTATCCATCATGTTTATCGCTTTAACTATATACTTCAGGATAAGCAACATAACCTTTGCTTAAACCAAACTGGAAGACAATAACAAAAAGCTCTTTACCGTTATTGTAGTAGTGTTTCAACATTGTTTTCATAACAATACAACCAAATATCTTGAAGCTGGATTTCACAGTTGGAATGTAACACGGGACTTGTTGAAGAAAAGCTTTATTTTCCAAACGTAGGTAAATAATTGATTACTTTACTTGAATTTCTATTTTGTCTTTACTTCTAGTAGTATTAGGAGGTACCTTTTTCGCTGGCTGGGATATCCATTGAATTATGCAATAAAAACAGCAGCACAAAACACATTCCATATGTAATAGAAAAAATTTGCGCTGCTATAGTAACAATAATCTACTCTATTTTAAGGGCGAGTTTTGCTTATACGACACACTTCCATTTAGCCCCAACCCTCATAACATCACATATTGTAATCCCAAATTCGGGAGTTCTACTAGGCTCTATTTTGGAACCACTACTTATAACCTTATATGTTGCCAATCTGATAAACTGCCAAATTCATTTATATGCGGATGATATTCCGCCCTATTTTTTAAATAAAAAGGGGGGAAACTCCCTAATAAATAGGAAATGCTTATGAATTTAAAATCTATTATAGATTTGTCACGAGATCATTGCCTAATTATAAATTGTCACACATTCAAGCCAAAAAAATATAGGGACTCTGTCAAAAGATAGTGAAATGGAATTGATAGATATGGCTAAAAGTCAAGACTTTAATACACAATAATTTAATATATGAAAGACAATAAATTATCCCAAAGATCATTTGGTGCACTAACCTTTTTTTTAGTGAAATATACATTGCTTGCCATACAAGATGAAAGCTACTTTATGCGAAACTCTGGATCAATTATTCTTTGGTTATTAAAGGTTAACTTTAAGCTTTTTTTATGAGCACCATGCTTTGCCGGCCAGTTTATATGCTTTAAATTAGCAAGTGCGGATTGTTCAGGTTCCTAGTACCAATTTCCGAATCTATTGACAATCGCCCTAATCGAATTTGCATTTATTTTCTGTATGTCGACATTATTTAAGTGTGAGAAAAGACAAAACAAACTTAGAGATTTCCTCTGTGAGCTATAATAAAAGTAACCAGCCTAAAGATCTAGGCGTCTGTCGTCATCATAAATATAAAAGGCGATGGAGAGCAGTTTTAGTAATTTACCATATTAATACATGGCATTCAACCGTCAAGGTACACTAGCATGATTATCTGAAATAATTTTAATTTTTTGTTGAGTCGTCTCTGATCAAGATTTATTTTCAGTCAAGTTTGCAAGTAGTTAGTTTTAAATGTTTTTTATGGCGTTCATTTACCAAACTTTAATTTGCTAACGCTACGCATCTACACAAAGGAAAACGTTCCAGAATATTAATCGATATTGAGACAGGCACAGAATGAATGAAGTAGTTTATAAAGTTTATAACGAATCCTATTACAAATTAGTGTACAAGCGTTAGGAATCAGATCGTGCAAGAAAATGGAATTGAGAATAACGTTAATATGACAATTTTATTTCATTAACAAGTTAACAAGGTAGATGCTTATAATCAAAATAATTGATCTGCCTGACCGTACAAAACTGATTAGTTAGAGGATAAATCATTAATAATATATTATTTCATATGAAGTAAAAGCGAAGGATGTGCTTGAATTTGTGTCTCTGGTAAGAACAGCAGAGATTCAGAATATCTCCACATATAACATGCCATTTTTCTTCAAACACCGAACAGCCTATTTCCGCTACTGAGGCCTAACGCCAATGCCTGTAGACGAGCTACCCCCAACCAGGAATTTTCCCGAACCTTCTATTTCCAAGAGTAGGGATTTTTTACTTGCCTAACATTTAATAGATAGGGGATCGACAAGGGCTTTACATCCCCTCCGAAGGATGGTATATCCTTTATACAATCCTTGCCTAAGATTGCATAGCTTCCACACATACACTGATATACAAGCCGCTGGAAGATGTGAGGCGAGGACGCGGCATTCCTTGTGAATGAGAACGATCCATCTTTACGCGTCTGAAGGACTTTTATTATATTTTCCAAAGTAGATATTAAACGTTCACAAAGAAGGGTTCAAATTGAGTGTTTCAGACTAATAATACAAAATCTATACTTACTGTTCGCTTTTGCTTAATTCCTTCACTAATGGTACCAATTGGACTATAAATCTAACACAGTAAATACTAACACTTTCTTAAATTTAAACCTGAAAACGAATTTTGAAAACACAAGGAAAAGACAATATAAAGTTCAAATAATATATATTAAATCTTTTAAAAATTCATGTTTTTACAAAACGTTCAAGAAAATGAGTATCAACTATAGTCTGACCCGTGTACAACACATAATGAGGAACGGAACTACCATCCAATGTTTTACACAAAAAGATTCAGTAAAAAGTTCAATTTTTATAATTTTTTGGTGGGCTTTTACTTCCCTGTCTATTGACGTATTTTCAGTTCAATATAAATTTTAATCGCTCGTCGGAGCTTAAAAATGCTTGAATCGCAACGACTTTGAATTATATTCTGCAATTATAGATTCATACGTTCAGGCAAGGCGGTCCCATGCACGTTCTGAGTACATGGTACTATACTTTTTGACACCGAATCACTGAGGAACCAGTTTAGGGCAAATACCGTTAAAATCCATCACCTTTCCGTCAAAATCGACTGCTAGAGAATGGTACGGCACCCTCGACGCTAAGGGCTTTTTTCGCTAAAACTCTCGAAATACTTTTTGACTAGAGACTGGATTAACTTGTCCTCATATTTCACACAACGCATGAGTTGTAGTACTTAACAAAGTGGATTCGTAAAAAGGTTTTTAATTTCAAATTTCCGAAGTTTTCGTTATACTTTCTAAATTTTGTGGTCGGGGCGACATTGCGTCCCCGTACCGCGACATTTAGTATACTTTCTAAAATTAAACTCCTTGATGAGTTTCTGATATTTTTGCATAAAAAAGGCTCCGTAGAGCGAAAATGTGATTGACTGAATGTATAAAAATCTCTTCCAACGGCATTTTTACGTGAACCACGCTTTTCATGCAAAATGTCGGATTTCTTTAGAGTTTCGAAAAGTTCATCGAGGGTTTTGGCGTGTTGTTTAACATGAACATGAACAAACCGTGCACTTGTTTTTGAATAGGAGATGTTTGATTGAATTATTTGTAATTTTATTTATTTTTTGAATTTCGGCACTAGGGTCAAAGGCTTCACCCTGTATATATCAGGGAGCACTTGGTTTTAGCAAAAGTTCTAAAAACACTTTTAATTATCTGTGGCAGGGTATTTTTTCACCACCCTGTATATTGCTTCTTGAAATGACGCACTAATATTTAGAACGAAATTATAAATTTATTTAAATTACGATGTACAATGATAACTTTTCAACAACGAAAATTTTGTCTTAGAAAAATAAAACATTAAATTGATTTGAAAATTTTGGAAAAAAAAATGACTTTTTGGCAAATGCGCCGATTTTGAGAGTTTGATAAATTCACTTTGTATTAAATGCGCGAAGGCAAAGTGAAGTGGACGTTTTTCTACTTGGAGGAGCCAATTGCAATTGCAAATTTGCTTTTAGGCATTCTTTGGAGCCGTCCCTGGTTCTCTGACGAGAAGTATGAAAAGAGACTTTTCTATACTGAGAAATCTTTATTCGAGTAATTTTTTGATTCGAAGTAAATTTGTTATTAAGCTCTCCCTGGAGCCGTCTCTGTTCTCCTGGTGAAATATTTGCCAAAGGCCGCTTCGATACAATTACTTGTCTCAATTTTGCCATGACTGTTACTTAATATGAGTTAATTAGACAATATTTTTAAGAATTTGTTGTAAATAATAATTTTCCTGCGCTAAATATATCTCCACACAAAGAATTACAACAACCAAAATGAGCACAAATCCATCAACGGTTATTTTTCAATATGATCCGGATTTCTTTCCAGTCCGTTAATCTTGAGATAAAGTTGTCAGCTGTCACACCTACGAAATTCATTTATAAGACTCAGAGCAAGCCTCTATGTCACTCTCTAGCAGGTGATTCGGCGACTTGGTCAGAGTTTCTATCATCTATATTTATTGAATGATTTAACAACGAATATTTTGTTAAATGAACCTCAACGAATCATTCCTAAAGTAACTTATGATTTTACTAATAGTTTATGGTATTATTTGCAATAAGTAACAAATATTTTAGTACAATTTTTTATGAAATTTTGTAGTGTGTTTCTGAAAACCAGCCTCACCGAAAACGTGTAATAATGTCAGGTACTCAGTATTCATTCAATAATTTTGTCACATAAACATAAAGAGATTAGTTTAATCCTCACAATGCTATAGGTTTAAATTTTTGAATGGATGTCTTTTGAAATTATTAGGTTCAACCTAATACTGCTTATTTTAGTACAATATCAATTTAGTTCCATCGACAAGAAGGCCACAATCGTCTTCCATATAAAGATCTAAATATTGTTTAAACGTTGCTGGAACAATTTGACTATACTTTTCTTTTTCTGTAAATTTTTCCAATTTACTTAGCAATTCTGTTACGTTTGTGCATTCTGTTGCCATTTTTAGAGGAGGATAGACAATATTGAAAACCCCAAAAAGGTGAAGGTAATATATATAAATACTTTTTAACGGATCCGCTTTCATAGTTAAGTGATATGGCATCTTATTCAGTATATTACAAATCAACCATAATATTACAGAATAATAAATTAGCATCATTTTAAATTGATAATAATAAGATTTATTAGTACAATGAATACTAAAAGTTAATTTTTAATGTGGGGAACCACTTACAAAGAAATAAAAGGAAGTAATGTTCCATAGTCTCTATGTGCCTCAGTCATTTTAAAGTTAAAGATCAGTCTAAATACTCATTTTCGTCCTATAAGGATTCTAATAACAGTCGGTGATTAACCCCATACTATAATACTATAAAAGAGATATGGATATATCATTGCATAATAAATGTTACGCAAATATTCCTTAAATATGTTCTATTTTAATGAGGAAATAGCATGCAGAGAACTATTAATTTTTCTAGGTTACTGATCTATCTGATCATTTCACGTTAGCTGTGAATCTAAAAATGTACCTAAAAATTTAACAGACCTAGATGGTTTAATATTTAAAATCAGCAAAAGTTGTTATTCTAGGAAAAAATAAGTACAATCTGTTTTGGTAATATCTAAAATTAAACCACGTTTTTCTACAATATATTCGATGCGGAAACTATGACATATGTATCATCTGCATGCATGGTAACTTTTCCTTTCATATGAGATAAGATATCATTAACACGTAGTGAACATGAACTGGTCTCAGCACAATGTCTTTTGAGACTTCTAAATTAATATAATGAATACTTGATGTAATATATTGACTACTATTAGTCTATCAGAAGGATAGGATATATAAAACCCAATTATGGAATGTATTCCTAAATCCCAAATAATATTTCAGATTGAAATACGAACTGTATCAAATACCCGACTAAGGTCAACAGTTAAACTTAGTGGAGTGGCCCTTATCCAATTCATTATGAATATATTGTAGAAACTGATTGGTTGCAGTGTCTGCAGATCGATTTTCACAAAATTTGTAACAATTATTCAAGAATATGTTCATTTTATTATAAACATCATTCTCAATATTTTAGAAATATGCTAAGTATAGATATGTCTATAATTGTCCTTTTCGAAATCACTGTGTTTTCTAAAACTGGTACTACTGTGGCTATTTTCAGACAAGATGAGAAAGTACCTGTACGTAGATAAATTGGCTGTGCAAGCAACTAACTCGTTATATTACTGTTAGAGAATTGGTTTGCCTAAAATTATTTATATTGGTAATTACATCACCAGGTAATATAGGTTCAGCGAAAAAACTGTTTAGTAGCATCGAATCATGTGTGGATTTCTGAAACAATTCGTCTAAAATATGTTCAGCTAGCTCAGTTGACACTATTGTGGCAAAGTAAGATGCAAAAATCTCAGTTATTTGCTTAGTGTCTTGTAATATGGTAGCATTTTCTAGCATTCTAATATCGTTTTTATTTAAGTTTGTAGCGAACTTTTTCAAATTTCTTTTAGTTTGTTATGGGCATTATCTATTTTATTTCTCAAATTTTCCTTTGCTGCTATACTAATGCTAATTTGAAGTGCCTTTTTTGCTTTGATAGGAATTGTATAAATAATTCACCACTACTTAAGTTTTTGGACAGCCAGAGAAGGTTTTTCAACTTTCAACTGTTCACTTCATTTTATTCTTTGCATGCGATTACAGGGCAACTTAGATCAAGACTATGCATAATTATAAATAATAATAAATAAACACCACAGAAACTAGACAACCCCCAATTCCAGAAGCCAGGGCTTGTGCGGAAGGGGGTTACACATTGAAAAAACGCGGACATACAACCATTTCCTCCGACAGTGCCAGTGTCGGAGCCAGGATTCGAACCTGGTGGTGCGATGTCCGTGTGATTAATCGCGATTGCCACCTCGCGCCTTAACCCACTCGGCTATCGACCAGATTATATTGATAAAATTGTTGAATTCTGTATTGATATTTCTCTCGTAGATATCATCCCAGCAATTTAATTGGATAAGGTTTCTAAATGTGATCAAGTTGGATTTTAAAGTATGTTTAGAAAATACGAAATTATCAGTAGTCTTGAGGTTATATTTAAATAGGAAAATACTTTATAACCCAAGACCTACTGAATTTCTCAGTGAGCATCTGTGAACCTCCTTCAACTTTTATGGTGTGCAATCCTATTTAAGGAGACAACCCTACGCTGGGTCTTTTACTAAACGCCAAAACATTTATACACTACACTCGAATACATTACTCGACTCGCGTTTCGCTAATCATGATAGCATCACCAAGAGATGATTTAAATTGAAAATCAGTTTTACTAATCTCTTGATGATTCTAACATCGTTGCCGAAACGCGCATCGAGAGGTGTATTTGATTGTAATGTTCAAATGTTTTGGAGTTTTATAACAGTGGTTTTTAGACACCAAAGATATTGATTTGTGAAAGTTAGCCTTCATGCGAAACACCTCCACTGTCAGAGTCCGATTGCCTCCTTAAACAGAACTGCGCACCATGAAAGTTGAAGGAGGTTCTCAGATGCCCTTGTTTGCATTCTAATCATCAATATTTGAGGAGGTCACACGTCATGTTGTCAACTGTACAATTAGTAACCATGTAGTTTATGGCAGTCTGTGAGGATGAAGTTACCCTAGTTGGTTCTACTGATGTTAGCTTTAGTTTAAATTAATCAAATTATCAGCGAGAATGACTTTTATGTTTGTGTTTGTTAAATAGTCTATATCCAGGCCTACACATAAAACTATCTAAACAAAAACTAACTTAAGATTGTAGTCCGATTATTAAAGGATACATTAGTATCTCGATTGAGAAGTCTGGAGCATGTAATTATACAAAATTTGAAGTCATCTGACAGCATTCCATTTAAATGATCAATATTTTTAATTCTTAGAATATTGTTATTAATACAAATTGTTGGTTTCTGCAAAATTTAGAGATCAAAAGGAAACTATTGTCTAATATTGATTGCAATTCAAACTCAGAATTCCAATATTCGGTAATGCATAATAGTTTTTATTAGACATAAGTAAATTGATAAGATATGTCTTATTTCTCATATATTAAACATCTACATGGGTAATTTTACATCACAGTGGTTTGCTGCTGGTATTTTGATTTCCAGTGTTATGCTTTAATGTAAAAGAAATTAAATTAACACTAATTTAAGCATAAAGTAATAGCTCCTGGTGCCACCTTTTCCACCAATGCTAAAGCGCTGTGATTTACAAGGGTCTCATTGTTTGAAACAGTACTATCTTGTTTAAAGTTGTATTTTCCTTGCGTATTATGTGCTGAACTATATCTCCTAAGCTTGTCTACACTTTAGTTTGTGTTTAAATTTTTTGCATCCATATTTCTTTTTTTTTTTACAAGTATTGCAACTTTTTTGTAGTTCACCTATTTTTTCTTCAAGACGTTGCTTATTCTTCTTTAATATTCTATAATTTTCTTCAGTTTTATGAATAATCTGTTTTAATGTTATATTTTTCAATTTCCTTTCTCTAGTTCCAGAGTATCTTGGCGTGTTGTTTCTTTTTGTTTGCTTGACAACAAATAATTCTTGCTTCGCCAATTATTTGTACTAATACGATAATTCTTTCCAGACATGGCATATTGCACTTGCATTTAACTTATTTAACATTTGTAAATTTATTGTTATAAAGTAATTTAATAAAAGATATAAATTTATTGGTATCGTTATCTTCTTTCAATTACAAATGTTTTTGAATAAAATTTGTATACACTTGTATGAATTAATTTTGTAGAATAATTATAAATATTCAAAAGAATAGTTACAATACGCACTTGGTTTATTGTTTCATTAGTTTTGTTCAGATTTCTCTGACATATGTTTCGGCCTTGCGACCATTATCAAAGAGTCTTAAAAACTTTGATAATGGTCGCAAAGACGAAACATATGTCAGAGAAATCTGAACAAAACTAATGAAACAATAAACCAAGTGCGTATTGCAACTATTCTTTTGAATATTTATAATTATTCTATTGAATATGTTTCATCAAGAACCTACCGCAGATTCCATCCAATTAATTAATTTTGAGTCCAATTTAATAAAATTATGCAAGTATTCTTATTATCTGTGATTTCGTAAAATTATACCGATGGTATAAAATGGCAAACTATAAAATTATACTAAACTCTTATCTGCAGCTGCATTAATAAAACAATTGCTCCCAAATCAGAGTTCTCGTCCTTTTCATGTAGAGCCTTCATTTATGCATTTTAATTTCAGACAATTACCGTTTATTGTACGTTACACTCAGCCACCTCTTTTGTCTTGCGCTTGAATACTTTAATCCTAGACTATCGTTTTTTAAAAAATAAATTAGCTCAACTATAGTACATTTAAAAAAGGTAACGAGTTTTTAAATGTGACTTCATCCTCTTAGATAGATCCGATTAATTCATTGCCAGTGAAAATAATATATTACCAAAGAAATGGAATATAAATTTTTTATTTTTATACAGCAAAACACTGTGCCATTGGTCAATTAATAATTTAAGTAATAAATAACGCGACAGAAAATTATTTAATAAGTTCACGATACTATTAATGTTTACTTGCAATTAAAATATGTACAATTTGTCAGTTGTAATTGTAAGAGTAAATATTGCTAATTGGATCTAAAACAATTCAATTCCAAGTTCAGTTCGAAGAATGAAAAAGATACATATTTTATATTCATGAATTTTAATATTCTGTGAGATAAAATCCTGCTTATACTTCAAATGGTGAAGAAAAAGCACAATAGAATCCATAAAATGTATTCACTTGTATGAAAATAAAGTTCACAATTATTAAAAACAAGGCGATTTTTTTAAATCGTTTATTTAACGTCGACCTATTTCCGCTACCAAGGCCAATCACCGACGCCAGGGGATAAGCTCATCAGTGTCTGTGTAGGTGTTAAAGAATACGCCAAAACCCTCGATGAAATTTAGAAACTGTAACAAAATCCGCATGAAAAGCGTGCTTCACGTAAAAACGCCGTTGGAAAAGGTTTTTATACATCAGCTCTACGGAGCGTTTTTTATGCCAAAATATCAGAAAGTCACCAAGGAGTGTAATTTTAGAAAGTATTGGGGACGTAATGTCGCCCGGACCACAAAATTTAGAAAGTATAATAGAACTGCGCACCATGAAAGTTGAAGGAGGTTCTCAGATGCTCTTGTTTGCATTCTAATCATCAATATTTGAGGAAGTCACGTCATATTGTCATCTGTACAATTAGTAACCATGTAGTCTATGGCAGTCTGTGAGGATGAAGTTACCCTAGTTGGTTCTACTGATGTTAGCTTTAGTTTAAATTAATCAATTTATTAGTGAGAATGAGTTTTATGTTTGAGTTGTGTAGGTGTTAAGGAACACGCCAAAACCCTCGATGAACTTTAGAAACTGTATCAAAGTCCGCATGAAAAGCATGCTTCGCGTAAAAACGCCGTTGGAAGAGGTTTTTATACATTAAAACAAGTTTTTGCTCTACGGAGCGTTTTTTATGCCAAAATATCAGAAACTCACCAAGGATTGTAATTTTAGAAAGTATACGAAATGTCACTGCACGGGGACGTAATGTCGCCCCGACCACAAAATTTAGAAAGTATAACGAAAACCGACTTTTGAACTGCAACTCATGCGTTGCGTTAAATATGAGGACAAGTTATCCAGTCTCTAATCAAAGTGTTTCAAGAGTTTTAGCGAAAATAGCCCTTAGCGTCGAAGGTGCCCTATCATTTTCTAGCAGTCAATTTTGACGGGAAAATAATGGGTAATTCGGTGTCAGAAAAGCATAGTTACCATGTACTCAGAACGTGCATGAGACCGCCTTGCCTGAACGTATGAATTTATAATTGCCATTGAATCTTTTTGGGTAATCGTTAACTATAAACCGCACATTGGATGGAAGTTGGTTATATTATGAGTCGTTTCGTTCCTCACTGTGTGTTGTACACGGACAAGACTATAGTTTGTCAATACATTTTTCTTGAACGTTTTTGTGAAACATATTTTTTTAAAAGATTTATTATATATATTTTTGAACTTTATATTGTCTTTTTCTTGCGCTTTCAAGTTCAGTTAAGCAAAAACGAAACAGTAAGTATAAATCTTGTATTATTCTCCATCTGAAACAGTCGTTTTGAACCCTTCTTTGTAAACGTTTAATATCCATTTTGGAAAGTATAATAAAACTCCTTCAAACGCGTAAAGATGGATCGTTCACATAGGTACTGGGACCTCTAACCTGGAAATTTTGCCGAACCACCACAGTTTGTCATGGGGTAGGGATCTTTAACGTGCTCACATCGTAGATACACGGAACCCACAGTTTTACATCTCTTTCGAAAGATGGTGACGCGAGCAGACCCGCTCATCTACTATATCTCATCGACTACGAGGTGACTTAGGTACTTGAAAACAATGTCCGGTATATGAATACAGTTTGGGTATATTTGACAGTGGCCATATTAACTTAACAATTGAGTATAACCCACTATAATTAGCTCGCAAGACACTTACATAAATATAGGAATATAATGTGAAAATCAATTATATTTAAGTTGATATTAGTTTATTATTAATTTGTTTTTCTTTTAAAATGTAAAGTGCCTACTCTAATGTTACACAACAGTCACTTCGTGAAATGAAATAGGTTGGTCTCCAAAGTGTACGATTGTTCCCTAAAATGTGGTTGCTCACAAGAGCACTTAGTATTCTCTAATAATTTTAGGTATCTCCAGAGAAAGTAAATGAGGTGGTTGGGACCAAACGAACTCAGTGGCTGGGCAAATGTTTCTGCTCTTGTGAATTTGCAGAAATGATAATCGTTGCTTATCAGAGGAAAAAAGTGTGCTTTTTATTAGTTTCCTTTTCGAAGAAAATTTAAAAAACCTATTTTTGCGTCGCTGAAGCACTTATGTCACATAAACTCTACCTAGCAAGTTATCTTTGTCAGAAAAAGATATTTACTTCTCCGATATATACCCACATAAGAAACTGCAATGTCCACATCCATCTATAGACTTGCCGTTATAATTTATTTAAGCGAAAACATCAATTAATTTTTGTTCTGTTTTATTTATTACTATTGGAACAGGCATTGCTTTGCAGCTTATGTTCAGAATAAATCTTTGTTTTATCTATATAATTACTTAGATCTAACTCATCCTAACTATACATAATTGATGGTTTTATAACCATAATATTCTCGGATTGAAGTGAAATCAATATAAAATATACTTCAAAAACTAATCAATATATGTTACTATTTGTGTAATTAATTATCTTTTCTAATATATCATATATAAATCAATTATAACGTACCTTGCTAAAACATCAACCTGTTTTAAAACGCTTTTATTAGCTCATTTTCTGTGACCGTGAGGAATCTTGCAATTAAAATTTCAACTAGTTATAATTAAGTTAGGACTTTGAAATTTTGCACACGCGTATAAATTCGGTGACAATACCTAATATCTTGTAATTCAGCGCTCGACGGGGCACATAGCCCGGAGAGTAGCTGTTGGTTGCAGTCTGGTTACGTTCCTTATAGTAAAATAAGGATTTTATAGAGAAGTTTGCGACTAAAAATATTATGTTTTAATATTCCGCACTCTAAAAGCACATTTGAACTATGCTAAGCCCAGTCAGACTATTTATTTTTCGATTGCAACAGACACTGGACCGCTAGATGGCGCCTGCTGACTATTTTACATGTCATGTACTAAATGGTCAAATGATTCCTGTGTCGGTCGTCACATGCCTACCTTGCACTGACGAGAGCCAACAGCTCGAAACTGCAGTCTGCAAATGGTGTGTGACGACTGGCACGAGAACTCCTTTAAGTAGGATCAGTCTTTCGGCTGATGTTTGTTGCAATCGAAGCATTAGCGTTTTAATGGTAATATGCAATTATTACACTTAACGCGCCAGGCTTGTAACTTGTAATTCAGCGCTCGGCGGGGAACATAGCCCGGAGAGTAGCTGTTGGTTGCAGTCAGGTTAAAATAAGGATTTTATAGAGGAGTTTGCGACTAAAAATATTATGTTTTAATACCTAATATCGTTCTAAATCCAATATAGCGGACGCCCGAAGATGGCGGATTACCTTTTCTTCGCAACTCCTTTGATATGGATCAAGTGAAAGGATTTTGATTAGTACAATAGAATAAACTATGTGACGTCATTATAAACTTAATATGGCGGACGCCCCAAGATGGCAGATATCTTTATTCTTCACTACCCCCTTGTTATGAATTTCGAATACATATAACATTTAATAACAATGTTCATATTACCCAAGGACTATTGACACAACTTCTACAGCATATTTTCATGCTCAAAGCTTTTGTTTTAACCATCTATATAAATATTTTTTTCCTTTTATTTGTGTTTTCTACAACGTGTATTATCCTCTTCAAAATAAAATCACCGAGTCTACAAAATAATAGAATTATTGGAAAAAAGTCTCTGCGCCTGTGACGTTTACGTCAAAGGAACAGTCAAAGGTTATTTTTTACAAGTAATATAAATCGGAATAACCACAGAGATAATTTTGCTGACGTTTTGGAAAGTAGTCTCTTTCCTTTTTCAAAGTTTTTTCGAAGAACTCTTATTTGTTGTGTATGTTAAATACACAGCTTTAAGATTCTGTATATGTTATTTCCATAGATACTTACTAATTACACACAACTGATGATATTTTCTTTTAGATAATGCTGAGTTTGTTAAGTTCCTCTGTTAACATTGGTAGCCGGGTTGTACAAATATCTACAGAACAATTAACGCATTTATCTTCAGTTAATAAGATTATTGCTGATTCTTTAATTTCTCTTTTTTGTTATCTGCCTCTTTTGTTAAAATTTTTGCGAGTCCCAGTTTATTCTATGTTCGTTTTCCCAAGCATGTTCCCAAATCTTTGATTTCCGAATTTCATTCTTTCTAATGTAATTCTTGTGCTCATCCAACCTCACACTGAAAGGTCTGGATGACTCACCTACATAACATTTATAACATCCGCACGGGATATTATAAATACAGTATTTTGAATTCTGCTCCCGGTTTATCGGTTTTGTTTTTGTTAAAATAAATCTCAAAGTGTTCCCCATTTGAAATATCGTCCTAACATCAAATTTGACACCTATACGGCGTAGCTTCTCCGATAGTCCGTATACATAAGGAATAGTTGCTATATAATGAGGTTCAGATTTTTGCCGTACCTGATTGTTCCTATTTTCAACATTTATGAAAACTATATCAACAAATGCTTCAGGGTATTGATTTTGTACTAGAACCTCTTCGATAAATGTTTTCTCGTTATTTAATATTTCATTATTAGATGAAATTATTTTGGCCCTATCGTATAAACATTTTACAAAGTCCCTTTTAACATTTATTGATTGATTTGAGTTAAAATTTAGATATCTATTAGTATGTGTTGGTTTTCTATAGACGCTTGTTTCAATTGTATTATTTATCCTTTTAATTAAAACATCTAAAAACTATCCTAATACATCCTACTTTCTACTTCTAATGTGAATTTAATAGACGGTTACTTACTACTTATATTTTCTAAAAAACTAACTAGTAAATCAATACCATTAGGCCAAATTGCAAAGATGTCGTCAACATATCTCCACCAGACAACCGGTTTGTTTATACAATTTTGAACATGTGTGTTCTCAAAATACTCCATAAATATGTTGCTTAACACTGATGATAATGGAGACCCCATTGCCATACCAAGATCCCGCTGATAGAACTCATTTTCCAATTTTATACACATTGTTAGTAGTTCCATTATGCTATTTACACTTAATTTAGTTTTAGTTTCCAAATTATTATCATTCAGCAACCTATCTTTAACAATTATTAAGGTTTCATCTACCGGAACATTGCTAAAAAGACTAACTACATCAAAATTAACTATAAGGTGTGATTCGTGAATATCGTTTTCATAAATTTTTTCTATAAAGTGTTTACTATTTTTAATATATGAATCGGAAATACCGATCGGTAAATAATACAATTAAAACAAGCGTTTATAGAATACCAACACATACTACTAGATATCTAATGTTTTTTAACTCATCAATCAATAAATGTTAAAAGAGGTGTTGTAAAATGTTTATATGATAGGGCCAAAATAATTTCATCTGGTAATGAAATATTAAATAACGAGAAAAAAATTATCAAAGAGGTTCTAGTACAAAATCAATATCCTGAAGCATCTGTTAATAAAGTTTTCATAAATATTGAAAATAGGGACAATCAGGTACGACAAAAACCTGAACGTCATTATACAGCAAGAATTCCTTATGCATACGGACTATCGAAGATCTATTTTAACAAAAACAAAACCGATAAACCGGGAGCAGAATTTAAAAAAAAAACAGTATTTACAATATCTCATGCGAATGTGATCAATGTTATGTGGGTGTTGTTACCTCCTTTCTCTTATTATTTATTTTTGAGAAAGAATTGAGGCAACATATGCGGACGACTAGCTGGTTTAAATCGGAGCAGAGAGCCGTGGGTCCAGAGCATTCGTAAGAGTGGAGAAACTTACCCTTTCTGACATGTACAGAATAAGCGACAGATTTCTGTTTATTTCGATAAAAGGAGACAAAGAAAAATTGATGTTAAATTGGACACCATCTATAGTAAAATAAGCAAAATTGTCTCTTTTTCTCGAATAACCAGTCTACTATAGATCAGACTGAAATTGTTGGTAAGAGAAATAAAAAGATAGTTTAAAATGAATGTTAAAATATATTACATGAAAAATAGACAAATCGGTTTGAAAGACAAATTGAAATTTAAAAATATATATATATATATATATATATGGTGTTATTATACATGATTTGCAGGAAACAACTACTCAGCGGGCAAATACCCCGACCTGCATTGAATTATACCTTACAAATCATGAAAAATTGGTAGCCAATGTGACATTGGCTACCAATTTTTCATGATTTGTAAGGTATAATTCAATGCAGGTCGGGGTATTTGCCCGCTGAGTAGTTGTTTCCTGCAAATCATGTATAATAACAGTATATAGGTTAAGTCCACCAAGGGCTGAAGGTCGCCGCTCTCGGTACTTGCAAAATGGCAAGTCGCTATGCACCATGGAGACATCTATGATGTCTGGTGTATAGTAGCATTAGACCACATGAGAGGATTCACTTACCTCTCACCACTATACCATATATATATATATATATATATATATATATATATATATATATATATATATATATAAGCTGATTTCGTAAACTATAAATTGTCAAAAAAATGAAAAGGAAAGAGACAAATATTTTCAAAACTATGTGGTACATATAGTATTTTAACTACTTATTAAATTTAAAAGAATTGATTTTGAATTCAAATTTATTTTAAAAATAATTGAAATTATATCAAAGGCAAAATTTGAAGATTAATCAAAATTTTTTAATGAGTATAATGAAATTACCTGTATGTTAAACACTTGTTAACTGGGATATAAAAATTGTAATATCAATTACTGCAGTCCACAGTTAAAAATTGTATGTTTGAATCAGTACAAAGGCTGCAAGCAAATGACTTCCTGGTGAGTTTTACTGATAAGGTAAACTTTTTTGTCCTAGTTACTGGAAAACAACGCTACCAAAAAAAATGTGAGAAATCTAATTCCCTATTTAAATTGAAAGCTATAAAATATAAAAATAGTACAAGTATGGCCATCTGTCAATGGTTGCGTTAAGCGCATCAACTTGCCTTGTAGATTCCCGTACTCACAACTAAAATAGTCGCATATAATCGATAAAAGGAATCTATAATAAAAGTTTTTGTTCCATACCAATGTCTTGCCTCAGTTTGTAATTTCTATTTTATACATAACCACAAATATGAACAGATGTAAATAAATAGTAAAACGTATTGATAACTCAGTAAATATATTACATCTTATAGGATTTACTATATATAGAATGAGAAAAGGTAAGGAAAATAACCATATGTACTCCATAGTGAACAAAAATATAAAAATTGAAAAATAGATATCTGATGTAAATAAATTTTGTAGACAAATTGTTAATTGTTTCCTGGGATGCTGTGTAGAACGAGATACATAATAGTGTAGAATATGACCGAGTTCCTAAGATATAAAATTAAGTACATAAAACAGTGTGAAAGGGTTTAGCAGTTATACAAATAAAATCCTGTTAGTTGAAAACAGTTTCACTTACAAAAACTGAATCCAAAAATGTTATACAGGTCGTGCTAAAAATCCACAAAACACTAGTTTTTAAATAAAACTGTTAAATGGACATAGGCCATGTAACAGTGTATCATCCAGATCTTTCAGTGTGAGGTTGGATGAGCACAAGAATAACGTTAGAAAGAATGGAATTCAGAAATCAAAGATTTGTGAACATGCTTGGGAAAACAGACATAGAATAAACCGGGACTTGGCAAAAATTTTTACAAAAGAGGCAGATAACAAAAAAACAAAAATTAAAGAATCAGCAATAATCTTAGTAAATGAAGATAAATGCGCATCGAATTGTTCTGTAGATATTTGTACAATCTTGCTACCAATATTAAATGAAGTACTTAACAAACTTAACATTATCTAAAAGAAAAAATCATCAGTTCTGTGTAAGTAGTCTACAGAAATAACATAAACAGAATCTTAAAGCTGTCTATTTAACATTCACAACAAATAAGAGTTCTTTGAAAAAAAGCTTTGAAGATGGAGACTACTTTCCGAAACGTCAGCAAAATACATTATCTTTGTGTTTATTCCGATTTATATTATTTGTAAAAAATAACCTCTGACTGTTCCTTTGACGTTTTTTTTCCAAAAATTTTATTATTTTGTAGACTCGGTAAATAAATGTTTGAAGAGGATAATATATGTAGAATGACACAAATAACTTTCAGACATCATCTATATAAATTTTGAAGAGATCAGAAAATAATATTTTTTCTCTTTTTAGCACATTTATAATAACTTTGTTTTTAAAAGTTTTTTACACATTTTATTAAGTATAGCTGACCGCCGACCATAAAGATATATGCCGCAAGTAGAATGGCATGCTGGAATTAACTTTTACGAATTCCGCTCCAATCATTTTAAAACAATAACACTATAATACGCAGAACTAACTAAATATCCGCTTACATTTTGACAGATCAAATAGTCGAATTTTGATATATGTTTTTAATAATTTTAAAATTCGTTAAAAACTCAATTCAAAAGCTGTACCTCTAATTTCGATTTTCTCTATTTTTCACACCAGGATTTTATATTTTTTGTTGATTTTAGTTTGAATTACTTATTGTTTTGTAGTCGGATTTTTTTATCACTGATAAAAGCAAGGCAATCCAAAAATATTTTTTAATCTTTTTCATTAACCATTTTTGTCTGTATAGAGTATAAAAGGCAGGCACTATTTAAAAACACGAAAATACTAAAGATGAGGATCTTCCGTCAGTTGCAGTAATTTACTAGTCATAGTAACAAATATCGAACCCCACATCAAACCGTTTTAGTACTAGGTCACATGAATAGCATGAGTTAAACTTAGAGATGGGGATTACATTTAAATATAGTGATAAATTTACCTTCGTAATAACAAAAGCTGTAATGTGTTTATTCATTAAAACCAATTCAATTTAAAACAGATTTACAACAAATTATTAAAATATAGCTGATTGTCAGATACAAAACACCGTGAATATTTGTTTATTCGTTTATTTTATTCGATATATCAATCAATGTTTGATACAACTTTAAAAGTTTGTCCCAAAAAAAAACCATTTTTTGATATTACTTTTCTTTTCATTGTGGTTATTTATAGAACAGGAAGACAAAAAGGACGCGAACTGAAAATGACATTTTAAACTTATATAAGTTTCGCAAACATTAGAAGGGCCGCAAAGTTCATGAATAACTTGTTAATTGAGGAAAGAGGTAATTATCTGTTTTGAATGGGTTTTGTTCTAATCTAGTTCCATTCTATTGTGAAAATTTGTTCATTATGCCCATCTCGCATTACTAGCTACTACTATTCAAATGTTCTCTGTTACAAAAAGCATGAAATATCGTTCGTTCTACCCTTGTACTTCTGCGGGCGACGCAAAAACTGTAATTTGCTTAATAGTATTTGCATTTAATAAAATAACGTAACTGTTTCCACTGTCGGATATATCTGGGAAATGTATTAAACTAATAATAAGTCCTAAGGATGATTCTGTAAGTATTTTAGAAATTTAGAGGTTTTAAAGCACTATTAATGTTGTGAGATTATATGTACAGTATGGTGGAAATGTATGGAATAATATCGTCATATTACATAGGCATATGGTTTTAGAAAAAAGCTTTTATTTATCTTGCAATGTATGTTTGTCAGTTGGTTTAGGGCAAATCAAGATTTCTATTAGTTCTAATTAAGCTAGAGCTTTGAAATTTTGCACATGTGTATAAGTCCGATGACAATACACTTTAACATTTTCATATAAGAAAAAAACAAGATGGCGGAGGACTTTATCGTTTATGATCCGATTTGACTCAAAATCGATATCTGGGGGTTTTCGAGATCATCAATTATGAATTCTTGGTCAAAATTTAGAAATTCAAAATGGCAGCACCAATATGGCAGACGACTTTTATCATTTATAGTCCAAATCTACCAAAATCGATGTATGGGGGTTTTGGGGTTGAGGATTACGAATTCATAATCAAAAATTTAGTTCAAGATGACGGACGACTTTACCGTTTATGATCCGATTCGTCTCAAAATCAATATCTGGGCATTAGAGCATATCAAAAGTCTAAAAAGTAAAAAATTAAATAAAAAAAAATTTAAAGCAAGCTTTTATTTAAAAAGTGCTCTAAAAAGTAGAAAGTAAACTTTAACCCATCATTTTGTTACATTATATAATTTTTTGTTTCATATAAAAGCTTCTCGCGAGCAATCTCCTTTACACAGGAAAATCTCGCGACAAACTTTTGTCATAAAAAAATTATGTAATGTAACAAAATGATGAGTTTGATTTACTTTAAAGTTTATTTTCTACTTTTTAGAGCATCCCTTGATATATGCAGTTTGTGCGATGTTGCAGACACCCTATTATTTTGGAACGCTTTGCCCGATTTAATTTTTTTTTGGGACATAGTACTCAATAGCTCTCTCTATTTGACCATTTTTTAAAAAAAGTTTTATTTTCATATTTTCAAGGCCTACTAAGGTCCCCTAAATGGTTCGAAATTTCAAGATAGACTATTAGTAATTTTTTATTGGAAAAGTGGATAGCGTAGTGGATTGTTATCTCAAATAGTCTTATTCAAAATTTTAGCTCTATACCTCATATAGGGTGTTTGTTACTCAATCGCCGAAACATTTTTAATTCTCGACTGGACCTGTATAGAAGTCTATTATGATCTAATGAAGCAAAAGTTGAAAAATTAGTATTTTTAATAACATAAACATCAAATAATACAACAACAGTCAACACTAATTTAAAAATGAATAAATAACATGAATAAAATCGGAATTCGGTCAACAAACGGATGGAGTATTTCAAATTGTTATATTCTCAATATAACCTCCTTCACACCTTAAACATTTTTCATAACACCGTTTCAAATTTTGACGGGTTCTCATTAATTATTTTGGTGTTATTTCCCTGTACTCTCGTTCAATTCTTTCTCTTAATTCGTCAACATTTTGTGGTCTCGTGTGGTAAACTTTTTCTTTTGAAATTCCCCACAAAAAATCTAAACGTGTTAGATCTAGCGACCGTAGCGGCCAATGAATAAGAGGGCTACTTCGTCCTGTCCATCTGCTTGGAAAATTTTCATTAAGTACAACCACCGAATAATGTATGGAAGCACCATCTAGTTGAAAAATAACTTGTCTGTTCTCTTCCTCATTTAATACTTCCATGAAATTCCAAAAATCTGTGTTCAAGAAATTAAGAAACCTTCCACTGTTTAATGTATCTTGGAAAAACGCTGGCCCCACTAGACGATTATCGAAGATCCCACTCCAAACATTAACATTTTGAGAATATTGACTCTTTGAATTTATCATCCATTGTGGGTTCTCTGTTGCCCAGTACCTAGAGCTCTGAGTAGAAACATTAGTACTAAATGTCCACTCATCTGTGAAGAGAAAATTATCGTTATTTAAATATTCTCCTTGCCAGAATAAACAGAATTCCATTCTCCGTTCATCATCACCTTGTTCTAATGTGTGCATAATTTTTGGTTTAAAGGGAAGTACTTTATTTTTTCAAACATTTGCGTATTTTTGATATACTTAAATGTAAATAATGTGTAGCCTGCCTCAAGCTAGTTGTTAAATGTTCTTGGAAATGTTGTAGAGTTTCTGTAGTAGTCTGTCTCTATGTTTCTCTGCTGTAAATCTTTTTTTAAAGAAACTCTACATGTTTCATTGAATCTTGCATTTATCCCGAAGACTGTTGTATGATGGATTGGTTCAGCATCTGGATTTTTTCTATTGATTTCTTCGGCACCTTCCCTCATTAATAGAGCATTGTCACCAATTGTACGAATAATCTCTCGACTATGTTCAAACTTGCCATTTTGAAAATAATTAAGAACCGTTAATTCTTTACGTTTTAATTAAGTACCTGTTCTGGACAGATTGTTTAATAAACGATAGCTGTCAACAATCTTGACTTGACAATACAACACAGTAGAAAAACAAACGAGATTTTTACAGAGTCTACTATGTAGAAAATTCACATTTTGGGTAATTGGTATCGACACTGAATTTTGCAGAATTAAGTGCAATTGTTCATTTAGTTCGAAACATGGTTAGCCAGTGAGGAAAATTTTTGAATAATTTAATCGACAATATCCTCAGATAGTAAACCATTCGATGACTTTAAAAAAAATTTGAGAACGATTGTCAATCATTGTAGATTTAGGATAATATTTAAACGCGTTTTTTACCTAGTTCTCGTGGAATAGTTATTCCCGAGCAACATTCTGACGTCTAGTCAATGTTGGGGTTCCCAACTAGAAGTCAGTGTGCGGCGTATGCAAAACGTCGTGTCAACTCATATCTATACCAAATTGGTCAATAAAATATGGGTACGGCGAGAGAGACTGACTTATCATCGTTACAATTATCGATCTAATTCGTATCGAGTTTTACGTCAGGATAAGTTGAAAATACTTACCTAAATCCGACTTTGCGATCGTAACGTCGGTATTATTCGGGCATTAATCTAGCAAGAGAGTCGGACTTTAGTAAAATTAACCAAGTTTGTCTACATAATTTACCATCATTTGTTTAGAACAAGGGTATATCAGAAAATATGTTTGCCATTTAGAATAATACGTTAATTTTAAATTGAAATGTATGTCGGCTAGGTCTAAAAAAATAGTTACCCTTTAAGAAATACGTTTATCTCAAAAGTGTTAAAGTAATACTTTTATTTTCTTAAAAAAAAAATAATAAAATTTTTGTAAGAAATACTTTGAAAAATATCGCATACATAATTTAATGAATAAATAGCGTATTTTATTTTTTAAACTATAAATTAATGTTTCTAAAACATTTGCAAACGTTTATCCAACATGGCCGCCTATTCTTGATTTCGATAGAATCAATAAATATGGCGAAGTAGATATTTATTATTTACAACTTACTTAATTTGACTATTTGTCGTGAGAGTTCCAAATAAATACACTAATTCTGACTTAGGGTTGTGACCAGTGCAAATATTTTTACCAATAGCGACGTTAAGTTACCAAAGTCTAACCGACGTTGAAAGGTTACCCATAAGTAGTAGTAAACCAGTTCTATTTTGTCAGTTTCTAACGTCTATTCAACGTTGGAAGATTAGTTAAAAACACACCAAATCTAAGTAAGTCATATTCTGAGGCCAAAACAACGTTGGTAGATGCTCCAAACTAAAGTAGTAGGTTTGCAAGGTCCAAGGAACGTTGCTCCGAGGGCAACTCATGACTATAAGATCTAAGTTACCATACGACTACTATTTGCACTAATTTTGACATTGGAATTAGTAAAAAAAGTAGTCAGTGAAATGTTGGATAAAATAAGAATGAAAATGATTCATCAAACATTATTCTACAATAGTTCGAGGAAAATCCAACAACTAGCTTGAGGCAGGCTACTCGGGGTTTACATGTACATAGATGGCTTCATGAAAATTTTCCAAACAGATATATAGGACGAAATTCGTTGGTCGCCACGTTCGCCAGATCGAACGTTTTTAGATTTTTTTGTGGGGAATTTTAAAAGAAAATGTTTATCGCACGAGACCACAAAATGTTAACGAATTAAGAGAAAGAATTGAACGGGAGTGTAGGGAAATAACACCACAACAATTAATGAGGGCCCGTCATTTGAAACGGTGATATGAAAATGTATAAGGTGAGAAGAAGTTTATATTGAGAACATAAAAATTTTAAATACTTTGTTAGATTTTTGTGATATTCCGTTTGTTGGCCGAATTCCAATCATTTGTTTATGTTATTTAATCATTTTTAAATTAATGTTCACTGTTGTTGTATTATTTGATGTTATTCATGTTATTAAAAGTACTAATTTTTCAATTTTTGTTTCATTATATCATAACATCGAGTACTACGTTCCAAAAAAATAAAAATTAAATTAGGCAGCACGTTCCGAAGTAAAAGGGTGTTGCGGTATTAAATTGCACACACTGTATATGCAGAATTTGTTACGTCATCCGCATTGTTGCAGTGACGTCGTCGATGATTTTTTAAATAGGAACACAGCCCGTTCAATTTTTTTTCAGGAATATATATCAATTGTTTATCTAAATCTATTTAAATAAAATATTTAGGGCGGATAAAAAAATTACTTTATGCTTTAATGGTATTAGCAATAATACATTGAAATAGACGAGAAACAAATTCTTATTGTACTTTTGCTATTGTTTCTGGAGATATTTGTGAAATCTTCATCGTTCTTTCAAAACTTCTAAGCTTTCCAGCCCATCTAAATAAACTTTTGTTACCTTAAAATTCGGACTGACTATGTTTTTTTTTAATAATAACAATATTCCCTACTTAAATACCGAATTTTATATTTTAGAAAACACTTTCACGATACATAGATTTTTTACAAGTTAAATGCGCTGCTGATGCGCCCAGTTGCAAGATTTTTAAGACTGACCGTGGTAAAACAGTTTTTTAATTAGTATGCTGCTCGTAAATCAATTTTCAGGTTTTAGAAAGAAGTTACGATGTATATAGTTTTTCTACAAAGTTAAAGCCCCCTGCGCCAAATGCTAATGAAACTGGCAGACTGACAGCAGGCTATTTCTCTACATCACAAATGTGACATAATATTAAAAAAACTTATAATGACTTAAAACTGTCAGTTCAACAAATCGACTGTCAGAGTACCAACTTGAGAAATTTTAAAAACTAAATCGATTATTAAGGATTTTTTAGATCACTAACTATCTGTACACTATTAGTTTATATACAATTTTTATAAACTAATCATAATATTAGTTTACATTTTAGATATCCCGTGATATGCACAATTAATTTATAACTTGGTAAAATGTTACCTATTGAGCCATCTGTAGGCGAAAAGATTAAAAGTGGTAATTGAATAGTAAATTAGAGATCTATCGCTAAATGGGTAATTTATTACTCCAGATATTTAATTTCTTAGACTAAGATCCTGTATTCTTAATTTGTGTAAACCAGTGAGAGATGGCATGTCACAAATATAAAATAAATGTTTGCCCACCCTGCATATTTCATTTAATTAATATTAGTATATGCTTAGATAGACAATTGATATATCTTCCCAAAAAAAAAAAAAATTGAACGGGCTATGTTTCTATTTTAAAAAATATCGACGACGTTACTATAACAATGCACATGACATAACAAATTGTTTGAATATATCAAGGGATGCGCATTTAAAAATAACCAAATGCCTATAAATAAAAAATTCATTCCATATATTACTACCACACTGTATACACAATCGTCATCAACATTCTCTTGTATTCAATGACACACAACCACTTTCTTATATCGGGAGTAGATACTAAATCTATAATTTTAAGTAAATTCACGTATATAAGTAGATAGTTTTGTCCGACGTGAGATCCATCCATTTTGGACGTGCTGGCTCGCCCAAGCCACCTGTCTGATCAATAAATGTCTATAGGCGGTATAACACCTAATTTAAAATACCTTTGAAAGTAAAGTAGGCCAGGAATTCAATTTTCTAGCCTACGTGACCTATTTGCGGGCGATAACCCTTGGTTGTTATCCAACCGCCGCGCCACTGCAGTTGTGAATCAGCACTGCGCGAATATTGTTTATTAAACTCTGAATCAAGTTTATTCGAAAGTTTTGATGTATTTATAGTGGTAATATTAAATTTAAAATTATTGTTTGCGAGGACATGATTTTAAGTTTATGAAGAACAACAATAAATTACATTTTTCTCAATAATCTTTATCGAATAAAATATCCAAAGTATAGTATTCAAAAATACCAGACCGTTTCCACCAAACCGTTTAACTCGAAAAAAAAAGGCGACATAATAATTACAGAATACTCGTTAGATATAGAGAAACCGCTGCCCAAGGAATCACTACTTACACATCCAGATTTTGTATCCAAGTCTTATGCACACTAAATTCCAATGTAATATTTTATTCCCTTTAACAATAGAGTGGGGGTGGTAAAGGGGGTTACATATTGAAAAAAATGCGGACATACAACCATTTCCTCCGACAGTGCCAGGATTCGAACCCGGTGGTACGATGTCCGTGTGATTAATCGCGATTGCCACCTCGCGCCTTAACCCACTCGGCTATCGACCAGACATATACACACTAAATCCCCATTAATTTTTTTATTCCCTTAAACAACCCCCCTTTTACCCCCTTTAGTAATAGGTTGCGGGCTGTAGAGGTAGCTAAAGCAAAAAAAATTTGTTAGACGTTTCGTTCTTGTCCACACTAAATCACATTTTATTTTTTTTACCCCCTTTAATAATTAAGTGAGGGTGGTAGAGGGGGTAGCTAATGCTAAAAAATTTTTTTAGACGTTTCGTTTTTGAGTATACACTAAATCACATTTTAATTTTTTTTACTCCATTAATAGTGTGGGGGTGGTATTGAGGGCTATAGGGGGGGGGGGTGGCTGATGGCAAAAAAATTTTGAGACCTTAACTTTTCGAACTTGCCCTCAATTGCAATTTTATAGACTCTTAACTTGCTTGTTTTACCTATTTACCCTTATTTACCCCATTTACCCCCCGAACCCTTCAACGGAATTAGGATCAAAATATAATCTAGTTCCAGATCTCGTTACAATACATAAGTGTACCAATACATAAGTGTGTCAATATCATAAAAATATTTTTTTTGCGTTACTATACTTCCACTAGACGTGGAAGTAAAAATAATGAAGAAATATAATTATGTATATATGTACACAGTGCTTTGCGAGAGATTGGATTTAGTACTTATGTTCTACTAATAGAAATCTACATAATTCAGCACTAGAAAACTATTTCATTTAGAAATGACTCAAGTATTTAAAAAAAAATGTTATACAAAATATTCAGGTTTTTATTTTTTGATTATTTTTTGTTATTACAAAGTCTACACATAAAATATAGGGTATTCGTAAATGGATACAAGACACGTCATATAAATATTATCAATCGGTTTTATGTTAGTTGGTACTTATTAACTTATATAAATCTCCATTTTTTTTATTTAAGAAGATGGTGTAAATTTTATAGAGAAATCCGAACTACTTCTTGACTATAATTTATATTTTAAAATTACTTCACAAAGAAAGACGATTTCTTTCAGCCTTGTTATGCGGAAAAGTGAGAAACGTCACTGTATTGTTGCTCGGGCGCCTGTTACTGTTTTAACTGTTGGAACAACACTACCCTCCAAGCCGGTTACGCAGTGCTTGAGAGACTCAAGTGGAGAAATGTTAATTTCAGCGAGTCAAGGGTAAAATTAAATACAGCAGTAAAAGTCATGGTTGTCAATATACTGATGAGAAACTACCTAGTTTGTACCTTTATATCGATGTTCTTTCTTCTTAACATGCCACATAAAAATATTAAGATTTAAAAAATCGTTATTAACAAATACAAGCCAATAGAATCACCCAGTTTTTCTACACTTATATGAACATTCTTAATTATGAATATATCAACACATATCAAGTATTTGGAAAAATTATTAGACACTTTATAAAGCAAACCATTGTGGGGTGTATCAGTTGTTTTGTTACACCCCACAATGGTTATCCTAGTTAATATTAAAATTAAATTGAGAATTCAAATAACTTACTGGATGACTTTGACACTGAAGTTAAAAGTTAAATCATCAACAACGATATTAAAATTAACTCTAAAGTCCCGGCCAGAAGCTTTCGATCATTTTGGAGGTTTACGTCTAAACATCATGCTATGAACATAAATTACAAAAAATTGCTGTCAATAGCACCTTAGCTTCATAAAAGCCACTTTTAAGAAATATCTCGATTTTTGACAAAAAGCTTCTCGTACCATCATGGCACCGGGACCCGTTTTTCGAAATTTCCGGACGTTGGATATGGCAGCCAAACCTGACAATCAGAATTGCTTTCAAGGATATTATTTGAATTTGCAGGACATCTGCAAACATGTGTCACATGAACAGCCAAAAAGCACTTTAAAAATCCCCTGCATCTATTGACAAATAGCCAGCAAAAAAGCTAGCGAGAGATATTAATTTTGCTGACAGCCTCATCTAACTGCATAGGATTACAGAATATATAATCAAAGGTGACATTTGCAGTTGCCGGTTCAAACTTTAGGTATATTTGTGGTGAATAAAGCATAATATCCACTAAATTTGTTACAAATTATAGTTTATATGTTCAAATGTTTCCGTTCATTTAAGGATAACTTAAGACATTTTCACACCACTACTCCAAGCGAATAAATAATTATCTAACATCATCTACACATATTGAATTGTTTTGGATAGCAAAGAAACTGGGTCTCGTCTCTCATTCTAATTAGATTAATTAAAGAAGAACGGCGATGCCTTGACGCGAATCTACTTTATTTTCTCAGGCAAATTCGCTGAAAAAAGTTGTTTAAGCCATAAATTATCATTTTGGTGCATAAGCATGACAGCAGAAACACTCATTGAGATAAAAATTTTACATTTAACAGCTGATGTAGTTAGTGAAAAAAGGAAAGGCAAATCCGCTAATGGATAATATCGGCTTAAAAAAGGCAATGTAAAGAGCTGGTGACTTTATCGATTTGCTGAAAAATTATATTTATATGATATTAAGTGTTCTAAATGATAGGTAATTTTGCACGAAAAAGAGTATGCATTATTGAGTGAAACGAAGTAGAAATAGATGGCTATCTCGTGAATAAGTGAAACTTTAAGAATATAGCGCGGTGTTTCGCTGTTGCGTGATGACAAACAAGAATGTACATTTGTTTTATTCCAAGAGAAAAAATTTATATGCTGGAATGATACAATTTCATAGTAAAATTGGAATCTTTTGGTTGCTTATATGGCTGAGCGATCGGATTAGCATTTATATACAACAGGGACTTTGCAGTTTTAGAATTCGTAGATGTAAACGTTCTTATGGAAATATTAATTTTACAATCCTGTAATATGAAATTAATAAACAAACAAATAAATCTACAATCTGCGTTAAATCGTTAGTGCCCCATTCATTCACTAAGATTTATATTCTTCTTCATATTCCCAACGTCTTAGCAGATGATGGGTTTTCTGTGAATTATTCTTGATGATATTAATTTTTTATGGTATGTATGGCTGCAATCCACAGTTTGCCTTTCTTAGCTTACTATTCTACAATAAAGTCATCATTATATCGTTGCCATCTTGAAAAGTAGTCGTTAATTCTTTATTTTTGCTCCAGTAAATATAATTTAACAAAATTAGTAGAACTTGGTATAAATATACATTACTTCACTGGCTTCGGCAGTAAAGTCAACAATTATTTAACATGCAAAAATTCTAACCACCACTCTTACATTTAACCTTAGTAGGTTTAGTAGGCTTGCTCTAGCTTATTTATGACCTTTAGTATTGCATAGAATTTGTAATAGAGACCCTGCACTTTTGATAAACATTTAGTGAGTGTTTAAGTTTAACTTTGTATTATAATATATATGTGTATATGCGAAGAACTTCCTTGTAGTATAGTCCCGGAACTCTTGATAGATAGAATTTATTTAAATGTTCATCTACGTACAAGTGAATTTTGCAACAATTTAAGTTGTTAACAAGATTACTTGTATAAATAGTACAAGCAGTGGGCCAAAGATTAACTCTTGAGGTACACCGGTTTGCGAAATCAAATAATTTGAACTTACACTTTACTCGCGGTTTTTTATATAATTGCTAACTAATTCTACCGGATCTTCAAAGAAACCGATATAATGAAATAGGGTCACAAGCATTTCATAAATTCCAGTGTCGAAAGCTCCACTGAAATCCAGTAGTATTAAACGCATGCACATTTTTCGTTACGTTGCACACGAGAGGTAAACCGCTAGGCCCAATTTGTACACCTAATTTCCCTTTTTGGGAAATCTTAATGATTTCCCCTGATTCCCTCCTGATTTCCCCTGATTTCCCCTGATTTCCCCTGATTTCCCCTGATTTCCCCTGATTTCCCCTGATTTCCCCTGATTTCCCCAGATTTCCTCTGATTTCTCCTGATTTAATCTTACTTCTTCTCATTTCCTTTGATTTTGTTCTACATTAATACTGGACTTTGAAGTTATATTTTACAACAATCATTCTTTTGATTCGTTACGACTTTTTTCAACGTCAAAAATTAACAAATTTAATGAAAGGTCTTTTTTATTACACCACTGAATTCAGTGACCTCCCAAATGAGTAAATCCCAATATGATATTGCCCAAGGAATTAGTACTTCCACATCCAGATTTTGCATCCAAGTCTTATATACACACCAAATCCCAATTTAATTTTTTACTCCCTTTAATAATAGGGTCGGAGTGACAATGGGGGGGGTGGTACAGAAGGTGGCTAATGCCAAAAAATTTTTTTGTCCCTTGGTTCTCGTATACACATTAAATCTCAATTTAATTTTTTACTCCATTTCATAATAGTGTGGGGGTGGTATTAGGGGTGATAAGGGGGGTGACTGATGTCAAAAAAAATTATGAGACCTTGACTTTTCGTACATGCCCCAAATTGCAATTTTATGGACTCTTACCTGCTTGCTTTGCTTAATTACCTCAGAACTCTTCAACGGAATTAGATCAAAATATAATCTAGTTTCAGAGCTCGTTATAATACATAAAGGTATTAAATTTCAAGTCTATATCATAAACGATTCCAGAGTAAACGTGCGCATAAAAAAGTTACAGACCGACCGACAGACAGACATTTTTCTCGCTCTAATTAAAATCTCATTTCATGACATTTAAAAAACTTGTCACATATCCTGTCGAGTATCTTGTTTAAAATAATTTTAGTTGAAAGTATTTATAACGTGCTACTATCTTGATTTTTTCAGATTTTTTAATCACAAGGTTGGAAAGTTAGAAGGGGAAACACATTATTAGCGTAGTTCAAATGTGCTTTTAGAAGGCGGAGTATTAAAACAATATTTTTAGTCGTAAACTCGTCTATAAAATCTTTATTTTACTATAAGGAACTTAACCAGACTGCAACCAACAGCTACTCTCCGGGCTACGTGCCCCACCGAGCGCTGAATTACAAGTTACAAGTCTGGCGCGTTAAGTGTAATAATTGCATATTACCATTAAAACGCTAGCGTTTTGATATGCAGCTTTTATTTGTTGCTTTATTAGGGATCTTAGGGTTTTGAACTGCTCCAAGTATGTATTAGTGTTAAACTTTCTGTAGTTTCTGTGCGCCCTATCTTTTTTATGGATGTTATTAATTATTTCCAAATTGAACCAGGGTGGGTAGGTTTTGTTTGTAAACTGGAACATATGTATTAAAGACATTGTTAACAGTATTATAGAAATGTTCGCAGGCATCATTTATGTCAGTGTAAATTTCAATATGTGACCAATCTGACTAATAGCGACTTTAGGAGCTTATATCTCGCGAAATATTCACCTAAGGAAAAAGTCAATTAATATTGGAATTTTAAAGACCTAGTCAACGATACCCCACACGATGGGTGCGCCAAAATAAATATTTTCATCCCTCAGTTCAATGCATGGAAAGTTAACTCTATATTATTTTTTTTGTAATTTCATTACACAGAACCCTAAAGAAACAATGAAACTGTTAAAATGCAACCAAAACTTTACGTCCTCATTAAAATACCGTTATTCTCTGTACTATTTCGTACGCAAATTGAATCACTTACCTTTACAGGTTTTTAATGTACATAGGCGTGTTTGATGACACCATACCGAATGGTTGAATGGCGCTAATAATGAGCTCGTAAAGTTTTTGTTGCATTTTTATCTGCAGAGTAAAATTGCAGACGACTATACTGGAATTACGTTCTGGAGTAAACTATTTTGACAGTGCCTGTCATCGAGTATAACCGAGTATAATAACTCTTATTCTTCTAAAACTATCCAAAAGGCGCTATGATGAAGCCAATTATGATGCTACTTTAAATTGGTCAGTAAGGTTTTCGGTACGGCGCGCCATTGCTATTTCTTAAACTAAATTTTTTTTACATGTTTACTTTTCAAAGTGGTAAAAATTATTTCTTTTAATGTCATGTTGTGGAATCGCGTTTTAAGTGTAAGATTGAAGAATTAGGATATATTTATTTAGGTACTAAAATAACATCTAAAAATAATTTAAATGTTTAAAACGAATAACTGAAATGATGTGCTTGGTTTTGTTTTCTATAGTACAGAAAATGATTGCAAAAAAGGATGTAACCTCTTAATTGTTACTATTTCAATATAAAAACTTGAAACCTTTTGCATTATGCAACATATGAAATGTATGCCTTTGAAAATTAGTGCACTCATCCTGGGGGGTTGCACCCCCCATTGTACAACCCCAATTCGATAACTCGCAATGTTTTCAACGAAATCGGCTAAAATTAATATCATATAGGTTTTTGGGGTTGCTGATTATGAATCCGACAATTGAAAAATTCAAAATGACGGACCTAAAATGGCGGACTTTAAGAATTAATTCCTGATTTACGCCGTTTCTATTGATTTTACTGAAAAATATGGGGAGTAAAGAAGTATTTAGAATGCAATTTTGCATAAAAATGCATAATTTTGGTAACCAATTATTTAATCCTTTCGCTTCTCCCCATGGAAAACCTCGTGACACTGATCATTTCTTTTGCAGAAATTGTAATAAAAACTTTTTATAAAAATTCTTTATTATACTTTGATAATATGGGACTAATATAGTAGAAATAACCAAAAAAATTAACGCTAATCGTTTCAACCCTTTACTGGGGATGAACATAGAGTGACCTAATAGAAGCAGCGTAAATATATTTTTCTTAAAAAATATTTATGAGGACATATTTAACCCTTCCACAAAATTGACCAAAAATGGAATAAAATGTTGCAAATTCACTGACATGTTCAACAACAATAAAGAAATTACATAAACTCTACGTACCTAAAAAATGATTTTCACGCCTTTGGTAGCCAAAAAATATTTTTTTCAAAACAAAATCGCGCGCTTTCCGCCCTGTAAACACGATTTAAACGATTTTTTGAGGGTGTATATCCATTATTACTGATGATTTGCTAAAAATAGACACTATTAGTTATATTTCCATATTTTCACCCATTAGTTTGTTGTAAAAATTTAAGAAAAATCGTATTTTTTGGAAGATCACTCTATGCGTACAACCCCAGTAAAGGTTTGAGATAATTAGGATTAATTTTATTTGGTTATTTCAACTCTATTAGTCCAATATTATAAAATTATAATAAGAAATTTAAAAAAAAGTTTCTAACGCAATTTTCGCAAAAAAGGGTCAAACGTAGGAGGTTTTCCTGGGGGGAGAAGCGAAAAGGTTAAATAATGAATGTGGTTACCAAAATGGTGTATTCTTATGCAAAATGGCATTCTAAATGCTTTTTTACTCTACATATTTTTCACATAATTTGGATAGTGTTGATAGAATGCTTATTAGCCTAAGGTCTCTAAATTCATTAGAATTAGAAATTTTTAGATAACACTGTTATCACGGTCTTTTCGCATATAGAAGGATAGACATTTTATGAGGATAACATAGTTTTAGTAACATTACATTGAGTCCACCACACCTAGTGGCATTTGCTGGAACATTATTTAATACCTTTAATACAGTTGATTCATCAATTATTTGAAATTGAATATTTATCTTATTTAAGGTATTACTTTTATAAAAGTTTAATATGGACTCAAAGGTAATAACAGTAGGAACTGCATTTACAAAAAAAAATTTCATCTTATTTATATTTATTAGATGGTCAGAAAATTTATTACTCTCATTACGCGGTAATAAATTATCAATCTTTAAAAATTTCCAACATCTTTCTATGTGGAGTTGTTTATTTTGCGTTCAAAATATACTTCTCTATCTCTCTTAATTTCCCCTCTATTATAATTACACATGTCCTTGTTAATCTGCCAGTGACCATCATTATTTGTTCTTTTATATTGTACAGAAGATTTATCTTGTAAATGCCAACCAGAGTGCATGGGGTTTTTTAAGTCTGTATGTTTAGTGCAGGCAAACTATCGAAAAAAGCCTAAATTGAAAGAACTAAATCTAAGTGATCTCGTCTTTTGAGTTGTTGTTTATAATTTATATACATATATTTTGTCGAATCACCTGTCAATGGTGCTTGGGAAAAATAGTTATAAACAAATTAAAAAAGTTCAGTTTTTTGCCCGTATCTCTCTAGTTTTGCCCATAGCCATAATTTTACAAGAATTCAATTTTGAAGCTCAGGAAATTCTACACAAATTTCATTACAAAAACATTTTTGTGCGAGCAATATTGAGCGCACTATAAAAAAATGTTTATAAAGATTTTTTTGCACTATGTAACAATCCAACTATTCCCGTTTATTTTGAGTATGTTCAATTGCAAATTATTTATTTCTATGTATTTTGACCTCCTGAAGTTGAATATGTTGATCGCGAATTGATAGAAGTATGCCAAAATTGTTTAAAAACGATTGTTTAAACAAATTGCCAAAAATAAATATTTTTGTTTGCAACCAATTTTTTGCGTATTTTATTTAACACACTTCCTGACATAATCAATTGATAAAATTTTGTACAGTTACTAAGACCGGAAGGCAATACAGTATTCCATCGTTACTTTTGCAAATACCCGCACGTAAGGGGCGCGGGGGTGAAAATTTCCTTCAAATATTGCATCCTTTGTTTAACACACTTCCTTACATAATTAATTGATGAAATTTTGTACGGTTACTAAGATCGGATGACAATACAGTATCAGAGGGGTATTTTTGCAAATACCCGCACGTAGGGGGCGCGGGGGTGAAAATTGCCTTCAAATGTTCCTAATCCTTGATTAACACACTTCCTTACATAATTAATTGATGTAATTTTGTACAGTTACTAAAATTGGATGACAATACAGTATCAGAGGGGTATTTTTGCAAATATTCGCAGCAGGGGGCGCGGGGGTGAAAATTGTCTTCAAATATTGCATCCTTTGTTTAACACACTTTCTTACATAACTAATTGATGAAATTTTGTATAGTTACTAAGATCGGATGACAATACAGTATCAGAGGGGTATTTTTGCAAATATCCGCACGCAGGGGGTGAAAATTGACTTCAAATATTGCATCCTTTGTTTAACACACTTGCTGATGTAATCAATCGATGATATTTTGTACAGTTGCTAGGATCGGATGACAATATAGTATTGCACCGTTATTTTCGCAAATATCCGCACGTATGGGCACGGGGGTGAAAATTGTCTTCAAATATTGCATCTTATGTTTAACACGCTTACATAATCAATTGATGAAATTTTGCACAGTTACTAAGATCGGATGACAATACAGTATTCTACGGAACTTTTGCAAATATCTGCATATAGGGGGCGTGGAGGTGAAAGTTGAAAAATCTGCAAAACGAAGGTGCGAGAAAGCGAAGGAGTGCGAAATCAAAACAAATCGTTAAGAGACGAATTTTTTTGAGCGGTCTCTGGGGGGGGGAAACCCCCCAGAAGGTATGACTAAAAAGTAGAAAATAAATTTTTTTTTTTCAAAACTTGCTTTTTTGTAAAAAGTCGTACTAAAAAGTAAAAAATAAAAAGATACTAATGTACGAATGCTAAAAAAGCAAGGCGTGCGCACCTTGTATATAAGAATATGTATCATCTTTATGTATGCATGACTGAAGGCACTATGTATACAACGATTCCACCCCTTTCATACAATCATGCCTACAATCATACAAAGTGCGCACGCCTTGCTTTTGTTGCATTCGTACATTAATATTTTTAATTTTTTTACTTTTAGTACAACTTTTTACAAAAAACCAAGTCTTAAAAATTTTTTTTTATAGAAGTTAAGCATGCTCATTTTCGACTTTATCTATTATATTTTTCCTGATCAGACGGACATTTATTATATTCTTATATATGTTTGTATGTTAAATCTAAATATCTGTTGAAAACCACTAATAGTTAATAACAATTGTTTAAGCAAATTTTCAAAAGCCATTTCATTATAAAATAAGTATGTCATGTGCAAAAGGTTTGTAGTTTATAAATCATTATAGGCATAGGAAAGAGATTAATAAGCTAATAAAAACGAAGCAATACTTAGACAAAAACAATTTACTTAATGAATTGCGGAAGGAAAATTGGGTCGGTATATATTCATGTAATGATGTAAACATTGCCGCAGATTTGTTAATAAAAAAAATAAAAAATAAAATTGATATATGCATAAAAACAGTTAAATTAAAAAACTTTGAAATAAAAAGAAAGTCATGGAGATAACAAATGGTTTGGTAAAATCTGTAAATAAAAGAGACGAGTTATATCAGCACATGACTAAATTTCCTAAAGCCAAATATAAACAATATAGAAATAAATTAAGTAATTTAATGAAGGAAGCTAAGGTTAATTATTACCAAAAAAAAATTAATCAAAACAAAGGTAACACAGCAAATCTATGGCAGTGTGTCAATGAAATTGTAAAAAATAATGCTAAGAAGGGTGAAATTCGTGAAATAAAAATGGAAAATGGTGATACAAGCAAAGATGAACTTGAAATATCTAATACCTTTACGAAATACTATACAGGGATCGGTGAATAACTTGCTGATGCGATTAAACAAAAAAGTACTGCTCATTTACATGCCAATGTAACTAAAATGTCAAACTCAATTTTCATTCCTGAAACTGGCGAGACAGAAATAAAGGAGACTATACTTAAGTTAAAAAATAACAAATCTCCCGGAATTGATAATATTACAGCCGAAACTTTAAAATATATAGCCAATGTAATAATGTAATAGAAGCACCGTTAACTTACATAATTAATACTGCAATTAAAACAGGAAAGTTTCCCTCCGCATTCAAAATCGCGGTAATAAAACCTATCTACAAAAATGGTGATCAGGCGGAAGCGGCTAATTACAGGCCTATCTCTCTAATTTCAAACCTAGCAAAGGTCTTCGAAATGCTATTAAAAAAACGTATCCTAAGCTATTTAAATAAATATCACATACTATCTGATAAGCAGTTTGGGTTTAGAGAGAACAGGTCGACACAGGATGCAATAGAGTACTTGACATCTAAAATCAGTAAATCCATTGATGAGAAATGTCCCACTCTTGGCATATTTGTCGACTTGGCAAAAGCCTTCGATGCGGTTAGCCACTCGCAACTGTTACGGATATTGGAAGGTATTGGATTTAGAGGAGCTTCATTTAATTTAATGCATAGTTATTTAAACAATAGAACACAATGTACTAAAATAAATAACACCTGTAGTTCCATGGAAATAGCAAAATATGGAGTACCTCAAGGGACAGTACTTGGGCCAATACTATTCAACATATATCTAAATGATTTATATAACTTACCAGTTGAAGGGGATGTGGTGAGTTTTGCTGATGACACTGCAATAATATACAAGGCTTCCGATTGGAAAGTTTTAAAAGTAACCGCGGAAACGGACTTTAAACATATAATGGAATGGTTTGATAGTCGGTTATTGACAATTAACTTCAGCAAAACCCACACATACCTTTCACATCATATTCTAGTCACTTACCTGATTTTGACAGCCTCTCTGTTCCGACTAATAATATGAATATAGTTATTTCATCGGTGCATAGTATCAAATACCTAGGGATAATGATAGATTGTCACCTAAATTGGGATATCCATATAAACTACCTCATAAATAAATTAAGGTATACGACATATAGATTTAAATATTTTTCACGATTACTTACAAATAGTCATGCGAATATTGTACTATGCATTAGTTGAAAGTCACATAACATATGAAATAATAGCATGGGGAGCAGCAGCAAACAGTCATATAAGGAACCTAGAAATAGTGCAAAAGTGTATTTTAAAAATAATATATCACAAGGCCAACACTTACCCTACTCACGAGCTTTATTTAGAAACAAATATCCTTGATCCAAGGGAGCTATTCTTTTTAACAGTCATAACTAGGCAACAAAAGCACAAAAATAATTTAGTGAATATCGAACACAACTACAGTACAAGATATAGACAAAATGCTTCACATGTACTGAAACCTGAAAAAAATATTTTATTAAGAAGCTATATTTATCTAGGACCTTCAAAAAAAAAACCTAAATTATATAATTTGATACCGCATGAAATGAAGCAGATAAATTCTCTCAATTTATTTAAACATAAATTTAAAAAATGGATGCGCCTAATTCCACGATTACAAATCCATCAATTCATTGATATCAAAAACACTTATATATTTTAACTTAAAAGATTATAAAATAAGTAGTACAATGGCAATTGTAAACTAATTTAAGCTTATCTAGGTATCTAATAGATATGATATGTGTGTGCATGTATATGTGTATGCATATATGTGTATGGACTCACACCATGGCCAATTTTTGTTCAGATTCTGTCTTTTCTTTTCTCCTACTCTGCTCAAGCTTTAACATAAAACATTTTCTGTCTGCATGTTTGTTGACTTGTTGTAGTTTACCCCACTCTCAAAATTTGCCTTCTGTGGGATTCTCTATACACTTGTTATAGACATTTATTGTGAGTTTTTTATTGTAATTAATTTTTGGTGGTAAGTAAATTATTATTATTATTATTATTATAATTTTTTTTTTTTTTTTTTTTTAAGTAAAACCAGTCGTCTTTCTCCCTGCCTCCGATACCAGAGAGGGTACGCTGGGAGCGCCAGTAACCACTCTCTACACCGTAGAGTCAGTGATCACTGGTTCCGTGACTCGTGTGCCCTGGGCAGACGCAATGAACCAAGAATGACAGCCTTCTGCATTCTCCCGGCTAGGACTTCTGCCGTTTGTCGGCATGCCGGTATGATGTTCAGTTCTGAAAGCAGCGTGTGTCTCGTTCCACCGAGAGCTCCTATAATCAGTACCACCAGCTTGACAGTATGGTCTGGATACAGTCTGCGGAGTTCGAAGAGTAGGTCTCGATATTTTGTCCGCTTTTCTTCCTCCTTCAAGACAATGTTGTTCTCCGCGGGAGCCGAGAACTCTATGACGAACATTGTCTTGAGTTGGTGGTCTATGAGGACTATGTCAGGCTTGTTTGCCTGTATTTGCCTGACCGTGGGAAACGAGTAGTTCCAATAAATTAGACACCTCTCATTCCCCACAACGGACTCAATATCCCCCGGAGCATAAGGCAGCACTGGTGTCTCGTCTATCTCATACGAGTGCCTCAGATGGTAGTAAAGCACTCGTAGTGCTCCGTCGTGCCTTTGGATATAGGCGGAGACTGCATATGTCGGGCAGGCCGACAATAAGTGCATAAGCGTCTCCGGCGCTTTGCGGCAGGCCCTGCAGCTGACGTCAGCGACCTCCACACCCATGACACGACTTCGATAGACGAGGGTGTTGAATACACCGTCCTGGCAAGCCAATATAAATCCCTCGGTCTCAGACTTCAGCCCGGCTGACCTTAAGAAGGCGAAGGTCAGCTTTTCGGATAAGCCAAGTTCTTCTATATTTCTATAGAAGACACCATGCAGTGGCTTATCCGAATGGAGCTGCAGAAAGATGGTTTGTTCTGCAGCTTTTATTTGGGCTTTCCGCCGAGCGGGTTCCAACTCGGTGACAGAGTCGGGATTATCCCGCTCAACGTCGAAGATGAGACCGAGTTCATCGGCTGCTCTGCGTGCTGCCTTAAACAGAAAAGCTCCTACCCCTGCATTTTCATGGTCTCGGACCATGCAGAGGAGGGGATCCGAACTCCTGACGACCTTACAGGCTCCATCCAGCACCATCCTGCTGTGTAGACTCTCCAAGCTCAAGAGTCCACGGCCTCCCCGATGGCGTGGGAGATATAACCGTGGAACGGACGATTTAGGATGCAGGCTCCTATGAAGGTGCATCTTTCTCCGGGTTCCTACATCGAGTTGACGCAGCTCCTCTCGAGTCCACTTCACTACTCCAAAGGAGTAGAGAAGGATCGGAACGGCAAGCATATTAGTAGCAGACACCTTGTTCTTCCCCGACAGTTCTGAAGACCAGATCTGTCGGAGTCGGTGCTGATACTTGCCGCAGAGAGCGTTTTTCACTACACCCACTTCTTGGGTGGAGCGTTGCTCGACACCCAAGTAAGTGTACGACTCTCCGGCATCTAGGTGGTGTAGGATGCTTCCATCTACGAGCTGCGCGTCCTCGCCGTAGTCCCCACATCGTCCTCTCTTGAGATGGACCAGTGCACATTTGTCCAATCCGAACTGCATACCGACAGCCTGCGTGTACTCCTGTACCACCCTAAGGGATTGTTGGAGATCCCTTTCTCCGGAGGCATAAAGTTTAAGGTCATCCATATAAAACAAATGGGTGACCTTATGCCTCCTGTCGCCGGGGGTACCACAGTTGTAACCGCGGGTTTTCCGGAGAGAGACGGATAATGGCAGTAGCGAGATGCAAAACAAAAGGGGGCTGAGGGAATCTCCCTGAAATACTCCCCTTTTGAACGTTACCGGCTCTGTTTGGACTCTATCATTACCAGATGTTATGGTAAAGCGAGTCCTCCAGAGCGGCATCAGATCTTCAATGCATCTCACTACGGGACCGGCAACCGCAAGACATCGGAGCAAGTGTACAATGAGCTCATGAGATGTCATGTCAAATGCCTTGCGGTAATCGATCCAGGCCATGGAGAGATTCCGCTTATACTGCACGGAGTCCTGCGTGACACATCTGTCAATCAACAGGTTCTCCTTGCAGCCAGCGACATCTCTCTTCGACCCTCGTTGCTCATATATCCGTTCGTAAACTGGGATAACTGCTTGGAGTACCCGCATGTACAAGATGCGTGTGAACACCTTGTAACATGCGTTTAAACAGGTTATTGGCCTATAGTTCTTTGGGTTGGACAAATCTCCGTTCTTGGGGATCAGCACTGTCCGCCCCTCAACAACCCAAGAAGGAATTTGCTGCTCCCCATTTAGCCAAGAATTAAAAATTCTGGCCAAGTGGTGGTGGGTACTGGTTAACTTTTTCCACCAAAAGTTATTAATCCCATCTGGACCTGGAGCAGCAAAATTCTTAGAGCCTTCAAGAGCTCTTCGAACCTCTTCTGGGGTTATTGGTTGGCACACCTCCTGTTGTAGATGAAGCCTTTGGCAAAAGGCTTCAAAGTGTGCCAGGGCCGGAGAGTCTCTGTTGAGCGGAATTATTATTATTATTATTATTATTTTTTTTTTTTTTTTTTTACAAAAAACCAGTCACCTTACTCTGTGGCTCCGACCCTCACAGAGGGGAGCTGGTAATACCAGTAGCCACTCCCCACGCCCGTGGGGTGAGTGACTACCGGGTCCGTGAATCGTGTGCCCTGAGTAGACGTAATGAACCGAGGATGACAGCCTTCTGCATTCTGCCGGCTAAGATCTCTGCCGAATCTCGGCATGCCGGTATGATCTTTAATTCTGAAAGCAGCGTCTGTCTCATTCCACCGAGGGCTCCTATAATCAGTACCACTATTTTAACAGAATGGCCTGGATAAAGCCTGCGGAGTTCGAAGAGCAAATCTCGATATTTTGTCCGTTTTTCCTCCTCTTTCAAGACAATGTTGCTCTCAGCGGGAGCTGAGAATTCCACAACATACATTGTCTTGAGTTGGTGGTCGAGGAGTACTATGTCAGGCTTGTTGGCTTGTATTTGCCTGACGGTGGGAAACGAGTAGTTCCAATAAATTAGGCACTTCTCATTCCCCAAAACGGACTCAATATCCCCCGGAACGTAAGGCAGCACTGGTGTTTCGTCTATCCCATACGAGTGCCTTAGATGATAGTAAAGCACTCGTAATGCTGCGTTGTGTCTATGAATATAGGCCGAGACTGCGTATGTCGGGCAAGCCGACAGTAAGTGCATTACAGTCTCCGGCGCCCTGCGGCAGGCCCTGCAGCTGATATCAGGGACCTCCATACCCATGACACGACGTCGATAGACGAGAGTGTTAAATACACCATCCTGGCAAGCCATTATGAATCCCTCGGTCTCAGACTTCAGCCCAGCTGACCTTAAGAAGGCGAAGGTCAGCCTTTCGGATAAGCCGAGGTCTTCTATATTTTTATAGAAGACCCCGTGCAATGGCTTATCCTTATGGAGCTGCAGAAGGATGTTGTGTTCTGCAGCTCTAATGTGGGCTTTTAGTCGAACGGGTTCCAACTCGGTGACAGAGTCGGGGTTTACCCGCTCGACGTCGAAGATGAGACCAAGTTCATCGGCTGCTCTCCGTGCTGCCTTAAAGAGAAAAGCTCCTACCTCTGCATTTTCATGGTCTCGGACCATGCAGAGGAGGGGATCCGAACTCCTGATGACCTTACATGCTCCATCCAGAACCATCCTGCTATGGAGACTCTCCAAGCTCAAGAGTCCACGGCCTCCCCGATGTCGTGGGAGATATAACCGTGGAACGGACGATTTAGGATGCAAGCTCCTATTAAGATGCATCTTCTTGCGGGTTACTACATCGAGTTGACGCAGCTCTTCTCTAGTCCACTTCACTACTCCGAAAGAGTAGAGAAGGATCGGAACGGCAAGCATATTTGTAGCAGACACCTTGTTCTTCCCCGACAGTTCTGAAGACCAGATCTGTCTGAGTAGGTGCTGATACTTGCCGCGGAGAGCGTTTTTCACTACACTCACTTCTTGGGTGGAGCGTTGCTCGACAAGTAAGTGTACGACTCTCCGGCATCTAGATGGTGTAAGATGCTTCCGTCCACGAGCTGCGCGTCCTCTCCATAGTCACCGCATCGTCCTCTCTTGAGATGGATCAGTGCGCATTTGTCCAACCAGAACTGCATACCGACAGCCTGCGTGTACTCCTGTACCACCCTAAGGGACTGTTGGAGATCCCTCTCTCCAGAGGCATAAAGTTTAAGGTCATCCATATAAAATAGATGGGTGACCTTATGCCTCCTGTCGCCGGGGGTACCGCAGTTGTAGCCACGGGTTTTCCGGAGCGAGACGGATAGTGGCAGTAATGAGATGCAAAACAGGAGGGGGCTGAGGGAATCTCCCTGAAATACTCCCCTTCTGAATGTTACCGACTCTGTTTGGACTCTATCGTTACCCGATGTTATGGTAAAGCGAGTCCTCCAGAGCGGCATCAGTTCTTCAATACATCTCACTACGGGACCGGGTACCACAAGACATCGGAGCAAGTGAACAATGAGCTCATGTGATGTCATATCAAATGCCTTGCGGTAGTCGATCCAGGCCATAGAGAGGTTCCGCTTATACTGCATGGAGTCCTGCGTGATACATCTATCGATCAGCAGGTTCTCCTTGCAGCCAGCGACACCTCTCTTCGACCCTCGTTGCTCATATATCCGTTCGTAAACCGGTTCGACTGCGTGGAGCACCCGCATGTACAAAATGCGTGTAAACACCTTGTAACATGCGTTTAGACAGGTTATCGGTCTGTATTTCTTTGGGTTGGACAAATCTCCGTTCTTGGGGATCAGCACTGTCCGCCCCTCAACAACCCAAGAAGGAATTTGCTGCTCCCCATTCAACCAGGAATTAAAAATTCTGGCCAAATGGTGGTGGGTGCTCGATAACTTTTTCCACCAAAAGTTATTTATCCCATCGGGACCTGGAGCAGCAAAGTTCTTAGAGCCCTCAAGAGCCCTACGAACCTCTTCTGGAGTTATTGGTTCGCACACTTCCTGTGGTTGCTGAAGCCTTTGACAAAAGGCTTCAAAGTGTGCAAGGGCAGGAGAATCTCGGTTGAGTGGAAGCCTCTCCTCGTACAGTGTTTTCCAGAAGTTCTCCATCTGATCTGCAGTCGGCGGAATGTCTACAACACGCGGAGGCGGTTGGAAAAGGCGCGAGGGCTTCTCGCGGAACAGTTTATTTTCCGCAAGCCCCCTCACCCGCCTCACTAGTGACTTTCTGCAAGTCACTAGCATCCGTATCCGTATTAATAGTATAAAATTTAATAAGCAAGCCTTATTTTTCAATTTTATTAAATAATTAATAAAAACAATAATTGTAGACACCGAAAAACGCTGTTTAATTGAACATTACAATATTCCCGACAACACTTGTAAGTTGCACAAAAATAAAATATTTTTTATAACTTTTCCCGGCGTCAATTTTTTGGCAAGTTTTGGAGTCGCGTGGCTTTCGGGTCAAGTAGCCACAAATTATTACTAATTATTCCAATTTAACTGTAAATTTTCATAACTATTACAACTAAATCTTAAAGAGCAATATTTAAGCTTTCGAATTAGCCCAAAAATAATTGTCCCAATTATTGCACTAATTGTATAATTATATTTTGAAATAAAGCTGCTTTTTATTTACTACGATTTTTCAAATAAAGTGGATTTTGTTGTAAGTGATATACGTAAAAAACATTGTTAACTGTTTCAAAAGAACATCTTTCTTTGTGTCTGCTTTGAGCTTTATATAACTAGAAATAGAAATTTGAAATATTTCAGTTCACGATACACTTCATTCTTTTATTTCTTTCCAGTAAATGGTAGTTTCGTTTGACGCCCTACCTTACTTATATTAAATATACTGCTTTTACGGCCAAAATCAAATAGAATAGATCTTGGCAACGATTCGCTTTATATTGAATACGTGGATGGCTTTATTTACGCGATGTTTTTATCATAGTTTATTTCTGTGAAATTCTGCAGTATTGAACTGTATATTAATATTCGGGGTTTAATATCTTTCTATTAGCACTACCAATATTTTATTATATGCCGTTAACACAACGAAATTTAAATTAAACCCCCGCCGTGCTATTCTGCAAAACTTGTCATGTGTAAATCTGCCTTGGAGATTATATGAAGTTCAATGTCGCGGAAAGTACTAAAACTACCTTGTATTTTATTGCTCAGACTGTTGTCTACAAAATACAACGAATTCTTACAATATATAAATTGCACAATATGTAGAAACATACAACATTTGCTTTACGTAGATATAAACGCCCCATAGAACACTTCAAAATATATGTAATAAAAATGTTTTTTTCATAATTGTACAAATTAATCTCATTGATATTTTAATTACACAGGCAGCAAAACAGATTTAAATCAAAACCACTTATAATATCTGTACTGATAGTCCATGTTTGGAATTAACCCAACATTTTCTCGATTAAGTTATTTGTAGGGTAGCCATATTTTTTCCAGAAAAAGAAGTACAGTGATAAAGTAGTTTCTTATAAAAGCTTAGGTTATGAGGCCAAAAAATGCGCCGCCGGCGAAAATTCTAAATTTCTCAAGGTCAAACGGCCTTAAATTAAAAGTTAGAATTTTTATTTAAAATAATGTATTCGAAATATAGGTTTCGTGGGCGCAAGGCTTAAAGATATAAAATTCCAAATATGTCTGTATCATGTGAAAAAAAAAACAAGCATTCATTATTGGAACATAGAAATGCAACAAAATAAAAAATATTCTCTTCAATTTTCCCTCGACATTGAAACAACTTTTATTTTTACTCTGAATTTCTTTAAGAACGTTTGTACCTAAACGGCTCTAGCTAGCTCAACATCAGGAGTGAGGAGGAAACTGGATTAAAAAGAAACAAACAATGTTAAATTTAATCCTATATTACAACAATAAATTCACGACCTTGAGGCCGTCGAACATAAAAATACATCAATGTCAAAAACGAGAGTTGTTTAAAATATACAGTATTCAAATACGCAATCAAAGCCATAGAAAAATAACTAAACTAATACATGGAATTTTGATAGTAACATAAGGTAATTTACAAACATGAACAAAATCCACAGAATAACTTGAGTTAAAACTCATTTAGATACTCAGACATTAACACATAATTATAATTTTTAGTCAAAATCTTGAAAAGAAAGTTGGGCGCAACGGATTTTATTTTTTGGTAAAAAGCCGGAAACAATTTAGTGAACTTAACAAAAACGTACTTACAGTTTACGATGCACTTTGTCACATAAAGCAAAAATTAGGACTGGCGGAAATCTTCCAAATACCTACTTGGAGGGCGTAGTGTTCGAAAAGTTTACAATTTAAGCCCTAATTCACGAATTCACTCACTAGATAAGAGTCTACACTTGGTAAAACAGTACAGTATACGGACCAATACCGTAGAAATAACAGAACGTAACATGGGATCTTGTAATATGGCGTACTTGCTGTTTACACCATCAATAAATGGCGTCTTTCACTGACCAAATAAAACGTCTCTCAAGAATGGAACTTATGAGGGTAATATCGCCAGACTTTATCATCAAGAGGAATCGACAATCATCTAGCACAACTTTACGCATCAATTCGCGATAATACACCTCTTGCATTCTTTTTTTCTACCCATTTTCAATCGCCGTTTTGCTCTCGGCGTACCATAACATCGACGTGAATGTCACTCCGCGCATCCTTTATTACTCATCAAAATGAAGTTAAATAAATAAACCAACCAGGGAATCGGATTCAAAAATTTACCAATCATAGCCTTACAGTTGAATACGAATAAGCCGCGGGCTACATGCTTTGTTTTTACCGTATATGATATTCTACTATTATTTTGCTAAATTTACACACCATAAAAATGGAAGGTTACAACGTGCCTGCAGCTACAGCACCTGGATCCATCACGTTGGTACCAGTCGCACTTTTGGGAACTTAGGATTGCCTTCAAAATTTGCAGTCTGGCCTTTAGAAACTGAAACATTTCGCTGCAAGTCTCATTGAGGTTTGTGTCAACTTGCATCGCAATTTCTAGTATGGATATCTTCGTCTGCGATTTTTCTGAATTCCAATAATTATTAATATTGGAAAACAGTCGCTCAATCCACGCACTTGTCCCATAAAGACAAAAAAAAACTCCTATGAAACCTTCAAATTTATTTTTACTTTATTCAGACAAGTCAAGTCATCGATCTTCAGTGCAAATATTTTCGGAATTCCAATCGGCAATTTTATTTTGTAAAACGTTGGCTTGCACTAGACCAACTTCGTCGAACAGTTCGTCTTCATTCAATACCAGACCTATGTAGTCTTTAAAAGCCTCATATGGGCAAAAAACTTGATATTATATCTTCTCAAATAATAATAATAAAATACTTTATTTGCTGAATACACATTCATGTACAGTACATATTGTTTGAGCATTGTCAATAATATATACATAACATACAATAACAAATACATATAAAGCAGTTATACATTATTTTAAAATCAGTTGGAATCATAAATATAAAGTAGATTTGGTATATGAACAGTTATAGATTTTGAAAAGAAGCATTGTAAAACTCATCGAGGCAGTATAGGGATATTTCCATTAAAATATACATAACCTTCGTCTTAAATTAGGCAGCTGTATAGTTTCGAAGTGTATAAATATAACTTTTATGGGTAGTATGTAGTTTATGTTGTGGCAGTATAATATTGTTTCGATTTCTAGTATAGTAGTTATGTAATTCAGTACGCATATTAAAATATTATTGATTTTCTTTTACTTAAATTAGACAGTGATAAATGTATAGTACTGGAAATATCAAAATTTGCATGTCACGAAAGATAGATCTACATGATTCACGAGTGGCTTTATTTGTGATTACTCTTAGCATCATTTATTATAGCATAAATACAGGCATCCAATCAGTCGAGTCACCCCATATGAAAGTTGGGAAAAAAATTTTTTGATTTGTAAAAAATGAGAAAGTTCAATTTAAAATGTTCTCAATGGAAAATGAACTTTTGGCCACCCTGTACATTTTTAGGAAATGAGAATAATTAAAAACATTAATTAGATGTATTCACATAAGTTTTTCTTAAAACTCATAATTGTGACTGTGATGATTTTTTTAATATCCATCTGCAGATTGCATTATTTCAACAAAAAAATACATTACATCCAAGTGGTTGGGAGATATTCAACGCTAACATAGGAATGAATAGAGCCTAGAAAAAGGTTTAAAAAAATGTACTGATGTACATAGCATTCCATTTAAAAAAAAGGCACTTGGTCCTGTAATTTCGTCTTGGCTTGTCCTGTATATTCGAAAATAATTTCCAGTTATAAATTTTTGTATCTAGTTTACTTGAAATTTTTTCAAAAATTTCTAGCTATCGTAGAACTCGAGATATCGAGGTCTGACGCACTATTGCCCCACCCTATATATGAATTCCTAAAAAATTTACTATGTATACTTCGCTGAAAATACCTTTTAGGGAAAAAATAATGTGGATAGTCTTATCCATATTTAAAGAAAGTCTATTACTAGTAAACCATTCTTTTGCGGCACATTGAGCCTCCTGTTTAATGCGATTCAAATTATTGATATTATCGTCAATATTATATAGTGTGTCATCTGCATATTGTATGGTGTTTGTCATTTGTAGATAATAAGGTAAGTCGTAAATATAGAATATGAAGAGTAATGGCCCCAATGTGGAGCCTTGGGGCACACTTGCCTTGACCGTCAGTGCGGATGATATCGTTCCATTACAGTATGTGACTTGTTTTCTGTGTGACAGATATTAGCACAGCAATTAGATTGTGACCTACACCCATAATACCGTAATCATTAAGTTTTTCTAAGAGTATTTGGTGTGACAGGGAGTCAAATGTCTTCCAGAGGTCACAAAATAGTGAAGATATTATTTCTCCTCTCTCGAAAGCAGTATGAATGTGTGTCACCATTTTAATTAAAGGCTTTATTGTCGACGATTTTTTTCGAAAACCGTACTGACTCATATTAAGTAATTTGTATTTTTCTTGATAACTGGTTTGTCTATCGTTAACTGCAACTTCAATTGGATTTGATGGGATGGTATTATAGACAGAGGGCGGTGATTATTCATACATGGTTTAGATCCTTCCTTTTTATATATAGGAGTTATTTTTCAAATTTTAAACTTTGATGGATATTGCTCCTTGAGAAAACATTTGCTTATGATAATTGTAAGTGATTCAGTGATTCCTTCTTTGATTAATTTTAGCAGTTTATTACTAATTTCATATATATTTTTTACTGAACTATTTGAAAGATTTCTGATGATATTATTAACTTCAGCTACGACAATGGATAGTAGAAAAAATATTGCAGGGCATTGAATATATTGGTAAGTTATTTCTACACTGGATCCACAGTAGGTGCAGACAAGTTTTTGTATTCAGTATTTGCAATGTTTGTAACAAAGGCGTTGAAGTCATCAGCACTAAATGAATGGTTAATCTGCTTATGAGTTTCATTTTGAGTATCATTGATAATAGATCAAATTGTTCTTGATTTATTTGTCGAGTGCAATATTTTATTCGATACGATTTGTATCCTTTTTTAAATCTTTTTACATAGTTACAGAGTTCAGTGTCGTGTTTATTTTGCCTCGATAATTGCGCAAAAAATTTAAATTATTTCGCAGTGTTTTTAATTCATGACTATACCATTTATTAGTTTTATTATTGTTTTGAACCGTTTTAGTTTTTAACGGAAATGATTCATTGATAAATTGTAAAGTGATTTCCAAGAAATAGTCGAAAGCATTATCTAAATCATCTATTATGTGTAACATATCCCAGTTAATTTGCTTTAGTGCATTAAAGCAGTATTCTGGTCGAGCTTGGATGTAAAGGCCGAAATTTTATAATACTTGTTTTCTTAAGATTAGTGGATATACATTTATGTTTTGTTATATTTATGTCAAAATTATCTGATATGTTGGGTTCGAAAAGATTCAAATCAGTTAAAATCGAACTTCAGCTTTGCAACAAGCAAATGAACATTTAAATTTCAATTTTTTTTATCTCAAGAAAAAGTACATTTAGGTGTACTTAATGAACCTTTTAAGAATAGTAGGACACTACCCGAAAAGAAAATACTGTCCTACTAAAATAAGTACATATGGTCACCCTAGTTATGTTGTCTGCTATTAACCCTTGAAATGAGGCTTTCAATTACACAGTACTCTGCTCACAAAGTATTACAGAAAACAATATTACAATAATCTTTTAACATGTTGTTCTGAGAATTACATACTTTTATTATACTGGTTGTCGAATACTATTTACATTTACATTTTACTTTGTTGTCAAAGCTACAAAATAAAGAGTCGTATCTTTGCGATATAGAGATGAAAGGGAAATAAAGTTCCTTTTATCGGTAAGGTTGTCATTCTTTCGGAAGAAAAACATTTTATTGTTCACTTTTTTGTAAGAGAGACATCTCACCGACGGAATACTCTAATTGAAAATAAAATGTGTGATATTTTACACATTTACCTACAAGGGAAATTGCGTTTTCGTTGTTTCGGTATAAAAATATAATTTTTTTAGCAAAATGAAATGTAGGAGAAAATTGGGTTTTCGACGTATTTTATATATAGACCACTTGAAAAATTGTTTTAAATGACAATTGGACTAGCTCATAAACGAGTTCCAAATTTCTAGATATTTGGTGCGGGATTTTTGCGATTATGTTATTAAATTCATATGATCAAAGGAGGAAATAAACAAGATTTAAAGGCCTTAATTGAAGAGACGATACAAGAATTATTCAGCGATGGAGACTTCAAAGAAAGGATGATATATGCATATATGTCGTTGTCGAGGAGGAACAGGAAAATCTTAATCCGAAACTTACAGAGGTATTGAACAACATTGGAAAATTTAACAACTCAACTAATTCTAATGGACTCTATAATTGAAGAACAAATTAACCCTCAAAAATAATACCTGTAATTGTGAAATTTAAAATCTGTGAACATAAATCAACTATTATTCCAACCATGATCATAAGATTAAATGTGCTCAGACGGAACGTGACAAAGCATACGATAAATGTCAGTTTGCACAGTTCGAGGAAAACTGGCCGTATTACAAGCACAAAAGAGATACAGTCTTACAAATAATTAGAGAAGGAAAGAAAATATGGAAATCCACGATTCATCCTAGCATGTCGCATGTCACGAAATATTCGCAAGGTTTTTTTAAAGACAGCTCCCATATACACTCGCCCAGAAGTATTTTCAATAATGAAATGGTTTTTGATACTTTTGACCTTGAATATTTTAACTCGCGTACACGAGATTCTATTAGACTTTTGAGATAACTTATAAAATGTCAAAACAAAGATTTATACAAGTTTACCTTATATGACCGTATTATATGTTTAATTTCATTTAATGAACATTAAAATTTCAAAACAATGGGGAGGCAGCTTTAATAGCGAAGCACAATTGTTTTTATTTGTAATATTATCCATTACCCTCGAGAAAAACGTCCTATGAAACAGCGAGCAATATTTTCCTTTAGCTTGACCCAACTCGAGAGAAAATATTTATGGAAAGAGAGATAGCATTAAATTATACGATATATTTTCCTTGGATGCAACTTTATTCAATATTTTAGAACTGATACGAGCGAAAGTGTAAGTCTGGCCTCCAGTAAATCGTCAGATTCACTTTCCGCGACATATACGGCCTGCTGAAAGTAAAATGTATTTGATATGGTAATGTAAATTATGAGTGTGCAGATATATAAAATTGTATGGTGCCTCGAAGTCTACCAGAGATGTCGTTAGACACAGGCTGTTGGAAATGTATAAATTGAGGTTTATTATACGTAGTATAACGGGCCCAATAAACCTATTTTTTCAGCATTTTCTTATATTTGAATTGTAATCACAACTAATTTAATGGAGAAATAATCTCCAGAATTATGTTCAATAATGTCGTTATTTTCTACCTAAAATAACGGAATTTTATATTGTTTGCAAATGTTTCTTTCCAAAAATAACTATTTATGCATAATAGAACATATTTGTACGCGACATAAAACACATCTAGAGGTTATATAACTCATCGGCTTCATCATCGGTATAACATAGATTGTTGTATACTAATAAGCAATATTAATTAAAACTTGCCAGATCTTATTTTTCAATTTTTTCAGTTATGGGAGTAGGCAGGTGACAAATTGAATGATCGGGATTTCATATATTTTATTATTTTTACTTTTAGGCACTGCTTAAAATATTCAATTTAACAAACTAGTGCGTAATAGTACATCACTTAGCAACTAAAATGACAATAAAAATGTCACTATTATAAAAACCTTGCAGAAAAATATACCCCCCCCCCAACACTGCAAATGTAATTGTCTATGTGGCTTCCCCGCACCCCCTGACCATCCAACATGTTTATCTTTTTGAATATGTACTTTATGATGAGCATTATAACCATTGCTGAAACCAGACGTTCCGTTCTTGTACACACACTAACACACTAAATCACATTTTATTTTTTTACTCCATTCCGCAATAGTGCGGGGGTGGTATTGGGGGTGATAGGAGGGGTGGCTGATGTCAAAAAAAAATTGAGACTTTGACTTTTCGTACATGCCCTAAACTGCAATTTTATGAACCCTTACTTGCTTGCTTTGCCTATTTACCTCATTTACCCCCCAAACCCCCAACGGAATTAGATCAAAATATAATCTAGTTCTAGATCTCGTTATAATACATAAGTGTACCAAATTTCAAGCCAATATCATATACGGTTCCAGAGTAAACGTGGGCACAAAAAAGTTACAGACAGACAGACAGACAGACGGGAATTTTTTTCGCTCAAATTTAAAATCTCGATATTTCATGACATTTTAAGCCTATTTCAACAAAAAAAATAATAATTTTCTTTTGCATTACTATACTTCCACTGGACGTGGAAGTAAAAGAGTAAATGATTTAAGCTGACAGTTCGACTGTCAGGGTGCCAACTTGTGCAATGTTAAAAACTAAATTGATTTTTATGGACTTTTGATCGTTAACCATCTTTACACTATCATTTTGTAAACAATTTAAACACGCCAATTATTATAATAGTCTATATTGTAGATTTCCTAAGATATACACAATAATACACATCTATTTAATAAAATTGATATATTTTCCTACGGAGAGCCATCTGTTGGCGAAAAGCCTAAATTCGTAATTTGGATAGACTATTAGAGCGTGCTGACATTTATCGCTAAAGTTAATTTCTTACTATGGGTAGATTGATGAATTGATCCACTTATTAACTTACGGACACCAGCTAAAGACGGCATGTCATAATTTTTAACAGACTAAAATTTCTCCTATTAATGTGCATTGACGGTAGAGAATAAAATATAATAAAAATCGCTTTACTGCTACATACCATAACAAAACACAGATTAGACATTTATGTAATAATGTAAAGCTAATTTTTACCCTTATTCATTTTAATAGACTAAGTTTTCTTCAATTTTTCCTATTTATACACTGATTGATGGTAAGGAATAAAATATTACCGATCATAAATTTCTAAAATCGTGTAGAGCTTATTTTAAACCTGATTTATTGTGAAATACATTTTTTAAATACATAATGATAGCCAAAAACAAAATATTACAGGTTATAAATTGTTGAAATCATGTATAGTTAATGTTTCAACACTGTTTTCATAACAATACAACAAAAAATCTGAAGCTGGATTCCACAGTTGGAATCTAATACGGGACCTTCTTGGAGAAAAACTTTATTTTCCAAACGTAGGTAAATAATTGAAATAGAAATTCAAGTAAATTTCTATTTTGTCTTTACTTCTAGTAGTACTACCGTAGTAGGGGTGTCTTTTTTGCTGGCTGGAATACCCATTGAATTATGCAAGAAAAGCAGCAGTACAAAACACATTCCATATGTAATATAATAAATTTGCACTGTGACGAAATGTACGAAAAAAAGAAAAGTGAGAATTGTCAGGCCACTGACCTTCTTTATTTTTTGATAATTTTGATGTTTGTTTTCGTTAACTCTACACACCAATTCTTTATCCATATTGGCTATGAACAAGAAATTCGATGTAAAAAGAAGTAAACCTTTACACTTAACGTAAATGTCCGGTGCACACGTAAACTTTACCAACGGCCCCCTAAAAATCTGCAAAACAATATAAGTAATACTTAGGAAACATATATTTCACAACCTATCTCAATATTCAAACATCAATAGCAAGTAAAGTTAAAGACTGGTATTTATTTGAAAGATGAAACGAAGTCTCATTTCGCATGTAATTACCAATGTTAAATGGTTATGTTTTTGTAAAAGAAGGCCACAGGCTTGCGCTATAAAATATGACGATATCATCAATAAAGCTCAGAAGTTCGCCTGTGCTATAATAGGTAAGTCGACTGCTTATGTAAATAGTAAATAAGTTGGCCTTAAAATAGTTCTTGACGTACTCTAAATTTTTTATTCAAAAATTATTTGTACTTGCATTTTTTTACGTATTGAGTCCTCCCTGTGACATAATTTTTTGTGGCTTGCAAAGCAAACAAGAAAACTTGAGTATAAGCACCTCTTAATTAAACTTAAGAAAGGTTAAACCGGTACAGGAGTACCAAATTCTAACAATAAACAAAAAACCATATGGTATTTATTTGACAGAAAATCAATAACACCGGAATGTTTCAATGACTTTATACAAGTGACAAGTAATCTATTAGATAAAATACCTAAATCTATGTCTCTTCTCAATAGCCTTGCCGCACTAAAATAATTGAAAAAATTACCGTTATTGAAACTGTAAACTTTTTTTTGAGACTACCAAATTGTTTTGTAATGAACAATTCAGTTTCAGGCAAGGCAAAAGCGCCTCGGATGCCATATTTGAGTTGATCAGTTATATTGGTTAAGTTATGATTAAAACCCAAACTCGGATCATCCACAGCCAAAACTACTTGATGCGCGTCTCTCTAACCATATTAGAGAGGATATCAGGATATAAGTGAAACTGAAATTCTGTATTATTCGCTTCCCGATGAATATTTTTGGAATCCAAACAAAATTTAGGTAGGGAAAATGTCTGCGGCATTCCTCGATATAATATTTACTCGTATAAAACCTAATATACCTTACATTAATTCAGTTAAATTTGAAACTGTCTGCTTTCCTCAACGTCAGTATTCAATTACATTCAAATGTCTCCTTTCAAACTTAAGAATGCACCAAACACGTGTTCGACGTTCAAACCGTCACTTTATATTCTTAAGCAGCGTAGATCGCTTATTTTTATGGAAGTGTTATTATTTCAGCTCTCATGCCCCTGCGAATCTGCAGTAATCGCATTGCCGAGATTTGTGGAGTGCGCGTAAGTAAAATTCCTCTGTAATAGGACAGAAAATAGACCAAGAACAGAAGAGCTAACCCAACTCGAGTCAAGGCTCATTCGAAGTAGAACAATACAATAGTCATTAGTGGGATAGCTTTGAATAACTCGGATGCATTTAACGAAATTATCAGCTGAAGTCATTTATGATATTGCGTCACCTAATGTAAACTTAATTATATATTCGAGCTGAAATTGAAAGTAAAACTGTTTCACTATCTAGGTGTTACTATTGTCGAAATAGGTTGCTCCTAAGCATCGCTGTAAGACCAGATGAATTGATTCACAACCATGAAGTTTGGCATTAAGTAGGTAGTAAACTCAACATTGGTAAGGAACACTCTTAGTTTCAAAATTCATGGACTTTACACCTTATCCAAGTATAGTAGATGTATTGAAAATACTTCACACAGATGCTAGTTTTCTAATTTAAAACTTAATAAAAATTGTAGAAACCTTAAATCCTTTTTAAACCCAACAGGTAAGTACAATGTGATATTTAAAAATTTGTAATTTTTATAAAAATCCTTAGACGCTTTTGTGGTCTTATTATATGTAATTGTAACAACGGAAAACTACTGTATCAAATCGTGTAAGGTCGCTTACAAAAAAATATATATATATAATAAGGAAGAAATATAAAATTAGTACAAAAAATATCATTATCAAAATGTACTTTTTTTTCATTTATTTCGTATAGTCCAGTAATTACGTGCTGTACATTGCCTTTAGCTGGAAAATTGTACGGAAGTTTCGATATTCCGCAATTTTATGTATTTTGAGCTTCTCAATTCAAATTTTTGCCACCTTGTATCTCTGCTGCCGGCGCCGCCATACTATAATAAATTGCGAAAAAAAGATGTTTTTTAAGATATCTCGTAAAATAGTTATGTAACAAATTGAAGACCAGGAAATTTGCTGAAATATGTTCACCATTTAACATGCAGTGAAAAGTAATACCCATTTCAACACCACCTCATCATGAGATAGACTATATATCGCGTTTTTTTCTGTGGTTTTGTTAAAGAACACGCCAAAACTCTCGATAAACTTTTCGAAAGTGTAACAAAATCCGAAACATTTCGCATGAAAAGCGTGCTTCACGTAAAAATGCCGTTGGAAGAGGTTTTTATATTTTAAATCATATTTTCACTCTAGGAGCGTTTTTTATGCAAAAATTTCAGAAATTTATCAAGAAGTGTAATTTTAGAAAGCGTAGTAAACGTGGCTGCAAGGGGACGTAATATCGCCCCGACCACCAAAATTTAGAAAGTGTAACTAAAATCGATTCGGAAATTTCAAAATTAAAAACCCTTTTACGAATCCACGTTGTGCAGCACTGCAACTCATGCGTTGTGTTAACTATGAGGACAAGTCAATCCAATCTCTTGTCAAAGCATATCGAGAGTTTTAGCGAAAATAGCCTTTAGCGGCAAGGGTCCCCTATCATTTTCTAGCAGTCGATTTTGACGGGAAAATGATGGGTTTTAACGAGATTTGCCATAAACCGGTTCCTCAGTGACTCGGTGTCAGAAAAGTATAGTTACCATGTACTTATATGTGCATGGGACCGCCTTGCCTGAAGGTATGAATTTATAATTGCTATAATATAATTCAAAGTCGTTGCGATTCAAGCATTTTTAAGCTCTGAGGAGCGAACCAAATTATAATTGAACTGATAATACGTAAGTAGCCAGACAAGCAAAAGCCCACCAAAAATATTTAAACATTGAACTTTTCTTGAATCTTTTTGTGTAATCGTTAGCTATAAACTGCGTATTGGATGGTAGTTGGTACATTATAAGTCGTTCATTCCTCGCCATGTGTCACTGGCCAGACTATAATTTGTCAATACAATTTTCTTGAAGTTTTTGTAAAACATGATTTTTAAGAGAGATTTAATATACATTTTTGAACTTTATATTGTCTTTTTCTTGTGTTTTTCAAAATTCCCATTCAGGTTTAATTTTAGAAAGTAATAGTACTTACTATGTTAGATATATAGTGTTACGACATCCAATTGGTACCATCGGTGAAGCAGTTAGGCATAAATGAAGAGTAAGTATAACTTTTGTATTATTCCCCGTCTAAAACAGTCAAGTTGAACCCTTTTTGTGAACGTTTAATATTCATTTTTGGAAAATATAATAGAAGTCCTTCAGACGCGGAAAGATGGATCGTTCATAATTTCACAAGTGATAAATGAAAATTACACTAATTTCTTTCGCTTTGATACCCTGAGGGACCAGTCTTGTCGATATTTTTGCTAGTTGAAGACAACGAAGTCTCAGAGTCGTGTAGGATCAATTATTCTGGCGCAGTAGCTTCTTCTCTACTTTCCGTATCAATTTCATTACACAATGGTTCTAAGATCGTATCAGTGTCTTCATCACTATCTTCCGGTGCTCGGGGCATGTTATCACAGTTCGAGCAAATTATAGACCAGTTGAGCCCTGCTTTCCTGCATCCACATGCTCTCAGATTTCCTTTCTTGCATTTACAAGAAATTAGTTTAAGAAGAACTTCTGGATCAGGGACAAGATCATTTTTGCCTTTCTTCCATCCTCATTAATCTGCAGGTTTTTCGCTACCAATTCATTGCAGTGCCTGATGATATGTTCGAAACGAATGTTGTTTTACTGTAGCCGTTTCTGTAGGAGGCAATGAAGCGATGTTATTATTCCTGTATGCTGATTTTATGAAGCATTCTGCCTATAAGTATTCCTTTAAGTTTCTTTTTATTATAGCCGTAAAGTCTCAGAAGAAAGTATTCTCTAGCTTTAGCTACACTTTGTTTATCGGCATCTTTTTCTTTAAATACTTTTATGACTTTGTGAATATTAGGGTCTTTCACAACACATTAAGAAATTTGAGCTTACCCTGATTGAAAAGAGACGACATCATGTCGCAGCCGCTAGACGCATGCCAGAATAGTATGTTTTCTGAAAAAATCTGTTTGTAGACGTTGCAAAATCTTTCCTTTCGTATGTTTAAGGAAATAGATGTTCGCTTGTGTTAGTTGACATGCCCGTCATAATGACTAAGTGGTCAATACCTTCTCCAACGACTATTACAGAGTCAAACAAATGGGAATACGCTTATTGCTGTGTTTATTATGAGCATATCCGCATTTTCCGTGGCTTGTTTTACCATGATGTTGGCAGCTTGAAATTTTTTTTATAACAGTTCAATAAAACGATTTTTATTGTTACATAGAAATTTTTCTTGCGATACGGTTGGTCTGTTGAAGCACGCATTCCTGTTCCTTGTGATCGCTCCATGTATTTTATGCTCTGATCTTTAACATCTTCTGCATATCCATCAAATATGACGTTGGCGTTAGTTCCTTAATGTGACTGAACGAGGTGGCAAAATATAAAATCGAAAAAACCTGTTCAAAATACCTAGAATCACCAAATATCAAAACCTCCGCAAATTTTTCTAGGTAAATTCATATGGTTACTGGACTAATATAGAAATTTATTAAACAGATTAGGCGGTTGTAATGATTTTAAAACTTAAAATAATATCGAATGCGATGGATGATGCTCTGAGGGTAACGTAAAAGAATTAAATAATTTCTTTATCTAAAGCTGTTATAACTATTGTGATCAGATTTGGCGCATGGATTGTTCCTTAGTATCGATGTGAAATGGTTTCACTTTCACTTTCTCTAAAACGGCTCTAACGATTTTGATCATATTTAATACATAGATAATCTCTTCGTACTAGTATGGAATGGTATGACCCGTTGCTCCCAAATGGAAGAACGCAGACTATGGGGGTAAGGTTTAAAATAATGTTAAAAAAATTCTGAATCGATCAAAATAAATTCCAAAATAAAACTCTCACTAGTGATAGGTTTGAGTATAAGGTGCTGCAAATTTTGTTCATTAAAAGGAATAAAGACATATTTCAGGCTGTGCTACAAATAAATGTGGAATCCTATAATAAAATAATGTCAGTCAGTAAGGGCAAGTTGTTTGTAGGGAATAATCTTAGTAATGTTTGTGACTTTATTGAAATAAAAAGGTGCCTTAAATGCAGTGGTTTTCACCATTTCTCAAAGAGCGGTACTAATGAAATTCGCTGTCCCAGATGTTCTGATAACCATCTGGTTAAGGACTGTAATGCCGCCACTTTAAAAATTTATCAATTGCATTAAATATAATGACGAAAATAGTGCCAACATTAGTATTAATCATGCGGCATAGGGTTCAAGTGAATGTTTTATGAATTAAAATCGAATCTGCAATTTACTAAGCAGCACCTACCATGCAGCATAAATGTGAACGCTCACATCATCTACGGTCAAACTTCTAACTTCCACACCCTGCATATCAGAGCGTACGCAACATCACAAAATCTTTTATCTTCCCACCCCACAAACAAAAGTACTAAATTCTCACCTTTATACTTTATGTGCAACAGTTACATGTCTATTGAGAATTAGCTTGACATATTTCATTCAAACATCACAAATATTCCTCGTAATTGGTTTTTACAGTGAGTTGGTGTCCCTAAGTAAATAATAATAATAATAAATAATAAATACACCACAGGTAATGACAACCCTCTTTATCCCGGAAGGCTCTAGAAGAGCCTTGTGTGGGAGGGGGCTACACATTTAGAGACAAGGGACACACATCCAATATCCGTGTATATTGGAAAATCCCCCTCATAGTATTTTCCACTGCCACGACCGGGGATCGAACCCGGGACTTTTGGGTCATCAGTCAATAATAAATAAATAAACAAACAAATAAATGACGATTTTGACCAAATTTCGCGCATGGATTTAGTGTTCAATTTATAACAGCAAAATATATTTACTATTATTTTTGAATGCCAGTACTAAGATATATTCGATTCAATCCGAAATGGGAAAGTTTGTCCGAGATGTTTCGTAGCTATTTCTTGAGATAAAATCTAAATCTGGACTTCTCGCTGGCCAACATTTGAAATCGAATTATGTTTATAAATATGCACAGCATTCTTTTCAAAAAACACACATCTCTTCACATCCTGTACAATTACGCTCTACGGCAATCTGATGACAACGTCCAATATAGTCGGGGCGAAATCAGTCATCGACCGGGAAAATTAATTTGGGTGGAATATTTTTATGCCATCTTGTTAAAAATGTGCTCCTTTATATGAAAGTACTGTTTGCCAGATGAAAATGTGGTCGGGAATTATTTAAACAAAGTTTTTTAAACACATTAGAAAAACTGACTTTTTCGTTTCGGAAAAAATATTTTCGTATTTTTCACACCAAAACAAACAAAAAATGTTCTTAGACAATTTTCTCTAAAGTTGATAGATTTCGAGAAAAAAAACTTAAAATCTCAAAAACGTGAAATTTGCGCTTTTCAGGGCTGAAAAACTGTATGAAAATTAATGTTTTTTAATGTAAGAAAAATTTGTATCTATTCTTTAAAGCTTATATCACATATACTGTAGATATATTTTGTTATTGTTTAGCTTAATTGCTTGTTTTTTAATTGTTAAGATATGCGCGCGCACGCCAGTCAGCATTAGAAAAACTATATTTACAATTGTTGGAGAAAAAAGGTAAAACAACTAATGATGCTAAAATAAATATTATTTCGCTTTCGGGTGGAATAAAACTTAATTTGAATGATATCCTATGCACGTCAGATGCCTTAACACTTGCATATCTTGAAAGCATCTGCGCAAACGTATATTTGGAAAAATACAATATTTTTCACATACATTGAATTAGATCTAACACGTTTTGGTTACAAATATGAGGATAATATGCATATACCTATATTTATGATAAAAAAATCCTTTGCCAGATGGCTTAATAAAAAAGTGCGCGCACATCTTAACAATTAGAAAACAAGTACTTAAGCTAAAAAATAACAAAATATATCTACAGTATATTGTGATATAAACATTAAAGAATAGACACAAATTTTTCCTACATTAAAGAAACATTCATTTTCATACAAGTTTTTGAGCTCTGCAAACCGCAAGTTTCGCGTTTTTGAGATTTCAAGATTATTTACTCGAAATCTATCAACTTTAGAGAAAAATGTTTAAGAACATTTTTTGTTTGTTTTTTTTTCGAAACAAAAAAGTTAATTTTTCTATTTTTTTTAAACTTTGTTTAAACAATTCCTGACCACATTTCTATCTGGTAAACTGCATTTTCTTATAAAGCAGCACATTTTGAACAAGATGGCACAAAGATATTCCATCCGAATAAATTTGCCCGGTCGACGACTGATCTCGCCCGGACTAATAGAAAAGGAAGATACAATTGGATCTGAATCTGTATATGTAATTCAGAATAGTTTTCGTTTTAGATTACCTAATTTAAGTACACCCTAGTTTTAGCTCGGAGAGCAATAAAATACATAACATATCGCGAGTTTATGCAGATAAAATTTATCAGTTTTATGTAAAAACATCATTAGGTCAAAATAATTTAAAATAAATGGAATTTGTGGACGTTCATTAATATAGAATAGGAATAGAGTGCACAATTAAAGTAATTACAAATCCCTCGCGCTGTTAAACGATTCATTTATTCCGCAATTGTATAATTCTAAAATCTAGTGTTGGATTGTTGCCAATATTACTTTTCGTTCGGACTTTAAATCTATTACAGTTATGTAATGGATGCAGCGACTGCGGCCTTGTCCTTCGTCGCAACAATCCGGAGGCGACTTCAATTGGTCGCTATAAATCAAATTCACTACTGATAATATAGTTTGTGTAGTTTTATTATATTTTATATGGGTTTTATTGCTGACGAGTTGACAATGGCGGATGACCAGTATCTGAGCAAAATAATATTGATCCTTATGTTCTCCTATTATTATTTTTTGTTACTTTTGAATGGAAATGAATAAAACTTAAATTGCTCTCAAGTTTCACTTGGACATGTTTAGCGTCAATACATTACCTGTGTTTAGTTATTTTAATTTTTTCAAAAGTAAAATACTTGTATGTGAAATGGTACAGTTAAATATATATTTATATCTAATTGGCAAAGAGTATATTGAATTTCTTACCTATACACTCAAGCTTGATATTCGGTATCGTAAAAATTAAATTATTGAATTATTAAATTAATGAAAGACCTCAAGTAATCATTGCTGTCGTGTTTAAGAACATATTTTAATAATAATACATTATTTCAAAGTTACATTTAAACAATTATTATTATTTCAATACTTTTACACAATAAACGTTAGCTGACGTTGTATTATAACATGCTCGAGAATTGCTAAATCACTTGTCTACAGCGAAATCACATACCGCATTGTTTCTCCACTGTTAACTATCAAATGTAAATTGCTCACATCTAGTACTGTTCGTGTTTATGCCTTTATGGTTTTATAGTTTCAGATTTATTAACCCTCGTCTGTACGATATAGATTAGCGCACAATTATGATGGAATAAATATTTCTGTTTTCTCACCTTGTTACCCAGGTGGAACATTAAAATTGAACCGATATTGGTTTAATATTACAAGAACGTTTGTTGTGCAATATTACTAAAACAATAACAACATAATATATATACAGTGTGTCTCACTTTTTACCGCTACACCCCAATATCTCGGCCATTTGTTGATCGATTTAGATCAAATTTGATACACTTCTTGTGTTTTAGATTGTGATTAAAAAGTTATTTAATTTCTATTAGCAATTGAGCTGCATTGTTGTTTCTCTTGCGGTATAAGGCAATAACTTGTTTCTTTATTTAATTATTTAGCCTCATAAACCCCCATCATATTTTACTTAGTGTTTGCCAGGTGGAAATAGAGCAGTACACATAGAGTTCGTCGTACTGATTGCTCTCATTTGAGGCCCTAAATGTGGCACATAAACTATGAAAGTACAAATCGAGTACCGTGCACTGTACTTTCCGACCTTTATTGGTTTTGCTCAATTATAAGATATATTCGCTAAGCTACGCTATGCTGATGAGTAGCAATAACTCCGAAACACGTGTCCGTAGCTGCATTGTTGTTTCTCTTGAGGTATGAGGCAATAACTTGTTTCTTTATTTAATTATTTAGCCTCATAAACTCCCATCATATTTTATATTTTATGGTACTCCAAAAATGAAAATTCATAGGGATGACGTCTGGTGATATAGGTGGCCACATAATTAAATGACAATTTCTTCCAATCCAACGCATAGGGAAGTTGTTATTCAGCTAATTTTTAACTATTACTGCATTATGAATGGATGTCCCATTTAGTTGGAAATAGAGGTTTTGTTGTACGGCTAAAGGTAAATTTTGAACGGCGTCTTGAAATTCATGTGTTAAAAAATGTAGGAATTTCAAACTATTTAAAGTGTCATCAAAGAAAAAGGACCCAATGAAAGTCTCATTTAAAACTCCACACTAGACATTTACTTTTTCGGAGTATTGCCGTTAACAATTGAGTTTTGCGATGATACCATGCCATTTGTTGTAAAAGTCATTGAAAACATTTTTTTTTTCAAAAAATTTGTATCCTTTAAAAAGAAACCCTGTGCCAAAAAGCAATATTCCAATCTCCCCTCTGCATTTCCTTTTTCCATAGTGTGTGAAAACTCGTGCTTATATGGTTGTTCTACCTGGCTAACGTTAAACAAACTCATGAACGTCCTCGGTTGGGTCATAAGATAATGAAAAACGATCATATCCCTCAGGTGGCGTCAAATCAAGTAATACTGAAATATTTCTATCACAAGTCTTTCTTGCTGTATATATCAGTTGGAGAGTAATGGAAGGAAATCAAATTAGAACTCTTGTGCAAAAGACTGATCTACTACACATATTATTTTAATATTTAATAAATAAGTTGGAATTGAAATGACACATAGACGGTTTCATAATTATTGAAACATATGAGTTAGTTGAAAGTTCCGCCTTCTGAATTGAAAAATATTTTATTGTAATTCAGTAATCTGTCTTCTATAAGTAATACGAAAGTCTTATTATCTGGAAGCGCAGAATTTTTTTATATCCTAAATTTCTTTGGTGTGATTAGCTTTAATATTCATGGATCAATTTAAACTATTCTTATATTTTATCTTTCCATTTCTTGTCTAAATTAAAATTATATGCTATTTTTAGAATCTCTGACATTATTCTGTTTCATTCAGCTTGTAATATATTTAAATATAAAACTTCGCTACGGAGGCAGTGGATGGTTTTTTACTAAGGAAATATCGATAAAGTTTGTTAAAACGCCCTCCTTTTCAACGAAATAAAGTAGCATTAATATTAATTTCTTTCATTTATAAAGAAAAGAGAATAATGTACACTGCAGAAGACATTAGTATACACATAAAATGACAATTTGTTTCCTAACCTCATACCGACAAAATGTTTCTCTAAAGCATATATCCACCATCTGGATAATTTTGTACTTAAATATGTATTATGATATGCTTGTAATGTAATGTAATAAATAAAGTTTAGAAAATAGATCGTTTGCTCATACTAATAATGAAATAGAACAGAATAGATTATTTACTTTTTTAATGCGATATAGCATAATACAGGGTGAACCATTAATAATAGGCCATATTTCAAGGGTAGATTCTTTGGGCCAAAATATGAGGATATAACCAAATATGCTTTAGTAAAATGTTGCTGCGGAAAAAGGCACAGGGTCTCAAAGTTCAAATTATTTTTTAATTTTTTTGCAAAAACTCAACAACCTCTTGATCTTCACCAAATTTGCTAGAGAACTTTTCTTATTCTAAGAAACAATAATTTATGTATTACATCACGCTAGGTCATAGTGGGCGACGCAGGACCTGTACCTGATGAAGAATGTTTTCATATTTTTTGACGAAACGTTGTGCTACTTCTGACCAGAAAATCTGATAAGGGCGTTATTTACACGTTCGAGGAAAGTATCGTTAAACATTTCAATAATTTTTTGAAAGGCAAATTCAAATTTAATGAAACAAAGTGTATTTATTGAAAAGTGTGGTTTGGTTACGATTTAGTACATTTTTAGGTCATTTGCGTCATTTAATCATTTTATTTTGTTCTTGTATTCCTCGAGTTAATTTCTTTAACTTCTCTATTTACAATGCCTAGACATAATAATTTTTCATATGGGGAAATGAGGGATATGATATGTGTCTATGCACAAAATAATTTTAGCGAACATGCTGCAGCGAGGAGATACTCATTGTAATATCCAAATAGATTACAGCCAGACTATAAGATTTTCAAGGATCTGTTTCGTCGTTTGGGAGAACCGAGTTCATTTCGCTATAAGAACGATGTAGGACGACCAAAATGAATTACTCCAGATCAAGTACTAGAAATTTTAGTCCGTGTGGATGAAGATCCTCAAATCAGCTCAAGTTGTTCAGCAGCGACAACAGGGGTGAGTAAACAATCTGTCCTAAGAGTCTTACGTAAAGAACGCTTCTACCCATATCATCTCACTCCTGTACAAAACTTACTTCGAAGGCGTCTTCCACAAAGGCTACAATTTTGTCAATTTCTTCTAAATAAACACAGTAGGGATCGACATTTTGTTAAGAACACTTTATTTACCGACGAAGCAACTTTTACTTGCCGAGGCGTTTTTAACTGGAGAAATACCCAATACTGGGAAGTAGAAAATCCTCATGCCGTTAAAGAAAGGCATTTTCAGCAAGAAGTTAAGATTAACGGATCATCGGAGATCAATTATTGGGGCTATTTGTCCTTCTTCCAAATTTTAATGGACAGTCTTATCTGTTTTTTCTTCAAAATACTCTTGCTGATATATTACATGCTTACATGCAGACATATGTGGTTCATGCAAGATGGAGCTCCCCTTCATTTCTCCATCGAAGTCAGGAATTGTCTTGATGAGACTTTCCCAAGCAGATGGATCGGTCGTGGAAGTGAGTTTGCTTGGCCACCAAGGTGTCCTAATTATAAGCCTCTGGATCGTTATGTATATATGAAGTCCTTAGTCTATGCAAATACTATCAATTCAAGAGAAGAAACTGTGGGACAAACTAAAATACGCAGAGGACAGGAAAATGCATTTTTCAATGTAAGAGAATTTTTTATGAATGTAATTATAAAAGGCATGGAAGCAGGTGTAGACCATATCGAACATTTACTCTAAGTTGCAGCAATGGGGTTTTTGCATTGGGTGAAAGTTTATAATGTCATTAAGTCAACTTTTACGTTATTTTTTTGGTCTTCTAATAAGATTAGATCCTTATTTTAAACAATATTTTGATTTATGTATTTATCTCAATACCATGAAAATAATCCATTAATTCATAAGAAAGTGAAAAATAGTTTACACTGTTATTACGATTTTGCTTTCCCTAACGTTTTGTACTTTTTTGAATAAATAAACTTTGTTTCATTAAATTTGAATTTGTCTTTCAAAAAATTATTGAAATGTTTAATGCCACTTTCCTCGAAAACGGTTGAAGTTATCAAGTTCTACCAAGGCAAGTTTTAAGTATTTTTATAGCATGATAACTTTCAATCTCTGATTTACATCCCTTTTTATGTATGGGATAGATCTTTTAAATGTTACATTCATACGGGAAAACTGAATACTTTTTGACTAATTGAAATGTATAAAAGCCTAATGTTTAGTTCTTAAATATTATTGATTTTATTACAAAGTAACTAATAGATTTTTTTTTAAATCACTGTGGCGTTGTTTATCAATATTAAGGAATGATTTTAGCTGGAATCTGCAGAGGAATATTTAAACAATCCTATGCAAAAGTTTTCGACTCGACTATTTAAAAATTGTTGATGTATTGCCATTGCTCCGATAGTCAGTGTGCGAGCGATGCGATGGTGGGGAAGTCAGCCACGCATGGCCGAAAACAAATCTTGGGCGCTTCAACTTCGTTTCGCCGAAAAAAATTGTATTTTCTCGGCAAATATTGAACCTAGAACCTCAACTTCTTTTTAATTGGGGTATCTCGACGAGATATGAATAATGGAATGTACATTTTCTTTAAAAATTATTTTTACGCTTAGTAATTTTATAAATATATACAGATTCGGAAAATGAAGTTGGTGATATAGAAAATATCGGCCACGCCCCAGTCCCCCCACAATTCTTGAATGCACCTCGTGGCGCAGGTAACCCCCCCCCCTCCCTTATAATAGTAAACAGATATGGATTAACCAATCACATCAAAACTAAGACCTCGTGACGCAGAACATGTACCCAATCCCTGCGTTGATTCATGATAAGGCGTGGTTTACCTGCGCTGTTATACGTTTACGTATAACGAACTACAATTTCCGTATCTGTATATCTCAGCTTCTACTGGTCGGAAAGACTTTTTCAGATTCGTGAAAAAATGCCAGCTATCAGTTGCTTTTATCAGCATTTCCATACCATGCGTCACCGAAGAGATATTCTATTTGATTATAACGAAAAAATTAATGCTAACTTTGATAATTGTTTTCAAAACTTCAAAACCAACACTTCATTTGGATCTTTTTTGGTATTGATAGTATAAATCATGAACTTTAATCTGCTTACACGCAGATTGCTGTAGCATCGCCGCATTGCTAAGAAATAAGCGTTAAAAAAACTCAAAAAGTTATTAATAAATTGATTGTGCAAAAACTATTCGACCATATTGCTCCTGATTTCGCGTGCTTTTTCTATGCTACAAGAGCCTTCTTTGCTTATGGCAATAAGTATATGAAACATGTTTTTCTATTGTTTATTATATTAAGAATTCATAAAAGAGCCATTTTAGCGTGTTTTTTTTCAATGAACCGATTTTGATGAAATAGGCCTCGTCTTGTAGGACTTTTCAAGATGCACAAATTTTAACAAACACATTTTTCTAAAATCAATAGTTTTTTCTAAAACTCATAAAAATCATTTTCTCACACCTTAATTGTTGAATATAAAATTTTGCCACGCAAAAAAATATGTATGTACATGTGATACATCGTTGGATAGTACTCATCTAGCCCTACAACTTTTGTCTAAAACATTTTATGCTAAAACGGATAGGAAAAATTACAAAAATGGTGGCGGTTCAAAGTCTTCAAAAAATCCTCAAAATTTTATTTCGAATCAAACACATGCGATATAGAACAATATCTACTTTTCCGACTGGCCCCTGCCATTGGTTTTTTTTTTGTCAAAATGCTAAGTCGACTGGAGTAGTTCCCTAAATCTAAGAAGCACCTTAAATATAAAAAGTGGTCATCTTGAACTTCCCCGGACAAATGCTCTATATTCTTTTAAGAGTCGAAAGAAAATGAAATGCTAAGTACGATGCTGTACGATCAGTTAGTATTTTGCCCTCTTATCCCGTACTCTTCACTGTTGTACTGTACTGACAACTACAAATATTAAATTATTACCAGCGGCGCCTCCACCAAATATTTCAATACATGTAATTCGAATTTGACATGTATAATTGTTTATTCTTCTAGCTAGCACTTAAATTATTTATAAGAAAAATTTCACAGTAAAATAAGTACATGAATTTATATAGATAAAATATGTTTAATGTAAAGCAAATTTAAAACAAAATTGAAAAATGTATTCAGAAATGTTTATTAATTTAAAATTTACAACCATCGGTAATATATTATGGTATATAGTCATATTTACATGGGGCGATGTTATTGGCAGTAATATAGAGAGAAAGCTGGTCCTAGCATAGTGCCTGACAAGCATATTTGGTAAGGTTCAGATGTCTAGGCAGCGCGTACAAAGAAATCGGCGTCAAAATACAATCCTTGAAACAAGGCATTTCTCGAATTCGCAGTGTGGTGGAATACATAATGAAAGGAAAGCCATCTAGACTGAAAGTCTGGTGTATGCCGATAAGAGTTGTATTATTGCCAAATTAATTTTTTACTGAGAATTTAAACTGTATAGGCCTTCACCTCCAATTACCATTTACACAATCAATAGCTTATAGATTTCATTTACATTTTGAAACATTTCAAAGGGTTTATGCTTGATTCGCTTTATATAGTTTGAGAAACCCGGAGGATCAAAGCCTATTGTCTTTATGTAATTAAAGTTATTAACAGATATTATTTCAGGACCCTCATAATTGGTAATTGCGTGTTGGGTCATAGTATAATTTACTTCTATCCTCGTTATTCAGACGGGAATTAATTTTTGAACCCAGATTTACTTCGTGTTAATGTAGCTATTGTAATACATTTATCTACATATCTATAATTTACTATGCTAAACAATAAGTACTTAATGTGGATTTTTTGTGGCAGAATCAGTGATTCAAACATCGTTTAATGATTCGACACTTTCTTATATGGAACAAATTGTGAATCAAAAAGCAATTGGCAATGACCCAAATGTCCAACTTATCAGAATGCCATTAAATTAATGTTACTGGAATAGCTGTGGATATTTTGACATCATTTATTATCCTAGTAGCTGCAGAATTATTGGAAATTTTAATCATTTAGCATCACGGTGTGATTAACCGCCTGCAATTTAAACGTTAGTTATGTGGTGTTATCAAAATTAATAGTATAGCCTGCTTATCTATGTAATTTGATATTTCTACAGCATATTCGTCTCTTGAATATTGTATGAAGTGTTATAGATCAAAATATATTTTTAGTTTTCTATTATCGTAGTGGTAAGTGAGAAACTACATTCTTCGACTTCGCACAAACTTTATAGTGAATGGCCATCTGCCAAATTGAGTAACAAGATAGTAACGCATAGATAAAAATACGCAAATGAGTGAACATACAAGGAAAGTTTACACTAAATGAAATATTTACATATAAGAAACTAATTCGTATTTAAAAAATCAACTGAATAAAATACATTTTCTATTAAAAATAAATTCTTAAGATGTGGCTGAGGATTCTTAAGGTTTGCATGTTCCTAGTTTTGTAAACGTGCATATAAACCAAGGTTATATATTTGTTTATATCTTTTTAGTATATTCATTTATTTAATCTACAAGCGTTCAACAGATAACAATCCAATTACAAAATGGGGAAAAAGAATACTTTAAGTGATGGGGTACAAAAGTATAAATGCTAATATAACAACATAACAGAAATAACACTAATTAAACAGATGAAATATAAATATAATACATTAAAAGAGATACAGTATCGTGAATATTGTAAATAACATTACGATTTCTTAGTGGAGGCTATACTTGCCTATTGTGGTAAGACGTACACATTCCATGTGTTGAGAAAAACTTTTATACATTAGTTCTGGGTGTATCTAGATGAAAAGTTGTACATTCACGTGCCGATAACCTCGGTACATGAAAACTCAACTGAATTTGGAGACAGGCTACGATGTTATTTAATAATTTATACAAAAATATAATTTATGATTTATCTTTCCTAATCTGCAGGTTATCTAGAGAAAATCTGTCAAGCAAATCTGAATTAAGAATACCTACCGGTGGGTATATACTATCTTCTTTATAACAGCAAAATTTTAGAAATTTTCGCTGGACTCTTTCTAGATTTTGAATATGGATATTATAAGAAGGATACCAAATAATTAAGGCATACTCAAGTCGTGATCTTACAAATGCATAGAATAGCAACTTTAAGGTACTAATGCTGGTAAAATCAGCTGATTTTCTAATAATAAACCCTTAAAGCAATCCGAAGTTAAATTGCTAACATGATGAGTAAAGGAGAGCTTTCGATCAAAGGTCACACCTAAATCCTAAAGAGTTTCAGGCCTATTTAAAAGTATGTTATCCAGAGAAGTTAAAGGCAGTTACAGTTGAAGGCAGTTACATTGGTCTTGTTAGAATATGTCATAACATCGCACTTAGTTGCATTCAATGATAATTTGTTGGCATAATATCATTCATTAATTTTATCGAGATTATTTTGTAGAATAATACGATCCTTATTGCTTTTAATGCAATATATTTTCAAATCATGTGTGTAAATTAGACAGTTAACATTTAAGTCGCACGTTATATCATTATTGAATATATTAAAGAGTAGTAGGCCCAGATTTGATCCTTGTGAGACGCCGAACGTCGAAAGATCTCAACCGACAGATAAAAAGAGCATTCAACATACTGTTTACGTTTACTAAGATAATTAGAGAAAAAATTAAGCATGTTTATCAAAAAATCATAAGCCCGAAGTTTCGTAATAAGAATGTTATGATCCAGCCTGTCTCAGGATGTTAGACCATGATAAATGTACACACTCGGTAATGGCAATATTTTTGCCATTTTAAATATTTGTTTACATGGTATTCTTGTATTTATTACAACGGTGGTTCGTATTGTTCTTTTTTGTAAAATAACAACTATATCCATATCTGATTGGGCTTCCCAACAAATCAGGCCATACGCCATGATCGATTGGATTTGAGCATAAGAATTTTTTTTTTAAACAAATTCATTAATATTTTTTTTTTTTTAGATGTCTTAGTATAACATCATAACCAGGATATATTGATACATACATCGCTAATATGATTGTCCTATTTCAAGGAACTATGTATTTCTAGGGAAATTTGTGGAACGGCATCTGTTGAATAATTAACTGGAAAGTTAAGGACAATTTTATGAAAATGGTATTTTCCCGATATATAATAATAAAATAAACACCACATAAATTAGACAACCTCCAATTTTGTGCGAAAGGGGGTTACACCTTGAAAAACACGGACATACAACCATTTCCTCCGACAGTGTCGGAGCCGGGATTCGCACCGGGTGGCGAGATTAATCGCGATTGCCACCTTGCACCATTTGCCATTCTCTGCCACCTCGCGCCTTAATTTATTCCCATTAATCCATTCAAACATATCAGGATTAGTTTCTGTATCAGTTGCAAATTCCAAAATACTGATATCATTCGCAAACATGACTATTTTACCAAAATTAAAAATTTCGTTCAGGTCGTTAATTTATATAATAATACGTAGCGGACCTAAGACAAATCCTTGTGGTACGTTCATTGATGTTTTTAATGTCGGTGACTGGTGACCATTAATTTCAACTAGATAATATTTGTCATCTAAGTAACTTCTGAACCAACGTAAAGGCTGACCATGTATTCCATAACATTCATAATTAATAGGATGTTAGAATTCACCATGTTAAATGCTTTACTAAGATGGAGAAATACCGCATGAGTGTTGTTGCAACTATTGGACTCTCTTAAAACTCATGAAGGTAACTCATAATTGCATTTATTTAGTGGAGAATTATTCACATGAATTTTATTTATAGCAATTTTTATCTTTAATTCACTGACTTTTTGTTCTAACAATATTTTGTTTTGTTAATTCATATTTGTTTAAGTTATTTCGTTAATCGTTTTAGATGGTTGTTTTCTGTGATAAGCATTTCTGTGTCCATGTTCTTCCTCTAAATTTTTTCTGAATTCTTCACACACAGATTAGAAAAATATATACTAGTAGGAGGTCCACATGTAGAATAGTGTTAAAACGTAATTTTTTTATAAAGAGGTTCTTCCTTATTTTGCAACTACTTTGTATTTAAGGTTTTCTTCATAACTGAAAGAACTTTGTTAAATAAATTTTTTATCAAAAATGCAAAAAAGTAGTTTGCTTAAAGTCGATTTCATATATTTTAATTTCTAGAATATCCTTCATAACTCTCTACACTTCCTAAGACAAACTATACTTTTTACAAAGAATTATTATATTTCTGTAATTCAAAAATATGAAATTTTACAAGAATGCGGTACGCCATTTGGGGACCCACTTTATAGTTTGGAACAGCAAATTTTAGAAGTTTCCTCCATTCTGACAAATGCACATACATATATTTTTTAATTGCCTTATTTATTTTACCGTCCTGACAGAGTTTCGCATTACTTATTCCACTACTTAATCAGGACACATGCACATAGACAATTACACAACGGTTATTCATTACGACAATGCCATCTGCCGCAGCCAAGACTATAAGTCAGGAGTGGTACATCGACCATCAGTATTGTCTTTCGCACAACCTCGATTATCCGCTGCTACCAACTCGGTAACATATTAAAAACGCACTAAACATCCACACCCGCTGGGCTTCGAACCTGTGAGTCCTTGATCTCAAGCCTAAGACGTAAGTATTGAGCCGGTTATAACTACCTTAGGTTTTTAGACATATTAGTATATGTAGTTAGCTGTTCTGTTTACAATTTTATATTGATAATCAGACTGAGATCTAATGTGTATATTTCGGTATGCGATATGACAATCGCGCGGGAGTCCCGCAAGGATCGTGCCTGTCATCGAAGTTGTACACCTTGTACTTCTCCGACTTCCCAGAGTTCCCGAATACGTAGCTGGCCAGGTACGCCGATGACACAGTCATTTACGCGCAATCTCATAACGCACAGGCAGCTAACATGCTGCTGAAGACGCACATGGCTTGTGCAACGGCACATAAATGAGAGAGTACGAGCGGTCTACTCTCTGTCCAGGAGTCTATATCCGCTCATGGTCAGGGGTAGCAGACTTAACAGACAGAATAAAAAATTGTTGTACACGATGGTGGCCGTCCGTCACATATGTGGCGTCGGTGTGGTGCAGCATATCGGCCACAACAATGAAAAAATTACAAGTGTTTGAACACAAATTTATGCGCCTCATATCGAATTCAGAAAGATACGCCTCCATCAGAGATCTCTACGAACATTGCAATGATATAACTCCGATAGTGGACGACGTCCAACACATCTCCCAAAACTTCTATTCGTTCAAATTTGGCGATAGTCCACTAACAAGACACATAACACAAATTAGATAGCCTAATGCCCCATTTTGGATTATACACCCCTTACCATACCAGAAGTTACCGATTTTCCGGTAATCACTATAGCCAAATTTCAACAACTATACCTGCCACTAACCTTATCGACCTTTTGCTAGTATTTCATACCTTTCGCTCATCTTTAATTCTTTCCTGTCCCCCTCTTCTTTTTCCGTTTGTGTGTTCCTTTTTGTACATTTTTGTTTCTAAATTTAAAAACCTTTAAAAATCATAAACCTTCTCGAAAATCCAAATTTTTAAAATCAAAGTTTAGGCCAGCTGTCCGCAGCTCCGCATTTGAGTATCTCCCAGAAGGCGTCTCGTTTAAATTGTGGTGCTTGCGTTGGATACGAAATTAAAAAAGTGTTTTGTGAGATAGTGTTTAAAAGTTTGTGTTAGTTACAAGTTTTGTTAATCTTGTTTATGAGTATGTTTCAATGTTACCACCTCTTTTAATTTTATTGTTGTAGAAAGGAGTTTAGGTTAAGTTTGATTTTTCCAATTATATTCGCCGATTCAGATCTGTTCCACCCGACCCTGCAGTGCGTCAACGTGGTGGTTGCACGATTCGTTCCGGAGCAGACTCTAGCATGGCAACTGTTGTATTATTAATATTAATAAATATATTTTGAAGTGAATTGGTGTGCGATTTAAAGCAATGTTAAGCGCGGTTAGTACTTACATGGGTGACCGTTCCAGCTATTGTAGGGTATCTCACCTACAAGTGAAAAAATAAAAACAAAAAATTTCAAAATTTAGAAAAAAATCTCATTGATTCACTCACCATTGCAAACCAAGAAAAAAGTCATCCAACCACAAAAACCATAGAAAAACCACATCCAAGGTCAACAAAATTTGAAAAAATTCACAAACATTCGATGATTCTAAAATAACATAAATTCACCGATACCGAACTTCCAACATTCATTCTAGTCATTTTACAAAAGAAACATTACAAAAAAACGCTAAAAAATACAGTCCCCCTATAGTCATCAACAAGATCAAAACTACTATCCGTACCTATAGTCAGAAGATTTTATCTCGATTCGTTAATTTTCTGTAAACAGGTTTTACATTGCCAATTTTATTACTTTTGAACCGCCCCTCGTATACATCAAAACTACTTTCCTTACTTTCAACCACAACGTTCATCAATTATCTGCAACCCGTCTACTAGTTCAAATTTCACTATTTATTGATCACCCCTCGTAATAGTACGTACAATATCAGAATTCCCCTTCCGTTCATCGCGTACCTGTCAAGAACATTTTCATATTTTTTCAGCCGTTAAACGTCGAACCTTTGTTTCGATTTTACGGGGCATTTCAAATTTGTTAAATTTCCAGACAATAAACTTCAATAACTTCTAATCTCGAATCGATTCAAACTTAGTTTTTATACTGAAAATTTCACCTTTTCATTGCTGATTTTTCAATATAATTTTTATTTTCGAATTCAACTTTTTGCAAAACTATTGCGCAATATTATGGCAATATTTCGCAATCGTGCTGATCCAGACTTGACGGTAACATTTCCAGCTTTAAATAGGGGCTAAAAGCGTTCGTGCCTGACTCACGGGCCACGAAAAACGCAACAGCCGGATAGTATAAATAGCGATACACCGCGAATCCAAAGCAAGTTCAGAAATTGACAGTGACTCTTATGTTAAGTTTTCGTGAGTGGTAAGCCAAGTAGTAAAGTGATAAAATGTGATTGCAAATGTAATTAGTTAATATACTAGTGCAATCGGTTCGGTTTCTATTTAACTTAAGTTGTAGTTTCCCAGCGTCTAGTTAGGCTTTCCTATTTCGGTTCCAGCATACTTCTCGTGACGAACTATTGAAATCTAGCTGCTCATGCAGAAATCTGGTTAAAAAGATTAGTTTTAAGTAAATCTATTCGCCTTCGCGGCCCAAACATAAAAGTGAATTTTTTCAGAATATTTGAAGACAAACGATTAATAAATATATTTTTTCGCAAAATCAGTAATAATTATTAGTAAATAGTTACATATTCTAAAGAAACTTGTTAAAACAAAATACTACACGTTCTAAACTCTGTTAATTAAACTTAAATAAATGTTATAATATATGATTTGCAGGAAACAACTACTCAGCGGGCAAATACCCCCACCTGCATTGAATTACACCTTACAAATCATTAAAGAATGGTAACCAATATCATTTGTCAACTCCCTGACCAGACATAGACCGGTTTCGAACTTATTAGTTCTCATCAGTATGCCATAGGTCATGGAGCTGACAAATGATAGTGGCCAACCTGCTAGTTTTATACAAACTATAGTAAATTGAGTAGTGGTGAGAGGTAAGTGAAACATCTCAAATGGTCAATTGCTACTATATACCATAGATGTCTCTATGGGCGTATAGCGACTTGCGATTCTGCAAGTACCTGAGAGCGGCGACCTTTCAGTCCTCGGTGGACTTAACCTACTGTTATAATATATGATTTGCAGGAAACAACTACTCAGTGGGCAAATACCCCGACCTGCATTGAATTACACCTTACAAATCATTAAAGAATGGTAACCAATATCATTTGTCAACTCCCTGACCAGACATAGACCGGTTTCGAACTTATTATATAACTTATTATTATTATATTACCTATGGCATACTGATGAGAACTAATATCTCCTAACTTATTTAGTGTAAAATATAAAATGTTTACTATTTTAAAATATGTTTTAATATTCATCTGGTGAATATGGCATATCCTGTTAACGACGACAGTGACAGACAGACCAACATTTTTCTGGTTTGCCTGGGACAAAAACGTAAAATATATGATTTATTATTATTTTCCACAGAAAGACTTGTCAATAATGAAAATTGTCCATAATAATGTTCGAAAAATAGTTTTCTTGATTTTATGTTATGGAAATATAAGTATATTCTCTCTGCAAGTCCCTTTATCACGATTAGAAATGCTTATTTAAATATTAACAACTTGAAAACTCTCATACAGGTAGCGACTATTAGTATAAGAAGTGGATATACAAATGACAAAACAGCTAACACTCTAACGATGCCCTTTTAAAAGAATGATATGCATATCAAGCATCTCTTTTACATCTTTATCAAGCAAGTATATGTACAGTAGACTTTCTGGAAAGCTAGCTGAACAAGAAAAAATAAAAGTTTGTTTGTATCGTTCAGTAGACACTGACTTGGCAAAGCGTGGGTCACATTTACACTAATTTCATCGTGTCAGATTAAAACGAAGTTTACTAGACTTACATATTTTGCTCTTGCTCTTAAAGAAACAATGATTCTTTCCAAAACAAAAAGGTCTTATATAATGGAAAATTATTGTCGAAATAGTGAAATAAAAGAAAAGGTAATTGGACCTATTCGACAAAAACCGTGTTTTTTTCCATTATTTGTGACCGGATTCTAAAATAAATTATTTACTGTGAAGATTTATTTCGACAATCACTGAAATTGCTCTGCGGTGGTCTCAGGAAACGTATACGGTAGTAAAATATCAATTCGTATATTGTCACGTACGTCTCATTATTCAGATTTCAACCCCATTACACAGGGTGATACAGAGAAACGTTACTAGATTTATCGAAGAAGAAATAGTTTACAAAATTTTATATAACATATTTCCTAATAAAATTTTTAACGCAACAGTAATAAATAAATCAGTAATTTTTATTGTGCATAAATTGCACTAGCTTTTCTTATTACAAAAAATTTTTGTATTCACTTTTCCCTTCTCAGATAATCTTTGATGAATCGACCAATGATTGTACTGTATATGATTACAATTGACAATTGCTAACTAGATTCATAGTAATGCTTCCCTCGGAAAGATACAATTTTCAGTAGCATATTTAGGGAAAAAGAGTACAGTTGCTTTTGTACCACTTTCTTAGTAAACTTAGTAGGCTGTTTCGGACAAAAGTACAAAAGTTGATATTACTTTTAAACCATCAAAAATCAATCAGATTGTTTCGTCCACATTTTTTATTTTTATCTTGAAATAAATATATGCTCTATATTTTAGTTGATTTAATTTCATTAAATTAATTCGCCCGCCTAAATTCTACTTTGAATAAAAAGGTATCAAAGGATTTTTTGTATTCTCTTATCGCCAAGCCAAGCGCGGCTCTACGAGAAAAAAAAGGTCGCCATATTGGTATCGTACGTCGCTCGTGTATATACCGAACAAAGTTTCCTTCGCATTAAAAGACATTTTTGGATTCAAGATTTAATCTCAACGCAAATCTTTTATTGTTTTAACTGTGGTTATATGAACTGTCAAATTAGGGTGAAAGTTTCCAGAGGTTGTGTCAACCTTGACGTCCCACAGGTGGTTCGAGATCTCTCACCATACCACCCTGCCACCCAGACCAACAAGCAAGGTAAGAGGTGCAATCGATCTTTTGATACTTGAGTTTTATATCACATGATTACAGTCCACATTTAGTTCCGCTGCGCGATTAAGGTTTTTATCCGCTACACAGATAACCATATATATGGTTATTTTGGTTGAAACTGACATCACCTATCCCCCCCCCCCTCCGTTTCATCCATGACTTTTGGAACACCCTATACAATGACAAATTTTACAACCAATTTAGCAACAAATTGTTATGAGCCTACGACACGCTGGCTACCTTCTGTGAATAAAATACCGCTCGACCGTAGGCAACCTACTGCAATCACCTAATATATAAAATCGCATATACATCGCTCCAGCTTAGAGGGCTCTGAAAGAATTTCCGCCTCGGCCATGACTCATTCACTATACGTCTCGTAGAGCACACGGCCGCTTTGTTGACGATTGCTAAGTTTATCTGCCCCCATCATCATGAGATTTGCAAATTTATGCAATCTTTTGCAGTTTTCTCCTAATTTGGTTGTTTTTTATTTTGTGGAACTAGATTCGAGGGAAAACTATCACTACTAAGTAGGATTTTAGTCGACAAACGGTAAACATGTTCCCCATGGTCACTCTTTCATTTGTTGACATGTGATTTTATTAGTTTAGGCCGCTTCCGGCACGTTCAGAATACGCACTTATTGTTGCTTCCGGCAAGTTTATGGTACGCTGTAACACGTTATTGGTATCACTTTCTTTTTCCTGGTACGCCTTCCGGCACGCTACTAGCCTCCACGCTTCTGGGGCGCAATTCGTAAAGCACCTTCGCCGCCAATTGAGATCCCCCTCCCGTCAAACCAGTAAACCATGCAACCGAGGGAAAATAGTCAGAACTCTAGCCTATCTTGTTGGGACTCGAAGCCGCAGATTCCAGTGGGTAAATACCAAATTTCATTTATACCCTTTCATTCATTTTATTCGCTGCATTCATCATATTAAGCAACCTGACACACCGTCTGGGGAATTAATTACTACTTCTTTTTTACATCATATATATACCAAACGGTATTGCATATATATTTTAATCTTTTGTCACATAGCAATGTATAACCTATTAATTATATATCGAGTGTCATATTGTTAAATTTTAACTATATAATCTGTCCTGAGTCGGTTGTTGCGATATTAAAGCGTTGTATTTGCAAATCAGAGTGTTTTATTTTATGTTACGCCAGAGGAAACGAAAGCAACTCATAATTGATCCCGTAAGTATAGGGTACAGATACTCCCCGAGATACTGAGCTAGCAGTTTTTCTTTTGTCGTGGGCACTATATCACAATTCCAGGCTAACCGTACCATGACATTTTGCTACACTCTGTGCCCTTTTCAAACTTGTAGCCTGCCCCTATGGTATCACTTACAAGGAGCTTCTCTCGTTGTAGCAAAATCTCAAGCAGCTAGGAAAATTATAAGTAACAACATTAGCACGCATAATTATTATTATTATTAGCCGTTACTCGAGTCCGAGTATAGAAATGTTACAGTCGATAAATTGCGTACAATAAAAAACAAGTAAAAGGTGTAGTCTATTGTAATTCCCATTCATCTACGGTGCACACGACTATGGCTATAGAGGCCAATACGGGAGAGCACATGTCGACCGCAATCAGGACAAACATAGACCTGGTTAGGTCTTGGATTCGGCCTTCTTGCAGCAACATTTCCTTGATAGCTGGCCACAACCCCTCGCCATTCGGTTCTGTCCGCTGCAAGTTGTTCCCATTGCTCGTCTGCAATACCGCAGGATTTTAGATTTTCATGGAGAGCGTCTTTGAACCTCTTTCGTTGACCGCCACGCTTTCTTCTACCGCTTAGCAATTCACCATAAAGTGTACATTTAGGAAGGCGGTTATCATGCATACGATGAACGTGACCTGCCCATCTTAGGCGTGCTCTTGAAATAAGCACCTCAATTGGAAGGCTGTTTGCTCTCCTGACTACTTCCACGTTTGATATGTGATGGAACCAACGGATTTTCATCATACTTCTGAGGTGTCTTTGCTGAAAACGTTCTAATTCTTTCACATGACGGCGATAAGTGACCCAGCTTTCACATCCATATAGCAGTGTTGGAATGACAACTGCTCTGTAGACAGCCATTTTCGTTGACAAAGCAAGGTCGTGGTTGTCAAATACTCTCTCTCTAAGTCCCCAGAATGCTCTAGATGCAGCGTTAATTCTATTGCGAATCTCGCTGTCCATGTTTGCTTTGTCATTAACAACGTTTCCTAAGTAATTGAACTGATCCACCACTTCAAGAGAATTTCCGTTAAGTGTAATGTCTATTTGGTTCACTTGATGAGGAGTTGACATAATCTTAGTCTTTCCAATGTTGATTTTAAGTCCCAAAGAATCATAGCTTTGGGCATACACATCTAAAAGTTCTTGAAGCTCTTCCGGCGTAGAGGCTAAAATTGCACAGTCATCCGCATACTGGAGATCACAAATGAATCGTGTGCGTGTCTTCGTGAAAGCTCTAAAGCGCCCTATGTTAAAGAGACCGCCATCAAAACGGTATCTGAGACCTATTCCTCTGACTGTCAGTTTGTTGTCAACAATAATTGTTAGAGCAGTGGTAAACAAATTAAAGAGTAGGGGTGCCAGGACACATCCCTGCCTAACTCCAGTGAGAGTTTGGAAAGGTTCGGTTGCCTCATTATTATACATAACCTGGGCGTTGTTGTTTGTATGTAGACTGCGACATACTTCCACAAATTTTCTAGGGATACCTAAGCGGAACATAATTTTCCAGAGCACTTCCCTGTCCACCGAGTCAAATGCCTTGGTTAAATCAATGAAGGCCATGTGAATTTCTCCTTGATGTTCGAGTGCTTTTTCTTGAAGCTGTTTAAGTGTGAAGATTAAATCCGATGTGCCTCGGTTTGGTCTAAAGCCACTCTGTGTTTCAGGAAGTAACTTTTCCATAACAGGTGTTAGCCTATTTGCCATCGCTTTAGTGAGTATCTTCCCTCCAACAGCCAGGAGAGCTATACCCCTGTAATTTCCACAGTCCGCAGCGCTCCCTTTGTTTTTGAAGAGGTTGATTAAAAGTGTATCACGAAACTCCTGCGGAGCTTGACCACTTTCCCACACAACATCAAACAGTTTTTTGAGGTAGGGTATGAGCTCTGACGACACAGCTTTAAAGATCTCAGCTGGGAGTGAGTCGGCGCCGGGAGATTTGTTATTTTTTAGCTGTCCAATGGCGGTTAAGATCTCTTCCGTTGTTAGTGGTTTATCTAAGTCTTCGAAGGTGTCATATTGAGGGATAAGATTTATAATATCGTGATCGGCTTGACTTTGCTGGTTAAGAATGCTAGAGTAGTGTTCTTTCCATCGGGCTCTTATTTCCTGGTCTTCTTTGAGGAGATTTCCATTTAAATCTTTAATAGGGCACATATTTTTCCGACTGGAGCCGTACACTGCTTTTACTCCTTGAAAGAAATTCTTGTAGTCGTGTGACTCGGCGTACCTTTGAATTTCTCTGGCCTTGCTTGCCCACCACTCGTTCTTTATTCTTCTGATTTCGCGTTGCGTTTCATACTTAGATTGGGTAAAAGCTTCTGCTTTTGATGAGTCGTTGGGGTGGTTGATAGCGTTTTGGAAGGCAGTATGTTTGCGGTCAAGAAGTTCTTGTATAAAAGCTTCATTATCATTGAACCAGTCCTCCTGTTTTTTACTTGCTGCAGTGCCAAGAATTTCCTCACTCGCACTTTTTAAACTGTCTTTAATTTGTGTCCAGGTAGCAGCGACATCTACAGAATTGGTTTCTTCTAGTGCACTCAAATTCTCTTGAACTTTTTGCTTTAGCTGTTCGACGGTTTGTTGGTCACGCAATTTACTAATACAGAGACGGAGTCTACGTTTTACTTGAGTTCTTCGGTGTTTGGGTCTCATAACAATTTTCATTTTAGAGACAACAGGACGATGATCGGTCCAACATTCGCTATCAATGCGCGCCTTTGTAATTTGGACGTCCTTGAGATGCTTCCTACGTACGATAACATAGTCCAGTAGATGCCAGTGACCTGATCTGGGGTGACGCCAGGTGCCTTTAAATTTATCCTTTTGTCGGAAAATGGTGTTTGTTATAACTAGATCATGTTCGGCGCATTTAGTTAGGAGTAGTTGACCGTTAGCGTTCATGTTGCCCAAACCGTTCTTGCCTATGATGCCTGGCCAGGTGTCTGCATCTCTCCCTACTCTAGCGTTAAAATCGCCAAGAATAACGAGTCGTTCCGTTTTAGGTATTCTACAGAGGGTTTCTTCCAGCTGTTGATAGAAGCTTTCCTTGGTTTCGTGACTTGCATCCAGAGTGGGAGCGTAGGCGCTTATTAGATTTACCGCGTTGCCATCTGATAGCTCATAGCGTAGCAGCATTAGACGCTCGGATAGGCCTTGTGGTACTTGTGTTAAGTTGGATACAAGTTGATTCCGAACGGCAAATCCTACTCCATGTTGTCTTCTTGAATTGGTGGGAACAAAAATATGAAATAGCAAATATGTTTAACAAACATCTTATAAATATTCCAAAAGAGTTAGATAATTAGCTCACCGGCAGTGACAATAAATATAAACCATCAATGAATATTTATTACCCAATAGTATATTTAGAGGAAACATCTGAAATGGAGATTTTCAATATTATCAGTTCAAGGAAGAGATCAAACTGGGCAGGTGCTGATAATGTTTCATCAAATTTATTAAAGAAGTACATCGATTTTTTGTAAAATCAATAACGAATTTAGTTAACTTATTGATTAACTAAGGTATTTTTCCTGACGTTCTAAAGATTGCGAAAGTTATTCCCCTACATAAAAGAGGAGCCAGAGATGAAGTGGATAATTATAGATCCATTTCCTTATTATGCACTTTATAAAAAATTCTTTAAACGGTTATTTTCCATAGAATTACTAACTTTCTTTCAAAGTTCAACATACTTTCATCTTTTCAATTTGGTTTTTGAAAAGATGAATCTATAAAATCAGCAATAGTTTTAATGTCTCTTCATGAAAGTATGAATAATAAAAATAAATGTATCGCTATATTTTAGACCCAAGAAAAGCATTTGATCTTGTTCATCATGAACTTCTGCTTGGTAAGTTGTAAATATTTGGTTTAAGAGTAAAGTAAATTAATGGATTTGCTCGTACCTTTCTAAAAAAAATTAAGTTGTTGAGATTCATGATAGTAGGTCAATTAAACTGAATACTGAATGCGGTGTACCTCAAAGTTCAGTTCTTGGGACTTTATCATTAACTATTTTTACAAATGATTTAGCAAATATACTAATCAAAGTAATTTAACATTATTCGCTGATGATACTTTTTTGTTAGTTCAGGTGTATCTCAACATGATGCTATTTTACATAGTCAGACCATTTAAATGTATTTGTTGAGTCAAATATACTATTTTTAAATATTTTGATTTTAGGTAGAGTTCATACATACAAGGCATACTGCACTAAACTGAAAGCCGCTTAGTTAAAATTGATGAAACACCTTTAAGGTAAGCAGACACTGTATAGTTTTTAGATATGCTTACGTATGTGCATAAAAGTTTTTAGAATGCAAAAGAGGGCGCTACGTAATATAGCAGGTGTAAACAAATTTCATTCCTGCAAAAATTTGTTAAAAAATATAAATTATTAATGGTACTTTGTATATACATTTATGAAATACTGAATTTTGTTCAATATAATTATTCCTCACTTTTGAACATCAATTTTAATCATGATTATGATTCTAGAAATTTTAGTGTCTTAGTTGTTCCACAATATAATTTGTCTTTATAAGAAATAAATCTATGTAGGTATTAAATTATGTCATAATTTTTCTAATCATATTAAAAACCGAAATATGAAACAATTCAAATAGAGTTTATTTAACTTCTTGATTTATCACTCTTTTTATGATGTTATAGAATATATTAATTTTTGAATATTTTGGGGTAAAGTCTAATTTGGTAATATTTACTTTGTATTTATACCATCGTTTTCTTTTAGGAAATATGCTAAGCATCTGAATTTTCCAAATTAACTTCTCTTGCAGAGTTAACCTATTGATTTCAAGTATAACGAAAAGAAAAACATGGTGCACAAATCATTATTCAAAACCACAAAACATGGTCCACAAATCATTATTCAAAACCACAGTTTCCCTTTCGTGAAATAAGAATCAATTAATTATCTCGTGTAATAAATTTTATTAAAATCAAATTCCGCAGAAATTTCTATCCGATGCACTTGTCATGAACTAAACTACATGTTTAAAACAAACTTACTTGTTTGTCCTTGACTTGTCTGGGAAATATTATGTTTGAAGTCGTTATGAAATAATTTCCACTATCAGCATCACAAGTACATGCAAATTAGAATTATTGTACGCTGCTATATACCAGACTGTTTTAGATTACTAAACTAATAATGAATGCATGTCACACTGCATACTCCTTGTGTTAAAACAAAAAGTTATATCTGAAACTCATACATTGTAGGGGTAGTTAAAATTTGAAACGAACCCATCTGCAGTGTGACTGCTAAACCATTGTAGTTAAAGTCTGAAACATGTTGTTTACAAGTTTATGGCTAAGTAATCTTTTAGGGGAATGGCCTATAAAAAGCAGATAGTGAATAGTTACGGACGAATCTGAACCATAATTTGCAATATTACTGTATCTAAGCATGCTTGGAAATGCTTTAACTATTACGCAATTATTGACAGATCAGTAGCGTTGTTGACATGGAACTATTTGCGATATGCTTTGTATAATCCCCAAGAGACTTATAGATATATTTATTGTCATCTTAATACTGGATGTTCTAAAATTTGGTAATCCGCTACTGGAAAAATAACGGGAGACATAAAAGTCCTTCAATCGTATTGTATCTTACAACGCTTATGACATCGTTCACAACTTTCATTCCTCAAATTGCACCTTCTAATATCATACACGATTGATTTAATATTAGTCTACGCAAATTAGACATTTTAGAAGAAACAATTTATAAAGAAATAATATCTGCGGCTTAGAAGTAGATGTCTGAAAAATTCCCACCCTTTTCAGAAACGGAAAGTCCTTTTTAGCAAAACGCTAGTTTTTAAAAGCTTTTATTTAACTTGCAATATTTGTTTGTTAATTTGTTTAGGTCAAATCTTGCAATAAATGTTTCGATTAGTTCTAATTAAGCTAGAACTTTGAAATTTTACACATGTGTAGGAATCCGATGACGATACACTTTAACATGTTCATATAAGAAAAAAACAAGATGGCGGACGACTTTACCCTTTATGGTCCAATTCGATTCAAAATCGATATCTGGAGTTTTCGAGATCGTCAATTATGAATTCTTGGTAAAAATTTAGAAATTAAAAATGGCGGCGCCAATGTGGCGGATGACTTTTGTCATTTACGATCCAAAACGATCAAAATCGATATCTGGGGGTTTTCGGGTTCGCCGATTACGAATTTCTAGTCAAAAACTTATTTCAGGATGGCGATTTCAAGATGGCAGACGACTTTTACCGTTTAAGATCCGATTCAAATCAAAATAGATATCTTGGGGTTTTTTAGGTCGCGGATTATGAATTTTTAGTAAAAATTCAGAAATTCGAAATGGTGGCACCAATATGGCTGACGACTTTTGTCATTTAAGTCCAAATCGATCAAACTCGATATCTAGGGATTTTAGGGGTAGCGGATTACGAATTTCTAGTAAAAAATTTAATTCAATATGGCGGACGACTTTACCGTTTACGATGCGATTCGTCTCAAAATCGATATCTGGAGATTACAGCATTCCAAAAGACTAAAAAGTAAAAATAAAATTATAAAAAAATATTTAAAAAAAAGCTTTTATTTATATGCTCTAAAAAATAGAAAAGAAACTTTGAAGTAAATCGAACCCATCATTTTGTTACATTATATAATTTTTTTATGATATAAAAGCTTGTCTCGAGCAATCTCTTTTACATAAGAAAATCTCATGAAACATTGAGATCTTTAATTTGAGCAAAACAAAATTTCTGTCTATCGGTCTGTCGGTCTGTAATTTTTTTTTTGCAAATGTTTACTCTGGAACCGTTTATGATGACTTGAAATTTGGTACACTTATGTAATGTAACGAGATCAGGAACTGGATTATATTTTGATCTAATTCCGTTGAAGGGTTCGGGGGTAAATGGGGCAAATAAAGGTAAATAGGCAACGCAAGCAGGTAAATGTCCATAAAATTGCAATTTAGGGCATGTACGACGAGTCAAGTTCTCAAAATTTTTAATGGCTATTACGAAAGGGAGTAAAAAAATAAAATGCGATTTAGTGTGTATACAAGAACGAACCGTCTCAAAAATTTTTTTGGCGTTGGCTACCCCCTCTACCACCACCATTGCCACCCCCACCTCATTAATAAAGAAAGTAAAAAATTAAATTGGTATTTAGTGTGTATACGAGAACCAAGGAACTCTAAAATTTTGTTGGCATCAGCCGCCTCCTCTACTACCCCCATTGCCACCCCCACCCTATTATTAAAGAAAATAAAAAATTAAATTGGGATTTAGCGTGTGTACGAAAACCAAGGGCCTTTAAAATTTATTTTGGCATTAACTACCCCTTCTACCATTCTACCACCCCCACCCTATTGTTCAAGGGAATAAAAAATTAAATTGGGATTTAGTGGGTATACAAGAACCAAGAGCTTCTAATTTTCTTTACGTTTGCCACCCCCTTCATCACCCCCACCCTATTATTAAAGGAAATAAAATATTATATTAGGATTTAGTGTGTATAAGACTTGGCTACAAAATGTGGATGTGGAAGTAGTGATTCCTTGGGCAGCGGTATTTTTATATTTTTTTCAGTCTATTTTCACCGTGTTTCATAAACGTTTTCCATCGTACTATTACACGCACGTTTATTACACAACTGAAGGTTCGAGGTACAAGGCATTCTCAGGCTTAAAAAAGAGTCTATTCTGAACTTCGCCTTTCCCATCTCCTACATATCACAATGCTTCAAACATCTGCTCCAAAGGTCGTCTAGAACGAATGGTTTACATATATTAGTGAGGTACATATTTTCTCCTTTTTTCCACAACGATGCGTTTTCTAATTATAAGTAAATTATGTATAAAGGCGAAGGCTAGAATAGAGTCTGTGTTAAATGAAGAATTATTGTACTTCCGGGTGCTCTCCCGCATCGATGGTTGACTCCTCCAGGAGTCACGGTTGTCTAAAAAACTGCTGCTCCTCGTTGCTCGAACTGAACTGATCGATTTTTACCTGTGTTCTCAAAACTACCCCTCAGATTGGACGCTGTTACAAATAGGTGGAGATAAGCTACAAGATGAATACGACATATTTTATACAGAATTAAAGGATTTTTTTTAAAATTTCCTATACTTTTGTCTCCTCCAACGGACGGTTTACAAAATAAAAGTGAAAAACCAGCGTTAAGTCCCCTGTTAGGCGGGAGTTTTTGCAAAAAAAGTAACTTTCTGTTCCTGAATGGGGTAGGAAATTTTTTGGGTATCTATTCCTAACCCCATCGGGAGTACACATTTCTAAAATTAATATCTTTATAAATTATTTCTTCTAATCACTGTTTTTTAATCTGATTTGCATGTACTATATATAAGAAGTCTCTATCTTTGTCGGTTTTCTAGATACGGCTACCGGAAGATTAATTCAGATTTATTTTGGGGTTATCTCTAGCATTATCGTCTATATATGTCGACAACAAATCGAGATATCGCATTGTCGTTTGTGTTATCCTGTCTGGAAATCTTAATTTTCCGTAGATAAAAATATTGTTTGATGTTTACAGAGGTTTCTTCAAAAATTTAGAAAAAATTCACAGTTACGGAAGGCGACAAGGTAAATTGAACGACTCAAACCGCAGGTCGCTATGTCAACAGGCTTCCGAGATAAATACGTTGGATAGGTGCGATTTCGACAATTTAACTTTTATTTTATTTATTTATTATTATTTAAAGAAAAATTGAATCCACTTTTATTAACGTAGAATTGAATAGTTCAAACCGGCAGTCTCTATCTCGGTCGGTTTTTTAGATACAGCTACTGGAAGATTATTTATATAGCTTATATATTTTTGACTGCTAAAAGTATAGCAGCTTTCTCCTTTGAGAATAGGTTTTTCCAACTACTTCAATTTTAATATTTTTTAGGGATGAGATAACATGAACAGCCTTCAATATATTTTAGTTTCGTTCGTTACAAGTTCTTACATTCTACAAAATATTTACCTGACTGGGGTACTTTTATTCACAGGTCACTTTAAACGAAATGACTCAGCGTTTTCTTTGCAACATTATGCTATACAGACCAATAAAAATCGTATTACTGAAGTTAGTCCTTTATTGCCGAGTGTATGTCTTTGTATGTAAACTTCATATTCCTTGGTAGTAAATAAGTACTTTTGTTAATATATTTTATTCGCTATATAATAAATACTTCCATATGATTAATTGTCATCATCCGTTAGTTTGGCAATCAATTCCACCATTTAATAATTATTTACAAAATTCTGCCGAAGTATTGAAATTTTATTTATATTTTTTATTGTATCAAATGAAAATAATACGATTGACACTCCTCTAATAAACCCTCTTTAGCATGCTGAAGTTTACGTCTCAAGATCTACTAAGTAATTATCCGGATTAATAGACGCGATGTGAAGGCAGAATTTAGTTTTCGGTTTGTCCCCACTATAAAATTTTAATGATACCGCTGCCTTATAGATTGCATATAATTTGACACAACTTATTTGAGATAATTTATTACAATGAATGAACAGACTGAAAAAAATTACAGTTATTTGAAACTGGCCGTAAATTTCAATATTTGGCGAATGCGCCAGTTATAATTAAACCAGTGTCTGATCATTTATAACCAGCTTTCTATTTAGGAAAAGTAATTATTATGTTTACTAGCGTTAACTCATTTTTAATAGTTTAAGTTTTTCTTTTTAATGTTATAGTTTAAAGCCTTTTATTATTTGCACCGAGATATTTTGAATAATCTACTCAGTCTAAAGCTTTCCAGAGGCAGCTCTATTTTACTATACAAAGCTTTCAAGAACGTTTATTTTCTTTACGAGTATAATAGTTTGAAATATGACAATATTTACAGTGAAACTTGTTAATGTTTTACAATGGAATTTAAATATACACCGAAACCGTTTTCCGCGTCAAAGGGAAAATATTGCTCCGATAAGAAGGGGTTTGTTTGTAATGCATTGATGTGAGATCGTTTCTATCAAATATATGACAATAATAAATGTAAAAGGAAACTGATAAAAATGACTAAATCAGTTGGTAGTTGTTCTACCTATCTGATTTCACGATTACCTCACCTCACATGTCGAAAAAAAATGATTATGTGTCTGTCAGTAATAAAATCTGTTTAAATTCTATCCATGTTTCTGAATTTTGTCTTGTTTTCTGTAAATGTTTTATGTTTATTTTGTATTCAACCTTTGTATACGAGTATTGTATAATTTACATGGTACAGTTTTTGTACTATATCAAGGGATTTCCTTAAATTGGACAATTTTATTAATTAACAATGTTCAGAAAGAAATATTCCTTTTTTTTTCAATATATGTTCATATTCAAAAATATCACTTTAATTGGTTATTTGATAACTACTTACAGCAGCTTGCGTTTCTCTATTTAAAAAAAAATTGCCCCAACAAACTTTGTTATAACAGAAACATATTAAAGTGGTTTTGGAATCTAGGCATTTGTAGCGGTTCGCTTTGAAGACTAGTATAATACAGCTAGAGTTATATGAATAATTATCATTGTGGAGATAAGTTTGTGTGTTAGTTTATACAAAACACATTTCTTATATTATTGATTGCTAATAAATAGATAATACAAAAAAATATATGCTTATATTTAACAGTATAATTAAATAATATTAGATAATATGTAGCTAAGTTATCTTTATTCATGTAAAGATGTACAATATACAGATATAAAACGTCAATAAGATGGATAGTACAATTATACAATGGCAGTAACAGTTTAGTAGGTATACAAATAAAAAAAAAAAAGAGGGGATAAATTTTTGTGCAGTTTGTATGTAGTTAAATTTATTTGTTCAGAGATGAGAGTAGGCAGATGAGTAGGTCGATGAGTTATTTGCTATGGACTAATACATAATTAATATCCCAGTTTATTAATATGCTTGAGTTTCTTATTTTTGACAGTTTGGTATAAGATATTCCTTATCTCTTCGTTATCTCTTCCTTTTCTCTTCCTTATCTTATCTAATTTCTGTGGTATTTATTATTATTTATTTAAACTAATATGCACCTCACTTTCTTTACTAATTTATCAGTGTGGATATTCCATCTCATGTGGCTGTCCAATATTACCCCTAAATATTTGATACTATGCTTTAACCGAATCAGAATCTCAGTATTGGCATCACGGATTGCTAAAGAATTAAAATTTGGCAAACCATTTTCATAGCTAGCGAAAGGTAGATAAAATGTTTTCTAACAATTTATGGATAATAATTTTTTATTGAAAAAGCCAATCAGCGCAGGCAGATGTACCTCCAATTTACTTTTTAATGCGTTCCATGATTCGTCCTCAAAGAAGATTGCGGTATCGTCGGCAAAGCTTATGATTTTACCAGCGCAGTATTTAAAATAACTTATTTGCATAAATAGTAAAGAGTAGTGGAACAAGCACAGTTCCCTGTGGTAAACCACACTGGACAGTTTGAAAGGTACAGCGTATGTCTTCTAAGTCTACACAGTGTTGTCTCTCCGCAAGATAACTAGACAAAAATTGTTTGACAACACTCCGCAGACCAATATCGCTTAAGGTATCTAACAAATCTACATGACTAACTTTATCGAATACTTAATAAATTAAAAGTTATATTAATAAATTAATTAAATAAATTATTAACAAATATTTTCCTATTTTGTGACACATTCTATATAAAAACTAAATTGTCTTTATGTGGAGGATACAAGTTGAGATATTAAACGTCAAGTGTGAAATAACACAACTTTGAGAGACCTAAATTCATTTAAAAACACCGATTAACTGTAGGTAAACATTTCTATTTTCTTAAGCTAGAGAAATTTTGTAACAGGGCGATACAGTCTCCCAGCTATTATACCGAGATTAACGTCACGCATTTATTACTCATTATTTTTTTGTTGTAATGAAAATTTGTGTTTACGGTTCTTGGACAATTTTGAACAATTTCTGTTAGAAAATTCCTAATGTATTTTTGATTTTTCCAGATTATTACGGTATTGTAAGTGGATTTGCATCTCTATGAGGGCTAATGTTTTTAGTTGTAAGTAGATTTTAATGTATTCTGAAAATTCAAATTTGTGACGATGTCACATTCTTAAATATGACACGCTGTAGACCAAAAAACAACTAAATTAAGTATATTCTTAACATAGCGATTTGACAGCATTAAATTAGAATATTTTGTTTTTAAGAAACAAGCCATATGAATCTTATTGAAAAAAATATTGAAGGTTTCGATATTAGGTATATTTGTACTCTGCAAAAAATTTAAAATAATTGTTGTTAATAGTGCAAATTGTTATATTACTTGGAGTTACCCAAAATTTTTAAATCTATTAGACACAGATGTCACAACTATCCCTCCACAAAAATATTTAACACTCTCCCAACTGAAATAAGAAACTTATCTAATTGTAAACATTTTAAAACCGAAATTAAGTTGTGCATGGATAAACTACAAACAAGGAAACATTAACAGTATGATTAACACTTACCTATAAAAAAAAACTTCATATTAGATTGCTATATAGATAAGGAATATCTCATACCAAACTGTCAAAAATCCAAATACTCAAACATATTAATAAACTAGGATAGTAATTATATATTAGTCCATAGCTAATAACTCATCGACCTACCCACCTACCTGATAAATATCTCTAAATAAATAAACTTAAATTGTTTTTAAGTAAATACTTCTTTCAGATGTATCAAATTACTATGTTTAAAATTCTCTACAAAAGTTTCGGCTTTTTAGACCTTTATCGAGAGTACAAAGTGTATGCTAATTATTGTCAAGATGTTTCACAAGGAAACAACGGCAAATTCAGTTCAGTAAAATCATCTTAACTACATGCAAATTATATAGAAATTTATCCACTCCTTTCTTAAGGTAAAAAAAATGTTTAACTGTATTTATTATGACTTTCATTATGTATTGTTACATGAACATTTTATCCACACACGGAATTTTCCTTGTGGGTTTTCCGAATATTTATTTGTATACATACTAAACTGTTACTACCATTATATTATTGTACTATCTATGTTATTGACGTTTTATATCTGTATATTGTACAACTTGACATGAATACAAAAAACTTAGCTACATATTTTCTATCATTATAATTAATTAAATATATCTCTCGCACGGTACTTGTAGTTTGTGAGTATATTATGTTTATTGATTTTTTTTCTGCCAATGTATTGTATACTATTTATATTTGTATTTATATATTATTTATATACAGGTTGTCCATTTTATCAGGGCCCTCGAGAATATCTCACTTAACATCGGTCGAACAAAAAAATTATTTTTACGAAAATTGTGCCGATTTATATAACTTACAAAATGGTTTAAACACATTTGAAATTCATGGACTACTTTAAGAGTTATGGCGGAAAATATCGAAAATGCGGAAAACGTCTATGCCAAATATCTCCGTTATTTGAAGAGATGCGAGAAAAATTTTAAGGCGAAAATTTTTTGTAAAACAGAGTGTTTCAATGAGGTTTTATCTAATTTTTTTAAAACCGCTGCATTTTGAGATTTACTCTTCAGACTGTTAAAAAAATTATTTTGAAACGGGCGGGAAATAGCGCCATTAAATAGAGCATTTTCCTCCCTTTTCAACGAGATACCACATGCCATATTTATTCATTGGTACTACGTTAATAATTATAAAAACATTTTTTTTAAATCAATAATTTTTTTTTAACAAGCATTATACTTGCCGTGGAGAAGTATGATTAAATAAAACGATAAAATAATTGAATAAGTTGTTTAAATCTTTGCTATAGTAAAACATTACCATAATTAAGAAGAATAAAATAAATTCAGGTAACAAAAACAAAATAATAATCAAGAAAGCAACATGGAGCAATTATGGAAAGAGTATTCGCAGTTATGCCAATATATAGAGGTTCTCCATAAAAGCGTCACTCCTTGCTTTGAAAGTTAAAATGTCTTTACCAATTAATTTAAGTATAATATTCATTTGTTTGTATTTCATGATTTCACTATTATTTCAATTATTTTAAAACAGTTGGCTATGAATAAACTTGACAATTTAATTTTTTGATAGATCATCTCAGTTAATACTTAAACTCTCACTCAATCACACTCGTTTAAGAATTTAGAATTTTCTAAAATGATTTTCACTCACATTGATCGTTATAATATGTTCGTTACATATTGCCAATGCAATTTTAACTCTGGATTAGCTCAAGTAGAATATAGAAACAGATTTCCACTAGCACTACAACCGAATAAAACTCTGTTCAGAAAATTAGCTACGAAATTGAAATATAATGGTTCATTTTTAAAGAAGAAGAATCAAGTGCTAGAAAATTTTTAAAGAAAAGTGGTTACCGGTGTTATAAAGCCAAAAAAGTTCACAATTTACAAGCGGGGGACAAACCAAAGAGGACGACTTTTTGTAGGTGGCTGTTGGAAAAGAAGCGTGCCGATCCATTGATATGTAGTAAAATACTTTGGTCGGATGAGGCAAATTTTTCCAATAATGGATTTTTTAATCGCAATGTTCACTTCTGAAAATACACACTGGCATAGACCGACTGGGTTTCAAAATCGTTTTTCAATAAATGTGTGGATAGGTATTATAGGCACCAATTTAATAGGTCCTTATTTTTAGGATGGTCATCTCAGTAGTCAAAGGTACCTAAACTTTTTGAGAAATGAATTTAATGAATTCTTAGATAACCTACCTTTAGAGAATCGACACAACTTTCAATATTTTCAACAAGATGGAGCTCCTCCCCACAATTCCCAGATTTGCCTAGATTGTTTAGACGAAATTTTGCCTCAACATTGGATAGGTACCAATGGATTTTTTTCTATGGCGGTATATTAAAGATAAGATGTTTTCGATGACACCGTAAAATATAGAGGACCTAAAAGCGCGAATTCAACAGGCATATATTACAGTTACCCCCGAAATGCCGAGTAATGTTTTAAATGCAGTGCCTCGCCGCGCTCGATTGTGCATGAGAAATCGCGGTGGATACTTTGAACACTTGACATAATATCTTAAAAATTATTTTAAGGATTAGACAAATATTAATGTTCTGTGTTTGCTATATTCTTTTTATTATTAATTTGTTTTTGTTACCTGAATTTACTTTATTCTTCTTAATTGTGTTAATGTTTTATTATAGCAAAGATTTGAACAACTTATTGCATTATTTTATCGTTTTATTTAATCATACTTCTCCACGGCATGTATCATGCTTGTTAAAAAAAAATTTATTGATTTTAAAAAAATGTTTTTATAATTACTAAGTAGTACCAATTAATAATGGCATCTGATATATCATTGAAAAGGGAGGAAAACACTCTATTTTATGACGCCATTTCCCGCCCGTGTCAAAATAATTTTTTTAACAGCCTGCAGAGTAAATCTCAAAATACAGCGGTTTTGAAAAAAATTCGTTGAAACACTCTGTTTTGCAAACAATTTTCGCTATAGAATTTTTCTCGTATCTCTTCAAATAACGGAGATATTTGGCCTAGACGTTTTCTGCATTTTCGATATTTTCAGCCATAACTCTTAAAGTAGGCCATGGATTTCAAATGTGTTTAAACCATTTTGTAGGTTATATAAGTTGGCATAATTTTCGTAAAAATAATTTTTTTTGTACGACCGATATTAAGTGAGATATTCTCGAGTGCCCTGATAAAATGGACAGCCTGTATAATAAACATTTATTATTATTATTATATTATTATTACTATTTACGTCAAAGTTAACTTAATTGAAAGAAATACCTATTTGCAAAAAACTGGACAAGTGCATTTATTGTGGTATTTACATTTCTAAAAAAAGTATGTAAATATACTTACTTATTAACTAATGCGAAGAACTGCCTTAGTTTTTTTGACAATAATACTTAGATGAGAAATTTACATAATGTTTTTTTGCTTCTAAATCGAAGTATTGTAATTGTAAAACAATAACTCTAAAAGGTTTCTTTGGGCATTCATATTTTAAATTTCAGTTCCGCTTGCTGATTCATCAGTCTATCTGTCGATTCTACAGTTAAAGAATTATTAGAAAATAATATGGGGAAAATAACATTTCAAAATAATTGACGCCATTAACAAAGAAGAAATATAATACATCTATAGCTAAAAATATGCAGGCTGAACGTTTAAAAAATAATTAATGAGCATATTTTGACTGTGCCATAATATTTTTTACATAGTTAATACAATTGCCAAGGAAGAAACCTGCTATATTTTTATCAGAAAAAAAATCCTCCAAATTAAAAAAAATGGTTAATAAGTCGAATGTGCAAATAGAAGGGAAAGTTTTGCATAGATTTCGCAGATTTTTAATAATCAATTTAATTTCTTCTTTCCAGAAATAAATACATTGTTAAAATACTAAGATTTTGCTTTCTTTAAATATACACGATATTGTAATAGTAATATGTAAGAAAGTGGTTGTAATTAGAAAAATATATTTTATTAACATTTTGTGAAAAATTACTTGAATTAGTAGTGTTCAATCAAGTAATCCAATATATAAATTTCAAAATTTCGAAACGGTTCATAGGCAAATACTATTATTAAAATTAAAAGCATAATTATATTAATATTTCAAATAAAGTAACTCTTAAACCAATGAAGCACGCATTGATTTGAGAGTTATCTTTCTAATCGTAAACAATTAAAATAAATAATAATAAATCCGGACCTATTGTAAATAACTTTGGGGTACCCCAAGGAAGCGTTCTTGGGTCACTACTATTTATACTGTATATCAATGACCTCGAGAATGTTTTGGAGAAATGTAAAATTCACTTTTTGTATGTTGATATATTATGCTGACAATGATTTCAATCAGTTCGTGGAGACAGTAAACCTGGAATTAAGCAACGTCTCAAATAAGTTCAAAGAAAATAAGTTAATAGTAAATGAAATGAAATCAGAATGGATGTTTATTGGTTCTAATTGTTTATACAACTCTTTTAAAAAACTAAACATAAATATCATTTTAAATAATGAAAAAGTGGAACATGGAAAAAATATGAAATACTTAGGAAATACTTGTTATTGATAGAGAACTAAAACTAAATGATCAAGTTGGCTATGTGTCGAAGAGAAGTTGGAAGTTGGAAGTAAAATGGCCGTATATAACTCTTTAATCCTACCACACTTTATATACTACACTAATCTATATATCAAACGGTAACACCAAAAGACTACAAAAACTCCAAAATTAAGCAATGCGAAACACGCTCTTCTTTAATTTAATTGTTTAAATAAACAAGACGTTGACCTCGCCGAAACTGCAATATTGAACTATGAACTCAACTTGGTCCCCTCAAGAAGTTAAAATAAAAATTAGCTCTAACCAAATAATTCACATTTCATATTTTTTAAGTGCATAAAAAAGGTAGTTTGCTTAAAGTCGATTTCATATTTTCTAATTTATAGAATACTTTGTATGGTTCATCTTAAATTTAACTATTGCCTACGGCTTCCTAAGGCAAGGAAAACTTTTTAAAAAGAGTGACTTTTTTTCTACAAATAAAAAACAAAGTTCACAAGAGTGTGGTATCCCATCCAGAGGCATTATATAAACTTAGTTATAATTATGTACAATATTTTGTAACGTTTTGTAAATGGTTTTTATAATGGCATTAAAATGTAATAATACTTACCGTGCACAAAACGTGCCGTAATAATAACATAGCAATGCTGCTGGCTTTAACACGTCGTTTATGAATAGTTATATGACTTAAACGCGATAACAAAATGTTTACCAGGAACATACCATAGGAATAATACGTTTTAAAACTTCCTGGAATATAACGAAAATTTCTACTCGTTGCGACACTTATACCTTAATCGTTAACATGATTGTTTAAACTCAAAAATATAGTCTTTAGAAGTATTCATTCATTATAGTAGCGCATTCGGAAATTAAATGTTGCTTTCAGTTTCCTACAAATCAGTCTGTGTTTTAGACGAATTTCCCTGTATACATAAAATACGAATACACAAAGCAACAATTTACAATACAACAAATTTAATATTAATAGTAAGTAAGTAAATTTTATTTCCTCAAAAACATAACGTGTAAGGAAAAAGTTCATGGTATTCGCAATTTATAAATTTAAATTAATAAATCATATATCAACACTATACAGTTGGTTAATATACACAATAACTTGTTAAACATAAGAAATTTTTACCTAATTAATTATTAATAATCACGCAAAATAGACAATTGAAAAATTATTCTACTGAATAAAACACATTATTTATCAGGTGGTGTCTTATTATTATGATATTATAATTATATATGGGTAGATAATAAGTGCTCTTTTGTCGTGTTTCATATTTATGAATATCCGAATTTTTATTTCGAAATATAAAAATGGAAACGCGAAAAATATAAAGATTAGCCGAGGTTATTATTAAAAGGTTTTTAAAATACCCTCTACACGGGTCTGTTGATTTTAAATCACATATTGTCCTAATGACATTTTTTGACTCCTAAATGAAACATCGACTCCAGTGGAATCTCCCCAAAATTCAATACTCTATTATAAAATGCTCTGGAAATATGCATAATATACTATTGTCAATGTTTTGAACCTGATATTTTTCCTGATAACACACAAAGCATAAACAGCGCTCAAAAGATTTTTATTAATCTCCACTAGGTGACTCCTCCCTTTAAGCTTCTCATCGATATACACCTCCAAAATTTTTTCTATTGTAGTAATGGATCGCTGTTGCAGCTTAATGTCTTGTTGTGTGTAATTGTGACTTGAATGAAATATGATGCTGTCAGTTTTGGTTAGATTTAGTATTAATCTATTCGCAGAGTACCAGTAATTTATATTATATAATATTTCTGTACATTCAGGCATTGATTCTTTAAAAAGTATACTGCGAACAGAAAAAAGTGTACCATTTTAAAGTTATCAACCAAGTTATTAATGTAAATTAAAAAAGTAGAGAGCCAAGGGTTAAGCTTTGCGGAACACCACATATCAATTTTTTTGTTAAGTTTTTATTGGTATTCATCTCATTGTCTACAATTTCCTTTAATTCCACATACATCATTCGGTTGTCAAGATATGATTGGAACCAGTTGTAAGATACACCCCTACTTAATTTTTGCAATAAATACTGATGGTTTACGCGGTCAAATGCTTTGGTTAGGTCACAAAATACACAAAGTGGGTAGCATTTTCCTTCTAAATAGCCATTTATATTATTAATTAAAAATAGAATTACGGTACTTGTGCTGTGATCTTCCATAAATCCGAATTGAGTAGTTGTCAGTATATTTTTATTGCCTGTGTATCTTATTACCTACACCTTGACCAATAGTTCAATAATTCTTGAGGGCAGTGGTAGTACTGAGGTTGGTAGATAGTTAAATATTACTGTCTTTTCACCTCTTTTATACACTGGTATTATTTTTGTTATTTTAAGGCTATCTTTTTTAACTACTATCTCAATATCTCGTTCTATTACTGGACAAAAATGATATGAATTTTGTGTAGAAAATTCACATTTTTTTATATATTCATTATAAGTTTTCCTCGAGGTAAGATTACCTGTTAATTTTATTGGTTCGTCTATAAAAAAGTTTTGAAAATAATGCGCCACTATATCACTGTCAATCAAATTGTTTTCATTTATTTTTAATATGATTTTTTCTATTTTTTGTTCTTGCTTCTTATTAATATTTTTAATTCTACATTTTCAAGTAGTCTTTACTTTGCTATCGGATTTGTTTATAACATCATTAAAATAATTCTGTTTGGATTCAATTATAGTTCGATTTAAAATTTGACATTTTTTTATAAAGTTTAATATATTTTGGTTTTGGGTATATTTTTTAATTTGAACTAAGCACCTCGTGTTCTTACATGAAATATTAATGCCTTTATTTATCTAGTTATTTTATGTTTTTATAAATCGAGCAGGGAAAGATAAATCGAAACAGTTTTTTATGTTTTGATATACATATGCCCCATTTGCATTTTCTTCTGTATACAAATTTGACCAACCAACATCTTTCAATAAACTTGAATATTTTTGTTTGTTTTTATTAGTAAAGCCCCTTTTATAATTTTTTTTGCTTGTTACCACCATTTAGTTTATTGAAACATGATTATGGCAGTATGGTCAGATATGCCGGGCTCCAAGATAACCGTTTTATATTCTGTATATTTGTAATTATGTAATCTATTTGGGTGGCACTGTTTTTGTTTATACGTGTTGGATTCTCAAGCGTTAAGTCGAACATTTCAAATATATTGATCAGGTTCATCTTATCATTATTATTTATATGGAAGTCTATGTTTAAGTCATCACACATTATATAATTATAATTTAGATATTAGTTATGAATCTCATATAAAAGTTCATATAATACATTTAAAATTTTTTCGCACTTAACCTTTACAGGTGATCGATACTTTGTGAGACATATTACAAAAACCTGAAAAATAGGAAAACCACAAGCGGTTATAGCTTCCTTGTTTGAGGAGATACGAAAAAAATTAAAGATATGAAAGTTGACGGCAAAGACAATAAGAATGATAGTGTGTATCAAGAAATGCTTAGCTTTGACATACGCTCTTGTGCAAAAATGAAAAGCACAAATCTCAAAGTAGGCCATGACACCATTCATTCAGTTTATATTTTCTCTTTCCACCGATATAAAATATGTCACAAAAATTTTAACTGATAGTGTCAATATTTAATATTTTACGAAAACCACAATTCATATCATTGAATCGTAAAAATCAGCTATGCCATGATTAGTGAAAAACAATGTATACAGTTATTAACAAATTTGACAGATTGTCACTGTTGTATGTTGCCTTATCGAGTACTAAGACAAGTTTTATATCAGTAATTTTGGTGTACACCAATATAATAACAAATTCTATATGATTAGCATTTATTGTCAGTGCAATTTTGACACTGAGATGGCAGTCACGGTTTACGGAGATAGATTTCCAGATATTCCGCAGCCAAATCGAACTATGATTAGGAAGTTATTCAATTATATTAACCAAAATGAAGAAACCTCTTTGAGACAAATTCAGAGAAACTGTCGCGTAAAAGAAGACAGTGCAAGAAAAATATTTAAAAAAACGGATTGCGATGCTACAAAATGAGGAAAGTTCAACATTTAATTGAGAGAGATAAACCGAGGAGAGTAAGATTTTGTAGATAGTTGCTAAGTAAAAAAAGGAATGACTCGCTGATGTGTAGCAAAATTAATTAGTCGGACGAATCAAATTTTCCTAATTATGGATTTTTCAATAGAAATATACATTATAAGTGGACACGAGAAAATACACATTGGTGCAGAGAGACTGCGTTCCAAGAAAAATTTTCTACGAATGTTTGGGTGGGTGTTTTAGGGACTAAAGTAATCGGACATTATTTTTATGACAGCAAATTAACCTCTCGTAGATATTTCCTGCAAAACAAATTTGAAATTTTTTTTTATGAATTAACAGCGATAGAAAAATTAAATTATTCATATTTTCAACAAGATGAGGCTCCAACTCACACTGCAGTAATATGTACAAATTATTTAAATCGAGTTATACCAGGTAGCTGGATAGGCACCTATGGACCCATTCTATGGCCAATTCGATCACCAGATATTACTCCCTTGGAATTTTTCGTCTGGAGTTACATTAAAGACAAGGTATTTCCTACTGCCCCTGAAAATATTGAGGATATCAAAACCAGAATTAGAAACGTATGTGAGGCAATTACTCCTGAAATGCTCCAAAATGTAATGCGTGAGGTATTTCGTAGAGCACGTTTGTGTATTAGAATGAATGGTGCACAATTTGAGCATTGGCAGTTAGAAAAATAAATACATACATTTTCTTTTCAGTGTAGTAGTAGGTAGTACTGTTATACATAGTTTTTCGTTTTTTTGGATGTTCATTTTGTACTTGTATTTTTATTTATGAGATACTTGTTTGTTTGTATTAAATTGTAATAAATAATTACTGAATTATAATTATTATAAAGTGAATTTTTACTATTATGGTATAGCTGATTTTTACGTTTCAATCATATGAATTGTTTTTACGTAAAATATTAAATATTTATTCTTATACAATAGATACTAAGCGAGATATATGGTGTGGCTCTCGTAAAATAGACAGATGCTATACACAGATTATCATAATATTTATGTTTTTACTTATAACGCACACATATTCAAATTCTATTTCCACTACTTTTGTATTTAAATCTGATATTTCCATGAAATCTAAATTATATTTTGCACAAATTAAAACACCTCCATGAATAAATTGCTCTCTACAAAATACTATTAAAATCATTCGGAAGTGGTTTTTGAAGTTTTTATTTCATATTCTAGCTTTTCATTAAACACAATTTCACAGCCTGCTGATCCACAATAGGAATGTGGTATCCAACAAACTTTTAAAAAATTCCATACTTACGGACAAAAATGTTGGACATCAATGTGGCTGGCAAACAGAATACAATAACCAGGATGTCAGCCACGGCTAGATTTACAATAAAAAAGTTCGTAACAGTTCTCATACGGGGCGAACGGAAAACAACGGCTATCACAAAAAAATTACCAACTAATCCGAGCGCAAATACCAAAAGATATGCCACACAGTACACCGCCGTCATGGCCATGGAATGCCGATAAAACAATTCGGGCACAAAAGCCGATTCAGTGGCATTTAATGAAGCGTTCATCACAAGTGTTGCCCCATTTGCCTTTATCTCGAACACAGCAGTTTTATGCGAGTCACTGCTTTCCGTATGCGGCTGCATTGCGTCGAAAAAGTTTCCAAAATACTCAGCCGACAACATATTGCTCGCCACCTCGAGATACTCTTGGAATGTGGCTTGTTCGGTAGCAGCAAAGAAGTCTTCGTCCAAAGTATCTAAGTCGAGCATAGATTTAGAATCAAGCATTGATATGCTTTGTAAGTCACCCATCTATTAAAACTACTATTTTACATGATAATTTAACTACTACTTAAGATTAAAATCGTTTAAAATTACTTTAGAGATAGTTCATAACTAGTTTAAAAGTTTGCGTAAAGTTACGCGCGCCGTCTTGAAACTGGATGGTCTCCGACGCGTTGCACGAGTTGGTTTAAAATGCAAGCGCCGCGACGTTCAGCATCGCGTTGCAGTTGCGTGGGGGCCGCCAAGAAGGCTTTGATGAGCGACTGCGCCGGAATTTGTTTTCCTTTCTGGTATATGGAAGGGATAAGTTGGGGAAAGTGAGCGGAAAATAGTAAATTTAATTGAAAATATGGACGCTGATAAATATCCACATGCATAGCTTTAATCCATGGGAAAAGATATTCAGTTATTTTTCTTCAATAGGTCGACGCCTTTGACACGAAAGATCTAGGAGTGTTTTCAAAGGAAACATTTGCATGTACCTTGCCTAAGACGAAAATGTATATAAAATAGTGATACTGATAATATACATAGAATTGCGGAAGGTACTGGAAAACTAAGAGCCAATATTTTAAAATTTGCAAGATATACTTCAGAAGAACCAATATGATGAAATTATTTTTTGCGCTAAAAATAATTTTTTTGCAAATGTTGCTATTATTTTTATTGATAATCTTAGAGAAGATATACCGCCTGTCTATTTTACGAGGGCCACACTAATTATCTCGCTTAATATCTATTGTAAAAGAATAAAGCTTTAAAAATAGTTATCCCCCATTTTTTATGAGCTATACTTCAGTAAAAAGAAATTTGAAATCCATAGCCTACTTTGTGAGATATATTACAAAAACCTGAAAAACAGGAAACCCACAAACGGTTATAGCTTCCTTATTTGAGAAGATACGAAAAAAACTAAAGGGATGAAAGTTGACGGCACAGACAATAAGAATAATTTTATGACCTGAATGAATTTGAATCTTTTCTAAAACCTGTCAACTGACCAATCTTTATTATAAATAGCAGCAGGATATTGTTACATGGCCTATGTGCATTTAACAGTTTTATATAGAAACTTGTGATTTGGTTATATTTAGCACGATCTGTATAACATTTTTCGATTCAGTTTTTGTAAGTGAAACTGTTTTCAACTAACAGAATTTTATTTGTATAACTGCTAAACCATTTCACACTGTTTTATGTACTTAGCTTTATATCTTAGGAACTCTTTTCTATTAACTATTATGTATTTCGTTCTACACAGCATCCCAGGAAACAATTAAAAATTTGTCTACAAGATTTAGTTACATCAGATATCTATATTTCAATTTCTATATTTTTGTTTACTATGGAGTACATATGATTATTTTCCTTACCTTTTCTCATTCTATATATAGTAAATCCTATAAAATGTAATACATTTACTGAGTTATCAATACGTTTTACTATTTATTTACATCTGTTCATATTTGTGGTTATGTATAAAATATAAATTACAAACTGAGGCAAAGACATTGGTATGGAACAAAAACTTTTATTATAGATTACCTTTATTGATTATATGCCACTACTTTAGTTGTGAGTACGGGAATCTACAAGGCAGGTTGTTGCGCTTAACTCAACCACTGACAGATGGCCATACTTGTACTATTTTTATATTTTATAGCTCTCAATTTAAATAGGGATTTCAATTTCTCAACTTTATTTTTTTGGTAGCGTTATTTCCCAGTAAACAGGACAAAAAGTTTACCTTATCAGTAAAACTCATCAGGAAGTCATTTGCTTGCAGCCTTTTACTGATTCAAACGTATATGATTTTTAACTGTGGACTTCAGTAATTGATATTACAATTTTTATATCCCAGTTACAAAGTGTTTAATATACAGGTAATTTCATTATACTCATTAAAAAATTCTAATTAATCTTCAAATTTTGCCTTTGGTATAATTTCAATTATTTTTAAAATAAATTTGAATTCAAAGTCAATTCTTTTTAATTTAATAAGTAGTTAAAATACTATATGTACCACATGGTTTTAAAAATATTTTTCTCTTTCCTTTTCATTTTTTTTTGGCATTTTATAGTCTATGAAATCAGCTTAAATATATTTCGTGTAGCTAACTTAAATATAATTTTGTACAGCTAACTTGCTTATATATGTACTTTTAAATTGCTTAAATTTTGTACATGCATTCATGCTTAGATATTTACATGCTTACATGCTTCGATGCTTAAATTCTGAGATACTTCTTCTACATTCCTGCATAGCTTTTGCACAGCTTATCTTTCATAGATAAAATTTCGTTATCTTCACATTAAACCACATAGTTGGTTAATTCTCCTACAACTTTCACCCCATTTCATTGAGAAACGTAAATTTCCAACGAAACTTTAGAATTCATTCTTGCAACAAGAGACAATTGTGGGCCTGGATTGCTGTCCCAGAACCAGTCACCTCAACCATAATCAATCTAGGATACTGGTATAAATTTGTTATATATATATATATATATATACATTTTTTTAAATTTCAATTTGTCTTTCAAACCGATTTGTCTATTTTTCATGTAATATATTTTAACATTCATTTTAAACTATCTTTTTATTTCTCTTACCAACAATTTCGGTCTGATCTATAGTAGACTGATTATTCGAGAAAAAGAGACAATTTTGCTTATTTTACTATAGACCAATTTAACATCAATTTTTCTTTGTCTCCTTTTCTCGAAATAAACAGAAATCTGTCGCTTATGCTGTACATGTCAGAAAGGGTAAGTTTATCCACTCTTACGAATGCTCTGGACCTACGGCTCTCTGCTCCGACTTAAACCAGCTAGTCGTCCGCATATGTTGCCTCAATTCTTTCTCAAAAATAAATAATAAGAGAAAGGAGGTAACAATATACTATGCATTTTGTTTTTAACAAGATAAAAAAAAATTGCATTTGTATTTTTTGTTTTTTGTATTCCTTGTAACTGCTGTTACGTCTCAAAATATTTTTACAGTAACAAGTATGACTAGTCAGTGATCAATGTTTTTATTCTTCTCTATATACATTATCTGTAATATATAATAATTAATTATTTACACTTTTTGGTGGTCACCCATCAACATGTGACGAACCTCATCTATATCTTTATATATGGTAAAAAAGGTGAATAAAGGATTTGATCCGATTTGATTAATAGTGTGTATAAAAAAATTCGAAAAACGCAGTTGGCTTTGACATACCCTTTCGTGCAAAAATCAAAAGAACAAATCTCAAAGTAGACCGTGACACCATTAATTCCGTTTATTTTTTCTCTTTCCATGTCAAAAAAGTTTCAACTCATAGTGTCGATATTTAATATTTTACGAAAATTCATATCATTGAATAGTAAAAATCAGCTATGCCATGATTAGTGAAAAACAATGTATACAGTTATTAACAAATTTGACAGATTGTCACTGTTGTATGTTCCGTTGTCGAATTCTAAGACGAGTTTCATATGAGTAATTATGGTGTACATCAATAATAACAAATTCGATATGATTAGCATTTATTATCAGTGTAATTTTGACGCTGAGATGGCAGTCACGGTTTACGGAGATAGATTTTCATATGCTCCGCAGCCAAATCGAACTATGTTTAAGAAGTTAGTTCAAAATCTAAAAACGCACGGTTCATTTAAAAAAAAATAGTAAAGTCCTTGAGACAAATTCAGAGAAACTGTCGCATAAAAAAGGCAGTGCAAGACAAATATTTAAAAAAAACGGATTTCGAGGAGAGTAAGATTTTGTAGATGGTTGTTAAATAAAAAAAGGAATGATCCGCTGATATGTAGCAAAATTCTTTGGTCGGACGAATCAAATTTTTCTAATAATGGATTTTTCAATAGAAATATGCATTATAAGTGGACACGAGAAAATACACACTGGTGCAGCAAGACTGCTTTCCAAGAAAGATTTTCTACGAATGTTTGGGTGGATCTTTTAGAGACTAAAGTAATTGGACCTTATTTTTATGCTGGCAAATTAACCGCTCGTAAAACCCTTAACTTCCTGCAAAACGAATTTCAAGATTTACTTTATGAATTAACAGTGGCAGAAAGATTAAATTATTCATATTTTTAACAAGATGGGGCTCCACCTTACACTGCTGTAATACGTACAAATTATTTAAATAAAGTTACGCCGAATATGGATAGGCAGCTACGGACGCATTCTATGGCCAGCTCGATCACTAAATATTATTTCCTTGGATTTTTTCGTCTGGGGTTACATTAAAGATCAGGTATTTCAAACTGCTCCTGAAAATATTGAAGACATCAAAACCGGGATTGGAAACACATGTGAGGCAATTACTTCTGAAATGCTCCAAAATGCAATGCGTGAGGTGTCTCATAGAGCACGTTTGTGTATTAGAATGCATAGTGCACAATTTGAGCATTTGTAGTTAGAAAAATAAATACATTTTCTTTTCAGTATGGTAATAAGTAGTACCGTTATACATAGTTTTTTTTTATGTTCATTTTGTACTTGTGTTTTTATTTATGAGATATTTTTGTATTAAATTGTAATAAATAATTACTTAATTATAACTATTATAAAATGAATTTTTACTATTATGCCATAGCTGATTTTTGCGATTCAATTATATGAATTGTGGTTTTCGTAAAATATCAGTTAAAATTACACTATCAGTTAAAATTTTTGTGACATTTTTTTTGTAACGTTGGAAAGAGAAAAAATAAACGGAATTAATGATGTCATGGATTTTTTCTTTTCATTTTTGCACAAGAGAGTATGTCAAAGCCAACTGCGTTTTTCGAATTTTTTGATACACATTATTATTCTTATTTTCTTTGCTCTCAACTTTCATCCCTTTAACTTTTTTCGTATCCCCTCAAATAGGGAAGCTATAACCGTTTGTGGTTTTCCTGTTTTTCAAGTTTTTGTAATATATCTCACAAAGTAGGCTATGGATTTCAAATTTCTTTTTAGAGGCACTCGTAAAATAGACAGACGGTATATAACTGTTATACACAGGCTATGTCTAGACTGCTGAAATTTGATGGCAGGTAATGATTGCTTTACAGTGAAGTATATGCTATCTAAAACGACGAAAATTAGATTCATTATACTATTTTCATTCCAATAAAGAAAGTTGTTAGTGTTAGAGAGAAATTGAATGAACCACGAAAATTCAAATATTTTATCAAATTACTTTGCGCGTTTTCCACCTGAATGTAGAATGTAAAATTATGTAAATCATATTCACTAGTTCAAGTAACAAAATATTCCATTTCAGTCTAACAAATGTATTCATATATAATCTGAATATCCGAACAAAGTATGCACGTCGTTGGTTAACCTTTAATATTTATATCACTTAGCAGTATTTGTATACAAAGCTTACTTTTCTTTTCATTTCCTGAAATTTCATTCACACAAACCATCTTATTAATACAACCATAACAATGTAGAAATTTCTAGATCATACCTCCATTGATTGTTTTGGTATTTCGCATATTTATCTCAGTTCACTAAATTCGTTCCGATGCATTGCATAATAACCGAAGTTAGTGAATAAATAAAGATAGATCAAAAATAAGTTTAGCCACAAATTTAGGGAAACCTAATAGTATATGATGTTGTTTGAAGTATTTTTCGTTAAATGATGTAAATACATCTAATTATGTCTATTAAACTTAGTTTTACTTTCTCATCTATAGATAAAGAAAGTATTAGTATAGTGAAAATCCAATTTTTTTTTTTCGTCTTATTTAGATTATCGTCCTGGCAGCGTTTAGCATTAGCTATTCCACCATTCAACCAGGACACATACACATAAACAATTACACAACGAGCATTCCCTACGACATTTCCATCTGCCGTAGCTAAGACTCGAACTAAGGGGTGGTACAGCCACTAGTCACGTTGTCTCTCATACAACCCCGTCCAGTCCACTGCTACGAACTAGGTAACACATTAAACACGCCACTAAATATCCATACCCCAGCCAAGATTCGAACCCAAGACTCCGTGGTTGCAAGCCTAACCCAAAAGCATGGAACCACTGAGCCGGCAATTCTAGATTATGAAAATAAATGTTTTAAAGCCAGAGAATAGGAAACATATCTTAATTGGCATACCATCCGTCTGTCTGTTTGCTTATCAATCTGTCTGTCAGTCTGTTTGTCTGCCTGTCAGTCTGTCTGTCTGTCTGTCAACCTGTCTTTGGATGTTTTTATCGAAAACTGCTTAACGTGTCAATCTGATACTTTAGACGTACAACCTATGAGGTCCAAGGTAGAATCTTATTATAATTGGTGACATCGGTGCCCCAGATGCAGCTCCAGGTAGGGCTAAACACCTAAACAGGGTTTTCATCGAATCTAAAAATGCCTTAAATAAAAATTGTTTAGGATGTATATTTGTAATCAGTATCGAATCGAAAAGCATCTTTTCAAATTTCTTGTCAAAGTTTCAGTGGCGGCTCTAGAATGGATCTACAATGAAGTTTTCGTCAAATCAAAAAATTGATTAGAATGGAAGATTGTATCGAAGGGATTATTGTAAATTTCTCGACTGAGTACTATGGACACTGAACTCTAAAAAAATTGTAGTATTCGTTGTATTAAAAACATACTTTGCAAACTTCTCGTTGGACTAACCGTCGCCAAGGAAAATTTCGTTCAGGTTAATTTTACATTCTACCAAAATATTTTGGAAAATTAAACTAAACCTTAGACCGATTCTTTAAACAATATTTAAATACATAAATATTTTGTCTTTGGAAACTTATTTCATTATTTTGAATTCGTACATGTATTAGTTTATTGTAGGTGACATAGTCAGTAGTCTGGAAGAGGGCAAGCATGCCTTTGACCTTTCAAAGCTCGTTGCCGGTGTCCTGATTGACCACAAAAATTGAAATGGAATAAAACGTTTTTTATTAAAATTTTATCCCTCAAATCACAAACTGTGTATCTTCCATAACAATACTTAATCAAAATGCAATGTAGTTAACCACGGTGTGCCTCAATACTCTGTCTTGAGGCAACTACTTTTTATTATTTACGTTAATGGTCTTATAAATTTAGGCCACCAATACAAGTATGCTATTTCAAATGTGCTTTTAGAGGGCGGAATATTAAACATAATATTTTTAGTCGCAAACTCCACTATAAATTCTTATTTTACTATAAGGAAAGTAACCAGACTGCAACCAAAGTTACAAATCTGGCGCGTTAAGTGTAATAATTGCATATTACCATCAAAACGCTAATGCTTCGATTGCAACAAACACCAGCCGAAAGACTGATCCTACTTAAAGGAGCTCCCTTGCCAGTCGTCACACACCACTTGCAGACTGCAGTTTCGAGCTGTTGGCTCTCGTCAGTGCAAGGTAGGTATGCGACGACCGACATGAGAATCCTTTGACTATAGTACATCCCGGTATTTTTACAATAGCGACATGTAAAACAGCCAGCAGGCGCCATCTAGCGGTCCAGTGTCTGTTGCAATCGAAAAATAAATAGCCTGACTTGGCTTAGCATAGTTCAAATGTGCTTTTAGAGGGCGGAATATTAAACATAATATTTTTAGTCGCAAACTCCTCTATAAATTCTTATTTTACTATGAGGAAAGTAACCAGACTGCAACTAAAGTTACAAATCTGGCGCGTTAAGTGTAATAATTGCATATTACCATCAAAACGCTAATGCTTCGATTGCAACAAACACCAGCCGAAAGACTGATCCTGTTTAAAAGAGCTCCCTTGCCAGTCGTCACACACCACTTGCAGACTGCAGTTTCGAGCTGTTGGCTCTCGTCAGTGCAAGGTAGGTATGCGATGACCGACATGAGAATCCTTAGACTATAGTACATCCCGGTACTTTTACAATAGCGACATGTAAAACAGCCAGCAGGCGCCATCTAGCGGTCCAGTGTCTGTTGCAATCGAAAGTAGGATCAGTCTTTCGGCTGGTGTTTGTTGCAATCGAAGCATTAGCGTTTTGATGGTAATATGCAATTATTACACTTAACGCGCCAGATTTGTAACTTTGGTTGCAGTCTGGTTACTTTCCTTATAGTAAAATAAGGATTTATAGAGGAGTTTGCGACTAAAAATATTATGTTTAATATTCCGCCCTCTAAAAGCACATTTGAACTATGCTAAGCCAAGTCAGGCTATTTATTTTTCGATTGCAATAGGCACTGGACCGCTAGATGGCGCCTGCTGGTTGTTTTACATGTCGCTATTGTAAAAATACCGGGATGTACTATTGTCAAAGGATTCTCATGTCGGTCGTCGCATACCTACCTTGCACTGACGAGAGCCAACAGCTCGAAACTGCAGTCTGCAAGTGGTGTGTGACGACTGGCAAGAGAGCTCCTTTAAGTAGGATCAATCTTTCGGCTGGTGTTTGTTGCAATCGAAGCATTAGCGTTTTGATGGTAATATGCAATTATTACACTTAACGCGCCAGATTTGTAACTTTGGTTGCAGTATGGTTACTTTCCTTATAGTAAAACAAGGATTTATAGAGAAGTTTGCGACTTAAAATATTATGTTTAAGTATGCTATTTGCTGATGATACTACTCCAGTAACATTTAATAATAATTGGAAGAATCAAACTATTGATTGGGGCGAGCGTAGGTGCGTCTTTACTATGTACATACTTTGATATGTGATGTAAAGCAACGTCAGGTGCAGTTAGTAGTTGGATGGGTGACCGTTCCAACGAAGACCGCCGCGTCCTCGCCTCACACATCTTCCAGCGGCTTGTATATCAGTGTATACGCGGAAGCTATACAACCTTAGGCGAGGGTTGTATAGGGGATATACCATTCTTCGGAGGTTATGTAAAGCCGTCGGTCCCTTGTCTATTAAATGTTAGGCAAGTAAAAGATCCCTACTCTTCTTAAGGGAAGAGGTTCGGCAAAATTTCTGGTTGGGGGTAGCTCGTCTACAGGCGTCGGTGATAGGCCTCAGTAGCGGAAATAGGCCGACGTTAAATAAATGTATTAAAAAAAAACTATTGATTTTAATTTATGTCTGAGATCTGATTAACTCAGAAAAAACTTAACTTAAATGATAAAAAAACAGTAGATTCACTGTATATCCTATAACAGTTAACAATTGAAACTTATTTTAAGCCTGCATATGCATATAATAAACATAAACGAAATGGTGTATTCCATATTAATGCTTTTACTATATAGATGAGTACCTAATTACTCCATATACATATGTAGTTACATCTTATTATTATTCTCTATTTTTATATATTCAGTTTTATTTATTTGTTTTTGATTATCCTGTATCAATTCTCTCTTTTTCTCTTGGAGTTTTTAAAAATCCATATGTTTATTGTGTTATTTCTGTACTGTTATATATTTATATTTATACCGCAAATTGCCAATTTTAATATAAAGAGATCTTCAAACTAAATAAAACACAATTTGTTGTCTGATCACAATATAAACTTCAAAGAGCGTGATATTTCATGAACCTAAACTGTCATTTCTTTGACATTTTTTTCTGAGAGGCAGTAAATATCTTTTACTGCCGCTCACGAGAGGCACTAAAAGCATTTGAAGAAAAAACAACACTAATTTATTTAATTCATATTCAATGTTTGTAGAAAAGATAGCTATGTGTGAAAAAAAAAATGTGTCTCGGCTATTCGTGTCAAGTACGTTCTCGACATGAAAAACATCACTTTTACTACGTATAAAATAACATACTTATTATTATTTTCATTAATTACAGACGTTTCGAATTACATTTGCGAAAGTGCTTTTCAGGTACATTAGTTTTTAAAACAATAATTATTTTAATAATTTGTGTATGTATTCTATTTCATACATTTGCATTTTGAAATTTGTATTTCTATTTACATAATTTACTATAGTTGATATTTTAGTAACTATATAGAATTCTTTGTTTTGACTTGCTACATATGTACAATTACGTATATAAAGTGGGTAAACAAATTATTTATTTCAGTTAAACAGTTATCAATTAATGCCACTGGGACACGAAAAAAGTAAATATAAATATTCTACCTCTAGTACTCGCTTTATATTCATCATCAGTAGAAAATATTTTTCAAATTAACACAATTATCTGTTTTCATGTATTCTATTTCATACATTTGCATTTTGGGATTTGAATTTCTATTTACATAATTTACTATAGTTGATATTTTAGTAACTATATAGAATTCTTTGTTTTGACTTGCTACATATGTAATATTATGTATATAAAGTGGGTAAACAAATTATTTATTTCAGTTAAACAGTTATTAATTAATGCCACTGGGACACGAAAAAGGTATATATAAATATTCTACCTCTAGTACTCAGTACTCGCTTTATATTCATTCACTAATCTTTTATAGTTTGCCATATCTCTTAGCCAACTACATAATCCCCAGCGCTTACCCTATCACAATGCAACCTGGTCTTTTAGAATAATGTTCTGCTTCACCGACAGTTTGGTGTAACATTGCAGTGGCGTAGATTTGGTTTGGGATATTATTTGTTATGGACATTTTTATTTTCGTTTATAATTCATTATTTCCAAACTTGCATAGACATAATGGTAGATGGCAATAGAAAATTTTCCTCCATTACAGTTAGCCGATTATATCCCTGTCTCTACACCACTATAGAAATGGATAAAGTTGAAGTTATGTAGGTTTAACACTGAAGCTATTTCCTTAAACACCAACACATTGAATCCTAGGGTTAGCGTACATTTCGCCAACTAAGTTAACATCATGGGGTGGTGATAACTTTTAATCATCTCCAGATAATGTCAAATTGGTCAACAATGCGCGTATTGAGTATAATAGTATTCGGTTATTTTCAGTTTGTGCAAATTTCTTTGAAGGTCAATTAGTTCGTTTGAATCCGAAGTTTTGCAGACTAAAAAATTGTTTTCATTAAATTAGTTACGTATTCCTATAATTTTAATATTGGCCCCTTTGCTTTGCAATATTACGCAAAGTTTGAGTAAAAACTGTTTACCCAGCTTTTTAAGTGTACAAACATCTGCAAATTGTGTTTGCGCAATATTGTGGAATAGTTTGAATATTGCCATATGCCATGTATTGTGTAATTTCAATTTATTATTCAAATTATTCAAGCGTTAAGGGCTTATGAAATATATTATTTCTCTCTATTAGATTAGAAATTGTAATACATTATAAAATTATAGACATTCTTTTTAACAGTCGAGCCTGCTTATTATGAACACACAAGTTAAACTTTAATCTGGCCTAATTACTGGTACAAACTATATATTGTGACGTGCCATCTTTCGCTGGTTTCCGCAGGTTAATAATAGTAGGTCAATTTACCAATCTATAGTAATAAATTATACAATCAGCGATAGATGTCACCACGTTCTTAATATCTGAATTACCACCTCAGGTTTTTCGTCAACAGATGACTGCCACTAGGAAAAACATGTCAATTTATTAAATAGATATGTATTATTGTAATATAAACTATTACAATAATTAGCGTATAAAAGTTGTTCACAAAATGATAGTGTAAAGATAGTTAATGATCGAAATCCATAAAAATCGATTTAGTTTTTAATACATTTCACAAGTTGGTACTCTGACTGTCGAACTGTTAGTTTGAGTCATTTCCGCTTGTTTCCGTGAATAGGTTATAAAGTCAGCCAAAACCCGTCAAACTTCCTTTTTAAATCAAGAAATTGAGCCGAAAACTTTGCTAGGGATTAATTTAATTAAAAGGCACGTGGTTGCAGTCGGTTTGATACCGGATCAAAAACTAAATTTAACCTAATTTTCAATTAGTATATTGATTTGTATAATTGAAATTTCGATTTAATCGGATCAATTAGCAGAGTCATTGTCTTGAAGTAATATTCTAGACAATTTTAGTAAGGCCAGATTTCGATCTTGGCACAACTAGTCTGTTTTTGGATTAATTAGATTTTGGACTTTTGAATCATTTACTATTATTTGGTACACGAATTTTGGTATACGAATTTGCTCTACGACTGAGGAAAATCTTATGTAATTGTGCTGTGAAGATTTCTACAACCTGTAAAGACCCCATCAACAACCGTCAAGTCTGAAACCTGGATACTTCAAATTTTGTAAAAGCTAAATATTTACTGTATATATATATATATATATATATATATATATACAAAACCCTAAACTTTGCTGTATTCTTGATATTTATTTTATTGTAAGATTTTTATCTCATTGTACTGGATTTTTATAATAAATTGTATTTGTTTTTACTTGCTCTTTTTATTGTTCGCTTTCACTACAAGGATTTGTAAGATCTGGGATCTCGTTTGTTTGTCTTGACTTTAGGTCGTAATAATATTTTTTGTTCAAAATTACTTTACTTTAAATTGCAGTCTTGATTAGTACTTAAAAATATCTTTTTAAAAACATTTCTACAACTTTTCCTTATATTATTACATTTATACAATTCGATTTGTTTTTATTTCATCTGATAGCGCCAACTTTAAACAGTGGTTTACGAGACACATAAATATAAAAAAATCCTTTTGTTCAAACGCTTGAACGCCAATGTTGAGCTATCCAGCTTCCTACGCTTTACTGTGCTAATTCCCACTTGAGGCAATATACTTTATTGTCAACCTTGACCATCACTATACAGTCAAGCTGTATATATCAGTTCAAAGGCAAGGCTACGCTTTCATGTGTCTTGCTTATAAAACATCGAAAAGCTTTTTATATTCTATATTCAAGTCAAGAAAAAGATATTAGCAAGTAGATTTACCTACAATTTTATCTCTATTATATGGTTACATTAGGTAATCAATTTACTTGTAAACCCATAAATTATTGCATTTGGTCATAATATTTAGTGTGAATAACACATGTAGTTGTTTACAGTGTGATCAAAAAATGAAAGTCATTTTTTTTCATTAAAAAAGTGACTTCTATTAAATAATGATTTTTATTTAAAAAAAATATTTTTATTCAACACAATTAAAGTTAAACTTTACTCATTAACATAGAGTATGCTAATAAACACTTTACTAACTGTATTCATTTAGTAAAGTGTTTATTTACATACTCTATGTTGGTGGGTAAAGTTGAAATTTTAGGGCTCAGTCTACATCTAAAGTATATTCACATTTCAAATTCAGATAATGTAAACAAATATCAACGCATACCAGGGCGTGATTTGTTGAGTATCGCATTGTTTATTGGTCAATCGGTGAATTTTTGAAGCAAAGGCTGGTTTAATATAACCTTAACAACTTGTCAGGCTGAAGGCCAATACTAAACTGGATGTAAAATGTACGCTAGTATTAAAATAATATATTCTAAAACAGGGAATACATGTGAGTTCTTCTGTAAGTAGGCCCTTAAACCGTAATAACGTTATCACCGTGTGTATTGAAGAGGTTCTCATTCCCTCTGTTAGTTAGTAACAAAAGTTCTGATGGTGAAGCAATCAAAAACATATTTAATCCCACTCAGTCATTAATTTTATATCAGGATAAGTGAACAAATTAGTCATTTACGTGATCGTCCAGTTTTACAAATTTAGGACCCAAATTACACCGTGTGTGTAGTAACCTTTTAAATTCACTTATCCAAGTTCTTAATGCAAAGTTTGACATTGCAATTTCTTATCTGATATTATTTATCTGTTAATTTAAATAGTTATGTTAACACAACTGTTTATTAATTGAGAAAACTAGTTAATCATTTATTTTATTTATCTTCTATTTTGTTCTCAAGATTGCACTGTGAATTCTATGGTTAAGGTTTGTTGTCAGATTTTATTTGATTGAAATTAAATCATTATTATTTATTTATAAATCGTTTTAATACACATATTATTATTAGGACAATACTCACAAAACTCATTTTATTTTATAACAATTGTTGTAGCAAATAGCCAAACATGAATAACAACAATCCAAATATTTAAGACAGCTGTCTAAATATTGTATATGTTATAGTGTTGATTATGTAAATAACAAGAACCATGATGATGTGAAATAAAATTTCTGGTAAAATTATTGTTGCTTGAGATTAGAGTTGGAGCAATCGCTCAGATAATCATATTAATTGTGCTGTAGATGAGAGTTTACACTGACGTAAAATCTGTTAGAATGCTGGGAAATCTCCCTATAGTAATTAAATAGAAGAGCATCTGGGAGATTGCGTATCGTTTTCAGCCATGCGAAGACGCGAATCCGCGAAGACCGAAACTTGCATTACATCATCCTTCAATCGAGTAAGTGAACAGACAATAGACCAAAATATTAAACATACCACGTTGTAACGGAACTTCAATCGAGAACCTAACAGCCCATAGACCGTTATCAGTGTTTCAAACCTTTGTTGGCGCATGATACGTTGAATTCATGTAATTATAATATTTTGTTGTAGATAAAATTGGTAACAATCAAACAACCTTATGGTTACAGTACGAAAAACTTCCTAGTGTACATTGAATATAAAGTATCCTTGCAAAATCTCACGTGAGACGTGGGCACGAGAGCCACCCATCTGTTTTATAAAACTACAGAATAAGAACATGAAGTTTGACTAGTCCCTGATAAAGTGTCCTGTCTTTGCATAACCCTAAATATATTCATTTAGTGATAGTAAGTCGTAATTTAGCAAACGTAAACTTATCCAATAAAATATTTAGAATGTGAACTTTTATCTAGTCTCGTTATTATTATTGAAATTAATAAGTTAGTAAATTATAACATAATTTTATCCTATTTGATTGTTAAAAAGCAAAACTAATATTTCATAAAAATCTAGTGTTTCTTTTAGAACCACAAACACGTAAAATATTCATTTCCCACCCGAAATCAGAATGTAAATTCAATTTTTATATGCAGAGTCCGAAACAAGTTTACCTGAGGGAATATAAACCTCTACGTCTTTCTCCGGCACTCTATCGGCGCCCTCGTCTATACTTGCGTTAGTTGCAATTTTATTGTAGAAGTGGTCGACAGCGCCGCCTTGAATATTGGAGTGAAGTCGAAGTAAATACTTTCTTTGTCGATGGTAGTTTTGGTGATAATAATAAGCCCGAAGAGTAGCCTCTAATATGCCAAAATGATGGATTATTTTTAGTCGATGCATAGAAGTTATGTGGTGATAACTTGTAAGGCGAGTACTTTGGTAATGTGTACGGAGAGAACGGCTTATCCAAAGGACATCTAGCTTCTTCGTAATATATCTAGCTCGTTCTTTTATATGATTAGCGGCAGATAGCGGCAGGAAAGGAATGATACTTTTTTACCTCTCTTAATGCGCTAAATTCTATGTATATTCCTACTAGCCAGACTTCCTTTTGCACACGGCACTATACCACGCTGACCGACACAACGTAGAGATCACCCCTATTTTGTAAATTTTTGGTTTTGTTTATTTTAACACAATTTAGATAAGAACTAACACATTATGCTGAAGGCAATTTTTAAACGTTATTTTATATTTATGTCTCGAATTTTTAAAACATTTGAAGGGCTATTGTAATTTTGTGTTGAATTTAATTTCTTGTAGGATGTAATGATAATTACTGTTTAATCGCTGTTATAACAATTATATTTGATTGCATTTGAAACAAAAATAGGAATTATTTCCAAATAGAATACAGAGTGTTTCAGTATTAAAATGTATTAACATAAAACAATTCCACCTTAATGTCCCAATATTCGCAATTAGAAACTAGCTAGTATTGTTAGAAAGAAACTCAAAAGACATTAGTTAGAATCAAATACAAAATTTCAGAAATAATTATTAATGTTCCAAATTTATTATTAAAATGCATATTATTGTAAGAACAAAAGTTTCCTCTCAAAAACATTTTAGATGTAAGTAAATTGATCAAAAGGTACATAGTGTAAGGTTTCAACTAAACAAAAATTATGGACATAGCAATTTGAATTTAACACCACATTTTCAAATAAACTACGTGTAGAGTAATACACATCTGTCGATATGTAAATTAAAGCAACGGCAGGCGTGTTTAGTACTTGAATGGGTTTCCAAGAGGACTGTTATAGTACTTTCCACATACGGCGTAGAGAAAAAAAATTGAAAAACGTAAAAATTTGTAAAATAATTCAATCTTCCATTTGAAGTTGTCAAAACATGATAAAAAGTAATCTTACACTTAAATTAATCAAAAAAATACAATTTTCTCAAACAAGTTCTGAAAAAATTCACGATTCATCCATAATTCATAAATAACCCCAATCCATCAGCAAATGTCTTAAAATATCCAATTTACACATTTTAACATTATGTAATAACCTAAGAAATGCCAGCTCCAAATGAACTTTTTCAATCCGCTTTCGTTAATTTTCTATCGAATAATCTTTCCTTCAGTTTCGACTCTCATTTCATTTAGCGTCTTTAATATCAAAATCAAAACGACCTCCATTCATACCCTTCAATAAGGTACCGGTACTACCGTCTTATTTCTATTCGGTCCCCTTTTGTTGTCAAAACTTATTTCCTTTCATTCATAGTGGACGTATCGGCACAATTTCATATCGTTTCAACTCTAAGTGCAGGACTTTCGGGACGACGTTACGGAGCCATTTCAAATTTGGTTAATTTCTTAAACTTATTTTCATTAATAACATTCGAAATAAAGTCGACTCAAACTTCGTTCATATATCAAAAAATTGACCATTTCAATGCCGAGACGGTCGTATAATTTTCAAGCCAAAATTTTACGTTTTTACATTTTATGATGCAATATTGTGAAATATTGCACAGTCGTGCCCGCACGGAATGGCCGGGGACATTTCCAGACCTCCGCACGTCACGTCTCCGATGGACCATTTAAAAGGCCGAGCACCACGAGCTCTGGCTAAGTCAAGTAAGTTTCCGGTGTATTTTAAGTTACTTCTAGCGTCTTATCAAGTGCAAAGTTTTGGTAGAGATTTAAAAGCGAATATACTAGTAACTCTTTCGGCTCTAAAATTAATAAACTAGTGCCGTCCGTCTAGTAAAGCTTATGCGCTTCAACGATATTGCGCCCATTAAATTAAATCTACTTTAAACAAATCTTTAGCCATCGCTCCCCTTAAAATAAAACTACTTTAAACAAATCTTCGGCCATCGCGCCCCTTATAATAAATCTACTGCCATCGTGCATAATAAAACAAAGTGAATTTTTTCAAACTTTCTTTTTTTATAATTTAAAATTTTTTCTTAAGTCGGAATTTCCTTTGTCGAAAAGTTACCCTTTCACAACTGTTCTTAGAATTAATATCTACGTTTAAAAAGTTTTACAAACTCTGTTAATTTAAATAAATCTTTTAATTTCGTTTTACTACAGTGTCGTTATTTCAAGAAGTGATATACAGGGTGAAGTTTTAGACCCTTTCTAAAACTAAACCTAAAATAAAGTGCTAAATTACACTCAGATACTTAAAAACAATTGAAATCAAACCTTTGAGATTTATACAGGGTGTCTTTACCCTATCCGATCCGACATCTTAGGAGCAACCCTCCGAACCTCTCAAAAAATAAAATTAAATGCACGAAAAGCCCCAAGAGTCCCTTTTATGCTCTAAAGCTCCAGATTCAACTCCATATTTTTTTATTTTATATACATAGGAGACTTTTGTGTGTTCAGGACACGTGTCCTTGCCCCGCAATTTCTAGCGGCTTGTATATCAGTGTATGCACAGAAGCTATGCAATCTTAGGCGAGGATTACGTAGTGGATATATCATCCTTTAGCGGGGAAGTAAATCTGTCGGTTCCTTGTATTAAATCTTGGGTAACTAAAAGATCTGTATTCTTCGAAAGAGAAGAAGTTAGCCAAAATTCCTGGTTGGGGGTAGCTCGCCCACAGGCGTCGATGATAGGCCTCAGTAGTGGAAATAGACCGATGTTAAATAAATGCATAGAAAAAATAAACTAGTACTCCGTTTTAATAATGCTAACTACATTAATTTAGAAATCACACAGAGTCTAGGTGGAGCGCTACAAAGTAAGGTGGCAATTAGTTGCTCCTGGGTCAGAGAAGGAAAGGCAAGTATATCTATCTCCCCAGGAAAAATATACTCTGTAAGTAAAAATATTATTTCAAATGGGCTTTTAAAGGGCAGAATATTAAAACATAATATTTTTAGTCGAAAACTCCTCTATAAAATCCTTATTTTCTATAAAGAACGTAACCAGACTGCAACGAGCAGCTACTCTCCGGGCTATGTGCCCCGCCGAGCGCTGAATTACAAGTTACAAGCCTGGCGCGTTAAGTGTAATAATTGCATATTACCATCAAAACGCTAATGCTTCGACTCCAACAAACATCAGCCGAAAGACTGATCCTACTTAACTACCTACCCCCTTGCGACTAAAAATATTATGTTTTAAAAACATTATTTGTTTATTTTTTTGTATTTTGTTCGGATTATTATGTTCCTTGTATTTACTGGTGGAAAGAATTATGAATTATTATTATTAAGCTCTCGCAAGCCATCGTTTCATTGTTAACCAGTAACCCACAACTACCCCAGTTGTGACAATAAATAATATTTCAGACTTGGTCATGGATGGTCTCTGATCTCTCCAAGTACACTACAAATTTTAACTAAAGCAAAACAAAAGAAAGAAACTAAACATTGAAGTTTCATTCATATTCTAATGATTTCGGGTTTATTTTGCTGAATTTACTTATTGCGGAGATATGGAATGTCATGACTGAACATTTCGATGCAATATCCGCGATTACGGTCTCCACACCCCAAAAATACTGTAGGTTGATGTGCAAGGTATTTCAATATCAAAAAACAAAACAGCAGAAACTGCAACGCCTTGCCTGTATAGGGACCACAGGAGCAATGCACTCGTGTCCCACAGCAGCTATGGAGGCTATGCTTGACCTACTTCCCTTGCACTTATATGTAAGGAAGGAGGCAGCACTCAAACAAGATTTTGACTGCCCGTTTGATGTGCTAATTGAAAGCCATCAGACGAGCAAGATAGGGGCACTGCGATTGGAACAAGGGTTACTCATCTGGCATACAAATGGATCTAAAATGGCTGAAGGGGTAGGAGTGGGCATAGCAGGGTCTAAATGTAGGCTATCCAAAGCCCTCGGTAACACCCCAACCATCTTCCAGGCAGAAATTTACGCTGTAGATCTGTGTGCCCAGGAATACCTAAATAAAGGCATCCAAAGGGCAAAGATATATATATATATATATTCTGATAGCCAGGCAGCACTAAAAGCTCTAAGGTCCTATACCTCTGAGTCTAAAATTGCCTGGGAATGTAGACAATCCCTGAAGCAACTGGCCAACAACAACAAGGTTACCTTGATGTGAGTGTCAGGGCATGAGGGAATACAAGGAAATGAACTTGCTGACAGCCTTGCAAAAAAAGGATCTAAAGCACCATTCATTGGACCCGAACCGTTCTGTGGCCTGGCCAAGGGACACATAGTGGAGGAAATCCAAGAATAGGAAAAGGACCAGAAGAAGTCCTACTGGAGAAATACTCCAGGCCAAAGACAAGCGAAAAAGTTTATAACTTATTCAACAAAGAATGCCACAAGGCTTCTCGAACTTAAAAATTCCGAATTAAGGCTAATCACAGGCCTTCTAACTGGCCACTGCCCCTTGAGATATCATCCCCAGAATATGGGCAAGGCAGTAGACAACAAATGCAGATATTGCAATACTGCAACTGAAACTGCGGAACATATACTTTGTGAATGCAAGGTGTTAGTCCGCATTAGGCAAAATTCCTAGAACAGGCGGAATTAACGCCTGAAGACATAGGGAAATTAGCCCCCAGGAAAATCACAAGCTTTGTAAAAAATCTTGGAATCCTGGGCAACAACAAATCACAGAAAATCTTTTAGGTCGAAGTGAAGTAAGGCTGTTCGAAGCCAAACGACCCCATAAAACAATCTGCAATCTACAAACAGCAGCGTTGGAGTTAGAGCGGGTGTTAAAAATATTACAGAAGTTACTTGCAACCGAATAGATTTTTTTTTGTTGATTTGGATGCACCATCTTTAACTGAAACTTTTGTCATCCTTTAGTTTTTTCGGCATGCATATACTTGTCCCCGTCCTTTAAGCTGTGTAATGTTACAAAAATGTGTTTTGTACTAGATGCCATTTATCTAGTGCTCATATAAAACAGTTAATCAACCAATAAATTAACTATTTCAAACTCTAACAGGAAATGAAAACAAATAAGACAAATATTAAGATCTACGAGACTATAATGATAATAAATATTAGGCAAAAATGTTACCATACAGTCAACCAAACTACATATTATTCAAGCCTATTAAATAGGCTAACAAATGAGTCTTGATGTGTGGAAGAAAATATACCTGAAAGAAGCACTGCATATACGTTGCTGTACAATTTGTTTTAGCAATAATTAATAGTTTATGTGCATCTTCAATGTAATATTGTCTGAAAGTTATTTGTGGCATTCTACGAATATTCTTTCCTATTATTTGGGTTTTCTACCACATGTACTATTATCCTCTTCAAAACAAATCACCGGATCTACAAAATAATAGAATTATTGGAAAAAAGAGCCTCTGCGCCCGTGACGTTTACGCCAAAGGAAAAGTCAGAGGTTATGTTTTTAATGTAATAGTTGGTATTATAAAAGCGGTGATTACGTAAAAGGCAATAAATCCAAACAAAATTAAGCATAAGCAAATGTATATACCTATAGGTATACATAAATATATGTATATTAAAAAAATATATATATCTATTTCATGTTAATGTAAATAATTTTCCCTAACTCTTGCTGTCGGTGTAAAAATATGGCTGGCATCGTATAAAAAAATAAAATAAAAATGGTGGTAAAACCTTCAATGTGGAACAATCTAGTATTTCTGCAGGCTATATATAATTTTGTCCAGGTGCAGCCGGTTTTTTTTATTTTGGGATGCTACTGTCATTCAAGTAATATAACGGCTTACGTGGTCTCAAAAAAAACCTTGGCGGGACTTTGACTAAAATTTTCAGCATAAAATGGCGACATCCACCATACTGAAAACCATGGACTTTTGTATGAAACACCAATTTTTAACTCTACGTAACAGGCCTAAAATTATTGAGAAAAAAAATTAAATTAGATAATTGAAAAAAAAATAAGTGCAATGAACATTGAGGTGTTTTACTGACAGTTGGTGTTATGTGGCCTGGCAGTGATTACGCTGGTTTAGAGAAATTATTTTCGTACTAAATGACACACGACTAAGATTATGAAAATCTTGAATAATATACACTATTATTTGTCTATACTGGTCGAGTATAGAAAAACTCGAAGTAACAGATTGTTCCCATAATATGGATGTTTTTATCTATTTTAGTATATAATATAATAGTTAAATTATTGTAAGAAAATTAAGATGTTTCGTAATTATCATTCAAGATTGACACCAATCAAAATACGACATCTTCATGTGGGAAGATTAAACTACTTAAAACTGATTAGGGAGTTATTTTCAAAGCTCAAAGAAAACAAGTAAGTGATCACCAGATGGAATAAGTATATACTTACATTAATTATTATTTCAGGACAGCAGGAGATTTGAACTATCTTTTATTTGAATTTTTTGTATAGATATAAAATATAGAAGTTTTGATTTAATTAATTATACGTTTGATGTCACAATAAAGGCTCAACCTTAAACAATATTATATGTTTTTTTATTATCTTGCATTTCAAGAAAAATAGCAATTGAGTTGCTACATACTTTGGGTCCATATCCCATTTAAGTTCTAAGATAATCCAAGTTGGTATCCGAATGGCAGCAGTTAGTTTTAGAAAAATTCTCGTTCTTTTTTGAGCATGATACATTATTCGATGGAGCACATTTAGTCCTACAATTTTCTTCTGAAATATTTTTTGCTAAAACAAATAAAAAAGAAGAGAAAAGTTTTTCTTCTATAAGTTTTTTGTTGTTAGGTTTTAACTGAAAAGATCTTACCACATTTATTCGGCCAATAAAGGACTACACTTATTTATAAATATATTTCTTATTTTTGGATTGCTCTAAATTTCTATAAATTTGGAGCAATGCAAAGCAATACAGAGCGAAATTCACATTAATGTGCTTCATTATTTATTGTTCAATGACATATTTTCCTTATATTTTAGACTTAGCGATGACAAATTTTTCTCAAATAGAGTAATCTGTTATTTTTTATACACATTGCGCGCCATATTAACTGAATTTTCAGATAAAATCTCCATTAAAAAGTAAAGTTTTAGAAGTTTGCAGACGAAATAACATTTTTATATGACAGTTCCACAGAACAGGAAGATTGATAAAAATTTTAAACGAGTTATACCTGAGTTAACTTGTACAGGACTGTCACAGAGCGTTATCGTGACGTCAATCTTCAAACATATTGCCACGTATAAATCGATCTATATCCACAAATAAACTGGCACGGAGAGTACGTACGAAACAGCCTACTGCATTAAACGTTGGGGTAGGTCGGTTCCTTTACTAATTCCATTGATCCAATTTCTATGTCATGCCACGGTATTCCACTTAATTTCATTTTCATATTGAGATATGAAAATGACAACAACTATTATCAAGAATAATCAAGTGAACATGGACTGTTACAGCTCACGAAATAAAATAATAAAATCAAAGTTTCCTTGCATACTCAACCGCTAGTTTAGACTACTTTATTTTGTTTGGCAGTTAAATTTCCGTGTGTTTGGTTCAAGAATTTGTTTCGGTGAAAGTGTATGCCTTCTTTAATGTTAATAATAATATATAATTTTTATCAGCATTTTAGAAAATAAATAAAGTTAGCATACCTTACTTAAAATAATCGTTGTATGTAAGAAGCTGACAGAAGTAACGCTTTTTTATTCACGAATTGGAGTTTTATTCAGTACTTGATACTAACATAATATTTGTTTTATCCCCTAATAGTTGTAAGAGAATCCACCTTGCATTTTATTCTCAAGCATTAAAATTTGATACATTTGTTCGTTAGACCCTTCTCTTCGATATGAGAAATGTTGCCACGGTCGGGCCCCCGCATTTATCCGGGGTAAATCCGTATTTATCCGCAACACCGGTCCGCGCGGCGGGTCGGCCGAGTTCGAGTGCAATAATGTGTGTCGCGACTGTTGTACCCCTTCCTAGCAAGAGCTGGCCCGCCACGGCGGAGGGGGCTGAGGAGCTGATGTTCAGGGTAAATTGGGTGCTAGAGGACGCCGAGGAGTGGATGGTAGCTAAAAAGCTGAAGTTGGCACCCGACAAAACGGAGGCATTGATCTTCAAGGGACCGAGGGACAGGAACATAAGCTCTGAGCAAGAGGGGCAGGTGATCACGCCAGGGAAGACGCTGAAATACTTGAGGTTCATATTAGACTGGCAAGGGTCGCATGGACAGCATGTAGTGAAAGATGTTAAGAAAGCGGAAGAGACAGTGGGAGCATTAATGAGAATTATACCGAACATCGGCAGACCAAGCAGTGCCAACAGAGTTACTGTGCGGGGTAGTCCACTCCACTGTCCTATATGCAACCCCAATTTGACATGGACTTCTCAGACTTAAACGATACGCCAGCATGCTAGAGCAGGTACAACGCAGCATGCTACTCAGAGTGGCTAGCGCATACTATACGGTATATTCAAAGGCTGTACAAATAGTGACCGGTATTGTGCCAGTCGGTCTTCTGATCGAGGAGAGGCGATACTTGCACGAGGTGGGGAACGGTCACCTTCAGAAGAATTGTAGGTTGCGAGAGAGAGGACTTGTGGCAGCAAGAGTGGAACAGCACGATGGATGTGGCTCAGTGGACTAGAAGACTAATTCCGGATCTAGGCAGGTGGATAAATGCTCCATTTAGAGAAACGGATTACTTTCTGACCTAGTTTCTCACCGGTCATTGATCATTCCGTACCTACACAAGGAGAATTGGAAAAGAGGAGGAAGATGGATGTATGTACTGTGGAGCCACATTTACTATAGAGCGCAACACGATTCTGCGATTGATGGGAGAGAAATAGAGAGGCGGCATTTCTACAGTTGGAAGATGATGTGACAATTAATAACATCACGTCAATTATTACAAAAGATAGGAGGAGTTGGAAAACCATTACAAGTATGAATAGGAATATAATGAGAGAGAAGGAGAGAAAGGAAAGAAAAGATCAACAAGACAAAGAACGTCGGAACCCAAATCGCCGATATCAAAAAATGGGAGACGCAGGCGGATGGTAATAGGACAATCCAGGTACCAGGATACTGGCGAAGCATGGAGGGGTTTTAGTCGGTTAAAGCCCGACACTACCCCGCGAACTTCATCTCGCGCGGCATGTCGATGAGGATTTCCCCTCCTAGAAAAAAAGGTCTAACGAATAAGTGTACCAAATTAATTTCAACGTTTGAGCATAAAATGGAAGGTGGGGTACTTTCGTGCAGGTTACTATCCGAACTATAGAAGATGAGATGAGTGTTATGTATTTAACCAGTTTGTCTTTATGACGATGCCTTCCTAACTCAAAAACATCCTGATCAATAATTTTGATGTGATATTTTGTGAATTATGAAACACATTCTTAGGACGAGTTTTAGCGAAGTACTATTACCGCATTACCGTGAAGGATGGACATTAATTTACATTAATTACATTCAAAGAATCGGGAAGAAAATGTTGACATTTTTATATGCCTATAATAACGATTTGTTGTAGTATTTAATTTTTAATAATTCTCTTTTTACTAACTTCCTAACTAACTTTAGTTTATTTAATATCCATTGAAGTTCACCCGATATATATAGTTGCAAAATTAAATTGGTAATAATTTTACACTTTCTATTACAATTAACTTAATATATAAGTATATTTTTTTACATAATCATTTATCGATCCCTCAATCATGAGTGGTCAACAATAGCAGAATTCTCATTTATTCCCTCACTCGTATAGCTCGATAATGATGGAATTCAATTAATTGCTCATCGCAGTCCTATCCTATGTCGAATTCGTATAATATTATCGGTATCGAAACCCCCCACACATCATCGATTAACGATAGAATGTTTGTACACCTACTCAACTGTAAGCGTTATGTAATTGGATAACACTGTTATGGCAGAGCATCTGGGATAAATTTAATAAAATTTTGATTTAACGATGTCGAGAAGAAACTGATACTAAATGTACGATGGAAAATGTCAAAGTTCATCTCCTTCATGACCGAAAGGAAAAGAAACATTGCTGTTTATATAAGTTCAATGTAGCAACATATCGTCATTCAATCTTTAATTTCATAAATTATACAAGTGTACAGGGTCTCATAATTAAGTGAATGTAAAGCAACAGTAATAGACCAAATAAAAATATGTAGATTACTTATCACTCAGTTTCAAGTTTCGTTATCTCTTCTGTGGTGTTTAACCATGAACAAACTCCTAGATCAGTTGAAGAAGTCAAGAGCATGTTCTCTCATCCTAGTAATAGAGAAATTTGAGATCGTTGCGGGAGACATGACGCCAAAGGTTCTTTACACGTTACACAAGATCTTTCCCTAAATTTATCCCAGGCAGGTATATCTCCAAACCCAGGAAATCTTGGCTACATTACCATGAACAAAAACCATTAACCTAAAGAAAATATATTCTCGTGAAAGAAGAATTAGTAAAGTGAAATGTATGAGACAGTTAATAAACTTTAAATCTCATCTAGATAAAGTGACCACCAAAACCACACGGGACTTATGGGCTTATAGAAGGATGGTGAACTAAAGGGTTATGGTACTAATAATAATCACTGATCTGCCACAAATCCAGAAAAGCAGGGGTGATCAAAAAATGAAGAAAAATCTAACAACAACGCTAATCATTTCAAAATTTGAAGAAAAAATACCCCACAGAGAGTATACCAAAATTAGGTAATTTTTAAGCATTTATACAATGACCGTAGAAAATAAGAAATAAAAGTCTCGTAAAACCAAACTTGCTGACTCTTGTTGGCCTATCTACTGGTAAATGTCTTTCAAAAGTAGTGAACATATAGCGGTGCTACCCCACCCTCTACCGCCACATCCTCCTAATGCCACTTACGCCACGCCCCCATGGCTTCACGAAAAGTGGTGAGGGGTGGTATAGCACCACTATATATTCTCTACTTACAGAGAACAGGTCTAGGAGAGGATGATGCTTGTATATGGATGAAGCTACAGAGAACGTGACTGAAGAAAAGTACTCACTCTTTGACAAAATTCAACTTCTACCAGTAGACATTGAATTTATTTTCAGTAAACTAAGATTATTAGCTTTATTAACAAGGTAAACTAGATGGATGAAATTTAGTATTTTTATGTGAACCACAACACCCTAATAAGAACCTTGTAATTAACTTTTTAACCAACTATTTAATAATAATAATAATAAATGCCTTTATTTCTAGTAATATTCTATATAGAGAAAAGAGAACATATATCAGATATATTTTAGGAATTCTCAAGGGGAAGTTCACAACAGGTGTGATCAAACACTTAACCCTCGATATACATTAAGAATGAAAAATTACGCACACAAGTAAAATTACAATAAGTGTAAGGTAGTATACTAAAAACTAAAACATTATATGCATGAGTAATCAATAAAAAGGTAAATAAAATAAATAGGCACATAAAATTATGTTGACTAACCTAGCAAAGTAGCTTTAGAATATCATTTAAATTTTGCAATACTAAATTATTTTAAATGAGGCCTGATAATTAGTAAATACAATATCTGAAACCTTTCTCATAGAACGAAGCTCTATGCATAGGTGGCCTAAGTAAACCTTTAGACCTGACATTAAGATTATGAACATCGCTGCGAAAAGTTATTTTATTGTAGAGATAAGACGGAACGGAGCCTTCATTGTGATAATCTTGTGAAACATACAAGGTGAATAAAAGTTTCTCCGATCTTGCATGTTCAGCCACATGAGTTCAGGCAGCTTATATGAAACATATTCATGTTTACTCATACCATAGATAAATCGAATACATGAGTTTTACACGCGCTGTAAACGATTGCTACAATCCCTGTTATTACGACCTATAGTCGGGATAAGTACACGAGGTCCCAGATCTTACTAATCCTTGTAGTGAGAGCGACAAAATAAAAGAACAAGTAAAAACAAATACAATTTATTATAAAAAGAATCAGTAACAGTACACAAAAAATTAAACAATAAAATATTACGATAAAATAATACAGACAAGTCTAGGGGTTAAGGTTAACGCTATGGAAAAAAAATGATTAATAAATTGAAACAATTGACAATAAGAATGAGATATAAGGGTTACTTAACTTTTACACACAAAATTGGAGAGTTTCCTGGCGCTCCAGACGTGAGGCTTGGTCGAGGTGAAGTCTTCACAAACACAATTTGATAGGTTTCATAAAATTCTTCACAATGGTTAGATGTTTCTCTTAATCGAAATGTATGAATTAAAATGCAGGGCCAAATCGTTTACCAAAATTCGTGTACCAAAGAATAGCAATGATCCAAAGTCCAACAATCCAACAATCCAAAAAAATAACCGAACAGTAGCCAAGTTCTGCGGTCAAAATCTGGCCTATCCCAAATCGTCTAGAATATTACTTCTAGACGATAACTTGCTTAATTATCCGAATAATTCGAAAATTCAATTTAACAAACCAAAATATAAATTGAAATATTAGGTTAAATTTAGTTATTAATCCGGTATTAAACCGATTAGCAATCACGTGCCTTTTAACTAAATAAATCCGTAGCGAAGTTTTCAGTTCAAATTCTTGATTTAAAAGAGGAAGTTTTAGGCAATTTCAGAGATTTATAACCTTTGATCACTCACAAAAACAAAAGGAAATGACAACAGCTGACAGTTCGACAGTCAGGGTACCAACTTGTGAAATGTAAAATACTGAATCGATTTTTATGGACTTTCGATCATTAACCATCTTTACTCTATTACTTTGTAAACAACTTTTATACGCTAATTATTGCAATAATCTATATTGTAAATTCTCCTAAAATATACACAATAATATACCATTATTTAATAAATTTATATATTCTCTACGGAGAGCCATCTGTTGGAGAAAAGCTTAAGTGGTAATTTGCACCCAATATTTAGCGTGGTCACATTTATCGCTAAAGGTAATTTCTACTATAGGAAATTTTGATGAATTTATGTACATATGATCTTGCGGACACCGGCGGAAGATGGCACGTTACACTGTCCAAACAAGAGCCATAATATGGAGGTACAGTATGTGAACTGCGATATTACCAACGTTCCACCAAGCGTCTTTTTAGTATGCATGCTTAAGTACCTTCTGTGTGGATAAAGAAATCTTAGGAAGGGGGGGGGGGCGAGTAAGCTCTTTGCATAAATTTACAAGCCTGTTCTGTAAATCATAAAAATACTAATTAGATTTTTCAAATTAGGACAGTCGGGCTTCTTACCGAATAAAAGCATAGCTGATTTTAATGGATTTAAAACGAGTGAATGATGCAAAGAAATGTTCGATAAACTTATTAGGTCATTGCTGATTTGTTGTACAGCAGCTTCATAATCCTTAGCATAAAAAGAATAGTACATTTGGGTATCGTCTGCATACATATGAACCGAACAGGTTTTTTAAAAAATTTATAAATTGAGATGCGTAGACTGCAAACAACAAGGGGCCTAAAGTAGAACCTTGTGTAACACTTTTACTGATGTAAATTACCAAACTGTTAGTACTTATTAGTATGCAATCGACAGTAATGCTAAATGTTTACCTCTTTAACATAGTTTATAGTATATATTATAATTTTTAATACCAACACTGAACGTGCACTCATTGGAGCAAGAGAAGAAGAATAGCATGCCAGGGTTGATATTGCCGTGGGTTCGATTTTCAGTAGAGAAATCTGCTTCTAGCAGATTTAATTACTGTTACACCCTGTATATAACCTATACTGATTTATTACATGTAATTTTTTTTGAAAGATTGATAACAGTAATTGGATTTTGCCATCGATTCGGTAGGAAAACTATAATTTACCAAATTTAATACAATTTTATACTACTGATTTATATTTTCTTGTATACACGTGTCCCAAATTGGGGGTTCATGCATTGCTATTTTTGTTATTATTAGAGATAGAGAAACGGTTATATGGGGACTTTTTGAAGAATTTTGTGACCGCTTCGATGCCGTTTTTAAATTTGGCCTAGCTATCTTCGTTTCCGAAATATTTTCAAAAAACTGAAAAGGTGCATTTTAGAAAACTTCCCGTATCCACCTAATTTGATGACTGGTGATATTTTAATAAGTACATTGTTAGGACATTTTTTTAAGATGCTTTCGTTGACGTTACCAAAAAATTTCTACCGTCATTTGTGTCTCAGTTAATGCCATTAACTTTGTTTTTTTATGGACGCCATATTGGATTTTTTATATGTCAATAGTGCTCTTAATTCCCCTTTCGCTGATGTATCACAATGTCACGAAAAAAATATTTACTGGTGTAAAATATGAAAAAATTAAATTTTCTAAGTAGGTTATGAAGAAAATTTATTTTAAAATAATTCGATTTTATTAGCTTCAACTTCAAATGAGTTGCTAAATTGATTTGCACCGTCCAAATAAAAGAAAATAATGGTGTTAATTTTTCTAATAGTAGGTGCCATGGATCTTGTTACCATGACAATAGACAAAAGAATGTTTAATTGACACCTTGCCATCTTTTACGCTGACAAAAGTATGGAAGAAGTTGAACGGACGATGCAGCAGACCATAAATAAAATTGTTGATAAAGTCGAAAGCCGAGGCTTTAGGTTTTCAATAACAAAAACCCACCGCGTTCACTTCTGTAGATTAAGAACGCCACATAATGACCCAAACTTGACAATGAAAGGTCGACCGCTAGAATTCAAAGAAACTACAATATTTTTAGGTCTAACTTTTGATAGAAAACTCTCTTGGAAACCACATATTGACAATTTGGCACTAAAACGTAAAAAATCATTAAATTTAATTAAATGTTTATCTAACATCAATTGGGGTGCAGACAGAGAAGTTTTACTTAAACTGTATGAATTCTTAATCCTATCAAAAATCTACTACGGGTGTACGATTTATTCTGCTGCACGTAAATCTAATTTGGTACTGCTAGACCGTATTCAAAACACAGCGCTAAGATTAGCTACAGGTGCTTTCCGTACAACTCCGACAGCATCTTTATATTGCGAGGCAGGAACACCTCCATTAAAATACAGAAGACAGCGATTTCTATTAAACTATGGAATAGGAATAAGAGCACAACCAAATCATCCCAATTACGATGTTCTATTTAATACACAGTTTGACCTGTTTCAATCGCGACCCACAATAACAAGACCGGTGGGCATACGCATCCAGGAATTGTTAAATAACTTAAATGAAGAATGTCCAAAAACGTATGAACTAACATACTGCGAAATCCCTCCTTGGAAAATAACACCTCGAACTATACACTTTGAATGTGCTGCATTTAAAAAAGGGGAAACTTATAATAACATATACTTATCGGCGTTCCATGAAATAAGAAATAACTACATAGGCTGTCATATTATATATACATACGGATCAAAGAAAAATCAAGGAGTTGGAAGTGCGTTTGCAGTTGGAGATAAAACACATTCCTGGAGCTTAAATACTAAAACGAGCATCTATACTGCTGAGCTCTATGCAATCTGGCAGGCACTGCGATATATAGAGTACGAGAAAAACAATACATTTCTTATATGTTGTGACTCTCACACATACTGTCCCTAATTCAATGGCTTAAAGATCAAGAAAAGTTAGTATACTTTGCCTGGATTCCAGGACATATAGGAGGAATATCAGGGAATGAACTTGTGGAGTTAGCAGCACGTCAAGCAGCTGAGAGTGAAAACGATCCTTGGGAAAATATACCTCTCCTTCCAGACGACGTAAAAATAGCATTAAAACTGAAAATTAATAACACTTGGCAAAATGAATGGACAGCAACAGAATCAAAACTAAAAATAGCTAAACCTCTGATAGGGAATGAGAAAATATACAAAGGATTCACGCGAAGAGAACAAGTTGCCTTGACCCGCCTAAGGATAGGACATAGTAACATAACATCAATCCACATGCTACGAGGAGCCAGGTAACCTACATGTTTGACATGCCAAAGTCCACTGACGGTAAACCATATCCTTATGGAATGTAGAGACCATTCAAATATACGACATCAACTACATTTGCCCGACAATCTGGCAGAATGTCTGTCACATAATAGAAAATTAATGCTAAATGCTAATGTTTAATTGACATTTCTTGTTGTTATAATTACTGCTTTTCTTGTTACTGGTGCTTCACTGTGATCTACCATTACTTTGTAATAACAAATTTTGTGCGTTTCTTTTATTAAGTTCTTTTTTGAATTTATTATGGCTTTGAGATATACAAACGAAGAAAAGTTAGATATGCTAGAGATTTATTCTAAATCAAATAGAAATGCTAATGAGGCATTAAGAATTTATAAGAATAACTTTCCAGAACATGTGCAACCGAATCAGAGGTAGTTTACTCTTGTTATTAATTTATTAAATTATGGACGGTTTAATGGGAAAAAATGATACTTATGAGATAGATAACGAAGAGCGAAATAACGTTGTATTAGAATACGTAGAAGACAATGCCACAGCATCTGTAAGACAAATTTCAAATCAGGTAAATCCTAAAACAACTGTGCATAACATATTAAAGAAAAATCATTATCACCCATACAAACCAACCATCGTTCAAGGTTTACAAGAAAATGACTATGAGAGAAGAGTAACATACTGTGATTGGTTTGTACAAAAATGTCTACAGAACTCAGACTTTTATTCAAAAGTATTATGGACAGACGAGACTAGATTCATTAATTGTGGTGTTTTCAGTAGACATAACACACACTACTGGAGTATCCAGAACCCTCATATAATTAGCCAAAGAATGTTTGGTGTAGCATCATAGGTAAACTTATTTAAATCGTTTATTGATAATAATTCATTATAAAAAAATACTTTCCAGGTAATCGCATTATTGGACCATTTATTTATCATGTTAATTTTAACGGTGCAAATTATTTGCAAGAACAAATAATGCCAGCTCTTAGACTTGCTGTAGAAGATATTAACCAGATTTGGTTTCATCACTATGGTTGTCCAGCACATAATAGCGGCATAGTAACACAATTCTTAAGAGCAACTTTTGATAATAAAATAATTGCTAATAATGGCAACGTTCTATGGCCAGCCAGGTACCCTGATCTCACTCCGTTGGACTATTTTCTTTGGGGGCATATAAGAAATGAAATTTATTCATTTGAATTTTCCGTTTTTTGAAAATATTTCGGAAACGAAGATAGCTAGACCAAATTTAAAGGCATCGAAACGATCACAAAATTCTCCAGAAAAGTCCCCATTTAAGTGTTTCTCTATCTCTAATAATAACATAGATGGCAATTCATGCACCCCCAATTTGGGACACAGTGTATTACACATTTTAAAGTAATATTAGCTAATTAAGTGCCTTACTACAAATCATAAGAAGTAGCTTATCTACCGTCATACAGTAAGCAAGTTATTTATGTGTATTGTTATTCAGGTTTAAAAAAGAAAAAAAATAGTTGTATTACATTGTTAATTTTAAAAGCACTTTTCGCACCCTTTGCTTCAGTGCTGTATGTAGATATGAGTGTTTGCCTCTAAACAAGGACTGTAAAATATGTGACACGAACTGCTGCATTTGTAGAAAGCTGCCAATTAAAACTGGTGCTTGATATTTGTGCCATATGTTGTAGTAGGTACAAAATTGTTCTACCGTAAATCCGTTAATGGGCTAGCCTTTTGTTGCTCTAATGGTCTCACCAGAAAGATTCACCCTCAAGTGGGGAAGGCGGTTGGTCATTTGGTTGTCCGGGTTTGCAATAATTTTAATGAATTTATTTCAGTAATCATGAGAAGTACTTATACATTGTTTGTTTAGAATTACATATATTATTATTAGTTACGGGCATAACTATTGAGGCTTTTATATTGTACTGATGAATTTAAATCTTCCGTTTGTAGTTCAAATCGATCGCTATCCCTATTTACTAATTTAAGAACAAAAAGGAAAAGAGGTAGCCTAGTTCTATAGTTAGCAGACAATATTCTTGGTTTCTGCAAAGTTTTTGTTAATTAACTCTGAAAATGACAAGCTAGGTTCCACATTTAAACTAATTGCTTTATTAGGCTAGAAGCAATTTCGTTTTTAGACGCCTATTCTATGAAAATACTCCAAATCGCTTTTGAATCAGTAATTACTGCACTGCTTGTATAACGCTAGCATTGTTCATTTTAGTCGAAAAGCTAGCCACGTGTTTGCTTATACACGGTATATTTAAAATCTAGGAAAATTTCTGAGCTCTCTTCGGAATGATATATTACTGCATATTTATGTCAAAACAGCTTATTTCAGTAAACCTTTAAAATATCGATAGAAGACTGAATATGTTTCATGCTTTTCGATGCTGCAGCACGATACTGAAGGTTTTGTGCACATTGCGCAAAGATTTCTTATATGTTCTAAAAATAGTATATTATATACCTAGCAGAAAAAACGACCGTGAAGCAACACGGAGCCGAGAAATGTTTTTTTTTTCTACGAGATATATACAGTGAGGTGAGGTGAGAATTCATTATCTACATAATTAAGAATTTATAAGTAAAATCCTAAAACACGTCGAATTTTAATTCTAAATTGACTTAGTAAAAATAGTGTATTTTTACATACATTTATATGACTGACTGTCGAGAGGTAAGCGCACTTGCTTCTCACCCAATAGTTCCGCAACATTTGTCTTAAAGGGAACATTCAACAAACAGAACTGCACATACTGGAATGCAGAAAATCAACATTGGATGATGGAGGCCAATACTCAATATCCTGAGAAGATGAACGTTTGAGCTAGAATTATAAATTCTCAAATTATCGGGCCATATTTCTTTGATAGCGCATTAACTGGTGAGCGTTACTTGGGTTTCTTGCAAAATTTCTTGGTTCCAAAGTTAGGAATACTTTTCCCAGATGGTGACAACTCTAATCGAATTGATAGAAGTATCAGCAAGATGGAACTACACCACATTTTGCATTGGGAGTAAGATCCTATCTCAATCAAGTTTTTCCCACTCGGTAGACGCGGTAAAATTGAGTGACCTGCCCATTCTCCTGATTTGACCCCGCTTAACTAGTTTTTATGTAGTTACTTAAAATCGAAAGTCTACTTCAACAGACCAAATAACGTCGATGATTTAAAAGACAGAATAAGGTAAGAAATTAATCAAATCACCCCGGAAACGATACAAAATGTTTTAGAAGAATTTCAGCAATGCTTCCATTATTGTTAAGAAGCTACGGGCACCCAGTTTGAACATTTGATTTAAACTGTTTCATGCTCTTTTGTTTACTTAGTAAAATTAAAAATGTAATATTTTTCAATTAAAAAAATAGAGAACTTCAAAACATTTTATATTGCTGGATAGAGAATTAAAAACTCTTTCAAATGACCTATCACACGCACCCTCGTTCCATTCAAAAATTTTAATAGGGTAGCTGTCACTCGAACGGGGTTGATGGTAGAGGTATAAGATTATGCTAAAATAATATCATTTTAGAATTAAAAAATTATATAAAAAATATTTTAAAAAAGCTTTTATTTAAATGCTTTAAAAACTAGAAAATAAACTTTGAAGTAAATCAAACCCATAATTTTGTTACATTATATAATTTTTTACGATATAAAAGCTTGTTGCGAGATTTTCCTGTGTAAAAGATTGCTCTGCACAAGCTTTTATATCATAAAAAAATTATATAATGTAACAAAATGATGGGTTTGATTTACTTCAAAGTTTATTTTCTACTTTTTAGAACATTTAAATAAAAGCTTTTTTAAAAATATTTTTTTATACAATTTTATTTTTTACTTTTTAGTCTTTTGACATGTTGTAATCCTCGATATCTATTTGAGAAGAATCGGATCATAAACGGTAAAGTCGTCCGCCATCTTGAACTAAATTTTTGACTAGAAATTCGTAATCCGTGACCTCGAAAACCCTCGGATATAGATTTTGATCGATTTGGATCTAAATGACAAAAGTCGTTAGCCATATTGGCGCCGCCATTTTGAATTTCTGAATTTTGACTAACAATTCATAATCCCTGAGCTAGAAAACCCCCAGATATCGATTTTGAGTTGAGTTGGATTTTAAACGGTAATGTCGTCCGCCATCTTGAAGTCGCTCTCCTGAACTAAATTTTTGACTAGAAATTCGTAATCGGCGAATCCGAAAACCCCCAGATATCGATTTTTAGCGATTTGGACCATAAATGGCAAAAGTTGTTCGCCATATTGGCGCCGCCATTTTGATTTTTTAAATTTTGATCAAGAATTCATAATTGGCGAACTCGAAAACCCTGAGATATCGATTTTGAGTCGAATCGGATCATAAACGGTAAAATTTTCCGCCATCTTGAAGCCGCCATCTTGTTTTTTCTTATATGCCAATGTTAAAATGTATTGTCACCGGACTTATATGCATGTGCAAAATTTCAAAGCTCTAGCTTAATTAGAACTAATCGAAATATCGATTGCAAGATTTGACCTAAACAAACTAACAAACATTGCAAGTTCAATAAAAGCCTTTAAAAAATTACATAAAAAAATATTTAAAAAAAAGCTTTTATTTAAATGCTCTAAAAAGTAGAAAATAAACTTTGAAGTAAATCAAACCCATCATTTTGTTACATTATATAATTTTTTTATGATATACAAGCTTGTCGTGAGATTTTCCTGTAAAAAGGAGATTGCTTTCGAAAAGCTTTTATATCATAAAAAAGTTTATATAATGTAACAAAATGATGGGTTTGATTTACTTCAAAGTTTATTTTGTACTTTTTAGAGGATTGAAAAAAAAGCTTATTTTAAAAATATTTTTTATATATAATTTTATTTTTTACTTTTTAGTATTTTGATATGCTGTAATCGCCAGACATCGATTTTGATCAATTTGGATCTAAATGACAAAAGTCGTCAGCCATATTGGCGCCACCATTTTTAGTTTCTGAATTTTTACCAAGAATTCATAATTGGCGATCTCTAAAACCCCAAGATGTCGATTTTGAGTCGAATCGGATCATAAACGATAAAGTCGTCCGCCATTTTGAAGCCGTCATCTTGTTTTTTTCTTATATGAAAATATTAAAGTGTATTGTCAGCGGACTTATACATATGTGCAAAATTTCAAAGCTTTAGCTTAATTAAAACTAATCTAAATTTTGATTGCAAGATTTGACCTAAACAAACTAACTAACTAACTAACAAACATTGCAAGTTTAATAAAGGCTTTTAAAAATTGACTTGTTTTTACTCATAAATTGTTAATTACGTAGGTAATGAATTTGTCCGTTACTTATTGACCTCATTTTTCGCAAGTGGTTTAAAAGACGATACAGATTAAAATCTTGTTTATTGAAAAATTTTCTTTTGGGTTTCTAACAGATAACATCATTCATTAAAAATCTATTATGAAACCCTCCACATATACTCTTGGTCCAATTAATAATAATAATAATAATAATAATAATAATACCTTTATTTTCCTTTCAGACAGTACATGCGTGTATAGGAATCGTCACAGTTTGGCACACAATTATGCTACAAAAAATTCTTCTAACGTATAAAAACAATTGTTTAATAAATATAGTCTTAATTTTAGTTTAAAACTATTTACATTTTTTGCCTGTTTGATATCATCAGATAAACAATTAAACAATTTAAGACCTAGACAGTTGGGTGCATTTAAGGATATATTATATTTATAATAAGGAACATGAAATTCTTCATTTTTTCTCGTGTCTATAGCATGAAACTTCTTATTCGTAATAAATTTAGCCATATTACTGTAAACATATACACACAATTCAAAAATTAAAATACTCACAAGGGTTAAAACTTTATAGTCTTTAAAAGCATCTCTGCAGGAACAGGTAATAGAAATCCCTGCCATGTTTCTTAAAATTCGTTTTTGTACAATAAAAACATCCGCTGATAAGATGGAGTTTCCCCAAAAGGCGATGCCATATCTGAGTCTAGACCCTACTTGTGCATGATACAAATTTAATAGTTGGTCTTTTATTAGAATTTCTTTTAAGCTTCTTATCAAATAAGAGATCGAATTAAGTTTTGATATTAATTGCTCACAGTGTGCCTTCCAATTGAGACACTCATCTAATGTTAATCCCAAGAATTTAACATTTTTCCTATTTGAGATACTATTGTCATTAAATTTAATGTCAAGATCTAAGCAATTTTTTTGTCGGTTGTGAAATCTTATATGTTGGGTCTTATCAGCATTTAAAAATTGTTTATAAAAACAGTACCAGTTATAAAATTTATTTAAAGAAACGTTGCATTTCTGCTCCAAGAAATTATCAAATCTATCTGATAACAGTAGAGACTGGTCATCTGCATACATTATCAAGTCGGCCTCAGATGTCAAGGTATCAAGTTCATTAGTATAAAGTAAAAATAGAATGGGCCCCAAAATTGAGCCCTGGGGGACTCCCAAATTATTGATCTTGGACCCCGAGCTGACACTCCCGGTATTTCCATTGGAGGAGTATGTCACAGATACATACAGTTGTCTATTTTTCAAAAAAGAGGCTATCCAATGCCCAGCCACTCCACGAATTCCATAGGCATAAAGTTTTATTAATAATTTATCATGATCGACACAGTCAAATGCCCTGCTGAGATCGCAGAATATCCCAACAGGGCCCTCTCAAAGAAGGCATACATAGCAGTATGTGTGGATTTATTAGAACGAAAGCCATGTTGATTTTTCGTCAAAATATTATTATTTTCACAAAAATTCATATGGCGATGTAAAAAAGCATATTCAAAAATTTTTGAGATACCCGACGGTACGGTAACTGGTCTATAATTTTCAACCATATTTAACTCGTGCTTCTTATATATAGGTACAACTTTTCCTGTTTTTAGGCTACTTGGAAATTTTCCAGATATAAATGAGTGCTTAACCAAAAAAGTAATAGGTTGTATGATTACCCAGATTATTTTCTTTAAAATAAAGGAGGGAATCTCGTCAGGTCCGGCTGAGCGTTTATTCCTTAATTTTAATTTTAATAAATTGAATAGCTGCTCTTCTTCTACAAAGGGTTCCAAAAAGATCGATTGGTGGAAATGAGGCACCTCTTTAATAGGAGCATTATTTGGCGGTATATTATTGACTATATCTAATGGTGCTTTTATGAAGTACTCACTAAATATGGAGGCTATGTGATCCGGATCCTCACATAATTCTCCTTCATTTTTCAGTGTTATATTTTTATGAATTTTCACTTTACCGGATAATTCAGCTATCACCTTCCACGCAGCTGAAGGCGGATTGTCTGAATTTATTATTTTATTTTGGTAATACTGCTTTTTAGCATTAGTCACCAACAGATCATGTGTTTTTTTCGAATTTTTATATAAAAGTGCTAAATTTGGGTACACTTTTTTCATGTTATGCAGATCCTTAAGATTCCTACTTGATACCTTGACATCATCATTCACCCACCCTTTCTTATTGTTCTTATTATAAAATTTACGTAAAGGAAAATGTATATTAAAATGATATAGCAATATCTTGTGAAAATGTTCAAATGCCTCATCAATGTCTGTGAAATTATAAAGATCCGACCAGCTCTCATACTCAAGAGCAGAGAAATTCTGATCAGCTAGTACACTAATAAAGTTAAATCAATGAAAATAATAAAATCGAGTTTAATTTTGGAAAATAGTATGATTAATTTTATTTACAAATAAATTTTGTCGTGTAATTCTTAGGAAAATTTGTTGCATAACTATGGAATTTAACGTATTCAATTTTTTTCTTTCAGCTGTAATTTTGATTGTATTGACTTCAAAAATGCAATAATATACAAGGTCTTGCATTTGAAAATCAAAAGTTAGTCACATTCGGTGAAATTGGAAGTGGAAAAAATCATTTATATGTCAAAAGGTGACATTTATTAAGTATATAGGATGTTCAAAATTTCAATCGTTCGTATTTAAACCTAAAGGAAAAAGGGGGTGTACCACAATCTTGTTACACGCGGTATACAACCACATCTACCTGTCCCTGTGTTGTACTCACCCGAAGTACTCTTTGATAGTGTTGAATTAAGGCGAGTACACTAAACACGTTTTGCGTTTCCCTTTCGCGGCAAAATAAATCAAGTAATGCATTTAATACTCATCATCACGCTTATCCGCGTTTTTGCTTAGTTATATTTTTAGTGAATCTTATTTTCAATGAATTTATTGATTGTAACGGAAACTGTATTGATTAAACTGATTTTTCAATTTTTGACAGTTCGAAATATCAGAGGTCAAGTCATGTTGTATGTTGCGTCTATTAATCAGTTCTATTAATTAATGAAACTTCAATTAATTATGCAGCAACAGGAGAGTGGGGTATGAGTTAATAATAATTATGAAGTTGGAAACTATTCCATCATTTATTAGTTTCACACTGTAAATCGAAACATTTTTAAAATTTCAGCAGCCTTCATGTGCGTGCTGCGAAAACTGCAAAATTTTAGTGGATACATCAAAAAATCTATTATCGGATGCATGTTTTAAGTGCGAAGTAATCAGTAATGATACCGACAGTGAGTTTGTTGATAAACCGCAGCAACATGAAGAAGTAGAAGGCAACGAAACCATTGAGGAACTTCTCATTAGTCTTGTGCAATTGAGACAAGCTTTGTGGGAAGATCGAATTGCATTAAAGAATCGTTCAAAAAATATTAAAGATGATTTGTGAATTGAAATATACAACGCCATGGGGAAAATAATTTCCATTGACGAAATTAAAAAAAAAAAATTGAGAAATCTACGAGACACCTCATTTTACTTTATTAGAATGCACTGTCTACACGATAGTTCTTGATAAGTAATGATGTAGTTATATAGTTATATATAATTCTTATTTGTTTGTTGGGTAAAAGGAGAAATATATACCTACAGGCCAAGTGGAATGGGTGCTAAAGGAAAACAGAAGGTGTAGAAACGTTTTCTGCCTTGCAATTCATGGACGATTGTATCAATCCAATAAAAAACTATTGGAAGCCTCAAGACACCACCACAGGATATGACACTTATTTTAGATTATGAAAGCAGGCCAAGTAGTTCAAGTTCTGCATGTTTTGCAAATGAAATGACTCCAACTGTTGGCAGGAAAAAAAGAAAAATTACTGGGGAGTTAATAAACAACAAAATTCTTGATGTCTTAAATACTCCTCCGCCATCAGTGCATATAAATCCAGCATCATTATATGAACGAAATGCAACATGCTTGGCCATAGCTGAAGTATTAAGTAAACTTCCGGAGAGAAAAAAGATAAAATTAGAGATTGAATTACTACGATTAGTATATGATACGTATAATCAACATATAAAGTAACAGCTGTTAATGTGTATAAATATCGAATAAATTTATTTTGATATTAGTTTACTTGCTGTATTTTACGTGTTAATTTAATAATCACTAATCAGTCATTTTGATATTAGGAAAAACGGAAAAAGCTATTTTAATGATAATGGGAATAAGCATATTTATGTTTTAAGAATGTATTTATTTGACAGTTTAACCATGATGCCACTGAAAATCAACAGCACTTTCAAACAAAAATATGCTGCCAACTTATCTCTAATAATTGAACATGCTGTTCTGGTGTAAGTATTTGTACCCAGGCGACCAACAACTTCTAAATTATTGTACCGGCCTTCAGCCCTGCATTGTCTTTCAATTAAGTTTAAATCTCTTCATGATTTATATAAGCAAGATTACAATAATATCTTCTATCTCGGGAATGTTTCTTTCTTTTGTCATTAAGAAATTATGCAAACAGATAGTGCTCATAACAACAGCTTTTACTGTTTCTAAACTTGCAATTACTGGTTTTCTGTAAATTCTTGAACGTACTGCTAACACACCGAAGGTGTTTTTCACAACCCTATGACTTCGACTTAATTTAGAATTTATAGATTTAAACGTAGAGATTAAATAACATTACTTATAAATCTATCGGTAATTGAAAATTTTCTTTTTTGAGTAATAGTCCCCTAGAATAAGGTTTCATCATGTAATGTGTAAGAGGAAAAGCTGCGTCTCCTACCAAGTAATCTGGAATCGGCTCTCCATCGTCATAATTCGAAATTTTACTTGGCAGTGAGATGTTCCAGGTACCATTTTCTAGCCTTTCTCCAATCTGGCTATGTGGGAAAATACCCCCATCACTTTGCCTTCCTTTTGCCCCAATATGAACAATCGTAAAGCAGTATGATGTATCACACACAGCCATGAATACTACACTATGAGATGCTTTGTAATTATAGAAATCGGAACCACTATGTGGTGGTGCCTAAAAAAAAAATAATAATATTTATGCATACATATATATTTTAACTCTAAAGTACATGTAAATTCTCAGTACTTACTTGGATAACAACAGGTTTACCATCGCTGGCACCAATGCAGTGGGGTAACTTTCATTGGTCCTCAAATTCTCGAGAAATTCTCAACCATTTTTCTTTGGAGGGTTTTAAAAATACGTCATTCTTCAAAACATTCCAAATTACCATACACATCTCTTTTATTATGTTAGAGGTTGTTGCTTTTTTTTCCTAGGCAAAAATCGTAAGCCATACTATCCCCAGAAACTAAAAAGCTAACAAAAAAAATATTGTATACCTATGTTGTTATTTTTTTATCACAATTTATCGTAGGGTTACAGACAGTCTTTCGGAAGGTGAAATAGGTTCTCTTGATATATTTTCTTGATTTCAGGCTTCAATTTACTGAGAAGAATATCAAATTGTTCACTAGATATTGAAAATTTTATCTTGGTCACTCAATCTCATTTCTTGTACTAGATTATGAAAATCTCCTTATTGCTTCTTTTTTAAATATATATTCCTAACCCAAAATTGCTTATGTTGCTCTTGAGCAGTAAATGTATATAGTTTTAAATATAATAATGCCAATAAAGTTCGTCTTCGCCACAGATAAGAATAATAATTAACAATATAATTCGACATATTTTCGTTATTGTATTTTCATTATTATAACCTCAAATACGTCGTGCAAATGAAATATTTATGGCTGAAAAAGAGAGTAAATAATATTTTATTGACAATGAGGAAAGATTTTCGCCGCAAAATTTTAAAAGAATGTTAATATTTTCCGCCTAAATATGCGGGGAAAATAAAGTTAAACAATTCCCGCGTTATGAAATTTAAAAGAAAATTAACCAATCATATTATCGCCTCAAAAAATAAAACCCCAAAACGGATCTGTGAGTATTCACCTTTAACGGAAAAGTTAAGTTTAATCTGTATTGTTGTTTCACGCTATATAACCTAGTTTGGAAAACCTTTTGTAAAGTTTGTTTCTGATATACGCAGTTCATTTAAATAACTGATATCTTTCTTATTGATTGGGCGTTATTTATGTCTGAAAATGAAAAATAAATAATCTTTCAAGCATTACATATTGTTTTCTGCTGAAGCTATTAAAAACAAATTACTGAACTTTTGCGGGTGATTTATCTTCCTCATATAGTGCCATTTGGATTTTAAATTACGCTTAATAAAAACCGTCTTTATATTTTTTTTAAGTCTTCTAGACTCTCTGCTATATATGGAATCGATATCAGAGCAAAACGTGAATTAATGAAATAAATCTTGAAAGTTTTATAGTAGATGATTTTTTGTGGATAGGGAGGGACGTGGGAAATGATAGATTTATTTTTTCAATTGCTTTAAGTGGATACAGAACATAAACATTCGTCAGTTAGCACATTTTTAGTAGACATTTTGTAATGCATGAGAGGTCGAAATAAATTACTAAAAATTTATTGCATATTTCTTCCAAAGTCATACAGGGATGACAAAAATGATTACTTGAATTTTGAAATTGAAATTTTTTGAATTTGAAACATCGTACACAGGTGTGTTCAAATGACAATAAATAGATCTATTTGGGATTGTGACAGCATCCCCACATTTGAATTTCTTGTAATAAATGTCATATACAATGAGTATCTATGGGGAGGCCGTAGAGGATACAGTTCAAATTTCACTTAATAACCCCACAAACTGGCCCATTTGGTATCTTTCCCCCTAAAAATTAAATAATTTAAAAAAGTATGTTAGAAAACAAGCTTTTAGTGGAATGTATTAAAAAGTAAAAATAGTACTGTGTCTTAGGCAAACAGTGGTAGTGGTTGATATTATTATAAAAATAAAAACGTGGCGAAAAAATTTTATATGAAAAATAAACCGAGGCGCATAAATAAACCGTTTAGCCTTTGTCAGGAGATAATTTTCCCAGTTATAATTAACCGACTAATATTTTTGTACATACATTCAGTAAATTTTTTCAAAAAGTAGAACAGTTTGCAAAAAACATTTAACAGGATTATCCTTTATATGTCATTTATATAAAGATTTTTTTAATATAAAGGATACATTAAAAAACGAACGTAAGTATGAATTATAAGGCATCCTCTTGGCTACGTGTGGGAATAAAATATTATACTTCTTAACTTACAGTGTAATTTACTAGAATTATTTTTTCTTCCCTAATTCTTTCCAGGCTCTTGCTGGTAAAAATAAAATCTAAAGTATTGGGTTATTTAAGCTTCTTCTTTGAACCATTAATCAATGTATCTTAGCCCTATTCGTTAAGAAAAGCAAAAGCCAATTAGTTTAATTAAACCGTTGTGAAGCTGTCGAAAGGGGCTTAAAAAATTCGTCAATCGTTATTTCACACATATTGTTAATATCCTTAGAATAAATCTTTTTCATAGAACAAGAACTATTTTAATTATTTACTTAAAGCACTATTTTACGGATAAACAACATTAGTGTATGCAAAGAGATACGAATAACTAATAGAAATATTCACTCAAAAACTTTGCATCTTATGCGTATTGAAAATAACTGACGCAGCTGCTAGTTGTCTAATTGGAAACTTAATAAAAATATTAAAAACCCTAAGTCCTTTTTAGGTCATCAGCACGTTCGTGCATTAGGTTTTGAAATCCAGTAAACTGGAAGAATATTTATGCGTCATCAGGGGTCAAATATTTTTATTTATCGACATAAAAATATTCTCTTTTAATTTTGTTCGGTAAAGGATTTATTATTAATTTAAGAAACTCATGTATTCTGAGGATACACAACACCATCTACGGGCTGGTCTCTGGCTATTAGCTTCTATCATCATCTATTAGATAGGCGCACATCCATATGACACTTCAAAAATGTCTCAAGTCAGTAAGTTTTCGGAAATTGAGGTACTAGCATTTCAAGAAAATTAAACAAACCCAAATTTACCAAAGGACCAAACAATATGCCTGCATTTATAGTAAAGGACTGTGCACACGACTTTGCCAGGCCCCTTAACAATAATTTTTAATTGGTCCCTAACATTGCAAGTATTTCCTGATGTATGTAAATACTCTCGCTTGTGTCCTTTTTATGCAAAAGACAACAAAGGGGCGAGCGTAGGTGCGTCTTTACTATGTACATACTTCGGTATGCGAAGTAAAGCAACGACAGGCGCAGTTAGTACTTGGATGGGTGACCATTCCAACGGAAACCGCGTTCTCGCCTCACACATCTTCCAGCTGCTTGTATATCAGTGTATGCGCGGAAGCTATACAACCTTAGGCGAGGGTTGTATAGGAGATATACCATCCTTCGGAGGGGATGTAAAGCCGTCGGTCCCTTGTCTATTAAATGTTAGGCAAGTAAAAGATCCCTACTCTTCTTAAGGGAAGAGGTTCGGCAAAATTCCTGGTTGGGGGTAGCTCGCCTACAGGCGTCGGTGTTAGGCCTCAGTAGCAGAAATAGGCCGACGTTAAATAAATGTATAAAAAAAAAAGACAACAAATATAATGCGAAGAATTATAGACCAATAACCTTCATCTGCAATTTTGTGAAAGTTTTTGATTTTACACTGAACATTATCTAGACACGTACAAAATCAGACTGTAACAAGTCAACATGAATCTGTACCAGGCAGATCCACTGAAACTAATCTAACTTACATAGTATGTTTTTAAAAAACTGAATAGTAACAAACAGGTTGATATCATTTACACTGATTTTTCCAAGGCGTTTGATCGTCTAGATCAAGGTATTCTGATACAAAAGCTAATTAAATTCTGATTTTCGTTGACATTATTAGATTTAATTATTTCATATTTAAAAAATAGGTGGCAATATGTGGAATACCATGGTTTCAAATGGTTCCCTAGCTAGTTTAGGTGTTCCCCAGGTGTCCGTACTGGGACCGTTACTCTTTAACAATTTTATTAACGACGTTGATTCAGATCTGGACGTACTGAGCTTATTGTACATGAAAAGATATTGTATAATTGAAGCTGAGAAAGACTACGAGAAGCTTCAGAATAATTTATATAAGAAGAATGATTGGTGTATAGTAAATCATTTATTTCTCATTGTGTCTAAGTGCACCGCATTTACATTTTGTAGAGCTTGCACTCACGCCAGTTATAATTACCATTTAATTAATCAACATTTGCAAAGATGAGATACAATTAAGGATCTTGGTATTACCTTCGACAAAAGCTTAAGTTTTAATGAACATATAAATTTAGTTATGCTCTCAGGATTAAAAAGCCTAGGATTCGTAATTATAAATGTTAGGGTTTTAATAATACAGACATAATCAAATTATTATATTTTTCCTTTGTGCGGCCAAAATTAGAATATTACTCACTAGTATGGTCCCCGGGATATGCTACATACATAAACAATATTGAGAACATACAGCGCCGTTTTATTAAGCATTTGTGTTTTTTCTAAGATGGCAATTATCTTAAAATTGGTTACTCACAAAGCATTATATTAGAAGGGTTTGACATGTCGAGTCTACAAAAATAAGAACTCTATAGTATTCCTATATAAAATTATTCACAATATCTTTTATTGTCCGTTTATTTTGGAGCAACTATGTTTTCGTATACCTCATATAGAAAGTAGAAATCGTGAAACATTTTATCTAACTACACCCAAGACTAATTTATTAAAAGTTTCACCTATACATTTCATGTGTAGAAATTATAAATCGTTGCAAAATGTGCTTGATATGTCTTCCATTTGGTGTACAAAGGTCGGAAGTCCAAATTCTTAAAAAACAGGTTTAATGTATTTCAAGGTACATTATAGTTAAAATTATATGCAAAAAAGTCCCAGAGCTTAAGTTCCTTTAAATTAACAAAATGGAATTTTTTTAAGCAGAAGTCCATTTGTGTTTGGTGTACTAAAGACGTATGTGGACATCTGCCTTTAGACCACTGAGTCGTGTGGACAACCGCCTGTTTAATTTAAAGTTTTCATTGGCATGCCGCTGTAGTTTATATGGTTAACTGTGAAAGAACAGGTGTTTATGTCCTGTGCAGAATGTTTAATAATAATAAGATATCGTCTAGAAATACAAAAATGGTAGAACTGGCTCTAAATAAACCTTATATTGACGAGGGAGAACAGGCATCGGAAGATTTAGTACTTGAAGTTATAAAATTAAGTTCCCAATTTCTGAGGTTAGGTTTTTTTAGTGGAGCCAATGCTCAGTACGAACACATCTTCTGAACACAGTCATATTTATGTTGAATCTCCGCTTACAACTGAATAAGAAAACATTCATAAGGAAATATCTCCAAGCGTAGCAGATGCTATAGTTAATAGTCCGTGTAACAATAATAATAATAATTATGATTACATTAGTTGTTATTCAAGTACTAGTAAAGCTGAAATCCCATATCTGCAATCATTAAAACATGTACATGATAATATCAGCAGCGCCAAAGCCATTGACGGTTTGTCATATTTTTTAAAGTATGATTAACTGACCGATTTTATTGATTTAGCGACATAAAATAAAATAAAATGCACTTTTAGGGGAATGCCAATAAAATCGTTTATATGATACGAGAAAGAGGAGAGCCATGCCTTTGAACCATAAGTGCCACGACGTGTCGTCTGAAGATGAAATATTTCAAGACAGTGGATCAGAATTTTGTCCGAGCGATGCATCAAGCTCTTTTGAGGAAGAGGTTACACAAAACAATTCTTCAACTAAAAGATCTTCAATTAAAAGAACTTCCATACATGTTAAACCTGGTTTTGATAAACGTGAAGTGGAGAAAGAAAGCATTATTTTCTGAAACGACTCAAGGTGGTATACAGTTTAAATCAGGTAATGTTCAGAATAACATAGAATCTGAAAACAATAGTATTCCTCAGGAATGTGAGAGAGAACATAGTCAAGTAGGGATAACTTCTGAAGATAATCAGGTTGTGAAAGTTGCAAAATCTAGGAAAAGGACTCGTAATGAAAAGGACTGGGAAAGAAATATAGTTAAAACTAAATTTCTATTGGGTCAGGAATACAAGTCAAGGTTACAGGAAAAGTTTTAGAACCACACTGTAACTGTAGAAATAAATGTTCTGATAAAATATCAGAAGAAGAGAGAAATAACATTTTTGGGAAATTTTAGAAGGTAAGCTGCGATCAAAGAAAACAGTTTATAGCAATGTCGGTAGTAAAAGAGAACATAGCTCGTGAAAGGCCAAGAAATGGTAAACAGGCTAATCGACGACAATTTATATAAATATATTTTAATTATAAATTCCTCTAAAAAAATTAAGGTCTGTAGGATTATATTTTTAAATACATATTCGATAACAGAAAAATTTGTTCAAAACTGTGTCAAAAACATCCAGCTAAATGAGTCCGGCCTAACAAGTCCTGATAAACGACATAATACCCTCCATCAAATAAAATAACGAAGAAAGAATGAAGTATGTAAAAGACCATATTGAATATTTTCCAGTGTGCGAGAGTCATTATCGCAGAGATAATACTGAAAGAAATTATCTAGAATGCAATCTAAATATTAAACTTATGTATAACCTGTATACAGAGAAATGCATTAAAACTGGTAACAATCGTGTTAAAGAGAGTTATTATAGATACATTCAAAATTACAGAAACCGACACTTGACGATTGTGATTAATTTGAAAAACTATTAAAAGACGCTCAAAGTTAAACGAAAAAAGAGGTTGTCATTAAAGAAAGAAACGCACACCATATGGAAACGCAAAGAAGGCACAATCTTAAAAAGGAAGAAAAAAAAGGTCTTCCTACTCCAAGATTGACAAATTGTAAATCATTTTATTTAAGAAAATTATGGACTAAACTTTACTATCATGAATTCGGCAAAGAACAATAAAGCTACATGTTTAGTATGGGATGAAAGTATTGGAGCAAGAGGAGGCAACGAAATAGCTTCCTGCTTACTAAAATGGGTAGAGGTAAACTATACGACTCAACACATGAAGACATACGATTAAATATATGGGTGGGGGCCTGATACGAAATATACATTTAGTTTTTATGTACTTTTACATACTAGATAAATTTCCGAATATAAAAGAAATAAATCATAAATGAAATCTAATAATAATAATAATAATAATAATAAATAATCTAAATAATCTACTGAAAGGCCATACGTACATGGAAGTTGATTCACATTATGTTATAGAAAGAAGGAAAAATATTCTTAAGACTATGGACATTTGTATTCCCCATGACTGGGCTCAGTTTATCAGCACTTGTGGAAAATACACAAAGGTTATGAAATGACACTGAACGATTTTAAGCAGCCTTCTTCTTTAGACAAAAAGTCAATTGGTGAATCTAAAGAAGCTGCATTTGTTCAGAAAAACAAAACTCAGATGGTGAAGGTATGCAAATTTCCAAACGTGTGCATCTTAAGTGTACCTCTGATCACATTGGCACATTGTTTTTTAAAAGAAATTTTCAGAGCGACGCTTTTAAGCAAATTCACTTACGACGGTTTTCCAGACGTCCCCTGAAAATTCCCCGGGATTTACCCGTAACCAATTTTACACTGCAGTCAGTAAAAAAGATAAGTTTAAGCATCTTATGGAACTAATGAAATGAATACCAGAGTCATGCAGATCTTTCTACGTAAACCTACCCAATGGTAACCAATTGTCAGATGATGCTAACGTGGATAGCGATGGAGAATGTTAAGAACAAAATGCAAGGCGGTTTTATTTAAAACAAAATGTTAATTTTTTAGTTTACTATGTGAACATCCGACTTTAGATTTTATAAACGTTAGGACGGATGTCCAAGAAATTTATTTTTTTTTGTTATGTGAAAGAGATATATTATTTTTGATACTCCAAAAATGTTCAGCTTCTTGATATTAATAAACTGTAAAAACTTAGTTGCGGTGTTATTTTTATGAATATAAAATAATTTAGATATTGTTTGAATAAAAACTTTAAAGTACTATTTCTCAAAACGTAATTATTGGACTTCCGACCTTTGTACACCAAATAGAAGATATTTAATAATTGTAGTCTTGCCTCAATTAAACACTTTTTATCTGTATATGGCCAGCTTAGTATTAGATAGTATTATTAGTATTTGTATCACAATTGTATTTTCTTCTGTTTTTCCTCTTATACATTTTATACATTTATGTTCATATATACATACCATTGATATACCACACACTTGATATAAATGTTTGTACTTTTAATGTATTATTAAAGTAATTTCCCCACTCTGTAACTGGTTATCTGTCGGATGGTTTTATCTAAAAATGAAATGAAATGAGATAAGACGAGATGAGGTGAGATGAGATGAGATGAGATGAGATGAGATGAGAGTAGACGAGACGAGACGAGACGAGACGAGACGAGACGAGACGAGACGAGACGAGAGGAGATGAGATGAGATGAGAAGAGAAGAGAAGAGATGAGACCAGACCAGACGAAACGAAACGAAACGAAATGCAGTGGACTGAAATGGAATGGAATGAGATGATGTCGAGTGCAGTAAAGTGAAGTGCAGTGAAGTGAAGTAAAGTGAAATGGAATGGAATAAAATACAATAAAGTCACCTAGAATTCAATATGCCCTTCAATAGGCAAAGGAAGTAAGAAAGAATATTTTAGTGATGAAATAATTCAAATAAAAATCCTACTATGAAGCTAAGGAAGGTAGTAATTTCTTATTATTCTTAATAGTCGAACAGATAAACCGCTCTGGGACACAATAAAATTTTAGTTCTATGTAATGCTGCTGCGATGTTTCATCCACAAAGGGCGTTCCACATATTCACCTCCGCTTTTCTGCTAATACTAGAAAGAAAGTTTCAAATAATAGTTACATCTGCCTATTATTATCTTTATTTATTCTCCACATACTTGGTATTTGGTATCTATCTTACAAAATAAAAAAGCTTCGCACTTGCTATACCTAAATATGTAAATATTAATATTTTATCGACATTTTACAAAGAGCGCATCATCTTAAAATATATAAGAAAACTAAATTATTATATTACAAACAACGATTTTGTACCCTGAGAAAAGTAGTCAAGCTTAAAACTAATAAAGCCATTGCCACTGAAAGCAACATGGAGCACGATCCTTCTCAACTGTGAAATTATATTAATGCTACCTGGACGAATGATGTATAAAGACACGGAATATATTGCTGCTACGACATCGCAAATGCCTTCTCTTATTACTTCAGGTCGGTGTACTTAAAACCACCAACTTCAGATATTCATGTTGATTTTTCAGATTTTAATGATAATGTGCTTTCTGTTAGTGAAGTGAGTGTTAGTGACATACTTGAAGCAAGGAAGAAGCCTAAATTAACTATGGGTCCAGATTTAGTTTCAGTACAATAAGTACTTAAAACTTTGAGAACATTATAATATGCTTATAGGCGTAGTAAACTAGAGTATGTTTGTGTTTTAAGGGCTCCATATTACACTACTCACTTCCAGTCTCTGGAGTGCATATAACGCAAATTTTGTGGATATTTATATTATACCGAATTTGATTTGTACCCTGGCAGAGACGTTTCGTACTGTGAAATGCTTAGTTTATTTGACCTCATTAGCATGGAAATGAGATGAAGGAATTGTCAGGTCACTTATTGTTACAAAATATTATATGATCAGATAGATGACAAATTTTCTTTCTCAGGTAAAATTTCATGTGCTAAGATTTTCTGCTAGAAATTGTCTTACATTTATTTATAAAGTGTCCGGTACCAATCAGCACCTGTTTTCTCCACTTATTTCTATGTGTTCTACTTATAACCACATTCAGCATAATATGAATATTTTTAATTTTTCTGTTAGTCAACTTACTTCTTATACCTTAAGAAATATCTCTTAAATGTATTTTTGTTATTCTCTACTAGTCTATTTGTTTATATTTTCCACTAATGTTAATGTTTATTATCACTTTTCATTATTGCTTAGTTATATAAAAATTTTCATTACTGTGGATCACACATCTACCGTATTAATTTTATTTGTGTACTCGATTTTATCTTTTTTTTATATTGCTAAAATGTACTATTTAGTTATACTTGTAATGTATATCCTTTATATGGACTTATGCCTGTTGGATGAATAAATCTATTATTGTTATAAATTTTTTTCACATTTTTGCTTATATGTATATGGTCGTGATCAACCAAGAAAATCGTATCTCAGTACGTCTGCTAAAGTCGCATTACTTTACATCTTCAATTTTTGTTTTTTTCCTTTAACAAACATCGTAACTGGTCTTGACCGCGCCACTATAATGGGGATTTCATATTTATGTATTTAGTTAGTAATGCGAATGTCGAAGTCGTAAAAGCAAAGTATATTCCAATTTCTCTTGTGTTATCGCAAATAAGTTTCTGTAGTTTCGTTTGTGCAGTTAACTATTGATAAATTAGAATTCGTAGTAAAAAAGAACTTTTCCTCTCAGACAGAAAACAAGAAACTATCCTCTTGCAATCGCAGTAATTTGAAATCATTTTTAATCTCGAGAAAAACCGTATACTTTAGCTGATGATAAACGAGCTCTTGTAGACATTCGAGCTATTCAGTTATATTAGGTACATTTCATTTTATAATCTCATGAAACGATAATTTATAAACCCACTCTGCTCCGGTATGAGCCATCCAAAAATATTAATGCACATATGAACAACAGAAGTTAGGTACTGTAATTGAATTTCTTGTTGGTAAAAGTTACAACCATTACAGCTGTCTAAACAGAACAACTGAAAGTTTATTTGGTAACCTAAACAATTACTTATATCGTGACCTTGACATTTAAACTGCGAGCTCGGAAGCAGAATCTTTGAATTGTTGGGGCGGACCGGCCCGTACGGCGCTTCCTTATTTTCTCTACATTTTATGTGCTAATTCGTATTCAAATTCTTAAACCATTCAAATACCAATTCGGATAAATTGTAGTAGTTGAAACGAATAAAAAGGAGACTGTTATTAATTGTTGTCATAAATTCAATTCAAAATGTGTTTACTTCTATACAGATGAGATTTTATTTATAAATAGCTGGCTGTGGCAGGCTTATGGAGGGGTGGTGGGTAATGAACTCCACAACATTTTTTCTAACGTGTCTAAGAGTTATGCCATGTTGTGCAGATACGTTGAACGGCTCTCAATTTAATTCAATTCAGTTCAACAGAACTTTATTAAAAATTATGGGAACAAGTACCTCCCTAGAACCCGTCCTGAGACCGACCGTACAACCACCATGTTAGTCACGATGGTGGATTGCAAGATCGGGCGGACTGGGTGTGGTTGGGTTAGAGAACAATTTTAAACTTAACCTAAACACCTTTTCCAAACAATAAATAGAAATATATAGATACTAACATTTCTTACGTCTAATAAAAAAGAGATTTTTCAAAACTTGAGTGCACACATTTTTTTAAAAACACTTTTCAATTTTTCACTTTTTTAATTTTGCAGCTGACGCAGACACCTCAATCCAAACGAGGGGCATTTAATCCGAAGTGGGGCATTATGCTGACTAAATTGCGTTATGTGTTTTGTTAGCGGATTACCGCCCAGCTTAAACGAGTAGAAATTTTGAGAGATCTGCTGGACGTAACCCGCTATCAGGGTTAAGTCGTTGCAATTTGCGTATAGGTCTCTGAGGGAGGTGTATCTTCCAGAATTTGATATGAGGCGCATAAATTTGTGTTCAAACACTTTTAATTTTCTCATTATCGTGGCCGGTATGCTACACCATACACACAATTTGTTATTTTGTGTGTTGAGGTACAGACTGGTGGTAGACTATCGTACAGTCTCATATACTACTTGTGCGTTATGCGAATGCGCGTACATGACTGTGTCGTCGACGTACTCGACGAGCTTCGTATCCGGGAGTCTGAAAAGTCGGAGACGTACAGGTTGTACAACTTTGGTGATAGGCACAATCCGTGCGGGACCTCTGCGAGAATGACCCGCCGTGTTGACAGTTTGTTATTCACTCGAACCTATAGGGATCTCCTGTCAAGAATGAATGAATGAACTTAATGAAGTAGATCAGAAAGTGTAGCGGTATAGTTTATAAAGTAACCTCGGGATCCAAACGGTTTGAACGTCTTCTCGATATCGAGAAACACCATGACGGTGCTCTTCACGAAGTTGTATTGTGCTTTGACGTCGTTAATTATACTAACGACCTGTTGCACCGCACTCCTGCCCCTCCTAAAGTCAAACTGGCACTCATCGTCAATGTGGAGCTCCTCGTAAACAGCATCTAATGGGGCCTATAGCTACCGACAAACTTCGCATCCTTGTTTGGCTTAAGGATGGAAACGACCACGGCGCACTTCCACTGGCTAGGCCAGTATTATAGCTACAGAATCGCGTTAACGATGTACGTCCACTGCGCAATACTTTTCCTCGGGAGATATTTGAGCAGCTTATACTCGACGCCGTCCTTCCCAGGGGCTTTATTGTTTGGTAAGAGTCCTTGCCAGTTTGTCCTACTTCTGGGGGCTTGGTCACGACTTTCAGAAATCCGTGTCTCGTCAATTGTACGTAATGACCAATGATTTCGTTAATGTCATTTTGGATGCGGTCGTGCTCTAAATTGTTCGGTATATCGGATGTTCTTGAAATGTGTGGCTAAGTCACTCATCTTTTAAGCATCTGTCATCGACGTCTGTCCGTTTGCGAGGTATAGCCTCCAGCGTATTTTTCAAGGTCCTCGTCAGTTTCCACAGTGAATTGTCTTGAGGATTTAGCGCTGCCAGTTTGTTCCCCCTTGAGGTGATTGAGAGGAGCGGATCTCCCACAGTATTTCTTTAGTGTATCCACTTTAGGATGAAATTAGCTTTTTTGTATTAAAAATAATTTTATAAAAAATTAAATTAGACAAAGGAGACATGTGATATTGTAGCTAATGTAACGTAATTTTAAACCTCAAACGTGAATTATTTCAAAACAGCAGATATTTTAATGAAAACGTAAAATACATACATAGCGATTAAATATGCAACGAAATGTCCTACTCAGCTTCTCTGGCACAACATCATTCTTTTGTTCTAGTTTTCATGATATTTTGAGACACATAGTTCCTTATCGTACCAACTACTCGTATATTTCCAGCCTCTAGACATGGACTTGTCTGAGGACTATTGGTACAGATTTTGCTTTTTAAAAAAATAAAGGAGTCCAAATGTTTCAAATCACAAGATCACTGTGGCCACTGTTATCACCAAATCGAGGATATTCTGACCTCTGACCTTTGTTCGCAGTAAACATAGGATACGTTACAAACGTTGTGAACTGTTATTCGAAAGTTGTCGGAGAAGAAAACTAAATTATTGCGTAATTCCTAACTGAATCCATATACTGAAGGGCTTCGCTATTTGGAGAAAAAATGGAAACTTCTATTAGGCATACAATGACCTGCATTATCCTAAATCAGACCAGTTAATAAAGCTTCAATTCTACCCTTTTAAAAATATGAACTCTCTACTTTATATTCATGGATATGGGTCTATATTTCATACAATTTTCCATTAAAAATTTTTTTTTTTTTTTTTCGAAAAATTAAAATATGAATAGTAACGTTATACGTGCAAAACGTTTCCATGCAGAAATGGTACTAATTAATGTCGATCAACTGCACCAAAACAGTGGAGCCAGTGATGATGGTAATACTGGTAGACTTTATTTTTCAAATGTGCTATGTAGCTGACGTTAACGAAGATAAAATAATATTACATTATTTTTCAGAAAAAATTATGTGGGGGTAAAAATTGTGAAGTTGTATTCCCTGACCTCAAAAGTGTATACTTAGACACCAGGTCAGCCGAGATATTGATAACATACCTATATTTCAAAATGGTTGGTTTCAAAATCCAAGATGGCCGGCGGAGGAGTTGGTTCCTATCAGAAATTGAAAGCTACATACCTAACTAGTACCTGGAAAATATTTGCTGCTTTTGTCCGATCAGTAAATCAATCAATCAATACAACTTTATTAACAATTAAAATTTACATCTGCCTCCCCAGAACCCACCCCGGGACCTACCGTGCAACCACCGCGTTTTTTTGCGGTAGAGTATTGCAGGGTTGGGCGGAATGGGGCTGGTTCGGCTAAAAGACAATTAAAAACAGTTAAACCCAAACACCTTCCATCGCAGATGGATTAAATTAGGTTATAAAATTAAAACATATTTAAAAACAGATTTAATAAAACTTAAAACTACACCTTTTAAAAACTCACGCACTGTCACTGATTAAATTTTGATTCTGACACAGGCACCTCAACTTATACAAGGTGCCTTCCGCGAGGTACGTTAATACTGGGCTGCGCGTGACTTCGGTTTTACAAAATTTTGGTTTTTTATGTGAAATGAGTTTAGAAAACAAAAATGCACAAAAGGATAATAAACCAACAGAACAAAAAGAAACAAACATAAAGGGAAAGGGGGGCAGCAAAGATTCAAAGATACAAAAGATATGAAATATAAGTAAAGGTAAATAGGATAAGTGGAAGTTATAGTTGTCGAAGTTTGGCTACAGAGGTTGCCGGAAGATCGGTAACGTCTGGTATGGTAGGGTGTGTTTAATCCGAAATGGAGCATTATGCTGTCTAATTTGTGTTATATTTCTTGTTAGCGGACTATCGCCCAGTTTGAAGGAATAGAATTTTTGAGAGATTTCCTGGACGTAATCCGCTATTGGAGTTATGTCGTGGCAAAGTGCGTGTAGGTCTCTGAGGGAGATGTACCTTCCAGAATTTGATATAAGGCGCATAAATTTGTGCTCGAGCACTTTTAGTTTTTTCATTGTCGTGGCAGATGTGCTGCACCACACCGGCGCCGCATATGTGAAGGATGGTCTGACCACCATTGAGTACAACAATTTTTTATTTTGTCGGTTAAGTCTGCTACCCCTGACCATGAGCGGATACAGACTCCTGGACATAGAGTAGACCGTCCGTACTGTCTCATTTACATGCGTGTTAAACGTGAGTCTCTGGTCCAGTCTGACCCCCAAGTACTTCACGCACCTTTTGGTTGGAATTTTGTTTCCCCGGATCGAAATTGGTGCTATGATTTTGTTTTCAGTGAAACGGCGCATGAAGACTATCGCCTCGGACTTCTAAGCGTTTACCCGAATCTTCCACCGGTCATAATATGCCGTGGCACGGGCCATGTGCGCCTTCAGCAGCATATTCGCTGCCTGGGCATTATGTGAATGCGCGTACATAGCTGTGTCGTCGGCATACTTGACCAGCATCGTATTGGGGAACTCTGGAAAGTCAGAGACGTACAGGTTGTACAACTTTGGTGACATGCACGATTCTTGCGGGACTCCCGTGCGAATGTCCCGTTGTGTTGAGAGTTTGTTATTCACTCGAACCTGCAGGGATCTACCCGTGAAGAACGAATGAATGAGTTTAATGAAGTAAGTTGGGAAGTTATAGTCGTGTAGTTTGTAGAGTAACCCTGAGATCCAAACGGTGTCGAACGCCTTCTCAATATCGAGGAGCACCATGATGGTGTTCTTCCCGAGGTTGTATTGCACTTTGACGTCGTTAACTATCCTAACGACTTGTTGCACCGTGCTTCTACCCTTGCTGAAGCCAAATTGGCACTCATCGTTGATGTGAAGTTCCTCCTGAACAGTGTTGAGTCTGGTTAGAACGACCTTCTCCACCAACTTGGAAATCGTCGACAGCAACGAGCCTGTAGCTGCCGGCGAACTTCGCATTCTTATTTGGCTTAAGAATGGGTACGACCACGGAGCACTTCCACTGGCTAGGCCAGTGTTGTAGCCGTATTGATTGCATTATTTAGTGTTAAGTTTGTGTTAATATGTGTTTTGTAAAGGCGCCAGTTGGCGTCTCCATAAGATGTGATTTTTTGTGTGATGTCTTCCCTTGACGTATTGTTCAACTCTAGAACGATTGGGTTATGATCGGACGTGAGTTCCTCCAGGGCCAATGAGGCCGTGGAGTTCCTCACGTCCTTGTTGACTACTATGTCAAGGGTTGTAGGTGTTGTACCGTTGTCCGGAAAACGTGTGGGATCCTCCAAATACTGCAGAATGACATTATAACTATTTACATTTACGTTCGCGTTGTTGCGATGGCAGTTCTAGTTGCGATGCCTAGCGTTAAGATCGCCTATGAGCAGACAGCGCGGGCCTGCGTTCATCAATTTCTCCAGACAACCCGCTGTGAAGCCGTTCGCTGGCCTTATTGTACTCTGCAGTGATGCTCATGCCGCCCTCCAGCGTCACACACATATTCTCTACGGTTGTCTGAATGGTGTGTGTGTGTATGTGTGTGTGTGAGTGTGTGTGTGTGTGTGTGTGTGATGGTGTGTGTGTGTGTGTGTGCTATATCGGTCTTTAATAAGCACGGCTACCCCGCCGCCTCTGTTATTGTCGGACCTATCTTTTCGGTGTACCGTATATCCTCGGACTTGCAGCTTGTCTCGTCTGGTAAGTTTCGTCTCATTTAGAAGCATAATGTCAATTTTATGCCTCAGTATAAAATTAATAAGAAAAGGAATTTTGTTACCTATACGGTGCTTTTGTCCGGTGTGTCCACGTTGACGTGAAATTCGGCGTTAAGCCGATTCTGTAATTATTATTATTATTTTCTCTTAAAATTCTTATAAAACATAATTTTGATATTTTGATAAGTGTGAATATTTATTTTGCTCTCTCATTTCATTTATATATTTAAATATTTATAAAATGATATTTTTATATAGAATGAGTTAAGGGGCGAGCGTAGGTGCGTCTTTACTATGTACATACTTCGGTATGCGATGTAAAGCAACGACAGGCGCAGTTAGTACTTGGATGGGTGACCATTCCAACGGCAACCGCGTTCTCGCCTCACACATCTTCCAGCGGCTTGTATATCAGTGTATGCGCGGAAGCTATACAACCTTAAGCGAGGGTTGTATAGGAGATATACCATCCTTCGGAGGGGATGTAAAGCCGTCGGTCCCTTGTCTATTAAATGTTAAGCAAGTAAAAGATCCCTACTCTCCTTAAGGGAAGAGGTTCGGCAAAATTCCTGGTTGGGGGTAGCTCGTCTACAGGCGTCGGTGTTAGGCCTCAGTAGCGGAAATAGGCCGACGTTAAATAAATGTATAAAAAAAAATATAGAATGAGTTAAACATAGGTACCTAGGTATCTAGATGACTCATTCTGAAATAATAATAATAATGTTATATTTATATAAAATCAAAAATTATACTGGCTTATGTAATTTCCTGAATAAATTGAATTGAATAAAACGTTTGTTTGTATTTTTTTTTTATTTCTAGCTATCTTAGAGCTTGAGTTATCGAAATCGGGCTCACTATTGCCCCACCCTGTAGAATTCCCAGTCTGGATATATTGCATTAAAAACTAATGAGGATGGTGACCTATTATTTATTATTACATATGATTAAATGTTATATTTTATTTTTAGAGAGGTTGTGAGTTGCTGAGTGGTTCAATGATACCAATCCAAGTTTCGCCATGACACTTTTCACCAAACGTTTTTCCTTGTAATAGATCAACTATTGGTCTATTTTTTATTCTGTATCGCTTGATTGTTGCTAATTGTTCCATTCAACAATTTTGAAGTTGTTTGAACTCTACAATAGCTCGGCCTCTTATTAAAACTAACGTGTTGAAGACAGTTCAACAAAGCTGTTATACACACTTAATTGCTTTTTCTTCTGTCAGAAATCTTTTAATAATTATGCTCATTTTTTAGACTTTCTAGCATCGAGGTTACTTAATTCACTTCCTAACGAATTAAAAAAATATAGTTAACATCACAAAATTTAAAAAACACTAAAAAAAATATACAATCCTAATTGGTAGACATGAAGTTTTAAACATAATCAATATAAGAATCTAAAGGTTTATATAAAAATACGTACAACATTAGCTATAATTAAGTGATGTATGTCAGTATTTTGTATGCATATGAGTATATGTTTCATATTTAAAAAAAATTCTTATTTCATGTTGTGGCTGAAGCATTTCGTTATTTATATATAATATATTTATTTATGGTGGCACAGAATAAACCTGTTAATTATCCCACTTGCAAGAATTTCTTTTGTGGGTTTTCATGTTTGTTTACATCTTATCATTTATTTTTTCTTAAGTAAGATCTTTTGTAAAAACTGTATTCTCTTCACGTAAATAAACATTATTATTATTTCTTTAGCTAGGATTGGAACCTGGAACCCCTTGATCTCAATCCTAATATGTAAGAATTGAGCCACTAAGTCATTTCAAATTCGAAATAACTGAAACGTCTAGCGTTGCCAGCATATTAATAATCATAGCTTAGACATTGATAAACCAGAATTAACTAAAGGCAAGACAAAAATAATTAAATTACAAACCTGAAAGATCTCCAACATCAAAATAGTGATTTAATATTACTGTTTAATAGTTCGACAGTATTGTATTGTAGTATATGCTACTTGACTTTGACATTTCACAGCAGCCCCCGACGTATTTATTCGTACAAGAAGGCAAACTAATATTCCTTATTATTTCATACTTTTTTGATGGCAACGTTGCGGTTCTTAAAATTTGTAATTACATTGTATACATTTAAAAACCGCTGCCCAAGGAATAACTACTACCACATCCACATTTTGTATCCAAGTCCTATACACACTAAATCCCAATGTAATATTTTACTCGCTTTAATGATAGGGTGGGGGTGGAAATGGGGGTGTTAGAGGGGGTGGCCAATGTTAAAATAATTATTAAAGGTCCTTGGTTCTCGTGCACACACTCAATCCCAATTTATTTTTTTACTCCCTTTAATAATAGGGCGGGGGTGGTAGAGGGGGTGGCTAATGTCAAAAAAGTTTTAGGGGCCCTTGATTCTCTTAAACACACCAAATCCCAATTTTATTTTTTACTCTGGTGGAGGTGGTGGCTAATGCCAAAAAAATTTTATAGTCCCTCGGTTCTCGTATGCACATTAAATCCCAATTTAATTTTTTACTCCATTTAGTGGGGGTAGCAATAGGGGTGGTAGAGGGGGTAGTTAACGCGAAAAAAATTTTGAGACATTTCGTTCTTGTATATCTACTAAATCACATTTTATCATTTTCCTTTTTCCTTTCATAATAGTGTGGGGGTGGTATTGGGGGCGATAGGGAGGGTGGCTGATGCCAAAAACAATTTTGAGACCTTGACTTTTTGTAGATGCCCTAAATTGCAATTTTATAGACTCTTAGCTGCTTGCTTTGGATATTTACCCTTATTGACCCATTTGCCCCCGAACCCCTCAACGAAATTAGATCAAAATGTAATCTAGTTCCAGATCTCGTTATAATACATAAGTTTGTCAAATTTCAAATCAATATCATAAACGGTTCCAGAGTAAACGTGCTCACAAAAAAGTTACAGACAGACCGACAGACAGACAGAACTATTTTCGCTCAAATTTAAAATCTCGATGTTTCATAACATTTTAAGCCTATTTCAACAAAAAAATTAACATTACTATACTTCCACTGGACATGGAAGTAAAATAAACATACCGCCTATCGCGTATTATCATACCACAAGTTCCATACAGATTTTTTTTAATTCACCTAAACTTATGGTAGTAATTTTTTGCTAATACCCAACACACATTTTCTTACATATACCTATGTAAATATTTTTTAATGTATTCTTGCATACTTTATTGCTTCTGTCGAACATTTTTTATTAATTACTGTCAACTAAATTAATAGAATATAAGAATAAGAAAAGCATACATGCCTTTTTTAAATTGTGTCCGCTTAACTTCGCCATTTATTTTTCATATTATATTTTACGATAAAGTTGTAAAAGTTGTAATATTTACCTGAAAAATAATAAAGACGTGTATTATTGTTATTATTAAACCCTGCTAGAAACCTTCTTAATAGAGGCCACTCTCAAATAGAAAAAGATGCACCGAATCGGATCACTAGTAGACGAGATATGAAGCCACAGGTAGTGGAGTGCGTGAGTGGGACGAACTTAAATATTTTGATAAGCAACTAGAGTACCTCCTCCTCCGTTTTCGAGGATGCTGAATACGATAGTGCTAGTAAAATTTCCCTTTGGAGTTGCGTAAACCCCCAAAAACCACCCCCAAAATGGTTTAAACGCTTATCACATATTTTGCACCGATGAAACTTAGCGTACCTCCCTTGTTTTCGAGGATGCTGAATACGGTGATGATGCTCAATATTTATTCTGACGCCCTCCATCCCCTCTAACGGCTAACGAACACCCCCAAAAGGGGTGAAAATTATTTGTTTTATATCACCGGCAAAATGTATATACTGCCCGTTTGCTAAGCAGCGGAAAAGTAATCATACTTCTCTTCATGATTATAAATGACTTTCTATGCCCTTTAACTGAAAAAATACTTACAAAAACAGGTCTATTGAATCACTGATACGTACAATCTATTTTATTAAAAAAATTGATAGAAAAATTTATATTGATGCACATAAATAAGCTTAACTAAATTGTTACAGTCGCTTTCATTAAATGAAAAATAATAGACGTTATACATAAAGATAGAACATGCTTAGACTACGTTTTTTTTTTCATTCATCCCTCATTTGCATCAGTTTACCTACGCCACTAACAAGTAGAATTACATGGTTGATATTCTTCGAAATGGACATCACAATCATCAACGTCACGGGCCTCATCAGCCGTTTCCATGTCAGAATCGCTGGTGTGAATTTCCGGTACAAAATTCATCAATATTTGGTCAATACCATTTTCAGTCTCGTTACATTCTGTTTCAGGGAGGTCATTTTTGTCTTATACTGTAGTATTTTGACAATTCTCGCCCCGACAATTTGTACAAAAAAACACTAGGTACGTGTTAAACCTAGTTTTACGCAGGTGCATCTTGTTGTACATCCAGTCTTACAAGCGTAATAATATTCTTTTCTGAAAAAATCCGGGACCAACGGTTTTTCAGAAAATTTTGGGATAAGGCCATTATTGCAATCTATCCACCCCCATTCTATAGGATCGAGCTTTCTTGATAATCTTGATGAAAAAAAAATTCACCCCTATCGGGGGTGTTTTGATAACCGTTGGAAGGGTTGGAGGTGGTCAGAAAAAAACATTCAGCAACACGACCGTGTTCAGCATCCTCGAAAACGGGCGTTTCATGCATTTTACCGGTGACATCAAAAAATAGGTTTTCATCCCTTTGGGGGGTGTTTATTAGCTAGTAGAGAGGTTGGAGGGGGTCGGAAGAAACGTTCAGTATCACCATCGTGTTCAGCATCCTCTAAAATGGTGAGAACGCTAAATTCCATCGTACTCAGTATCCTGGAAAATGGAGCGCAGGTACTCTTATCGCATGGAAAAATACTTACAATTTTCCGACTCACACACTCCACAAAAACAGATACACAGACAACATACGGTCCCTCGTTTTCATGCCTGGCATTAAAAATAGATAGATGAGCGCTTCTGAAAGCTTGTATATTACAAAACTTTCAAGTATTATAAATAATGACTTAATATAGACAATAATTATTGGTTAGGATAGCCATCATTAAACCATGGCAAATGATTACCTATAAATATGAAACATTTGTTAAATAATTCTTCTCCAGATGATCCCTTCTTGGTTGACAAAACTTATACGTGCAGGACGCTACGTCCAAGTTTTTTGTTTCTGTATTTAGTGTTTCTGAAATTCAGTGTCGGTTATGCAAAAAATGCCATTTTTTGATTTGTAACTTATATTGGTACCGAACTACTCATGTTCTTGAATGGCTTGGCTTTATTAAAACAAGTTGTTCTTTATTTGTCCAGCAAATATTGGAATAGAAAAAGAAAGGTCTAACAAACGATATGCGTTGCGTATTTATTTAAATTGTTCAGTCTAGACTATGTTGGATCCCATTGTATGGAAAATGATAGCATTAATAGATTTAAAAATAAAGCTAAAACCCTTTATAGACCATAACGTCTGTTAAATTTGGTGTTTCTTGTTTAGGTTTAGTACGTTAATTTTCGAGTATATACGATAGAAATGTCCGGTAATAGTATTAAATTGTGAAAATGTCTGCTATTCTCTAGAATTACTCCAGTAGCGGCTCATAACATCATTATTTGATTTATTTATTTCAGTATAGTTTTATTAGTGCTTAGCTACGATTACAATACGATGCAATTTTATAAGGAATGATGCAATTAAAAAAACAAAATTGTCTAGGGTTCAATCAATGTCTTAAATAACTGTCCATGCCCCTGTGCGTACCTCTCTATTTCGCAAAACATTTGATAGTGTCAAAAATTCAAAGTTCTTGAGGTCACCTTTTCTAGTTTTAATCTCACTCGTAAGCGTTCTAGTAGTCTATATTTTCAGTCATGAATATTTGCAACAAAAATTGCTCTCTCGATAAAGACTGATAAGAAAAGATCGAGAAATAATCAACATTGTAAGTTATTGTTATGGACTCGTTAAATCACAAGTTTCAAAAAATTTACATATTCATTTATTTTTTAATGCAGAAAATCCATTTCCTTAAAATATCAAACTTACTATAATTTTCATGAAAATTTGGATTTAAGGGTGCGAAAAAGTTCTGAACAATTTTTTTCTATAACTGATCTTTATATAATAATAGTATATAGGATAATATTACTATTAATTGTACCCCGTTTATATTTTGGTAACCATGATACGAGAAAAATAAAAAATGTATTATTACACATTATATTATATATCCAAAAAATTTCAGAACGAAAAATTGTAATCAAATCAAATAAAACAATTTCGTTTAATACTAGCTTTATTTTATACCCCAAGTTGGTATAAATTGGGACCCCGACATGATGTCGTTTCCAGTACAACTGCTAACCCCTTTTGGAACTGTCCAGTAACCATGATACGAGAAAAATAAAAAAAAATATTATACACATTATATTATATATCCAAAAAACTTCATAACGAAAAATTGTAATCAAATCAAATAAAACAATTTCGTTTAATACTAGCTTTATTTTATACCCCAAGTTGGTATAAATTGGTTACCCCGGCGTGATGTCGTTTCCAGTACAACTGCTAACCCCTTTTGGAACTGTCCAGTTATAAATTGATCCCCTTTTTTGGTTAATCGTAGAGGTTCCAATCCGATCGACCATTGTGTCTCAGTGGATCATCAAGTTTGAAGATAGCATCTAGTAGCGTGAGTTCATTATTTATATTCTCCCTGCATTCTTTCAACTTACTGCCAAGGAATTACTTTAGTTAAGTTACTTTAGTTTAGATCACAAGTGACTGGAAGAAATATGACGCTGTCATATCCAGTCTTCCGATGGAAGTCGTTCATATCATCTATGACGTTATGCAAAAACCACCCGAAGAATATTTATATGCTAATTTACGTTCGACTATTTTGGCTCGATTGTCTTCGAGCGAGGAAAAAAGGCTTGATGACTTGTTAACCGGTTCGCAGATGGGCGAACGTAAACCGTCCGATTTTTATCGTCACATGCTAGGTGTGGTTGGTAGCTCTAAGATGGTAAGCCAGGATTAGCCTATCAAACTCTGGCAACGTAGATTACCTTAGCCCATCTACCTAGCTCTTACAGCTTCTGGGAAAATAAAAATTGAAGACATCATTGATATTGCTGACAAAGTCTGGGAAGCTTGTCAAAACCCTGTCATGCCCCAGGTTAATAAACAGCTTTCAAACTAAAATTTATTTATTTTAATCATACCTCTAATCAGATTGCCGAAATTAAACAAACTTTGGAGATGTAAGTTTCTATGATTAAGACCAATTCTTTCTCTGGTAGAGATTCTTTTAATCACCCGTCAACTTCAGTTAGTATTGAAAGAATGCATTATTGTGCAAATTGTCAGAATCCGCCTCGATCACGAAATTCCTCTCCCAATCGCTCCTCTTATACTCCTTCAAATTCGAGAGTTTGCTATTTTCATCAGATGTTTAAGGAAAAAACACGAAAATGCACTGGTTCGTGATGTATTTATAATTCAAATTTCACTAGAGAACATAATATGTCAAATCATTTAGATCAATCAAAAAACTAATAAGCACTAGCGTTCCGACAACCAACGTTAGCTCCCTCCATAGATCTCGTCTTTTCGTCTATGGCACTACAAATGAGTCACGTTTCTTGGTAGATACTGGTGCTGATATACCAGTTATTTGAAAAAATCATTTTACAGATTGGAAAAGGAAGCCTGATCTTACCTTAACGGGAGCTAATGAATCAGAAATTTCTACGTACGGTAAAAAGTTACTAACAGTTAACTTAAGTTTACGCCGTAATTTTCCCTTTGTTATCAACATTGCTGATGTACAAATACCAATTTTAGGCGCTGATATTATTAAGCATTTTGGTTTAATGATAGATTTACGAAGTAAACATTTAATCGATAATAAAACTTCTTTATCTATTAATTGTATTATTGATCGTACGAATACTCCAGCTATTATTCCTAAACTGTTTTCAATAAATAACCAGTACACTAATTCATTATTACAATTTCCTAACTAGTTCATTGCCAGTCAAGCATACAGTTGAACATCATATCGTAACGGAAAGACATTTACCGTTTTGTCGACCTCGTAGACTTGATAACGTCAAATTAAGCGTCGCTAAAAACGAATTCAAACAGATGGTCGATTTAGGAATTTGCACACCTTCTTCTTCATCGGTTTCTTCAGTTTTGCATATGGTTGCAAGAAAGAAACCTAAAGATGAAGACCATACAGTGACTATCGGCAGTTAAATTCTGTTACAGTTCCAGATCGATATCCCCTTCCACATATACATCATTTCAATGGAAATTTATTTGAATGCACTATTTTTTGAAAGATAAATTTAATTCGGGCGTACCATCAGATATCAGTCGCAAAGAACGATATTTATAAGACTGCAATTATCACCCTTTTTGGTCTTTTTGAATTTCTTAGAATGCCTTTTGGTTTGCGGAACGCTAGTCAAACTTTTCAAAGATTCTTGAATGAAGCTTTGAAGGATCTGTCATTCATTTTCGTTTATTTGGATGGCATTTTGATAGCAGATAGGAATCATGATGAATATGTTGTTCACCTTCAAACCGTTTTTAAACGCCTTGAAGATTTTAGCATCAATATCAAACCTTCAAAATGTATTTTTGGTGTACCGTCGTTAGATTTCTTAGGACATCGCGTTTCCTCCGATGGAATTTCACCAACTACTGAGCGAATTAACGTTGCACCGCAATTTTATTCGGTTTCCACGTGATCATTCTTTTTTTAATCCCTACCCCAATCTCCGCCCCTGCGCATTTCGGGCCGAATCGGGTAATGCAGCAGAGTTCTGAATCAATTCAGGACCCCAAATACCAAGAGCCATCCGGTTGCCTGTCGAGGGCTACACCTACGCGTCATTGCTTTGAATAATACTAAAATCATGAGTTGTAATATATTTAAATATGTAGGGTGAAATAAGATTACACACCTAGCTCAAAGCTATATTGAATAAGTAACAGTAAAATAATATACATAAACATAATTTAGTCAATTGAGAACAAAATGCGTACGAAGCGGTACACGCACTAGCCAGACATATGTCACTCGCTCTCATGACATATGTCGTTACACGCTCAACTACTTATATTGCCTCATACTCTCCCCCTCTCTAATTCGTGTACGGTCCTCCGGCGAAGTACAGGACAAACTGTTGTAACTTCAGGATTCTTCTTGGGACGTCCTCTTCTCCTCTTGGGAACCAATGGAGCTGGCGCTGGTTGATCATCTGGTTCACAAAATGGAGTTAGATCAAAAACATGATATTTACCAATAATTTCGGCTGGGTTGGACATCGAACTTAACTGGTATGTCGTAGGGGTTACCAAATTTGAAACCACATATGGACCATCTCGCTTCGGCGCGAATTTTGCTGAAATTCCTTTTTTGGCATTGCTTCATTATGGGTTCTTAAAAGCACCTTTTGCCCTAATTCAAAGGTAATAGTTCGCCGTCCCTTATCAACCTGAAGTTTTCTTTTATCCTTTTCTTGAATTATCGATTCTCTGGACCGAGATAAAACATTTTCTAGGTCCCGAAGATGGAATGATAACATGGTACAAAATTATCTGATTCCAGGGTTTGTCGAAAATCATATGAAGTGTCATGTGGGGCTCTCAGCTCCTGTCCAAAAGTAAGGTGAGCTGGGGTATAACCACTAGACTTACATACTGTCGAATTTATGGCATATCTAATACTGGCAATATGTAGGTCCCAAAGATGATGCAAATTCTAAGCAAAAATTGATAACTGGGTTTTGAGTCCTGTTCTTCCGTTCAACGGGATTACTTTCTGGATGGTACAAGGGGATTAATGTACTGCTAATCCCAAAGCAATGTCACCTTCTGCATAATCGCACTAATGAATTGTACTCCATTATCGGAAATCATCTTCCTCCGCGTTCCAAATCTAAGAATGATTTCATTAATAAGGATTTTAGCGCAAGGCTCAGCGGTCGCAAACTGTAAAGGGAATAATTCTACCCATTTTGATGCCACATCTTCCACGATCAGGATCCATTTATGTCCACTTGGCGTTTCGGGCAGTGGTCCAAATAAATCTACTGATATCACTTCAAAACGTCGTGAAGGTACCGGGGTCTTCAGCAGTCCAGAAAGTTTGAGGTTTGTGGCTTTATATCTTTGACATTCCACACAATTTTTGATATAATCGGAAATATATCGACGCATACCAACGAAATAATATTTGGCTGCGATTTTCTGAAAGGTTCTATCTATTCCATAATGGCTACCAATGTCTGAGTCGTGGAATATTTTCAATATCTCTTCACGAAGGCTTGAGGGAATAGCTAATTGTGGCTCCTCATTGTCATTGTCTGGATCCCAACGGTCTAGAATACCATTTGTCATGATATATCCTCTTTCGGTCCACCCACACATCTCTAACTGGTTATCTCCTTCCAGTGCACAGATAATCTTGTTTAGACCTAGGTCATCCTTCTGCTTCTGTCTGAAATCACCTGTTCCAATTCATGGGAGCTCGATAGATACAAAACAAATTTTGCATGAAGATGAGGTATCATACTCACAAATTGGCCTTGATAACGTGTGGGCAACAACATTCATTTTCCCTGGCGTATAAATCATTTTCATATTAAGGCTTGGATACGTATCGCCCATCTGGCAATTCGACCTGAAGGTATCTTTATCGAGAACAACCATTCTAATGGTTGGTAATCCGTAGCGATAGTCACTTCTGCACCTTCTAGATATGTTCTAAATTTCTCCGTAGTACCCCAAACCACCGCCAACGTTTCTCTTTCAATACAGTTGTAGTAACGTTCAGGTGCACTAAGGAGACGACTTCGCGGGAATTCAATGGGTTTTTCATTTACCCCCTCCCCCCCGCAGTAAAACAGCTCCAAGGGCAAAATCGCTGACATCTGTACGTAACATGTATGGTTTTGTAGGATCCGCTTGTGTAAGAATTGGTGCACTGATTAAAGCCTGCTTGAGTGTTTCAAATGAACGTAACTCGGTTTCACCGAAATGGAACTCGCGATTCTTCTTAAGTAAGTCTGTTAGCGGACGCGCAAAGCCTGAAAAGTACGGCGCAAATTTTCTATACCAGAAGCATGTTTGCACAAAACTTTGTACGTGTTTTTTATATATGGGCGGTTTCATGTCTTTAATCGCGGCAATTTTATCAGAGTCTGTCTGTATGCCATCGGCTGTGATAAGGTGTCCAAGATACTTTACAGAAGTACGAACAAACGAACACTTCTCACGATGCCCGCGTAAATTGCACTGTCTAAGTCTACAAAATATAACTTTCAAGTCCTTCACATGCTCCATAAAAGTTCTAGATAGTACTAAAATATCATCCGGATACGCAAAAATTAAACGATCACCCAAAGTAGCCCGAAGCCGGTCCATCATTCGAGTGAAAGTTGCGGGTGCATTTCGCAACCCGAAAGGCATCCTTGTAAAGCGAAAAGTACCAAAGTAAAACACGTTTTATCGCGATTTTCTATAGCTACAGGCACTTGCCTATAACCAGACTGAAGGTCCATGGTAATCATAAATGGTGTAGGTTTGGCTAATTGCAAAAGTTCATCTAACCTAGGCATCGAATAAGTATCTGGAACAGTTACACCATTTAAGCGCCGGCAGTCGACGCATAGACGATACGAATTGTCCTTCTTGGGTATTAGCACTACTGGACTCGCCCAATATGATTCGAATTCTTCAATGATTCCTTTGGAGACTAATCTGTCCAATTCTCGTCGTAGAAATCCTTCTTATTAAAGCACAAAGAGTACGGACGTGTAGAAATCGGCGGATGATCAGTGGTATTAATTCGATGTACAGCTAACGACGTGGGATCTCCTCCTGGCGCGAAGATATCAGCATTTCACTTAATAGCTGTTCTACCATCTGACGCTGATCATTGTTCAAATTAATGCCCTCTTCTGGGCGTAAAGGAATAGAATTAACTTCGCATATTTGAATATCTGGAGGATTACCTCGCTCTTCAACAAACTCAAAAAGATTCTGTGAATCATCACAAAAATACCACTTTCCTAGCGGACCATTCAGCACAATTTGAGCTTCTCCTATAAAGCCACACCCCAGTAGTGTGTTGTTCTGAGTTAGATGTGGCAGGACAGTAAATGTAATTGGTACTTGTCGACCACCAATAAGAGCATTCACTTCTGTTAGGAGAACATTTACACTATGATGATGTTCGCCATCTGCGTATGACAGTGTGGTAACTGAGCCTTCAAATTTATAACCTAACTCTTGTAAAATAATATACAACTTTGCAGCAGCAACAATAGCCTGAGCACCTGAATCTGCGTAGCCTGCACCATTAACGCTACCTATTGTGATAGGAAGTAGTGGCCTATTACCAGTGTTATCATTAAGAGCTGCTTGGTAAAAACTTAAAGAATTGGTTTGTAAAGTGGTAGAAGAAGAGCTTTTGTTTGACACGTAGGACACTTGGATCTAATAACTCCAAGGGCACCACACCCATAACACGCCAACTGATGTTTAGTTACAGTATTCTCTTCGGATGTATTTGTTTCTAAAGGTTTTTCCCTTTTCTTTACCTTCTTACATTCGTCCTTAGCATGACAGAAATTCTTACAGTACGCGTAACGTGGTTTCGATTTGAGGTTCGGGTCAGGATTTTTTCAACTTTCTTATGCTCCAAGTTATGTTTAAACGCGACACCAGTTTCTAGCAAAGATCGTTCCACATCACGCGCTCGCGTCAGTAAGTCTTTAAAAGTTTTTAGTTCACTTCTTAAAAGTATCTCGAATTTTACGGTTTAAAAGTCCGAATACAATATCAAGTTGTGCTTCGATAGGTAACTCATATGGTAGCCGCGACAGTAAAGCCCGCACACGGCACACCAATGATTCAGTAGATTCACCTAGACCTTGATCTCTTGAAAATATTTCTCGGAATATCAGATAAGGTGGAAGTTTCCTAGAAAATGCCTCACGAAATGCTGCCACAGCATTGTCCCAAGTATCTAATGTTTTTTTGACGCCTATCCACCACGTGCTTGCTTGGCCTTCCAAAAGCATCGAAATACCGCGTAAAGCATTCTCATCAGATACGTTACAAAAGTCAGGACATTATCTAAAAATACATCGACATCCGACGATTCACCACCATTAAAACATGCAGTACATTTAGCAAAGCTACCCACGATTTGAGAAGGTCCTCCAGAAGATGGTGTTGACGAATGTATTGTACGATTAAACTGTTCCCACGCATCTGAGTTTGTCTGTACAGCTGACTCCCTGACCGCAACTATCAACGTGTTAAACTGCTCATTAGATATTGTAATTGTTGCTGAGGTACTAGCAATTTGAGCCCCACCAACGTCCTGTTTTTTTTTGGCGACATGTTTAGTAGCAATAAAAGTCCTTTTACAAACCGTTTAAAAGTTCTACCTAAAGGTCGTTACAGTATGGCAAAACTAGAAGAAACTTTGCAGCAAAATTTCTATTTTCCGTAACAAGTCGGTAACACCGCGAAGAATCTAACGAATTCGAATGTCAACGGAAATTGTTCTGAAAGTCTCTGAGTGACAATTATTAAAAGCCTACCTTTGCTTGAAGAATGTAAATACCTTACACCTTTAATTGCAGAGTCCACAAACGATGCAACAAAATCACTAAACACGGAGTTATTAAGTAAATCTTGAGTGTCTGTTCTTTTACACACGTCACACGGGCCAAACTTTAACTTTTGTCCGGCGGCACGTTGGGCTGCCAATGTAGGGTAAAATAAGATTACACACCTAGCTCAAAACTATATTTAATAAGTAACAATAAAATAATATATATAAACATAATTTAGTCAATTCAGAACAAAACGCGTACGAGGCGGTGCACGCATTAGCCATACATATGTCACTCATTCTCATGACATATGTCGTTACAGGCTCAACTACTTGTATTGCCTCATAAATATAATTTATTTATACCCGCCTTGACAAACGCGAACGGACAGACGTCATTGACAGACGCGCAGAAAGCGAATGACTTAGCTGACCATTTCCAGACTATACATAACGCAAATATTCCCAACAATCCAGAACACGACCGCATCGAAAATGACGTACAAGAACTCATTGGTCATGACATACAATTGACGAGACGAGAATTTCTAAAGGTCATGACCAAGCTCTCGGAACTAGCACAAATTGTCAAGGACTTACCAAACAATAAAGCCCCGGGGAAGGACTGCGTCGAGTACAAGCTGCTCAAATATCTCCCGAGGAAAGGTATTGTACATTTGACATATATCGTTAACGCGATCCTGCAACTACAGCACTGGCCCAGCCAGTGGAAAGGCGCCGTGGTCATTCCCATCTTGAAGCCGAACAAGAACGCGAAGTTCGCCGGCAGCTACAGGCCCATCTCACTGCTGTCGGCGATCTCTAAGTTGGTGGAGAAGATCGTCCTGATCAGATTGAACACTGTTCAGGAGGAGCTTCACATCGACGATGAGTCTCAGTTCGGTTTCAAGAAGGGCAGGAGCACGGTGCAACAGGTCGTTAGGATAGTTAACGACGTTAAAGTGCAATACAACCTCGGGAAGAACACCACCATGGTGCTCCTCGATATTGAGAAGGCGTTCGACACCGTCTGGATCCCGGGATTACTCTACAAACTTCACAATTATAACTTCCCCACTCACCTAACAAAACTTATTCACTCGTTCCTTACGGGCAGAACCCTGCAAGTCCGGGTGAATAACAAACTCTCAACATGGCGGAACATTTGCGCGGGAGTCCCGCAAGGATCGTGCCTGTCACCGAAGTTGTACAACTTGTACGTCTCTGATTTTCCAGAGTTCCCGAATACAAAGCTGGCCAAGTACGCCGATGACACGGCCATGTACGCACATTCGCACAACGCACAAGCAGCGAACATGCTGCTGAAAGCGCACATGGCTCGTGCCATGGCTTATTACGACCAGTGGAAGATTCGGGTGAACGCTGAGAAGTCCGAGGCGATAGTCTTCACGCGTCGCTTTACTGAGAATAAAATTATTACTCCAATTTTGATCAGGGAAACAAAATTCCAACCAAAAGATGCGTGAAGTACTTGGGAGTGAGACTTGACCAAAGACTGACGTTCAATACGCACATAAATGAGACAGTACAGACGGTCTACTCCCTATCCAGGAGTCTGTATCCGCTCATGGTCAGGGGTAGCAGACTTTACAGACAGAATAAAAAACTGTTGTACACGATGGTGATCAGGCCGTCTATCACATACGCGGCGCCGGTGTGGTGCAGCATACCGGCCACGACAATGAGAAAACTTAAAGTGCTAGAACACAAATTTATGCGCCTCATTTCAAATTCTGGAAGGTACACATCCCTCAGAGACCTATATGCACGTTGCAACGACATAACCCCGATAGCGGATTACGTCCAACAGATCTCTCAAAACTTCTACTCGTTCAAACTGGACGATAGTCCGCTAACAAGACACATAACACAAATTAGACAGCATAATGCCCCATTTCGGATTAAACACTCTCTATCATACCAGACGTTACCGATCTTCCGGCAACCACTATAGCCAAATTTCAACAACTATACCTTTCTCTAACCCTATCCACCTTTTGCTAGTATTTCATACCTTTCGCTCATCTCTACTCTTTTTCCGTCCCTCTCTTCCTTTCTGTTTGTGTATTTTTGTCGCGTTTGTTTGTTTTTCTTCGTGTCTTTTTGTATATTTTTGTTTCTAAATTCATTTCACGTCACCAACCTTTTTCAGAAATCAAACCTTTTCGAAATCAAAATTTTTAAAATCAAAGTTTAGGCCAGCCTTGCGCAGCCCCGCATTGCAGTATCTCGCGGAAGGTACCTCGTTTGAGTTGTGGTGCTTGCGTCCAGATACAAATTTTAATAGTGTTTTTTGTGCGCGAGTTTTTTAAATGTAAGTGTAGTTTTAAGTTTTGTTAAGCTTGTTTTTTCAAGCATGGTTCTATGTTACTGCCTATTTTAATTTTATACTTTTGTGAAAAGGAGTTTAGGTTTAGTTGTTTTACTTGTCGTTTTCGCCGATCCAGACCAGTTCCGCCCGATCCTGCAATCCTCCACCGCGTCAACGCGGTGGTTGCACGATTGGTTCCGGAGCTGGTCCTGGAGAGGCAACTGTTTCTATGTTATTATGAATAAATATCTTTTGAATTGAATTGAAAAAATAAATATAATTAATTTAATGAATGGAAAATATTAAAGTAAATTTTGTCGAAATATTTTACGCAGTGAAAAAATTAATTGCGAGTTCTTTATATATGGCTACGTAGTGAACAGCAGCTTGATAAATGTCCAAGTATAAGAATGAATTCTTTGAAATTTATGGGACACTTAGCACCAGGATGTAAATAACGAGAATTTATATAATCCTAAAAGAATTCAAGCAGTGACTGCAAATGTGGCGATATTAACTGAGATTTGGCAGTTTAATTAGATTTCTATTTCTATATTGGAGATATTAAACATTGTTTAGTAAACCAAAAGGCACTTGTATGACAATAACTTCAAGTGGATATTTTTATAAGCACAATTATTTCCATGAGAAATTGTTTTCTTCGCCTTAGATCAGACTTTTTGCATCACAGGCATTGACTTGTCTAAATTTGCGCAGTAGGGCACGACAGTGTTTTATTTGACGGAAAGTCTAAAATTAAAAAGTTCACTAAAATTATTTGTAGAACTCTTCCTTGATAGTCCAAAGTTGTGTTAAAAATAATATTTGTAGTAAAACCAAGCTCGCATCTAAATACTTTTATTTTTAAACTATTTTAAAATAGGAGGCTGAAAGTATCATGTTTAACATTTCCGCTCTATCTCGTTCTTATAACAATGTAAACTTTAAACAAAGAAAACAGCTTACTACTTCTATCTTGATAGCTCTTGATCTAGCTTTCATATAATACGAAATGATTGATGTATAGAGCAATGTATAATTATAAAGCATAGCTTCTAATACGGGCATTTCCTTTGTTGAAGCAATGTTACTTGTTTGCGAATACTACCCTGTGTTCAGCCAAGAGCTGGGATCATCTGTCGTCGAAATGTCTCCTTCCAGCTACGAGGTGGTTGCCAAGTTCATGGCTCCTAAAACTTTATACATATATACACTTTGTGCGGAACGTTAATACGATTTGCATTCAAAGAAACTTTCAAACTATGGTTTTATGGTCAAATTTACAATGGTTATTTATTATGCAGTGATTAAGGGCTACAATTTGAAAATAATACGACACGTTTTGGTAATGTACATTTCCTGGACTTACTACAAGCAGAATAGATAATTTTACTACGGTACGAGTATTGTGTAGAAAATTACAGACAGATACGCTTTCGCAATATGACGGGAGTTGAATAGATGGAATAATTTTGTAGCTTTGATAATAAAAGATGATTCACTACCGGCAATAAACTTGTAAGAATGTATTGCTAAGGAAGAGACTAGTTAGGAAAACAGGCGTCGCAACTGTGTTATATGCGGTTTTGGAATTAAAATATTGTTATGTAAATTTGAAAAGAGATGGTTTATAACAGACTTAAAAAAAAGTTATTCGCTACTCTTCTCGTATGTATTTTTGGTATTCCGTGAATGATTTACTTTGTTTGAAAGCGGAAGCACCTTTCCGGTGGTTACATACAAGTTTGTTATATATGACTCAAGTGGAATTGGAATAAATCAATTTTTTTAGTTTGATCTGGAACATGTGGCCAATGCGCTGAGATAAAACTATTAAGGGCTACTTTTTATTTGTCTTAGGAGAATGTGAATTATTTATGCCTTGTTCAAGAAAAATCGTATTCACAGTTGGCTACATCTGAGTGTAACTTCTACTAAATATACATATACATAGTCAACTTTTAAATATATCTAAATATGAAATTTCGTTCATGTGTCCCTTGTTGTATCGTATAACTTCTAATAAAATTTACTGAACTGCTGGTAATAGTTGATAAACCAATTTCGACTTCGCTGGCATTTGATGTATTAATGCATTTCCTGTTAGTGTAGAACAGTTGATGGGCAGGCAAACTCCGGATTGCAGCTACTCGAGGGTCTCCGAAAAGTTTAATTAAATTGACTCTGGCGCGGCGGCAAACTCCAGGTCACTTTATTATCAAAAAAAATTGTTGGGGACCCCTGCGTACATGTCCCTTCTATAGAAATCTATGAGTGTAGCGTCCCACCATTCTAGAATTATGAACCTCTTGAGGGTACTTAAAAGGTTAAACATAAGCAGCAATGTTATAAGTAGCTATTTTTATTTAGTATTTATTATTGATGTCCAAATCTTACGAAATAATTTTGTCGGGTCGGTAATTTAGAGTAAACATGTTGCTAAGATTTTTGTATAAACACACAAAAATACGAAGATTAAAAGATATCGAAATTATTGATTAGAATAAAATAGACTGATGTAAGAGAGTAAGTTTGTAGCAAGCCTAGTATTCAGTTGACAATGGATGTAAGTAGATAGTGAAGGTATATCCACATAAAAATAAAGTAAATGAGATTAAAATAGCATTAAAAAACATTAGAACTGCATCTTTATAAGCAGATGTGCAAATAAAAATAATGTATAATACCAAAATAATAGAAGTACATATAAATCACTGAATTAGCAACGCGGTGGATGTGGTCATAAATACAGTAGAAGGAGGTAGAGAAGCCACTATAGTTATAATAAGTAAATGTTCTAACTACCTTCCAGATCACTTGAATGGCCCTCTTAAGCCTAGACTTGTACCAGTAATCGAGACGGGGGCCAATAGTTTATAGTGAGATCCGAACCACTTCTTGGGGGGTAATTTATAATTGAATATTACATTTCAGTACGTGTGTGTCGATTGGAAAGTTTTTTCGTCTGTAAAGATTACATTGCTCCAAAAATTTACATCATGCGCTAAAAATTCAAGCGCAAATTCTACTCGAGCTTCTTTATGTTCAGCTTTAAATAAGCATTTCTATGTTGCTGCATGACAGCGTAGCTCCGATTCTCTTACTCGCCGGCGACCAGTACTACTCAATTCAGGAAAATTCATTTCTTCAGCAGCCTGAATAACTGAGTAAAATGGATTTTCTACTAAAGCATTTATCAATTGCAAATCTTGTTGTTGAGTTGATACCCTTCGTCGCCCTGATTCAGGATTTCTACTAATCGTACCGTTTATTCTCCACTTTCTTAAAATTTTACACACTGAATTTTTGTCAATATTATAACGCAGTACAATTTGTCTCATTGACCGTCCATCTTCTGCTTTAGCAATAACTCCACATTTAACTAAATCGCTTATATGAGGCATATTAGTTTTTTGCACACTTGCAATAAATTATGACAACTAACTGACAATGTCACAAAAATTAAAGTTAGATGTACACAACCAGATTTCAGCAAAATACCGTTATAGGACATCCTATTCTTTTTTTGCTTACGACCGTACGTAACAGCCATATACGTGTTCACTGGGTAGTTACATGAGGGAAAACCAAGTTTATCGTTTTTAAGTTAATGTTATCAGAACCAATGACATTCGACTTCAAATGACGGAAAATACGATCTATCTCCTCCGTAGTACCGAATACAAAGTCAACATTAATATTCGGATGTTTGCTACTTTGATATTTCTTGGGAATATCAATATTGGTGTTCAGATTTGCCGTTAATTGAGTTGCTTCATAAATAAAAAAATCATTTACCCAATCAACATTTGTCCTTCTATTTTCATGAACATGTATTTAAAACAAAAACCGAAACGTCGAGACTTTAATAATCACAGACGCGGTTCAACCAGAGAATAAAATATTTCTCATATCGAAAATGGATGGCCATTAACTTTATTTGGAGAACAATCAGTTGAACACAAAACATTTCTTTATAAAACGTATATTTTATTTGTCATATGTACATATATTTAATACATGGATTTATTTACAAATAATATTACAAATATTGCACTCGAGGCCATTGGTAGAAAATACATTTCTATTAATTTATTTATAATTATGTCACTTAACGTAGTCTTACTATAATATGAAAAGCGATTGTTATCAACAGCATGAAACTTTACAAAATATCATATAATAGTAATTTAGCTGTAATGTAATGAATATCTCATCAAATATCAAAGGATTTATTATCAGTCGAAATATATTTCATAGTTCTTAATATAAAATTGAATTAACTGTATATACACTTGTTAACATAAATACGTTTTTTGGTAACTAACACTTTAAAAACAACATCACTTTGTTGTCTTCGTATCATTCAACTTTACTTTTTATATATATAAATAAATAACCCACAGTACAATCTAACTGACGTTAGTAAAAATCTACTAGATATAGGCATACAATTTAAAATTTTTCATTTGGTGCCGCTTTTTAAATATAAAACATTTATTTATTATTTATCACATTTTTATTTAAAAAGCTGCCTGTCACAGTTTACAACACCACACAAAAAATCGTCCCCATTTTCACCAATACTTTATAATACATTTTTACAAGGTCTCTCTAAATACACTGCGACAGCAGTCTGAAATATAACTACGTTCAAGAAATATGTCACGGGTTTCTGGGACACGCCATCATAAGTCTCTCGGTGGACCTTCGAAGGGCTGATGGTCCAGGTATAAAGATAGCCGCAGGTGCCGGTAAATGGGACATCGATTGCATTCGATGAAGGCCTCCTGGTGGTTGAACAATATCCTCAGTAATTGATCTATTTCTTGACCTCCGCTGCTGCATATTTCGGTTGGCGTTGAAATGAATTAGAGTTGTTTCCCTGGTTTTCCTATGTGGCACAGACTGTAGTGAGTCCTCGTAACTACTATAAAAATTGTACATATAGTACAGGGTAATTAGTAGAAAGAGCCAGAGAAAACGCTTTTCCGCGCACGATTTTTCTGCTTGAAAAAGTGGTATATAGCAAGTCCTTTTTGAAAAAGTCCTCCATGGGACAACATAAATGCATTTGGTGTCTCTTAGCGATAAATGATTTTTTTCTTACACTTCATTATATCGACAGAAAAGTCTTTTACTGCCATTCGTAAGCTGCACTAAACTAAAAGTATATGAGGAAAACATATAGTATACTGTTTTATTAGGAGTAAAAGTGATACTTTTGTGACGAGTCTGTAGGTTTGCGTTCATTCGTCCGGAAATTACAAACGAGTCATAAAAGTGGCTTTTACTCCGAATAAGACATTTTATTTTTTCTTCAAACGTCCATTAGCTATAATAGAAATAAGGATAAAAAATTTAGCTGTGCATTGACATTAGCAACCGAAGTAAATGTTCAAATGTGCTTTTAGGGGGCGGAATATTAAAACATAATATTTTAGTCGCAAACTCCTCTATAAAATCCTTCTTTTACTATTAGGAACGTAACCAGACTGTAACCAACAGCTACTTTCCGGGCTATGTGCCCCGCCGAGCATTGAATTACAAATTACAATTTAATTAATTTAAGTGTAATAATTGCATAATATCATCAAAACGCTAATGCTTCGATTGCAACAAACACCAGCCGAAAGACTGATCCTACTTAAAGGAGCTCTCGTGCCAGTCGTCCCACACCACTTGCAGACTGCAGTTTCGAGCTGTTGGCTCTCGTCAGTGCAAGGTAGGCATGTGACGACCGACACGAGGATCACTTAACCATTTAGTACACTTCGGTATCTTTGGAATAGCGACATGTAAAATAGTCAGCAGGCGCCATCTAGCGGTCCAGTGTCTGTTGCAATCGAAAAATAAATAGCCTGACTGGGCTTAGCGTAGTTCAAATGTGCTTTTAGAGGGCGGAATATTATAACATAATATTTTAGTCGCAAACTCCTCTATAAAATCCTTATTTTACTATACGGAACGTAACCAAACTGCAACCAACAGCTACTCTCCGGGCTATGTGCCCCGCCGAGCGCTTAATTACAAGTTACAAGCCTGGCGCATTAAGTGTAATAAATGCATATTATTATCGAAACCCTAGTGCTTCGATTGCAATTTACGTCGCATGTATTGCATTGCATTTTACATGTCACTATCCCAAAGATACCGAAATGTACTAAATGGTCAAGTGATCCTCGTGTCGGTCGTCACATACCTACCTTGCACTGACGAGAGCCAACAGCTCGAAATTGCAGTCTGCAAGTGGTGTGTGACGACTGGCACGAAAGCTCCTCTAAGTAGGATCAGTCTTTCGGCTGGTGTTTGTTGCATTCGAAGCATTAGCGTTTTGATGGTGATATGCAATTATTACACTTAACGCGCCAGGCTTGTAACTTGTAATTCAGCGCTCGGCGGAGCACATAGTCAGGAGAGTGGCTGTTGGTTGCAGTCTGGTTACGGTCCTTATAGTAAAATAAGGATTTTATAGAGGAATTTGCGACTAAAATATTATGTTTTAACCGAAGTAAAAGTTCGCTCGAGCGGAAGAAAAGTATTTTTACTTCCGTTGTTAATACGATATGAGTAAGAAATGTCATGATTTTCTGACGTTTAAAGAAAGACAAAATAATTTAATATTTGTCAAAATATTGGAAAAATCTGTACAAAATTTGACTTTTTTTTAATAATTGTATCTTATTGAAATAAATATCTTCTAATCATTTTTAATAGTATTGTTTCGTAAAGCAAGTGTAGCACATTTTGGTGCTCCGCCTTGGGCGCCAAAGTGTAATGATTTTCGAATTCCGACCTCAAGAAGTTTCTGATTTTAATTTTAAAGTAATTTAGAAAATTGTACAGTTAATTTTAATACCTGTGTACCTTAATTTACCAGGGCGCCAATAACGTAATTTAAATTAAAATTTGTGGAACTGCGCATATCCTGCTAACAATTTTCTCTTATCTCAGGAGCGAGTTCAAAATAAATAGTTTAAATGAAATAAAACCTGATACTTGATATCAATGACACAACTTTTTTAATAATGCAGTCACTTAAGCCAAAAACGGGAGTCAACCTCGGAATGAGATAATAAGCTGTAAACTTATATAAACCTTTATTTTGGCATTCTAAAAGTTGTTTCAAAAGTCTCATAAAATCTCGTGTCCGTATCTTAAGATATTCAAGGTCGAAGGTCACAAAAATTGGCTTTTCGCAAATATCTGGCTTCCTATGGTTTTAATGATATTTGCATATATTATGAAAATTGTAGAGCATAGAATTAAATAAATAAACTGTGTTATAAAAATATTTGTAGCGTATAAAAAATATTATACGCTTAACCGATTTTGAGATAAAGCGCGGAGAGGTCAATGCAAGGTCAGCCGCGAGTCCCGGAAAATAATACGTCGTTTAAAGTTAATTAATCACTAAGAAAAATCCATAATTATGAATAATTTGCATTATTAATTAATTAATACATTATATTTAATAATATTTTTCATTTATCAAATATATTCATTTAATAATACTTACTACTTCGTGTAGTTAAAAAATTGTTAAGTGAAATACTGTAAGTATATTTTAATTATATTCTAATACATCTTAATTACATTTACAGAAAGCCACTTTTACTCCTAATAAAACAATATACTATTATGACATTTCTCATTATAAGTTTCAAAAATAAGTGGTATAAGCCAATTTTCGCTAAGAATCGCAAAAAATGGCAAACATGCAATTATTTATGTTTCCACAGGGAAATTATTTTATTTGAAACGACTTCTCATATACCACCATTTGACGCAGAAATATCGCAGTAACAAAAAAGCGCTTTCTCTGGCTATTTCCGACAATTATCTTGTACTAATATAAATAATTGTGGCAGAACTTCTCTTAACCTTTTCGAAATTAAGGGACAGTGTGCCATCAACAACTATTTTTAAATACCCAGTATATTGATTACATTTTTATTTTGAACTCTAAGCTTTCCAATTTATCTTTAAATTATCAAACATGATGCTAAACTAATATCCCATCACCCCATAACCTTACATACGGTACCTACTTGCAACTCCCGTCTGAACTTTGGCTACTGGATTGCCCACACTGGCAATGTAACGCACCATCCGCTATTCCGGAGTCTTGCCCACTTGAATGTAACGAAGTGACGGATTTCTCGATGCAACCCGAACTTCTGGATCTCTCCCTGAAATGAGGTCGGCGGGTGGTCAAAGCTGGGCAACTAGACTCGTGCCGATGGGGGTATCCAGTAGGAGACTGCATCATGTCGTGAACGCCTGCGCCAGTGTAGTTGAGGTCCTCTCCGAACGTGGACGGGAACAGGCTGGCTTTCCCAAGAGCGCCTGCTGCTATTGTGTAACCCAACGGCTGAGAGAAACTCTTCTCGAGCATTCTAAGCATGCAGAAGACCAGAAAAGTTTTACTAAAGGTTATAGTGATGTGGGACATAATTTGATTGGATAAGTGTTTTACTAATTCTAATAGTACTTAGAATTATATCCGATATGGTCCACATCACTACTATGACTAAACTGAGGAGTAACTAAAACCCTGGAAATGAAAATTTGTACCATGCATACCGCCATGCATCTATTGATCTTACTTTGCATTTAATATTCATCATATTGTACTCACTGATTACCACTAAGTTATGAGCAATTTCTCTGATCATCGTAGTACTTATTATTTTTAATTTCGGTGAATAATAATATATGGGTAATATGGTTTGTATTACTTATTTTTTGATGCTAGCAAATCTAATATATTCTGTCTTCAAACGTCGACAAATTGACAAATTTCGTTAACTTAAATTGTAATTTATTTGACACTTCATTTGAGCGGCAGACAAAGTCTTTTATTGCAGCTTACAAATTCTGGGCGGCATTAAAAGCATTTGAAGGAAAAAAATATTTATTTAATTCACATTCGACGTTTGAAGAAAAAATAGCGTCTTATATGTGGAGTAAAGTAATTTTTTGTGTTTCGGCTGTTTATCCTCGAGTACAAAAAAAATCACCTTTACTCCATATAATGCAAGCAATGGGGAGGAAAAAAAGGGTCTACAACGCAAAAGGTCGTGGTCGTAAGGAAATGAAATTTGATGAGATCGTAAAATGTACCGTCCTGATCGTAACCCTGAGTTTGCGACTTTGGGGGAAGACTTTTCGCGCCGCCATCTTCTAAAGATGGCGCTCAAAATCTGTTTTGCAAATATCTCCGTTCTTATTGGTCCTAGGAAAAAAGAAAATAAATAAATTGGAGAGCATAAAATTCAAAATATGCTCTATGCATGTTTTCTGTCAGACAAACAGTTTTCAACATCTATATATATTATTATATTAAAAGCATTGACACAGTTTTCAGCATTATAAATTATTGTGTTCATAGAAATAACAAAACAAGGGTTTTCAAAATTCAATGCAACTAATTAATAAATGCAACTGTTATATTTGATGTGTACCCAGATGATGCGGATAGCAAAAACATAGCGACAGTAATATTCTTTAGGTGACGTTATTTTCGACGAAGCGATGGTTCCTATCGTGCGTCAAGAAGAGTTTTTATCTCGAGACTCGAATAAAGGACGTTTGATATCCGTACTCGCGAGTGATGTGTGCACCAGAAGATGCGGACTCTCTCATAATTCAAATAGCTATTGACATATCCTCGTCCTATTAAGCAGTGTATATTGTAGAGGAAGATTTAGATTTACTAGTTCTGTTCTTACTGCACTGGTGAACGAGCATGACAATACCTTCTTACGAAAACCTGCTCGGGGTAAAGTGAAGGAAACGATATTTTCATCGCACAGTCTACAGTTTGTAAATTCTGTATGCGAGAATATTTTGTTCCTGCATGCATTTAGCGGTTGGAATACAACGTCTGCGTTCTTTAATCAGGGAAAGATTGAATTTCTTAATATTTTTGCGGAAAACAACAAGTTGCTTGAAATGATTGAAACCTTCCAAGATCCACTTGCAGACTTCGATGCACTAGCCACTGCGGGAGAAGCATTTTTGGTAACGCTGTATAGTAGATGTTACGAAACACATACCTTGGATTCCCTGCGATATAGAAATTTCGGACGATCGGTGGTAAAAAAAACAAGGCACCTTGGTTTCACTGCTACCAACAAGAGTCGCTACGCGGCAACATTGCCTAGAGGCTTACCACCAAGTCCAGTTATGGAGTGAAATTGAAAAAAATTAAGTGGAGTATGGTTGGCGAAAAACCCAGACAAGACTCGATGCTGTGCAATACACTGAACAACCTGCTCCGGATTCCTTACTTAAAATTATTTCGTGCAAGTGGCAAAACGAGCTGTGGAAAAGCGTTGCCGCAAAATGAGTCTAAAATGTTCCTCCATTTGCTATTATTGCAATTAATGCTCCTGCGAAGACAATCCGAAGTACTTGAGGAAGGCGAGGTGAATTAGAAGCGATGAATCTCTTAGAAATAGCAGCTGAAAATGCTATTGAATGTGACTGAAAGTGAAGAAGAAGAAAATTCGGACGAAAATGCACCACCCCTTCCACAACTTTAAAATAATAATTTTGTGGATAAGGTCCACGATAGATACCACGTTAAAAAAATGCACCGTTAAGCTGTACCTCCTTGGTGGTGTGGAGACGAGTTACAAAATGAAATAATAAATACCGTATTCATTAAGAAAGTAGGCGTGTCCCTATAAAATATACTGCAGAAAACTGTGCCAATGCATTTGATAATGATAGATACTTATGTTGAAATGACTTTGCACATATCACTTAGCAGACATTTAAGGAGACAGGTGCAAAAACGCTTCACAGCTATCTTACTATTATTTGTGTGCGTTTGACGCGCTGTATCTTGAAAACTGTTAACCTGACAGGGAAAATGCATAGAGCATATTATACGTATAATTCTATGCTCTTCAATTTAATAACTTACTTTTTTCCCTAGGACCAACAGGAACGGAGATATTTGCAAAAAACTTATTTTGAGCGCCATCTTTCCAAGATGGTGTTTTAAACTTGGTGGAAATAAACTTGTTCTTTAGGAATTTTCACGAATTAAACCAAATTTTGAACGAAAACTGAACACATGGCAGTATTTCTCATGAACCTTACGAACTAGTGAAAATAATTACTATGACTAATTATTAAAAAATTGTCAAGTTTATATATACATTTGTATTTACAAAAAGTAACTGGATATTGCAAGTTGTATGCGGAACGCATATCAACGAAGGGTTACTAAAAGCTACAGGTGGAGGTTTCCTAAAAAAGATAACAGTACAATGAGACAACGTGATATGACAAAATTGTCTTAAATTATTATAAAATTAAGAAATAAAAGAAATAAGTAAATTTTCATCGCATAATAAGGTCAATCTAGATTTTGAATGAAATTTTCTGGAAAGCTTCCTTTCATTAATGAAATTAATGATTTGGATAGATGGAAAAGTTGTTTTATTGATTACTTAAGTTGCAAAAAACACACATTGAAAGCGATAAGAAATATTCCCACAAGTTGTAACCACTTTTATATTCACTTGCACAGAGAGGTCTTTTTGCTAACGGCAGCTTTTTCTTTAAGTGGCAGCAAATGGTTCGAGGGTAGACTACGAGAGGGCGCCACTTGGTTTGTATAGTGCTGTGAAATTTTGTCCAGCCAAGAAGGCAAAATTATTCTGACTGCATTGTTAAAATTTAAAACTCAGGATTAGAGCGTTATTATTTAATTAATAAGATGCGGCTGCGGTAGTCTTTGAAATTATTTAAAAAATATGAGACGATTATCAGGAATGACACATAATGTGATTTCAACAAAGAACATTTATTACACAATATTTGCAATTTACTTTTGCTTGCTGAGGGTTAAAATGTTAGAGGTATTAAGTAACAAGGGAGATGTTCTGGAGTGTTACATGGCCATGCTCTGCTTTCAAGATTCATTATATTTATAGAATTTGAAATTTTATGAGAAGCCAATCTACATTATAAATTCCCAGCTTAAATGAAATGAAATAAAAGATATCATTGACTGAAGGTAATATGGAATTTTTTAATAAGTATACCAAAATTATCAAGTTTAAATAAAAACCCTGCGCCACCACTAACATGGCTGGCTCCTCTGCGGCATGGTTTGATCTTTGCCGCTTCCGGCGATACTTCATGAAAGTAGCTACTATGATGACCCTTCACAAATTTAGTTGGTGCTTCCCATGCTAAATATGGGCCAAGCATCCAGGTTGTCACTATATGCATCAGAACATTTCTAAATGTTCAATCTTGAACTTTAAATTATCCTCCCACACAGTCAGTCCCAAACACTATGTAAATTTCAACAAAAATAAGCATAACCACAATAAAAAAACAAAAAATGAAACTCATCCCTACTCGTAGAGAGTTCTTTAAACAATTTAACCTAAAAAATGAAAAAGACAAGACAAATAATTGCTCAGGTGACAGCTATCAGGCTCCCACACAAAGAAACCATCCATGAAATCTTTTACTTACGAAAATACTTAAAATCGCAACAACGTGGTTATATTAATCCAAAAGAGGCCCTCTCCTCACGTGCACCACGAAAGAGGAAACCAAAAACAACATTTCCTCGGAAACTTGACGTTCTTTTCAGGGCTACCACCGTAAACTTAGTAATTACAAAGTTCACTGTTGATAGCTGGCCAATGCGAAGTTGTCAGGTAAAGACTTATAATAAAAGAGGAAATAAGCCCAACTGACAAAAATTTTATGAATGCAACAAACAGGCAAGTTGAAAATAAAGTAATTGTCCAGAAATTGTATCAGTTAATAATGATTTCGCTACTAGCGCCACCTTATATACAAGAAAGAATGAGTGGTTGCATACTTAGTTTCCACAACCAATTCCCACGCGAAATCAACGTGGCAATGTTAAATAAAGAAAATACATGAAAATTTGAGAAGTAGCACTTTAGAATGTTACACCGTCAGTACGTACGCAGACTATACATTTTGGTACAATTTTTAATTCCTTTAGCGAGAAATCACAATTTTTTGGAACAAATTATATGAGATGACGAATCTCGATTCCATAATAATGGAATTATAACCAAACGTAATTGTCGATAAGAAAATCCTAAGTAAATGAGACAAGCTAAATTCCAGACACGATTTGAGGTAAATATTTGACGTGTTATTGTAAATGGATTCATAGTTGGACTGTTCCTCTATGAAGGGAATTTAAATGGCGATCGCTACGTACAATTTTCAGAAAATAATTTAACATTGTTGGTAGATAATTTACCAATTTAATTAGACAATGTGATTCCATGAAGATGGTGCAGATTCACATAATAGCAATAAGTTCGTAATTACCTTCACCATACTTATCCAGGAAGATGGAATACTCAGGTGGCCCGTTAGATCTCCTGATTTGACTTACCATATTGAAAAATGATTTGTATCAAAAACTGAAGCCATTCACACATTTTAACAACTGTTTTTTGCAGAACTCAAATATCCATATCATTTTCCGAAATATTAGGCCTGGAGGTTTAAATTTGCCCTGTATAACAAATTTTAAAAAAGTTGCTGTTTTTATATTTTTATTTTTTAGCAACATAAAATATTAACAAAAACAACTTTTTTATTATAATTCTTTGAAAACACCTTATTTTTTATGTATTAGTAATAATGTAAGATCAGCTTTTTCAGACTAGCGCCCGGAAACAGCGCACGGAAATTTTTTTCCCGATCTTCAATTTTTCCCGTGCGCTGAATAAAAATATCGAATATATGGCTTGAAAATAGAAATATACAGCAAAGTAAACTAAATTTAAGAAAGTCCATATGCTACCTGATGTTTAACATGTACCTATTTTGTATTTTAATTCGTAAATGTTTGAATATTTGGATGAACTTCTGTAATATTTTTTGACGTTTTGTCAACATTGTCTGACAGATTAATTTAAAACAAGTCATCCAGGTCCAGATATGAACACGAATATCAACTTTTTACTGAGTGGTGAAATGTGAACAAAATCAAAACTGTAAGTGACGATGTTCTTTTAGTTTACTTTGTCGAAAAAACAAAGTCTATGAAGTCACCTTAGGCATAATTTGAGAGTAATCATGGAAATGCATCATATATACCAAACACTGCATTATCAGCGTTGTTTATTTTCTCTCAATTAAATTTATGCCGATAAAATGTACTCGGAAAAAATCCCAAAATTCCCGATAACATCATACAACAAACGGCACAAGTGAAGGCGAATTTATTACCAATAAAATCCAGGTCAAGATATGAACACGAATATCAAATTTTTACTGAGTGGCGAAATGTGAACAAAATCAAAACTGTAAGTGACGATATTCTTTTAGTTTACTTTGTCGAAAAAGCAAAGTCTATGAAGTCTTCCACGCTATGGAATCGATTCTCAATCCTAAAAAGTTGTTTGACCATAAAAGAAAATGGTAAAATCAACAAATATCCAAAAACTATTGCTTTCTTGAACCGTCAATCTGTAGGATATATACCGAAAAAGTCCAGAGACTTAACAGCAGAACAAGTAACCAAATTTTTATGTGAAGCTCCAGATGAACAACATCTACTAGCAAAAACAATTTTAGTGTTTGAGATCTTTGGTGCGTGTAGAAGAGATGGTTTAATACGTTTAAATTTAGATGATGTAGAATGAGCGCTTTCTTGTCGCGTTTTTACGAGATGGAAAAACTCATACATCAAGAAGTTTCACCATTACAAATGAAGGATGTACATTTGAACGCTGCACACTTTATCGTAAATATGCACCTCTACAACCTAAAAATATGAACAACGGAAGATTATTTGTTACATATCGAAACGGCAGGTGTTACGCTCAATATGTTAGATGCCATATCATCAGTGGTGTTCCGCAAATTGTTGCAAAATACCTAAAACTAGAAAATCCCAGAGAATATACCGGGCACGGACTAAGGCGTTCTTCGGCAAGTGGAAAGCGGCTATGATTTACTCACTCTGAAAAGGCACGGATGATGACGTTCTTCCAATGTAGCAGAAGTATATATAGAAGAATCCATATAAAGAAAAATTGAGGTATCATGACAACTACTTAACCCTTCTCACTGGCAAAATACAACAAGTGTATCATTCGTTCAAAAAAATCAAAATATTTGCCAAGAGTCTGCTTCAATAATTGCAGTTTCACAAAATAAAACTCCAAAAGGACTTAACCTGTGCAATAATACCAATTGCACAATAAACATAACCATTAATAATAACAATTCAAACTAAAAACATTATTAGTTGAAGCTGTTATTATTAATAGTTACTTAGTTACCTAGTCAATTTTCAATATTCTTATGCCGAATTTACAAGGATATAGTAGCTAAAGCAAGTAATTAAAAGAAGTAACTAAATTTAGCTACTTGCATCGCCTGAACACCTGCTCAAGTACTAAATTGTACTAAATCAAATTGTTTACGCGACACAAGTAACTAAATTTGCTTTAGCTGCTTTACACGTGTAAAATTCGCCTTTACTCTAGTAGTTACATGTTTTTTTATCGATATAACTTATGAAAATAAAAATGTTCAAGTTCCTTTCGTATGTCCTTTTTTGTTATATTTTGTTTTTATGTTATCGGTTTAAAAGAAGTATAATAAAAAATATCGTTGGGCTTCGCCTCACACGAGAATTTGTCACACGCGCAGGGAAATTTCCAGACTCCTAATGAAATATACTATTACAAATGAGAAATTCAATTGTGAGTAGAACCCCGTATTTTTATGTTATGGATATGATAAACATAATCGGAGATATTTGACAGAAATTGAGAAAAACATGATTTAAAAATGTATTGTGTAAAAAAAAGATTTTCCGTAGAATCAGGATCGGACAATAATATAGTATACATAGGGTTCAAATGTACATCCTTCATTGGTAATGGTGGAAACTTCTTGATGCATGAGTTTTTCCATCTCGTAAAAGCGACAAGAAATCACTCATTATCTACCGCATCGTCTAAATTTAAACATATCAAATCATCTCCTCGACACGCACCAAAGACCTCACACTAAAATTGCTTTCACTAGTAGATATTGTTCATCTGGAGCTTCACATAAAAATTTGGTTACTTCTCCTGCTGTTAAAACTGTGTACTTTTTCGGTATATATACTACAGCTTGACGCTTCAAGAAAGCAATAATCTTTTTGATGGATTTTTAGCATTCAGAATCGCCTCCATAACGTGGAGGATTTCATGGACTTTGCTTTTTCGACAAAATAAACTAAAATAGCATCGTCACTTACAGTTTTGATTTTGTTCACAGTTCGCCATTCAGTAAAAAGTTGATATTCGTGTTCATATCTTGACCTGGATTTTATTGGCAATAAATTCGCACTCGCTTGTGCCGCTTGCTCTAGAATGTTATCGGGCATTTCGAGATTTTCTTCTGAGTACATTTATTTTTATCGGCATAAATTTAATTGACAGAAAATAAACAACGTTGACAATGCAGTGTTTGGTATGTATGATGTGTTTCCATGGTTACTCTCAAATTGTTTCAAAGGTGATTTGTTTTAAATTAGCCTGTCAGATAATGCTGACAAGATGTCAAAAAATACTACAGAAGTTCATTCAAATATTCAAACACTTACGTATTAAAATACAAAATAGGTACATGTTAAACATCAGCTAGCATATTAGTCGAAGAAATAAAGCACAAAATCAGGCCAAACAAGCTCAAATTGGTGCAGTAAGATGGATCGCGATGGGATTTTTTGCATTCGATTCGTAATGCCGTCCCGAAACTTTGTGAAGATTGAATGCATTTTGAATACATAAATTATTGCAATAAAAATACTGATTTTAGAAAAGCAACGCTAAGAAGCGTTAAATAACTATTTTACAACTCGGTCAATTATTATAGAAATAAGTCCAATTTTGTTACTCGGGGGTTTTGGGGGTCGCTGAGCACGATTATGCAGTCGGCGACGGCGTCCGATACACCTGGGGCCCAGGGTGGCGTCAAACACGTCGTCTTCTGGAGTTTTGCCTCCAATTAATAAAACACGGAGCCAAAATACTTACTCGGGGGTTTTGGGGGTCGCTGAGCACGATTATGCAGTCGGCGACGGCGTCCGAGGCACCTGGGGCCCAGGGTGGGCGTCAAACTCGTCGTCTTCTGGAGTTTTGCCTCCAATTTATAAAACACGGAACTAAAATACTTACTCGGGGGGTTTTGGGGGTCGCTGAGCACGATTATGCAATCGGCGACGGCATCCGAGGCACCTGGGGCCCAGGGTTTCCATCCATACGTAGCTTCGAGCCCTGTCCGCTTTTAAATTTGGTGCCTTACATATTTCACAGTTGGTACTAGCATCCAACTTACTAACACGAAACTTCTAACCCTACCCTGGATGCGATAACCGTGGATGCGATAACGCAACATTTGAAAAGTGTTTATCTGCAGGTTCAAGGTTGGCTGTATGGAGAGGACGAAAATCTAAATCCTGTAGACTGGGGATGGGAACGCAAAGATGTGTCTTTGTTCCCATTAGGATAACGCAACCCCCTGGTCCATCCAGTATTTTACAAACAATTTTTTGCGCTTGCAAAAAGGACTGCGGTACTTCATGTGGATGCCGTAAACACGGTTTGATTTGTAGTGTAGCGTGCAAAAATTGTGCAGGTGCTAATTGCACGAATGTAAATAAATTTGCAAGTACAGAATGTGATGCTGAAAGCGATGAAGAACCCGAAAATACACTGTCTTTGTGATGTAAATTTTTTTTAAATAAATCTTTAAATTTTTGAACATAAACAATTTAAAACAATATTTTTATATGTCCTTGCTGAATACACATTCGTATTCAGCGACTCTAAAAACTCTCGAGTAAGTATTTTGGTTTGGTATTTTATAAATTAGAGGCAAAACTCCAGAAGACGACGTGCTTGATGCCCACCGTGGGCCCCAGGTGCCTCGGACGCCGTCGCCGACTGCATAATCGTGCTCAGCGACCCCCAAAACCCCCGAGTAAGTATTTTGGCTCCGTGTTTTATAAATTGGAGGCAAAACTCCAGGAGACGACGTGTTTGACGCCCACCCTGGGCCCCAGGTGCATCGGACGCCGTCGCCGACTGCATAATCGTGCTCAGCGACAACAAAAAAAACCTAGGAGTAAGTATTTTTGCTCCGTGTTTTATAAACTGGAGGCAAAACTCCAGATGACGACGTGTTTGACGCCCACCCTGGGCCCCAGGTGCATCGGACGCCATCGCCGACTACATAATCGTGCTCAGCGACCCCCAAAACCCCCGAATGACAAAATTGGACTTATTTGTATAATAATTGACCGAGTTGTAAAATAGTTATTTAATGCTTCTTAGCGTTGCTTTTCTAAAATCAGTATTTTTATTGCAATAATTTATTTATTCAAAATGCATTCAATAACTATCTTCACAAAGTTTCGGGACGGCATTACGAATCGAATGCAAAAAATCCCATCGCGATCGATCTTACTGCGCCAATTTGAGCTTGCTCAGTGCTTCATTTCTTCGACTATATAGACTTTCTTAAATATAGTTATTTCTATTTTCAATCCATATATTCGGTATTTTTATTTAGCGCACGGAAAAAATCGGAGACCGGGAAAACTTTTTCCACGCGCTGTTTCCGTGCGCTAGTCTGAAAAAGCCCATCTTGCATTATTACTAATACAGATGAATATAAGGATAGTAAAATATATTTTTCCACAACTTCTACCCACTCGATCTATTTATTTCATTAAGAAAATTCATCTTTTTACACAATCCCAAATTAGGTAAACATTTTGATAGATTAACTCCACCGGTTAATGCAATTTTATTTCATAAATGTTCAAAATTGGATCCCCCTGCATGTGTTTAAAATGCATTGTATATTTTGTAATGTCTACGTTTACCAAATTAATAATGTACATTGTGCTAAATTTGCATAAATTATTAGTTACCTTCGCTTTCTCCTCCTAATGCATATAACGCAGATAGCAGTCGCCAAAGCACCAATAAATACAACACATCCTAAAACTACCACTCCGACTTCCAATGAGGAAAGTAGTATCCTTTGGCTTCTATGGTGGTTTCTTTCAACTCGACCGCTCACCACAGCTAGAACTTTTGGACCTTCCAGGCTATTTTCAATTTCATGGTGCTTTGACTGTAAGATCCTAAACATACATAAAATTTTCTCAAAATATATATTTACAATGTTTAAGGAGACACTTACTTCTGTAATCGATCCATGTCCACAACTGTATTCAGAAGAGGATCCACAGCGTATAAATACATATCGGTACTAGAAATATATGCATTGGTTAATGTAGATATTATAAATTTTAAATCAGAATTTTAAAAAGGACAGATATTTTGCATATTTGGCAAGCAGTGAGTAAATATTTTTTATAAATGGGCAAAGAAAATGGAAAAACTAGAGGGGTAGTAAGTAAAGAAATAATACTTGATAACATGGCGTGTGATGGGGTGCGAGCGTAAATGTGTCTTTACTGCATACTGACTCCAGGTTGGGTCGGGAAAGGATTTTATTGAATAACTAACATTAAATAAATAGCCCATTAGCAGGGTGCTTTTAGATAGAAATAATTCCTGGAATTCTGAAACTATGTGATTTATAGATTTCGAGACGCTGAATATGAATTTGCAAAATGCAAAATGTGATCTCTTCCGCTAGCTCCGCCATATTTACAAAACGGAGGCAAAAACAAGTGTTTCCGAAATATCTCACTTCCGGTGCACTTTCTCGCAATAATAGTTATTACAAAAATGAAAGAGGACTCAATTTACAATAAGTTATGTCATATGCATTTTTCACCTAAAGTCGACAGTTTCAGAACAGCAGCCGAGTAAATTTTTTGAACTAGGGAAAACATATGGATTCTGTTGATACTTATGTTATCACCAATTCTTTTAATGTGGAAACACAATGCTGTTCTAGAGCCATCCGGGATAAAGAGAGTCGTCATTAGTTGTGTATCCCCTGGAGGGCTAATCCACAGTAGCTCGCTTATTCCACTTTCCTTCCTTTTGATCCCGTCGATAGTCCGGGATGGTCGATATCGTATTCAGCGACACTGAAGGATTCGGAGTCAACACCTGATGGCTCTGTGTCTCTATTCTCCAATTCAGTGGCTTCGTCCATGTTCTGGCGCAACAGATACGTTTCGACGGGTGAATCGATATCTTCCTCCTCATCGGAATCGTCCAGTACCTCGGGTACGTTTCTACAAAATTGTCAGTTGCAAAATTCTCAAATAGTTGAACATTTTAATCCGGTTTTTCTGCAACAAGACGCTGCTTTACATCCTTTCCTGCAATTGCATGATATGCATTTGACCAGCGTTTCCGGAGCAGGATCTTTAGATGTTGTGATTGGAGTGACATCTGTTTCACTCCTATTCCACCCCCATTCTTCTGCATTTTTCTGCGAGCCATACCACTACTGGATTTGGTGGTATGTCCTTAGTGAGTGTTGCCGTGCAACTGCAAAAGTCGGTGGCAAAGATGCAAGATTGACTTTGCTTTTGGTCAATGACTGCAAAAAGCACTGATAGCGATGATAGTCCAGAGAAATGTCCTTATCTTTTTGACAGTCGTATAATGTAAGAAGAAATCGTTCTCCTGCATCAGCGTTTTCGTCGGGATGAACATCTTCTCTTTTAAAAATCTGATGTGACTCGTTTAAATATTGTTGTTTTTCGATTACCGTCAGGAATTTCATCTTCCTTAATTGAAAAGAGCAGAAGTCGTGTCACAACCACAGATAGCATGAAGAAAAAGTATATTTTCCTCGATGATTCTGCGCCGTGCAGACTATGCGACAAATATAATCTTTTCGATGTTTTTTTCTCACTGGCTTCAGTAGGTACACGTTCAGATAAGCTGTACCCAAAGCTGTGAGCAGATCAACACCTTCTTCAACAATTAACATAGAATCGAATGTGGCCGACATTTCGATTGCTGTATTTACGATGAGTGTGTCCGCATCGAATTTGGTCTGAGAAACGGTCGGAATCATGGATTCATCAAACAGCACATCCGCTGTCAAATTTTTTCTAGATTTTCGGAGCCGTTCTGTAATTTTTGTGCTCCGGTCTGCTACATCTGTAGGGTAATCATCAAAAACAGTTATTGCATTTGATTCGTAATGCTGCTCCACGAACTTAATGTAGTTCCTACAAATGGACAAGAATATTTCGCATCGATTCCAAACGACTCTGTGCAGCAAAAATCCACTGTCGATGACATGAATGCCAGCTTTAAAGAGAATATTTTCCTCTGGCGAAAAAGCTTTGTATAGCGTAGACTTTTCACTCTTTCGCATTCCATTATCAGCAAACAATGACAGTGGGTACGAGGCAAGTTAGTACTGCAGGCAATATTGAAGTTTCTCGTCCGATTGTTTGTACCGCTAGGAATTTCGATCGTTTAGATCTGTTTCTACTCCATAAGGAACGCATGTATTATATGAAAAAAATATGCTTAAGTTTACTCGGCTACTGCGCCGAACTGTCAACTTTAGGTGAAAAGTGCATGTGACATAGCTTATTGTAAATTGAGTCGACTTTAATTTTTGTGATAACCATTATTGCAAAAAAGTACACCGGAAGGGAGATATTTCGTTAAACTTGTTTATGCCGCCATGTTGTCAATAGAGCGGTGCCAGCGGAAGAGATCACATTTTGCATTGTGCCGATTCTCATCCAGCACCCCGACATCTATAAATCCACCAAGATTCAGAATTCATGGAATTATTCCCATCTAAAGCCCTTTTTTTCAACCTACTTGGCTAAAAGTTCTATTCATTCATTAATATTTCAATACTCAAAATAAAGCAATATTAGGCGCTGTTAGTACTTGGACGGGTTTCCTATTTGAAGGAAAACAGTGTCCACGCTCCATCTTCTATCGGCTTGTATCGTAATATACGCAGAAGCTATGCAATCTTAGGCGAGGATTGCGTAGTGAATATACCATCCTTCGGAAGGGATGTAAAGCTGTCGGTCCCTTGTCTATTAAATGTCAGATAAGTAAAGGATCTGCATACTGCAGCTCCTCGAGCAATGAGGACATTAACAATCTCAAACGTGGTTCAACCCGAGGACCTAGTATTATATATATATATATATATATATATATATATATATATATATATATAAAGAAGAAAGAAAATATTTCAAGGTTAGGAATAATTTAAGAAAGATGGCGGAGAAAAGGTTGCCAAGGGATGAAAAATAATAAAGAAGTAAGTATACGTACAAAAGAATCAATGGAAAACTGGTTCAGGACAAGCGTATCTTGTAAGTGCTCTGGTACAAGTTGAACAAAACATATATATTTATGGGGATAGTATTTCAGAAAAACAGTTTGGGAAGTTTTTTATGAGTAATCATTGGGGGGAAAAGTGTCAGGTTAAGGTACTGGAACAATTATGCAATGAAAATTATTATGAAAGGGGGAAATTTAGGATTAGCTTATTGTATCCGCATATGAAAAAGATATTGGAAAGTTTCGGGAAACTTTACCATCACTTTTTGGGGGAATATGACGTGATATGAAAATACACATATTATGATAAATTAATAATAAAATAGTTTTAAGTTGTTTACAAAGAGTTATGAAAAGAAATATGTAATTGTTTATTTGAGAAAAGTAAAAGATAGAATTTGCTTATATTTTGAGTTTGTTGTTTAGAATATTCAAAATTAACTGTAGATGGGATAGATATGGGAAAAGATGTCAGATGACATAAAGTTTATTGTGATAAATAAATGTCATATACAAAATATGGCTATGTTAGTGATTATAAGTTGGTGGAAAACAGTTGGATATATAAAGAAGAGGAAGAAGATATTTGAAGGTTAGGAATAACTTAAGAAAGATTTGGAGGTTAGAAAAGTTTATGTTGACAGGAGTTTCAAAAAAAAGATGGAAGAGAAAAGGTTGCCAAGGGATGAAAAATAATAGCATTAGAAGAAATATCAAAATAATTTCCAATATAAAGGAAAAGGAAGCTGACGAGCTGAGGAGACAATAAAAAGTAACAAGTAAATATAATTATTATCTATGTTAAAAATAAAGGCGAAAGTCAGAGAAACACCATCGAGGTATTGCAAATAATTGTTATATACTTTGATATATTTTGTCGAAAAAAAATTGCAAAAGTTAGCAAATGATTGTTTATAGGTAGAATATGGTCACATACCCACTTGTAGTTTTGCATAACCTTTTTTTATCCCGCAAGATTTTTCCACAATCTGGCACGGCTGTAGCTGTGGTAAATAACAACTATTTGCAATATTCATCTTGGCACTCAAAAAATGCAACAAGAACTTTACGACCACATTAAAATACCGGTACTCTCTGTAATATTTGTTTGCAAATTGACTCGCTTATCTTTATAGGTTTTTAGCGTGCGTCGGCTTGTTTGATGAGAACATGCCGCTTGGCCCATGGCGATAATAATTATGTCGTAAAGTTTTTGTTCAGTTTTTTTGAGTGCCGATAATAAATGAACTCGACTATAATATACCCTACTTATTTCCACTTAGCATTCCTTATGAAAGAAAATCAACCACAAAACAAACATTAATTATTTACCTAAATTTTTTGAATAAACATTGTGCTTAATGTTTTTAATTTACATCACATGAAATATATAAAATTGAAGTAAAATCGACGGATAATTTTTCTCGCAATTACATTTATTACTTTCGAGCAAAGTAAAAATAAAGAAGTACAAGGAGCACAGGTTTCAGATCCAGACATTATTTAATAAAAGAATTGAATGTAACAGGTACTTACAACGACCGGACCAGACCACGGTGGACATTTATCTCAAATAATAAAAAGTAGTATATAAATTTGTCAAATTATTTACGGCTATGCGAATAAAAAATGAGATTTTTATACCAACTCTAATAAAATGTGTCAGTAGAGGCAGCGATATTTTATAAGGATATTTATAAGTTTTTTATGGCCATTCTACTGGGCATGGTAACATATCTCTGAATATATGTGGATGAAAAGGGTCTATACGTATTCTCATATGTCGAAAGCTGAATGATGATTGTGAAGCCTGGGGCAACTTTCTCTCACATGAAATGTTTACTCGATAAAAACGATCTTATATTTAAATACACCAAATAACCTTGTTATGAATTTGTTACGATCATTCTAAACCATTTATTATTTCAAGTAAGCACTGCGTTTAGATGTTTCCAAATAATATATTCAGAATACTCTACATATGTTTCGGCTTCTTAGGCCCTTGTATGCAGCATTACAGTTTTCGTATTTGATCTGATGTACACAAGTTTATTTATTTTTTCTTTATCATTGACCAAAATTCTTATGTGGGACTTAACATAAAATATTCAAGTACGGTGCTTTTGTAAAACATTTTGAATGCCGCTAATAGACCACAATACATAGTCCTATTTGAGTAATGTTATATACAGGGTGGACCATTAATAATAGGCCATAGTTCAAGGCTAGATTCTTTGGACCAAAATATGAGGATATAATCAAACATGCTTTAGTAAATTGTTACTGTGGAAAAGTGTCAAAGTTGCATAGAAGTAGGTGCAGGCCACATCGAAAATTTACTCTAAGTTGCAGCATATTAGTTCACAAGAAAATCAGTGAGTTTGCATAGTTGTCACTCTTTAGTTTTTACTTACGTTCTGTAATTTTTTCAATGCATATAATTTGTCCTTTTCAAATTAAGTTTGTTTTCAAAGAATTACTGAAATCTTTTGCGGCAGTTTTCTCGAAAATGGTTTTAATTATCAATTTTTATCAAGTGTACTTTTTTACGTAGAAATAATAATAATAAACGCCTTTATTAGAGAAATACAAAATGAGTCATATAGAGAGAAGTTTAGTTCAACGACTACTCTTACAATTAACTCTATAATGCACTTAAAATTAAATTTAACATTGAATTAATTTAGCATACAACAGAGAATTAGGTCGGAAACAAAGAAAGAGAAAAAAGACATAAAAAATAGTGAGAAAGTAGTGAATAGTTTGCTTAACTGTATAAACTTTGCTTGTTTGCTTCTTCAAGTACCCCATTATTATTTCCTTTACATACCTAATATTATCACTATTGATCACTCAATAATAATGCTCTTAAAACATAATATCTCAGTCGCAAACTCCTCTATCTTACTATAAGAAACCTAAAGACTGCAACCAACAGCTACTATCCGAGCTATGTGCCCCGCCGAACGCTGAATTACAAGTTACAAGCCTGACGCGTTAGGTATAATAATTGAATATTACCAACAGAATGGTAATATTCTTTCATATTATTTGGGTTTTCTACCACATGTATTATTATTCTCAAATCACCGAATCTACAAAATAATAGAATTATTGGAAAAAAGCCTCTGCGCCCGCGACGTTTACGTCAAAGTAATAGTCAGAGGTTATGTTTTGCAAATAATATAAATCGGAATAAACACAGAAATAATGTATTTTGCTGACGTTTCGGAAAGTAGTCTCTTTCCGTTTTCAAACCTTTTTTTGGAAGAACTCTTATGTTGCTGTGTATGTCAAATACACAGCTTTAAGATTCTGTTTATGTTATTTCCATACATACTTACTACTTACACAGAACACAGAATTGATGATATTTTCTTTTAGATAATGTTGAATTTGTTAAGTTCTTCTTTTAACATTGGTAGCCAGGTTGTACAAATATCTACAGAACAACTCGATACGCACTTATCTTCATTTAATAAGATTCTTGCTGATTCTTTAATTTTTCTTTTTTTGGTATCTGCTTCTTTTGTTAAAATTTCTGCCGAGTCCCACTTTATTCTATGTCCGTTTTCGCAAGCATATTCACAAATCTTTAATTTCTGAATTTTATTTTTTCTACTGCAATTCTTGTGATCATACAACTCACACTGGAAGGTCTGAATGACTCACCCACATAACATTTATCACATTCGCACGGGATATTGTAAATATAGTTTTTTGAATTCTGCTCCCTGTTTATCGGTTTTGTTTTTGTTAAAATAGATCTTAACGTGTTCCCCGTTTGAAATATCTTCCCAACATCAAATTTGTCATCTTCACGGCGTAGCTTCTCCGATAGTCCGTACACATAAGGAATTATTGCTATATAATGACGTTTAAGCTTTTGTCGTACCTGATTGTCCCTATTTTCAACATTTATGAAAACTCTATCAACAAAGGTTTCAGGATATTGATTTTGTACTAGAACCTCTTTGATAAATTTTTTCTCGTTATTTAATATTTCATTATTAGATGAAATTATTTTGGCCCTATCGTATAAACATTTTAACACCCCTTTTAATATTTATTGATTCATTTAAGTTAAAATTTAGATATCTATTAGTATGTGTTGGTTTTCTATAAACGATTGTATCAATTGTATTATTTACCGTTCTAATTAAAACATCTAAAAACGGTAGTTCATTCCTACTTTCTACTTCTAATGTGAATTTAATAGACGGTTCCTTACTATTTATATTTTCTAAAAAACTGTCTAGTAAATCGACACCATGAGGCCAAATTGCAAAGATGTCATCAACATATCTCCACCAGACAACCGGTTTGTTTATACAATTGTGATCATATGTGTTCTCAAAGTTATCCATAAACATAATATTTTTAGTCGCAAACTCCTCTATAAATCCTTATTTTACTATAAGGAACCTAACCAGACTGCAACCAACAGCTACTCTCCGGGCTATGTGCCCCGCCGAGCGCTGAATTACAAGTTACAAGCCTGGCGCATTAAGTGTAATAATTGCATATTACCATCAAAACGCTAATGCTTCGATTGCAACAAACACCAGCCGAAAGACTGATCCTACTTAAAGGAGCTCCCTTGCCAGTCGTCACACACCACTTGCAGACTGCAGTTTCGATCTGTTGGCTCTCGTCAGTGCAAGGTAGGTATGCGACGACCGACATGAGAATCCTTTGACTATAGTACATCCCGGTATTTTTACAATGGCGACATGTAAAACAGCCAGCAGGCGCCATCTAGCGGTCCAGTGTCTGTTGCAATCGAAAAATAAATAGCCTGACTTGGCTTAGCATAGTTCAAATGTGCTTTTAGAGGGCGGAATATTAAACATAATATTTTTAGTCGCAAACTCCTCTATAAATCCTTATTTTACTATTAGGAACCTAACCAGACTGCAACCAACAGCTACTCTCCGGGCTATGTGCCCCGCCGAGCGTTGAATTACAAGTTACAAGCCTGGCGCGTTAAGTGTAATAATTGCATATTACCATCAAAACGCTAATGCTTCGATTGCAACAAACACCAGCCGAAGGACTGATCATACTTAAAGGAGCTCACGTACCGGTCATCCCACACCAATTGCAGACTGCAGTTAGGATTTTATGTATGAGTATGAGTTTGCGACTAAAATATTATGTTTTAATATTCTGTCCTCTAGAAGCACATTTGAACTATGCTAAGCCCAGTCAGGCTACTTATTTTTCGATTGCAACAGACATTGGGGCGCTAGATTATTATACATGTTGCTAACCTAAGGATACCGAGATGTACCAAACAGTAGAAGAATCCTCCTGTTGGTTGTCACATGCCTACCTTGCACTGACGAGAACCAACAGCTCGAAACTGCAGTCTTTCGGCTGGTGTTTGATCAAAACCATAAAATTTTACTTTGGCACAATTAATTCATGACTGATTTTATCAAAAGCTTTCGAATAGTTCAATAAGGCCAAAGCAGTGACCATATTCCTCTGTCCCTAGCCCTAATAATATCATCTGTAACTTGATAAGGCGCAGACGCAGTACTGTGTGCAGATCTAAATCCTGACTGATATTTACTTAAAATATCATTTTTATCAATATAAGAAAATATTTGCGAGTACATTATTTTTATAAAATTTTACATAAGATTATTTAAAGTAGTCCAAGTTTTTCTAGGATTATTTTCGGAGTTGATAAAATTAATATATTTTTTCTTTCCTGTCCTTATAGCTGTTAGTGTTTAATTTCTCAAACTTTTTTTAAAAATTCCTATCATCAGGTGAGTTGGTTATTTTATATCTATACAAAGCACTGTCTCTGCGCTTCATTGGCGCCTTTAATGTATCGGTTAACTTTAGGTTTTGTGACTCTGATTTATTTAAGTGGTGCATGGTTATTAAATAGTTGTATTATGAAATCATTTAAAATTTGAATTTTGGTATTTAATTTTGGTACTTGCAGAAAAATATTATGATTAAAATTTCTAAATTATCTAAAAGTAACAAGTTTATTTTCCTTTTTAGATGTTTTTAAAGCAAGCAAATGACTCCCGTATGAGATTTCCTAGTCAAAAGTGCAACAACGTTTCTTAGAAAAAGAGAAAAACATTCATCTTCAGGTGTAGTTCATGAAGCGCCCTCCACGAGCTAGCACATTATTTTTGATTAAAAAATGTTTCCTAGCCTATTTTGGAGAATATAGGTACACAAGTAGTTGAAATATCGCAAAAAAGAAAGAAAATTAATTACAACTTTGACTTTGTATCTTTTTCCACAGCAGCAATTTACTAAAGCTTGGTTGCATCTTCATATTTTGTTCCAAAGAATCTACCATTGAACTATGACCTATTATTAATGATACACCCTGTATTTTGTATTTTAATATTAAATTCTGTATTGAAATACATAATCAGGTTAAATCTAATCGAAAAATTCCGGAAGTAGGGTGTCAGTTATAAGTGACTTCGGTATAAGTTCACAATAACTGAGAGAATAAGCGCCAAAAAAGACAAGGGGCCAATTAAAAATGTCCTCCCCTTTTAAACTTTTTGATGTCTATTAAAAGTGGAAATACCATAATATTAACTAAGTTATTGAAATTAGAGTAATAATAATCTAATCCATTTCCGCCAGAAATAAACCAGAGTTTTTATTGAAGAGAGTATGTCTAATTTATCAAAACTTTAAGGCGACTTCGAAAAGAGATACTGTTCATAGTTGAGTTATTGAGTTTGTTTAGTGACAAAAGTAACGAATTCAGAGCATCCACGTTATAACTTTTAATAAAGTTATAGGTATACACTTACTGATATAGAAACGGCAGCTAACTTCCTTAACGTAATTCTTATAAGGAAAATGAGCGAAAATCGTGTTATCTAAATCAATATTGTGCTGATATAATCATAAAATATAGATTTAATTAAGAAACGTTATTTATATCACATTTTATATAGACATAATGTGTGTCACTCTTTATATCAATAACTGCTCTTATGGTTTTTTGATTTATTCTATTAGAAAATACACTGAGATATCAAAACAGCTTGCCTGTAAATACAATAATTTCTTACCCGACTACTTTTAGGGTGTAAATTATTTCATTGTTAAATATCGGTATATTTTTCTTTTTGCTACTGCAGATTCGCAATTGCTAGATTATATTATTTATTTATTCGCCCAACAGATTTTTATAATATAATAACAGGGCAACTCAGAAATATAACATGTAAGATATACAAACACATTAATTTGAACTTACTAACTAGATTCAAAATAACAAAAAACAAAAACATAATTATGATACCATAAATGCAAGTTAACTATGGGAAACAAATAAAATACGATAATTTAGACTTAACTTGGTACTTAAATAAATGACAAATATGTTCTACATAGTAACACACTACATAAATGGATGACTTCATAAGAACATTAGTTCTAGCTGTGAAAATGTAAAATGAGATATCTTGCCTTGACGTGTGCCTAGGAACCAAAAAACTTAATTGTGATAAGAGGTCAGGACAATCAACATTGTGCTACACTAGGTTAAATAGAAATTTTATGGCAAAAACACCTCGTCTCTGTTCGAGAGTAACAAAATTAAATTTTAGTAGTAGAATATTATAATCAGTACCTCTTGCAGGGTAATATCCATCACATTTAAATGAAAGATATTTTAGAAACTTTCTTTGTACGATTTTTACCGAATTCTTATGAGTTACATAATAAGCATGCCATATTGGACTGTAGTACATTAGTTTTGACATTACATATCCATAATATAATGATTTAAAAAAATTGACATTATTAAAATTATTGCAATTTCTTATTATGAAGCCAAGCTTCAGCCAAGCGATTTAAGATCAGATACAGCAATGTTATTAATATGACCTGCGAAATATAATTTACTATCGAACTCAATACCTAGGACCCTAATAGTGTCTAATCTAGCCAAATTTACTTGAAGAATATGGTAACGAAAGTGAATGGAATCTTTCTTTCGTGAATAGGAACTATTTTACACTTAGCAGCATTTAGATCTATTATATTTGCACTAGACTACTCAATCATCTTATTTAGTTTAGTCTGAGGACTGCTACAATCATCCAGGTTTGATATGTTACAATAAATTTTAGGATCATCGGCAAAAGGTAATCTGGCATAAGTTAATTCCTCAGCTAAATCATTGTTAAAAAGTAAAAATAGTAGTGGTCACCAATTCGATGCTTGAGGAACACCTGATCTTGCAATGAAATAAGAAGATCAATATCCATTAGAACAAACGTACAGTTTACAATGGTAAAGGTAAGACTTAAGTAATAAAATAATGGAATCATTAATGCTGAACAAAGTTAATTTTTTCAGTAATAGTGGATTCTGTGAGTCGGAAAAATAGGAAAATATTTTCTAACGCAACGAAACTAGTTACCTCCCCCGTTTTCGAGGATGCTGGGCACGATGGTGGTGATATTGACTCTTTCTGAATTGACCGTCACCCCCAAACGGCCAAAAACAACCTCCAAAAGGGGTGAAACGCGAAAACACCGTCTTATATCGCGAAAACCTGCGTCACCTCCCGTTTTCGAGCATGCTGAACACGATGGCGGTGGTTTAAACTCTTTTTGAGTTGACCGTCACCCCCACCGGCCAAAAATAACCCCTAAAAGGGGTGAAACGCGAACACACCGCCTTATACCGAGAAAAATTGCGTCTACTCGAAAACGGGAGGTGGCGCAGTTTTTCGCGATATAAGACGGGGTTTTCGCGTTTCACCCCTTTTAGGGGTTGTTTTTGGCCGGTGGGGGTGACGGTCAACTCAGAAAGAGTCTATACCACCACCATCGTGTTGAGCACGCTCGAAAACGGAAGGTGACGCACTTTTTCGCGATATAAGACGGTGTTTTCGCGTTTCACCCCTTTTGGGGGTTGTTTTTGGCCGTTTGGGGGTGACGGTCAATTCAGAAAGAGTCTATACCACCACCATCGTGCTCAGCATCCTCGAAAACGGGGGGTGACGCAGTTTTTCTCAATATAAGACGGTGTTTTCGCGTTTCACCCCTTTTGCGGGTTGTTTTTGGCCGTTTGGGGGTGACAGTCAACTCAAAAAGAGTTTAAACCACCGCCATCCTGGTCAGCATCCTCGAAAACGGGGGGGTAACTAGTTTCGTTGCGTTAGAAAATATTTTCTTTTTTCGAGGTTTTTTCCGACTCACAGAAGCCACTATAAAGTTGGATGGTCTATGCGCTCAAAGGCTTTAGAAAAGTCTGTGTAAATAACGTCAACCTGACTGCCATTATCTATATTCTCAGCAATACATTTCGTAACTAAACATAGGTTAGATAGTGCAGATTTGAAATTGAGTAATAGAGATCTTTACGTATAGCAGGATATTATCCCGCAATAACATTTCAAAAGCCTTTGCAAAATTATATACTGAAATAGGTGCTAATTGCTAACCACAGATGGATCGTCAGTTTTAAAAATGGGACAGACTTTAGCCATTTCCTACACATCTGGAAATGTGGCAGCTTTTAACACTAAACCAAACAAAATGGAAAGAGGTTTGGCAAAAACATATGCACTATCCTTTACAAAAAAAGATGGTATTCCATCAGACCCAGAAGTAAATTCGTTTTTTAATTTTTTTAAGACTTTAACAACATCGTCTGGAGTGAAGGTGGACGCACCTTTTGAGGTAGGTAAAATTTCATAATTCCAAGTAGAGCCATTCGAAAAACATATGAATCACAGACAGCTGGATGGATTGACAATGATATAGACGTACAGACACAATGCCAAATCTTTGTCTCTATATGAAAAAGTAAATAGATTCGAATTTGCACTAAGATACGGATCTATTTCAAAGTTATTTTTTATTTTGGAGTAATTTCTATTTTATCTACTTCGACTGAAGTATCGAAAAAAATTTCAGTACAGTCTGATCTTACTTTCTAAACTAATCAAAACTTATTTCAGAAATCTTTAGTCAATTTTAAATTAATAGATCTTGCCTTGAGAATGTCAATAAAGTGAAAAATAAAATAATAATTCATCTTACGCGCTATTATCCACTTGATTTCTTTCATTGTGGGGCTCCAGCTTACGGACTCGAATGTCGAATCCTGTAGCATTGTACAAGGCTCTGTAAGGACATAAATTTGATATCAGTTGGATTTCATTCGGAACATCAATAATACTTACGTTGTTATATTATCCATGCTTTTTTCTACCTCGATCGGTTTCATTCCCATTACCATGACTAGCTGCTTTTGTTCGTCGAGGACATATACCTGTTGAGAGATTTTATCATCTTAATTGCAATTTACAATGAATGAACAAAGTGTATTCTGTAAGCACTCGACTTATTCTCAGGATATTTACTTAAAGAAATCGGTTACATTTCATTCAATTATACAAGGAGAATCACAAATGACTCTAATATTAAATATTTTCAACACTTTCGGCGTACTTACGAAAACATTAGCAATTGAGCTTTTTCCGTCATCAGCCCCTCTTCTGTCTGTAGCTTTAACATCGAATCCGAAAACTTTCCCTGCGTCCTTCACGAAACTGGCTATGCCTCTAACTTGTCCAGAGATTGGATCGATGGCAAATCGACGATTCGCTTCATCAGCTCTACTAAGAATTTGGTAGCGGACCTGACCATTTAATCCAAGATCGGGATCGGTAGCCTATAAATGTACGTGACATAGAAAGGTGTTAACAGAAGCTTTGCTATTTGTTAGTTTTGTGCTAGACTAATGGGTAGGGTTGGTTATATCCTTTCCTTATTAGCGATTTAAGGAAGGTAAGGGATTAAGTGTTGCTTTTGTATATAAGCTAAGTTCAAAATGTACCATTATAAGAAAAATAATATTAGCTTGACGAAGCGTGAGATGCACAATATTATTCAAAACCTGCAATAACTTTATTTTCTATTACAATAAATCAAAATATGCACGGATAACAATTTGACAATGACCGAAACGAAATTATTAATAACATTTTCAATCATGTCTTGTGTTATGTTTTGTATATTGTTTAGCATAAATTTTTTTAATCCATCTATTGCATGCAGTTTCTCTACATTAATTATGATGTTCTGAACCACAGTTAATCGCTCAAATATTTTTTGTACGACATATTATTTTTATTTTTTTGAATTTTTTTTAATACAAAAACCATTTCACGATTTAAAACTCCGTAGACGATTTAAAAGTGACAGAGTGTGTTAATACAGGTCTGAACGTGTAAAATTCTATAATTTTTTTTAATATTTAACTGTCCAATATGGTATCTATTAGTAATAAACAACACATCTCTGCAGTATTCGTTAATTTATTAGTTTAAAACAGAACACAAGGCGAAAAAAAAAATATCCAAATATTATGTACACGAAATTTTAAGGTGTTCAAAAAAGGCTGCACAAAATTAGCACGTATACGGTTTCGTTTTCTTGTTTTAAGAAAATTTTGTTACACTTATATGATGCCGAGAACAAACATCTTCAAGGCTCTTATAGCATTAAAAATTTATGCGTATTGAAGAGTACATCCGCTGTTACCAGTACCACAATTTGTAAATAAGTCGATTTCTAACATAGAATGTCAAATAGTCTGTATGCTTTTCGTTGAGAGGTGTATAGCTAGTATTTAATGGTGTCGCCGTATATCAACAACTAGGTAAAAGTCTATTTAATATCCGCGAGCAGCTGGTATTATTTTGTTATAGCAAATATAGAACTCGTGTAAAATTATACAATTTATACAATCATACAAATTATATAGTAACAGTATCGTAGTAAACATCTAATTAAATACTTGCCACTCTATATTTTGGCCAGAATAAATTCTCGAAGGTAAATTGCTAGCGGTCTTGCTAAATTGTACATTAAATTTGATTGTGTTAAATATTTATCAGAAATCAGACTATTCTCACAGCATTCTGTTTTGAAAGTTATAATGGAAACTCATAGGTGTACGTGAATGTATGTCTTTTCTAATAATTTATATTTTGTTCAAAAATTCAGAGCAATATAAAACCGACGGTGATTGTGATAAACTATAGTAAATTAAATCAGAATAGAAAAAATTTGTGTTAAGTTAAAGTAAAATCATAAGAAACTTTCCAAAAACTAAAATATCATGTATAATATGCTTCGGTCTTAATTTTCCATTTATTCAATTTAAATGAAATCAATAACTTAATATAACACCACTGAAATTAGACAACCCCCAATTCCAGAAGCCAGGGCTTGTGCGGAAGAGGGTTACACATTGAAAAAACGCGGTCATAGATCATATTAATGTAGTTAGGTTAGGTTAGGTTGAAATGTGAGTGGGTCTATACCAGACCCTCCACCGCGACCAATCGGTCTATTGTGGCTCACTCCTAATTTATATTTCAGCCAATAGGTTCAGCCTTTTAATAAAGCTGATAACCTTGTTGGGTGAGAGATTGTCCAAGTCCTCAGGCAAAAGCTGACCTTTGCCAAATAATGAGAACCGGGTTCTTTCTGCAGCGGGACAAGTGCACAGGACATGCCTTGTCGTTTGATCTTCATCTAGACACAGACGGCATTTGGTGTTTTTCATCAGTCCAAATCTGTGTAAGTGATGATTTAATCTGCAGTGCCCAGTATATAGGCCGATTAGTGCTTAGGTGTAACCTATTCAACTCTAGCAGTTCTTTTGCTCTTGATTTCAAAGGATTTGTAATGAATTCTTTCGAATGAGCTAATCCTGGTAGTTCCTGCCAGTGGTAGAGAGTCTTGCTCTCGGCCCAGTTTAGGATATTTGTTTTGGCAGTGCTTGAAGATACGCCAAGAACTGGTTCTGGTCCTATAAATATTGATGCCGCACCCTCTCTAGCTAGGCAATCGGCAATTTAATTGCCCTCCAGCCCAGAATGGCCAGGCACCCAGACCAGAGTCAATTTGTTGTTCTTACCCAATTGGATTAGAGTTTTTGGCAGTTCCACACTGTTTTAGAATTACAGCGATAGGATCCAAGAGCTTTAAGGGCTGCTTGGCTTTCTGAGAAGATTTTTATTGATCTGTGTCTAGAGCGCATTGATTCCAGCCACACAGTTCAATGGCACATATTTCAGCCTGAAAAATTGTCGCGGTATCACCCAGGCTCGAGGTTATTCTTACCTTTGGACAGCGACTATAAACTTCAGCTCCTGTTCCTTCAGGCGTTTTGGACTCATCCGTATATCAACAGATGTCTGCCTTCTGTAGGTCATCAATCAATCCATTGCGTTCCATGATGATAGCCTGCGGCATATTGTTTGCCGATTGTTGGAGTCTATATGTTGCCCACCTAGCTTCTCTCTCCAAGTAAATATGGAGAGGTGGTAAGTCAAGGAGGATTTCCAAAGCAGCTGACGGTGTGGTGCTTATAGCACCGGTTATTGCCAGGCATGCTTGTCTCTGTAAACCAGAGAGTTTGGCTTTGACCGACTGTTGTAGCCCTTTCGACCACCAAACTATGGAGCCATACGCTATTATTGGTCTAATGACCTTAACTATATCCAGTATATTTGTTGAGGACCCATACCCCAGGATTTTCCACAAATTCTACAGCATGTCCACAGGGACAGCCTTGCTTTGTGGATTACCTTTTCCAGGTGGGAATTCCAGTTGAGTGCTCTATCCAGCGTAATGCCTAGATATTTCACCTCATCCGAAAATGGAATGGTTTCACCTAGTAAGGAAGGCGGTTCTAAGTTATCCAGCTTCCTTTTCCTGGTGAAGGGTACTATTACAGTTTTGCGGGGGTTGACAGACATCTGTTCCCTCTCACACCAGATGTGCACTGTATCTAGTGCCTCTTGAAGGGTATGAGAGAGTACCTCTTCAGATTTACCTTAAACCATGATGACTAGGTCGTCTGCATATGCCAGAATCTCGACTTCCCACAGAGATAAAATGGCCAGCAGGTCATCCACAAGTAGTGACCACAGAAGGGGGGACAGAACTCCACCTTGTGGGTACCCTCTCGCGGCCCTGAAGCTGACCGTTTCCCCCTGTAAGTTTGTCGTTATGATTCTGTTTTCCAGCATAGCTCGGATCCAGTCAGCTATGGTTAGCTCGATTCCTCTAGCAGCTGCCGCTGTGTATAAGGAATCGGGCAGTGCATTATTGAATGCTCCTTCAATGTCGAGAAAAGCAGCCACTGCAATCTCTTTTTCCTTAATGTAGTAGTCTATGGTATAAATTGTATATCCAATTATGATAAACCTATTCTGTGATAATGTACCTCAAGATGTAGTTAAGTCTGATCCAAAAACAATTAAAAAATATATTACCGATCCTTCCGGGAATTAATTAGTAATGAAACCTGGGAATCTGTTTTAAGCATAAATGATGTTGAAATAGCAATTGAAAACTTCTCAAAAATTGTGTCAAATTATATAGAAAAATCCCAAAAGATGAAAACTATTACATATAAAACAAATAGAAAAATCAAACCCTGGATAACTAATGGCATCATCAACTCAATAAAGAAACGGGATAAAATGAAAAAAAACTTGTTACTAACTTTAATATAAACGATGAAAACATGTATAAGGATTACAGAAATGAATTAAACAAATTAATTAATAAATGTAAACATCAAATTAATGAAAATAAAAATAACTAAACTAAAAAGTATATAAGACTGTTTCTGAGACAGCTGATGAGACGACAACTAGATATGATAATAATTTTCAGATTATTGATGACGACAATAAACCATTCCATACTGTTAAAAATATGTGTAACTGTTCCAATGAATTTTTCACCAACATAGGTATAAATATGTAAAACAATATTAAAGCTCCTAATAATACTTTTCAAATACAATATAACTCACTATCATCAATGTTTCTTAAACCTGTAAATGATAAAGAAATTATAATGCAAATCAATTTCCTAAAAAACAATTGCGCACCTGGTCCTGACGCCGTTAACTCCAAATTAATTAAGACATTTCATTAATACTTTCTAGAGCCGTTAAAATATATTATTAATCTGATTTTTAAAACAGGTGCTGTTCCTTCCTCCACATCAATTGTTAGTCCGATTTACAAGGAGACAAAACCAAGATGACAAATTTTCGTCCTATTAGTGTCATCAACAATTTTGCGAAGATCCTTGAGAAATACTTAAAGGAAAGACTAGCTAATTTTCCGGCTAATCATAATATTCTGTCAAAAAATCAGTTTGGCTCTTCCAATGGTTTGTATACAACTGGTGCTCTTTATGAACTCGTTCCAGATAACCTTAACAGTAGCAACAAATGTCTAGTTGTTTTCCTTGACTTTCCAAAGCTATTTGACACGGTGCCACATAATTCTCTTTTAAACGTGTTAAATATTTATGGGATACGTGGCATCATGTTGGATGTTTTCAGAAGTTATCTCAGTGACAGAGAATAGAGGGTTAAAATAGAAGACACATACATCCCAGTTTACTCTATGTCCGTTTTCCCAAGCATGTTCACAAATCTTTGATTTCTGAATTTCATTCTTTCTGATGTAATTCTTGTGCTCATCCAACCTCACACTGAAAGGTCTGGATGACTCACCCACATAACATTTATTAAACCGTTTATCAGTAGGTGAGTCATCCAGACCTTTCAGTGTGAGGTAGGTTGAACACAAGAATTACATGAGAAATAATGAAATTCAGAAATCAAAGATTTGTAAACATGCTTGGGAAAACGGACATAGAATAAACTGGGACTCGGCAAAAATTTTAACAAAAGAAACATATACCAAAAAAAGAAAAATTAAAAAATCAGCAATAATCTTATTAAATGAAGATAAGTGCGTATCGAATTGTTCTGTAGATATTTGTACAACCTGGCTACCAATGTTAAAAGAAGAACTTAAAAAACTCAACATTATCTAAAAGAAAATATCATCAGTTCTATGTTCTGTGTAAGTAGTAAGTTATCTATGGAAATAACATAAACAGAATCTTAAAGCTGTGTGTTTGACATACACAGCAAAATAAGAGTTCTACCAAAAAAAGCTTTGAAAACGGAAAGAGATTACTTTCCGAAACGTCAGCAAAATACATTATTTCTGTGTTTATTCCGATATATATTATTTGCAAAACACAACCTCTGACTATTCCTTTGGCGTAAACGTCACGGGCGCAGAGGCTTTTTTCCAATAATTCTATTATTTTCTAGATTCGGTGATTTGTTTTTGGAGAGGATAATAATACATGTGGTAGAAAACCCAAATAATAGGAAAGAATATTCGTAGAATGCCACAAATAATTTTCAGACAATATCTGCAAATAGTTTAATAAAATATTATTACCTGAATAAGCTTTATTGAATAAAATCCTCAAATTTACTAAAGTTATATTTTTATTGGAAAAAACACAAATCTCTTTATATAAGATAGATGAAAAATCAATATTTTAGTATAATTAACTGTTGCATTGTTTAGAAAACCATCACAGTTTTATACATTTGTGAAAATAATTATTCATTATTAACAAATAAATTATCTTGAAATACATTGTTTTATTGGGTAAAATCAATTTTATTATAAAAAGTAAGATTTAAAATAATATCAAGGAAAACGCGACAAAAATCGAAAAAAATTACTAAGTTTGAGGGAAAAAAGTAAAAAAAAACAAAAGAATTGATTTTTTGCCTTTTTTCTATTATTTTTTAGATAGATTAGTTTTTTTTAATAAAATTTGATTCTCTACAATAAATTTCTTATTAACTATACCAGAATTTTGCTTCGTTTTCGAGAAATATTTAAAAAACTGAAGGAGTTGCGTTTTCACCCCTATCTCCAATTTGCACCCTCTAATTGAATAGCACTCCGCGGTTTTCTCATATTAAATAACCAATGGAACGATTCATGCAAAAATCCTTGAACGTCTTTATTCCTTTCTATATGACATAATCAATAGCCTATACGTACATAAAATTTAAATATTAAAAAATGTTGCTTGCAACTTCCTCATGGTTTATATCAAAATTATATTTTATTGCGAAAAGTTTCCCTGATACCTCGGTTAGTTAAAATGTTATTAGCCATTGAAACTTTGGAATAGGACAACGATGATAATTACCCAGCAATTTTCATGAGCAGAGCTGGCTGTGAACATGTACTCCATATGGCAACAAATGTTATTTCTATGACAAGGGAAAATGTTACTCAACACGTTACAGCATAACACTTAGATTACCTTGCAACGTATGTTTCGAATATCCAGGAAGTAATTCTATATTGGAAACTGTATTTCATTTTGCAGTCTACATGAATTTGGTATTAAATTGATTAGTTGTTAAATTTACTGATGATAATCTAGCTGGAAATCGTAGACAGCAGAAATAAAATAATAATACCTCGCTGTTGTTAATGGGTGTTTTTAAATTTGAAAGAAAGAAGTACCTACTAAATTAACAGCCATATGTTTCACTGAATTGAAGTGACAGTGAATATTCTTTAAATTAAAAGTATATTTTGAAAGTACAATTCAATAAGATTTTATTTCGCTATGAAAATTAATATCCACTCATTGCGGTTGTCATATATGACCACGTCAAATATACCAGGAATAGTTAAAAATAGTCTGACATTGGATATTTAACTAAGCATTATTGCCATATCATAAAAAAAATTGCTGGAGAGCCGATTAATTATGCAACAATTGCAAGTAATCAAGGCCAGATTTAACCAATTCAAGTACATTTAAATCAATTAAAGCGTCGTTATAATAGTTAACGGAAAAAATCTTGAAGAATTAAAAAATTAATGATATTTTTTATTAATATTTTTGTTAGATGTTTATTGTAACAAATAATATTGTGTGTGTGTGTGATTATGTGTGTATGTGTGTGTGTGTGTGCGCGCGCGCGCCTCAGGTTAATGACTACGGTTACAAAGACCACTCGCCAAACTTCCTTTTTTTTCTTCTTTAGATTATTCCTTGGGTACTATTGTATTAAATTTCATTGCAATGTTATTATGTATACCAGTTATACAACAAGTGACAGACATACGTGTGTATTCTCTTAACCTATAGACATATAGACTTTTTTTATTTGTTATAGTTTTTTCAAGAAAAAATTTCTATTTTTTTTTTACGTTTTTCTTTTTCCCTTTTTCCATTTTTTAAATTGTAATTGTTCTTTTCTTGCTTTTTCAACTTTTCGTTTTCTTTCAATTTTTTTTTTCGATATAAATGGGAATTGACTGTGTTACAAGTACGTCTATGGGTCCGTATAGACGATTTTATTCACAAACTGATTGGACCTCGGATGGGATGGTATAACAAAAATACCCATTTTATCAAGAATATTTTAAATCATAATAATAGGATAGTTAAATATTTTGAAACAAATAGTTTATTTGCACCCGCACAGTCTCTCATTCTACATTATAGTACAATGAAATATACCTACATAATTATATGAAACATATACAGAACAATAATATGAGATGCGATGTTATATTAAACTGGAAGTACATATACCAAATTCTAATTTTACCTGGTTAATGAATACAAATAAACAGAAAATAAACCGCAAAGGAAAGTATTATCCCTTGAACGCGGTATCACTGCTTACTAGTGATGGCAGTTAATGCTTGTAGAACTAACAGTAAATAAATAATAAGATTAGGATGCTTCCTGCATTTTGGATTAATACATATTAATAGATGGTTATGTAAGTTTTTATAGAGGTTAATAATTGCTTGGACATATTTCAGCCATTTATTGATTGATAATTATTCTTTATATCTATAAGTTGAAGAATTAGATACCGTGGTTGATCATCGATCCATTTTTTAATTTTCTTTTCAAAAAGAGAAATTGAATTTAATCTTTTTATTTCCTTGGGAAATTCATTATAAATTTTTTGTCCCAAATAGTAAAAACTTCTTTGCCCAATTGTTTTTTGAGCTCTGGGAATGGTAGTGGAATCAAATTTATACCTTGTATTATAAAGATGTTCGATAAGGTGACTACTAGATTTTATTTTATATTGATATAATAGCAGACATTTACAGAATAGTTGTCTAATATCGTATATTTTTGTAACATTTTATAAATTATTCCCTGGGTACATGCGACTTTTGTTAAATATTATACGAATTATCCATTTTTGTACAACTTCCAAGTTTTTTAAACATGATTTTGTTGCCCCTCCTCATGCGATAATTCCATATACAGGGTGTTGCATCATGAGAGGGACATAGCTTAATAGGAGGTAGAGAACATCAGTGGTAACCGGAACCTCCCATAGAAATGTCTCATTGGGCCTTCATTACGAAGTTACAGGGTGTTAAATAATTTTTGGCCAAACCTGTTTTTTGTCATAACTTTGACAGGGAATGAAATAACGGATTCATATTTGGTACGGCTAATGTACTAACGAGCCCCAAGAGGTACATGTATAAAAAAAAATATATCCAGGTCCGGACTCACTATAATTTATGTTTCTTCTTTGCATCAATAAAACATCACCCTGTATATATTTTTTTGAAATTTCGATACGATATTCGAAAAGAGCAAGAAAAAACAAACAAAATGGCCTATTTCATTTTTTTGTTACACCTTCGTGGTTATTTAAATACGTTGTTAAATGTACAAGAAAATGGATTACAGAACCCTATTAAATGAGAGGCACGTGAAATAAATAGTTTTATAACTAAAATTTGCAAAAATTCTATTGAGCCTAGGTGGTCTGGGTGAATCCTAATTCCGGCACGTTTTAAAGGTCCATTTTGACAAAAAAAACTGTGGTCCTAATAAGTAATCGGGTATGAAATAACAAAATTTTTAATCAATCACAGTAGGCTTGTTCAAAGTGACAGATAATAAAAAGAAATCTTCTAAACAGTTGAATAATTGTTTGTTAGTAATTTAATGTGTCAATAATCCGCATTTAGTTAGTGAAAACTTGTGAAAATATTTTAACTATGCCAGTAAAATTTACAAACGTGGAATATGCTGACATAATATTCATCTATGGTTTCTGTAATGGAAATGGTAGGTCGGCGGAAAGAGAATATCGGCTGCGTTTTCCTGGTCGTCGATGCCCTAATCATAAAACCTTTAGTACGGTGTTCCAGTATGCAAGACAACACGGAAAGTTTCCTACTTCTGCAGTTGTGGAGCGTGTTTTACAACAAGGTGTGCAGGAACAAAACAATATTATAAACGTAGTTCAAGAAAACCCAAATATGAGCACTAGACGAATCAGTTTGGCAACTGGTATTCCTCATTGGCGAGTATGGAGAACCCTAAAAAGAGAACGTTACCATCCATATCATATCCAGCAGGTACAGCGTTTTCAACAAGGCGACGATATCCCCCGCCTGGCATTTTGTCATTGGTTGTCTAACCATCGCCCAGTCATTTACAGAACCTTATTTACGGATGAGGCACAATTTACAAGGGATGGAGTAAACAATTCAAGAAATAATCATAAATAGGCACAGGAAAACCCACATGCGGTACGCCAACGCCGTTCGCAACACAGGTTTTCTGTAAATGTTTGGGTCGGACTTGTGAATAGACATTTGATAGGGCCACATTTTTTTGAAGAAAGATTGAATGGTGAAATTTACTTTGATTTTCTTCAAAACATTTTACCGAATATGTTAGAAAATATCGGTATAAGAGGCATGTTGTTTCAGCATGATGGGGCCCCACCACATTTTAACCTTCAAGTAAGAGAACACTTAAACAATGTGTATCCTAATAGATGGATTGGACGCGGGGGTCCACATGAATGGCCACCAAGATCTCCTGATTGTAACCCTTGTGATTACTTTTTATGGGGCCACTTAAAAAACGAGGTTTATAGCATTGAAATTGAAAGTAGACAACATTTAATCCAGCGCATCGTTACAACCTGCGACGAAATACGGAATAATCCAGAAATGATACGTCGAGCAATTGGTGACCTTTCTAAACGCGCAAGAAAATGCACAGAATGTGGGGGAGGACATTTTGAAAATTTACTTTAGTGTCAATTACGTTTTATTTTTAAACACATTTAGTTATTGTTTTGTTATTTATTGTTAATTGAATGGAAAATATTTTATTTATTTAGATTTTAGTTTGTTCTCTTTTCCAATTTTTATTAAGTATAAAATGTTGATGATTTTCTTGATCAAAGTAACTGGTTGCTTAGGCCTAAATGGTTTAAATTATCTGTCACTTTTATTCTTTGAACAAGCCTACTGTGATTGATTAAAAATTTTGTTATTTCATACCCGATTACTTATTAGGACCACAGTTTTTTACCAAAATGGACCTTTAAAACGTGCCGGAATTAGGATTCACCCAGACCACCTAGGCTCAATAGAATTTTTGCAAATTTTAGTTATAAAACTATTTATTTCACGTGCCTCTCATTTAATAGGGTTCTGTAATCCATTTTCTTGCACATTTAACAACGTATTTAAATAACCACGAAGGTGTAACAAAAAAATAAAATAGGCCATTTTGTTTGTTTTTTCTTGCTCTTTTCGAATATCGTATCGAAATTTCAAAAAAATATATACAGGGTGATGTTTTATTGATGCAAAGAAGAAACATAAATTATAGTGAGTCCGGACCTGGATATATATTTTTTTATACATGTACCTCTTGGGGCTCGTTAGTACATTAGCCGTACCAAATATGAATCCGTTATTTCATTCCCTGTCAAAGTTATGACAAAAAACAGGTTTGGCCAAAAATTATTTAACACCCTGTAACTTCGTAATGAAGGCCCAATGAGACATTTCTATGGGAGATTCCGGTTACCACTGATGTTCTCTACCTCCTATTAAGCTATGTCCCTCTCATGATGCAACACCCTGTATAAGGTGTGATTCAACTAATGCAGTGTACATTAATTTTAGGTGGTTTACACCAAAAAATTGTTTAAAATACTTGAATTTTGTCAACAAGGTGCGCAATTTTTTTACCAAGCTATTTATGTGATCATTCCATCTGAGATGCGAGTCAATTATGATGCCCAAGTACTTAACACATTTTGCAGATATAATTTCTACATCATGACCATCGCCTCTTATCTGGAGTTTACTAAATGTTGGCATATTGTTTAAATAGGAAGTGAAGGGGAGAAAATTCGTTTTCTTTACGTTAATTGCGAGAAGTTTTGATTTAAAGAATTTAATTATAGTCCCGTAATCCCGTTCCACTTTTCTTTTAAATTTAGCCAAGTTGCGTCTTTATAAAATTACCGCCGTGTCATCTGCGAAACTTATAATATAACCAGCGACGTTTAGTTTAAAAATGTCATTTACATATATTGAGAATAGAATGGGTCCTAATTCGGTGCCTTATGGGACCCCATATGTAATAGTTCTTTCATAACTCATAAAGTCGTATATCTTACACGTTGCGTTCTTCCTGTAAGGTAGCTTTTCATTAGTTTGTGTGCAATTCCGCGAATTCCTATGTTTTCAAGCGTAACTAACAAATCTTGGTGACTGACCGTGTCGAAAGCTTTGGCTAGATCGACGAAGATGCAAAGCGAAGGTTCACTAGCATCAACAGCTTTGTACATATTCGTTACGAGATCCGCTATTGCATCTTGCGTCGATCTACCCTCCCTAAACCCATATTGTTTTTCTGACATTATATTGTATTTTTTCATAAATTTCGTTAACCTATTTTTAAGAACTTTTTCAAATATTTTAGATAAATTGGATATTAGTGAAATCGGTCTATAATTCGATATTTGAAGTTTGTCACCAGATTTATGCAAGGGCTTTGTAATTGCAATTTTGATAGCTGATGGAAAGATATCAGTATCTAATGATTTATTTATTATGTATGTAGTAATGGGCTTTACGATATGCGCAGCAATATTTTTCAAAGTTTCAGCTTTAAATGTATCTAACCCTGGAGCCTTCTTTAATTTAAGGTTTTCTATAATTGACCTAATTTCTCGTTCATTTGTATGTTTCAGGTAGCTAGAATTTTGAATAGTAGTCCTTGGAAAATTTACTTATATATACAATAATGCTTTGTTTCAATATTACTTGCTAATTTTTGTTCAATTTCGGTGAAATAATCACAGAACTTATTAGAAATATCTTTTTTATTTGAAATAATGATACCGTCATCATCTGCAATATTTTTTATATTAGTAGTATTGTCCATATGTGGATTCTTAATGATTTTCAGACACTATTATTTACGATTCAAAATTATTGATTTCACATAGTGTGCGATAAATCTTTAACGCACGCTAACAGTATGTGAAAACGCTTTCACGTATGAAAACTGCTATTTTCAACATGTAAATTATATCTGACCTAACTATAATCACGTGTAAATAAATGATATTAGAATTAAGTTCATATTTAATTTATTAAAAAACAGATTTAACAAAGCAAGAGAAAACTATTTATAATAAAATAATACCACATAAATAATCAATTAAAGAAATTGTTCAAAGTGACCACCATTACTTTCAGTGCAAAGCTCGTAGGGTCTTCTTAAGAAGGGTCTTCTTAAGAAAAATATTGCAAATAGCATTATTATGGTTTGTGTTTAAGTTGTTAATTTCTTCTTGAATTTTTGCTTTAACGGTTTGAAGATTGTGGTTATAATTAAAATTGACTTTGTCTTTTAAAAATCCCCGTAAAAAGCTATCGAATGGCATCAAATCAGGGCTATTTGGTGGCCATCGAATGGTCCCAGTAGTGCCTATCCAAATGGAAAATTGATTATTTAAATATTCCCGAACTATGTGAAGTCGCTCCATCCTGATGCCAAATCATTCTAGACAATACGTCCATAGGGAATTCTTGAATTAGACGATGTATCTCTGGTAAAATTATTTCGAGATATGTTTGCCGTGTCAAAGTAAAATCATAAAATATAGACCCAAGGACTTTGTTTTGAAAAATTCCGCACCAAACGTGGATTGATTTCTACCCGATTGACCTTTCTCTCTTTGGTTTTTATTCTCCCAGGAACATCTGTTTTTTCTATTAAAAACTCCTACCGTGAAAAAACTTGATTCATCTGTCCACGCAATTACTTTTAAATCAGGATTTTTATCTATATCATGGAGCATGATCTGACAAAACTCCAATCTTCTACATTTTTGGTCTTCATTCAGTTCCTGGACAGGTAATATTTTGTAAGGCCTATATTGATGCTTTTTCAAAGTTCTCTGAATGTTTTAATGACTTTTTCCATTTCACGATAAGCAGTTAATAAACTATTAACCAAATTTTCTAAAACAAATATTAAAATAAGGTATCGATCTACTCTTATAATAAATCATTTTTTTACTTTCAAAATATAATAATGTATCTAGATCTTCTTCCTTGTTTGCTGTAACGTTACATTGTTTTCTTGAAAACTATGGGTCCTATTTACATGACGATAAACATTCAAAAACATGTTTATACTAGAAATCGCTCGATTCGGATACAACGTCATGTATTCTATTCTTGCAGCATATTTATTTTTATTATTTTTCACATAAAGGGAAAATATTTCGACCTTTTCAGCCTCACTATAACCCATTTTGATTAAATAAATGTTAATAATGACGGTTTCAAATGTCAAAATTGATTAAGCAATAAAATAATTATTTTCGTGGCCTACCTTGTTATTTTTGTTTCACTTGTATTTTGACATGCATGGCTCACTCTTCTTGTAATAAAGCAGCTCATTTGTATTTTGAATGTCAAATATTTCAAGAAGTATTTAAGATATACCTATACACTATTATATATTTGAAATCAGGGGAAAAAGGGTTTCTCGAAAATGCAATAATGTATAGGATGTTCTATTAAAAAAACATATTTATTTCATATCACGTGACCTATACATGATATTGTCTTTTTTAGTCACGTTTCAATAAAATATACGTAAGATACTTTTATACGAAATTTTTTTTCTATTTTCAATAATAACAGAAATAAAAAGAGGTAGATGTATAGTGAATAACATTGTACAAACACCCACAGGTCAATGTTCCTCAAAACTCCAAGTCAAAACCGGTGTTCCTCAGGGTTTAATACTTGGGCCTCTGTTCTTGGTTTATATAAATGTCTTGCCTGTAAATGCGAGGTAAAATAAACCTGTATTATTTATTAATGATACAATTTTTATAAATTGTTTAAAATGTTGCCCATTAATGTCAATGTACTTCTGAACTCACATAGTTGCATTTCGAAGAACATTTGCTAATTGCTGGGCCTTTATGCTATTAATTACGCGTCTTACTCGTAGCTCCAGGTGTTCACGGGCTGTAACGACGGTTGCATAGTCAATATTTTTTAAATGACTCCAAATAAAAATCCAGAAGTGTCAAATAAGGTGACTTTCGAGCCCATTGGTAGAAATGACGTCTTCTCTGAATCTCTTTTGAAGGTAATCAGCTGCTAGTCTTGAAATATAGGAAGAAACCAAACTCGACCCGCCAGTCTTATTCGTCTCCCGATGATGTTGACATATTGAGTTAAACGCGCATCAGGTAGCGTATACAGCCCTTCACAGATGGTGATCGACAGTTGCGTGCAGACTTGCAAAATGGTAATCAAATAGTTATTCGTAGTCGGCCACGCCCGAGTTTATCTTCCACTACTTTAATTATCAACAATCTAATATAAAAATTGTACGTATTGATTTTATTTTCAAATACTTTATATGAATACCCGTCGAGTAATTTATTATATACTCATAACAATTTTAACGTCCGAGATATTTAGAGATAGACAGAACCAAAACAAGTTTATGGTTCACCCTCCAGCCTATTCATTCGAGTTCGTAGCCTTCTATATTAATTATCACTAATTTTACCTTCATTTGTTTAATTATACAGTCATAATGTACCTGTAATCTCACAATTTGATAACCATAATTAGCAGCAGTGGGTATGGCAGCAATAATAGGACGTCCAGTCACGGTAAACTTTGGAGCGTTATCATTCACATCTGTCACCCGGACAATAACTTTAACTTCATTTAAACCTGTAACAGAGATATATTGTCATGAAGCGTGTGAGCTTACTATTAAGTTTGGCGTTTATTGCGATCGTAATAAGAGAAAAAACTATAGACAATTCGCTATTGGAGATATATCTGATTAAAAATTAAAGGATTAAATAATGATCTATAAAAAAAACGTTGCTTAAAAATTATGAATAAGTTTCTTCGTTATTTCTTAATTTTTATTAAAATCTATTCCATTAAGTGTAATATTCTAATAAAATTGTAATAATCGTAGATTAAAAATATTGAAAATTCAACTATAAAGACCCAATAAGGGTGACTAACAATCCTAATTTGTAATATCACCTTATTATTCAATTCAATTCTAAAACTTTTTATTCAGGTTAGAATTTAAACAACTGCCTCCGCAGAACTGACTCCAGGACCAACCGTGCAACCACCGTGCGATTCGCGGTGGCGGATTGCAAAGTCGGGCGAATTGGGTCTGGTTTGGCTAAAGATAATTAAAACTTAAACCTGAAATCCTCCTGTTAACAAACGGGTTAAAAAAGGTGCTAAAACTTCTATATCTATATGGACAGATTTTTTAAAATTTAAAAAATATTTTTAAAAACTTTCACTTTATCACTTCTTTAAAATTTGGTGGAAAATGAATTTAAAATCAAAAATGTACAAAAAGAAAAGAAGAAACAAACGGAACAAAAAGAAACAAACCGATAAGAAGAGGGGGATAGAAAAGATTTAAAGATTCAAAGACATGAAATATCAGAAAGGGTGTACAGGGCAAGCTGAAGCTATAGTTGGTGAAAGTTTCGCTACACGAGTTGCCGGAAGATGGGTAACATTTGGTGGCAGGATGTGTTTTATTTAATATGGGGCTTTATACTGTCTAATTTGTGTCATGTCCCTTGTTACCGGGCTATCGCCCAGTTTGAAAGAGTATAATTTTTGGGAAATGTCCCGGTTGTAGTCCACTATTGGGGAAATATAGTGACAAAGTGCGTATATGTCTTTAAGGGGGGTGGGGGGTGTACCTTCCAGAATTTGATATGAGGCGCATAAACCTGTGCTCAAGCATTTTTAGTTTTCTCATGATTGTGACCGACGTGCTGCACCACACCAGCGTCGCGTATGTGATGGACGGTCTGACCACATCGTATACAATAATTTTTTAATTTGTCGTAAGTCTGCCACCTCTGACCATGAGCGAATACAGACTGCTGGACAGGGAGTAGACCATCCGTACAGTCTCATTAATGTGCGTATTGAACGTCAGTCACTGATCCAGTCTGATAACCTGCTGATTGAACGTTATGAGAATACGCTTACATAGCACATAGGAACACACACACACTCCCTGTTTTTTTACTAAAAAATATATTTTGGTTTGGAAAATTGTCCAGACTGGCTAATTCACTTTTTTGATTAATAGAATTAATTATTTTCATTTTTTAGTATTTCTAAAAGCCACTGACAGAGTACAAAATAACACCCTGTATATCAAACTTCATGGAAAACGACGCTTTGTTCTAAAATAAATTTATAATGTTTATTTAAGTATTTTCAACATAGATTAGATATTTATTTAACTTAATTTATTTATTCTTTACACTTTAAAAATTTAGGTAAGTTCTCGACAATGAAATTTCGGTTTGAGAAGATTTAGTTGAAAGTCAATAAGTGAAACTAGACAGTCGACAACTACTTTCTTAAATTTCGTTAAACCGAAAGGGCACTAGTATACTTCTTACTACAAACAATACGCGAACTCCTATAATTTCAATTTAAAAAAATTTAACACAGAACAATAACACTTAAACTTTTTTGAAAACTTGTAGTAACGATTTAAATGGCGCGCAGGAAGCACTTGCGAACTACTTGCACTGAACTTGTTGAGCTCGGCTTTATATATTCAGTACTGTTTCGTTTCTCTGGGGACATGCCTCGCCAGAACGTTTTTACGCCCGTTTTGGAAATATCCCCGTTTAGTCTGGATCGGCACGATTGCGCAATATTGCACAATAGTTTGCAAAATTTGAATACCCGGAAATAAAAATTATATGAAAAAATCGGCAATAAAAGAGAAAATTTTGATATAAAAACGAAGTTTGAATCATTTCGGGTTTAGGAGTTATTTAAGTTTGATTGTCTGGAAATTGAATACTTTTCGAAGTGACCCTGTAAAGTAGTTAAAAGTCGTTATGAGAGTCACACGTTTACGGTTGAAAAGATATGAGAATGTTCCCGATAGGTGCGAGCAGAATGAAATGGAAATAAGTTTTGATATCGGTTGCATGGGAAATTTCGGTACTTTATTTACATTACGAGGGAAATTGAATTATATCTGAATATGAATGAGAAGTGGAATTTAAAACGTGACGATTTGTAGAAAATTAATGAAGCGAAGGAAAATGTAGTGACTAGAGGGAGGGAAAATAGTTTTGATATATTTTAAGATTCTTTGGGACTATAGCAATCGTCGGCCAGCTTCGTATTTGGCAACTCTGGGAAGTTGGAGACATACAGGTTGTGCAACTTTGGTGTCAGGCACGATCCTTGCGGAACTACCCCGCGAATATCCCGTTTTATTATCTTATTACTACTGCAATATATAAATCCGATTTTTTCATAGTTATATTGCAGTACCTCAGATAATAACAGTTTTCTTTGCATTTAAGCTTTCCATCCCTTTTATGAACTTTACCTTAAATATTGACTCAACATACAATATGTAGATTTTACAGAATTAATTTGAACTTCTTAATTAACTAGAATTCATAAAACCTAGAAAATAATGTTAATAATGTTTTTATTGAAAATTTTCTTGTCGTTTGTAGACTCTTTACGGGATTCTAAGAAAGGGTTGCTCGTGAAATGCAGCTTATTTTATACCTATTCGAATGACACAAAGTTGTAGAATTTTATTTACCACCTAGCAGACCAATCACGCGAATATACTTTTTCGAGGATTTATTTGAACAAAAAATAGTATTTTAGATATTATATATATATATATATATATATATATATATATAGGTATTCGAAATTGTTAATATCGTCACAAAAAGCAGTAGTATACGTACAAATTATATTTAAAAATAATTATTAAATATAAATTATCGTTATCATATACAGTCCAGGCAGTGGGACCTTTACCCGGAAATGAATATGATAACGATAAATTACATTTAATAATATTTGTGTATTATAACATTTTCGTGACATTATTTATTTTTGTATGACAATTTTGAGCATTGGACAAAATATTTTCCCACAAATTCTACCTATAGTTCAATACAATTAGTGCCCTACCCGGAACAAATTAACATTCAAATGAACCAATCCAGATTATTAGCTTTAGCTTTAGCTATATATGTTTTTGTGTTAAAAAATCCTAATAACATAAAAACTAATAAGAATTCAAAAAAGTATGTAATTTAATGATTTATTATAAATTAATTTATGAATCTTTTGGTGCCAAGAAGACTTGTATACCTTTAACAATTTTCGAGCTTCAGCTAATTTTACTGAATAATAAAATTCCAATTGGTATAATTCAGTTATTTTATCGTCAGAAAATGTTATATAAAGTTTGATCCGCCATCTTGAATATTTGGACTTATTAAAAAATCTTTTATATTTCGAAAACTATTACAAATTTAAAAAAAGACAAGAGACAAAATTTAAAGTACATGGAAAACTGCATTTGTGTTTATACATATTTCTATCTTAATTTAGTGAAAAGTTGAGGCCGATTACATATTACTGATTTTAAAGTTTTAAGCTAAAATAGAGTAAAATATGGTAAAAATTACACATTTTCTTTTAAATTTTAATGGAACATTTTGCACTTTACAATATTAATAAAAAAGAGCAAAGAACCTTATTAAAAACTATCAATAATAATAAAATAATATACAGGGTGTCTCACCGGGAACTGAATCGATCGATATAGAGACAAGTACGCATCAGATAATTTTAAAAATTTAGATAATTGCTAATGTCGGTGTGGCCAATCCAACTAAAATAATTACAAGCAGCTGGCACTTCCGCTTATACCGGAAGTCGATACCAACTTGCTTACTTCAAATGGAACATTCTATATATTTTAGGGTTTTCGAAAAGAGCATAAAATTCTGAATCGAGAATATGTAGCATATCCTATACCTAAACCTAGCCGTTTCAGAGATATTTGACATTTTATAGAAAATTTGACAGGTGCAACGGTTTGCAAGAACCGTTATAACTTTCTTCGTGTAAAAGATCCTAATTTGCTTCTTGTCACATAAAAAGAACACAAAGAGAACTACGTTCTACAACTGAAATAAATTCAATAATATCATACCAAGTGTCCCGTTTTTCGCGTTACATTTTGTCAACTTCAAACCGCGAAAACTTGTTTAGGTCAAATGGAATACCCTATATTTTTTTACGTCAAGTTGTGTAAAATTGAATTCCCTTTTTTCTGATATTTTCTGCATTGTGGGGGTTAAAGTTACAACTTTTTGAAATATTTGTGATTTTATTAGAAATTCATGAATTGTTGCAATCATTTCATCAAAATAGCCATGATTAGAAACAATCAGTCATTATCTTACGTCAAAAAATGCCAGCACGTTTAAATTACACCCACGAAGACTTTTTAAATTTGTTTATTATTTATGGAGGACATGATAAAGTAATATCAAGAACTTGCAGCACATTTGCTACTCGATATCCAGAAAAACGGAAACCGTCACCAAGCGTAAAATGCATACTGGCAAATTTTAAAAATTATGGCTCTGTCAAGGCAAAAATGTAAAGAAGAAAGCCTATTGTTGAAGACGAAAACATTGAAATAGTCATTCTGGGATATTTTCATGCATTTCCAAGGATGTCATTAAGACAACCTGCTCTTGGATCGGGACTATGCAAGGATTCAATTCACAGAATCTTATTAAAACATAAGTTTCACCCGTTTTCATTCCATATGGTTCAAGGATTAAAAGAAACAGATTTTCTAAGAAGACAGAATTTTTGTGAGTTTATTCTAATAAGGTCTGAGGGTCACGATTCTTATTTGGGAAATATTATAATGACAGATGAAGCAAAATTTACTAAAAATGAACTTTTTAATAGACACAATTCGCATTATTGGAGTGACTCAAATCCTGATATGTTCAGAGAGCGAAACTTTCAGTTTGGCAGTTCAATGTTTACTGTGCCATAAGAAACGATAGAGTGGTGGCATTACAATTTTATCAGGAAAATTTAAACGGTGAATTAAATTTTCTCTTCTGCTAATATGAATAGGTAAATGTTTGTTTTTTTTAGGTGAAAGATATCTGAATGTCTTACAAAATTTGAATAATAACTATTTAGAAAATTTACCTCTCGCCGAACATAGAAACATTTTTTATCAGAACGACGGTGCTCCTCCACATAACGAATATTTAATTAATAATTATTTACACGAAACTTTTTATGATCAATGGATTGCCAATAATGAACCTTTCTTATGGCCTCCTCGCTCGCCCGATTTATCAGTTCTGGATTATTTCATTTGGGGAACTATTCAAAATAAAGTTTACGAGAGCCCATTAACAACCATTGAAGATTGTATGCGAAGAGTAAGAAATGCATTTCAAAACATATCACAGGATTCAATTAGAAGAGCTACCCATGAGGAACTAATCCGAAGATGCGAAAAATGTGTCGAGGTTCGAGGGCGAAATTTTGAGCAATTATTAAATTAAAATGAAATCATATTTTAAATTGATCTTATCTCTGCTATGATAGTTCGTGCCATATCTTCAATTCGATTAATACGCATGTTACAGTGTTAGTGTTATTTTGCGTTTTTGTGGATATCGAGTAGCAAATGTGCTGCAAGTTCTTGATATTACTTTATCACATTCTCCATTAATAATAAACAAATTTAAAAAGTTTTCGTTGGTATAATTTAAACGTGCTGGCATTTTTTGACATAAGATAATGACTGATTGTTTCTAATCATGGCTATTTTGATGAAATGATTACAACAATTCATGAATTTCTAATAAAATCGAAAATATTTCAAAAAGTTGTAACCTTAATCAGAAAAAAAGGGAATTCAATTTTACACAACTTGACGTAAAAAAATACAGGGTGTTCCATTTGACCTAAACAAGTCTTCGCGATTTGAAGTTGACAAAATGTAACGTGAAAAACGGAACACTTGGTATGATATTATTGAATTTATTTCAGTTGTAGGACATAGTTCTCCTTGTGTTCTTTTCATGCGACAAGAAGCAAATGAGGATCTTTTACACAAAGAAAGTATTAACGGTTCTTGCAAACCGTTACACCTGTCAAATTATCTATAAAATGTCAAATATCTCTGAAACGACTAGGTTTAGGTATAGGATATGCTACATATTGTCGACTCAGAATTATTTTATGCTCTTTTCGAAAGCCCTAAAATATATAGGGTGTTCCATTTGAAATAAGCAAGTTGGTATCGACTTCCGGTATAAGCGGAAGTGTCAGCTGCTTGTAATTATCTTAGTTGGATTGACCACACCGGCATTAGTAATTATCTAAATTTTTAAAATTTTCTGATGCGTACTTTTCTCTATATCGATCGATTCAGTTCTCGGTGAGACACCCTGTATAATGTTTAATTTTTACTATATTTTACTTTATTTTAGCTTAAAACTTTAAAATCAGTAATATGGTCTCATTTTTTCACCAAATAAAGTATGTAATATTTGATGCAGTTTTTCGTCTCTTGGCTTTTTTTGAATTTGTAACGGTTTTCGAAATATAAGGGATTTTCTTGAATAAATCCCAAAATTCAAGATGGCGGACCGAATTAGTAGATTTTATACCAATTGGAATTTTATTATTCGGTATAATTAGCTGTATCTCGAAAACTGTTAAAAGTATAAAAGTCTTTTTGGCATCAAAAGATTCATAAATTAATTTACAACAAATCATTAAATTACATACTTTTCAAATTCTTAATAGTCTTTAAGTTATTAGGATTTTTTAATACAAAAACACAAAATTCAAGATGACAGAGCGAATTCAATGGTCTTATGCAAAACGGAGGTATGGGAACTTTTAGTATGTTAATTACTACTTTTAAAACTAACAATCTGCATTGGTCTTATTCGAATGTTAATTTGTCCCGGGTCACACATATAAATAATTTTAATTGTATTGGACTACTACCCGAACTATCCATTTCATTAATAAAATTCACCTTTTTTCTTGCCGACCGGTTATTCTAACAAAGTCTCTCAATCAATGAAACACACACACATTTTTTCAAAAGTAATTATTTCTTACCTAACTTGCCCAGCCGTTCATTCGTCACAGGGTAAACCATAACAGTCATATCCCTTCCAACTTTATATTGGTCCAGACGTATTACCAAATCATATAAAGCTTTTTGCTCCCTGTCTGGGCTTTCTATAATGTACAAAGAACCGTTTCTAGGATCAATCCTGAAAGTACGTTTCACATCGCTATTTTTTTCGGCCACGATGCTGTAACGCAATTTGTGAGCTCTGTAAGGCTCGGTAACGTTCAAAGTTAGAAGTCTAAGGGGAACGGGAACGTTCTCCTCCACTTCAACTTCATAGTAACGATGTGCGAACACGGGACGTTCGATTGACTTTATGTCTTCTGGTACATCTATTATGTTTACAGTCAAAATTGCAGTGGAACTTAAGCTGGGAGATCCCAGATCCGACGCGATAATAGTTATATTGTGTGATTTCTCTGTTTCATAATCTAGTTTTCCTATTGTTGTAACAATCCCTGTAAGAGAATCGGAAAATATAATTAAAATAAAATATATTAGAGCTTACAAGGGAAATCAAATCTGGGTAATTATTAATATTTTAATTATTTAGAAAAATGTGTTTTTTCAAAGTTTCAGTATATATTTATTCGCCGTGACAAAATATTAACTGTATAATACTTTTATAAGCCTATATTACCGATCAAATTAATTTTATATGTTACCTACCTTCCTTGGAATCGATAGCAAATAAATTTTGCCGGCTTTTCTTGTACGGAATATCAAATAATATAAGACCGTTACCATTTCCAGTAAAGTCTGAATCGTTGGCGAAAACCCGAGTTATTGGCGTGCCTGGAACAAGTACAAATATTAGTATTTTTTACGTACTTCTGCTGGTATTAATTATTTCATTTCATTCTACTCTACAACGCAACCAGAATAAAATATTTACTTTAAAGAGTTATTGGATTCTATATCAAACTATATTTCACATTTAGTATTAAAGTGTAACAATTTATTAATTTTACGAACGCTGAAAATTTAAACCTTTTCCCTTAACCTTTGCGGTATTGTATATTGCATAATGGCATGTGTCAATGATTTGTCGATGTTTAAATGCAATTCCAGGAGAATATGAGTTTAACGTAATAGATAGGAAAACCTGATTGGTGGAAGTGCTCAAGAGAGGTTTCTTAGTTACGGCATGAACTATTAACTAATGTTTCTACAATGCTTAATTTTTTTATAGAAACGCAATCTTCTAAAGTTAATACCGATCGATAAATTAAAACTTTTTCGGAAAAAGAAACTAATTCCGTAAATATCTCCAAATGCATTACTTCCCCTAGCCGTATATTTTAGGAAACATATTATCTGTAAATACTGTTTCGTACTAATTGGACTATTTTCAACATCCGTTGCATAATGCACCGGAATCTTTTCTAGAAAATGCTCAAGATAGGGAGGTTACTTAGTACCGTCACGATACGTTTGAACACCCGTTAACTATTAACTAATATTTCCACAGTGCACCTAATCTTTTTATAGAAATGCGGTCTTGGAAAGTTAGTCCCGTTCGACAAATTAAAACTTTTCCGGGAAAATAAACTAATACTACAAATATTTCCAGATACAGGGTGTGACAATAGTGCGTCAAAGTCCAATATCGGCCTTGTTAGAAGACTTTGGAAAATTATTTTTTATACATAGTGTCAAAACACGCACATTTTAAAAATATTTTGAAATATACAGGGCGACTCGCTACGAGCATCTTCGAGGTCATTTTTTTAAATGGAACACCCTATAAATTTTTACATTTATGAATTCAGCGTAAAATTTAAATTTCCAACGACCTCCAGATTTCTTGTTTTTGACGTGGCGTTGCCGAGTTATTCGAAGAAATATGAAAACTTTGGCCGGAATAGGGTTTAAAAAATTAATTCACTGTATGTGCATTATTATTAATAAGAAGATTTATTTTGCGGTTTTGTATACAAGGGATGTACTACAACAATACAGCCACCAAATATTGATTATAATTATATAAGGTGTATTTTATACTAGCGCTAATTCAGGATATTTCAAAGTGAATTTTCTAATTTTTTTTAATGCGACACGCTGTATATTGTTGTATTTTTGAATTGGCACGTTAATTCTCTACGATTTTTGTGAATAATATCCTATAGCTAAAAATTGATATTTCCAGAGATATTTTTACTTTTTCATTAAAAACCGTTAAATTATAACACTTCATTTCGAACTGATCTAGTGGCCATGATTTTGTAGTACAGTTGATTTAAAAAAAAACTGGTACACTTTCTTTTAGCTATGTAAATCATTCGTTCTTTGATTGATATTAATAATCTTACAAATGTCTCTTTGACGTTAATCAGTGGTGTCATTATTAATAATCTTACAAATGTCTCTTTGACGTTAATCAGTGGTGTCATTATTAAAAATGGTTCGACATCTAACATAATCGAAAACTTCGAATTGTTTCTAAAATTGAAGATGGTCGGTCCATAAGAAGACTTGCTGCTGAATGCAATGTGAGTAAAACCACGATAATGAGTGTTAAAAAACAATGGGAAACTAACCAAACGGTATCCCGTAAAGTTGGTTCCGGTAGGCCCAGAAAGAGCAATAATCAAGAACATGAAAATCTTATAAATTACCTAAAACAAAAACCCCTTTCAGACTGCAGTAAATGCAATCTCAGAGACAAATTTCCCTGCTTCGGTGCCTACTGCTTGCAGAAGAATAAAACTAGGAAGCGAATTGAAGAGTTGTTCAGCGGCTAAAAAATACAAACTTTCTTCTGAAAAGAAGCAGGATCAATGATGAAAACTTTTGGGGACAAGTTGTCTTTTCTGACGAAAAGGTGTTTAAATCCTGTAACGATGAACATGTTCACGTATATAGGCCTCCTTCCACTAGATACGACGAAAAATATACTTTCGATCCACAAATATCAGGAAGGTTTTTGGTCAATGTCTGGGCTTGGATGAACCTAAACGGGTTAGGTGTGTGTTGGAACAGTGGTGGTCATCTCAATTCCATTAAATATATTGAAATATTAGATAATATTATGTTGCCGTCAGTAACAGAGGTGTGTCCGGAAAATAATTTTATTTTCCAACAAGACAACTGCTCCATACATACGGCCCATCGTGTCAGGCAATGGTTTGTTAATAAAAGCATAGAGTTGATACCGTGGCCATCTAAAAGTCCGGATTTAAATCCAATTGAAAATGTTTGGGGACTAATGATGAAACATATAAGAAAATTAAATAACCATCTAAATAATGCCCAAGAATTGGAAGGGATAATTGAAGACGCTTGGGAGAACTTGTCGCAAGAAGTTGACCTTGCAAGAAATCTGATTTTGTCCATGCCTGCAAGACTTCAGGCAGTTTTAGACGCTAATGGAGCAATGACAAAATATTAGTTAATTCTGTATTACGTAGTTGAAGTTCATTTATTTTATTTTTTATTGTATTTTTATGTTCAGTTTGCATTGCTTACATTTTTTTTTAATCTCAAGTGGTATTTTTGTGTTCTTATTTCAAAAATAGAATTATCATTACTCAGTTAGTATTTCAATTACATCCATTAGTAGAATTATCCGTAACAAATATTATTTTTTAAAACAATAATATGGCAGGGTTGAAAATGTTTTGAAAAATTTATTTTCTAATTATTTTTAAAATTCCATTTGAATAAAATTAAAAAGAAAGGTTTAATAAGTTTAAAAACACTAAGAAAACCGGTCTCCTCCAAAAAACTCAGGTCCGGGGTCAATCACCTCTTCTCCACCCCCTCTCGACATGCCTGGCCAGCCGTATTTACAGACATATATATGCACACAACTAAACTATTAAGATTTTCGATTACAAGAGTTGTACCAGTTTTTTTTTAAATCAACTGTACATCTCTTGTCTACATAATTGCAAAATAAATCTTCTTAATTAATAGTAATACACACACAGCGAATTGATTTGTTCCGAAAAAAATTTTCATACTTTTTCAAATTACTCGCCAACGCCACGTCAAAAAACAAAAATCTGGAGGTCGTTGGAAAGGTAATTTTACACTTAATTCATAAATGTAAAAATATATAGGGTATTCCATTTAAAACGAATGACCTCGAAGATGTTCCGCTGTAGCGAGTCACTTTGTATATTTCAAAATGTGCATCTTTTAACACTGTCCCACTTCCATAAAAAATAATTTTCCAAAGTCTTCTAATAAGGCCGGTATTGGACGCTCTATTGGAACATCCTGTATGTTACTCCCTTAGCCGCACATTTTATTAACACCTATTGTTTGTGCTATCTGATAAAAATCGCTTAAAAACCTTGTATAGAAACTATTTCTTACCAATTGGGCTATTTTCAGCAGCCGTTGCGTAATACACCGGAATTTTCTCCTGATAATTGTGGTTGGTAAAGGCGTTAGCCTCAGGATTTGCCAATAAATCATCGTAACCATAAAATATTGGAGGATTATCGTTTACGTCTAATACATTTACCTCCACGTTTACAGAACTGCTTAAGACTTTTCCTTTTTGAGGATTATCTTTGGCTATTACGACGAAGGAATATTTATCTTTAGTTTCCCTATCCAAGAGTCCATCAACACTCAATAGTCCAGTAGTTGGGGAGATGGTGAATGGTATGTCCGAATCATTATTACGCTTAATCGAGTACGAAATATTAGCGTTTAGCCCGAAATCGGCGTCAAAAGCCTCGATTTTTCCCAATATATTTCTTGAATATGACGCCTCTTCAGCGTCGAAGTTATACCAAGACTTCTTGAATACTGGAGGGTGATCGTTTACGTCTTTAACTGTCAGCCTAAGTGATATATGGTCTTTCAAACCACCCTTATCTGTTGCTGATATATTTAACCTAAACTCAGACTCCGGTGGAAGCGTTCTTGCTATGGCAACTTCTCCATTTGATGGTTGTACCATGAAGTACTGAATTATATGGAATGGTTCCGATGACTGCTCGTTTGGTATGTATGTTTCCGAAACCATTTCATATTTGATTACTGAATTTTCTCCTTCGTCTTTGTCCTCTGCTATTACTTTTATCACCGAACTTCCTGCAAATACGTAATAATTGAAATAACTGTTACCATTCTTACAAAGCAGTTGGAAAAATCTGATTGTAATAATGATGCGTTCTTGCCAAATCATAATCATTATAATGTACTTCTATAAACATAATGAGTGAAAATTGAGGGAAAACTCTACATCTTCATAAAATTGAAGTAATACTCATAAATTCTTTTCTTCTTTTTATAAATTTTCCCTCCACATGTGTCCAATTTATTCTTATTTTTGTTATACTTTTTTTTTGTAAAAAATAGCCTCTAACTATTCCTTCAGCATAAAGTCAATGGCGTGGATATTATTGCCGAATCTACTGGTGGTCCGTTGAAATGTTACATTTAGGGTTACATTTTGGGTAGGACGCGATTTATTTTCTGTTACGTAGGGGGGCCGCTTTAAGTTTGAAATTGAGTTTTCGGGGCCGGGGGCCACCTCATTTGGCGGCCATCTTAAAATAGGATGTAAACAATTTTTGCGTAATATCTCCGTAACAATGAGTAATACAAAAATTTTGTTTGTAAGATTTGTTGAGAATCGAATTCTCTACAATTTGACATCTGTAACTTATCGTCGAAAATTCAATAATAAAATAGTTATAAGCCAAGGAAAATTGGTTAAAAAATTATTTTTTGGAGCAATAACTTTTCCTGTATCAATTTTAAAAAAATATTACACGTTTTTGTGAGGGTTTTGCAACAAATAGTTTCAGTCCATTTTTTTCAATTTTCCTTATACTTAAGGGATTTACAGCGCTGCGTAAGGATCAAAAAGATAAATCATCTGTGAGTATACTTTATTTTATCGTTTTACATTATTATTCGTGAACTCATTTCCACACCACCGTTGAGGTAGTGTTTAACAGCGCATTTTTTACGTGGCATCCCCAATAAACCTAATCCACGAAGTATTCTTGTTTGATAAAACAGAATATTTTTAGTAGCAAACTCCTCTATAAAATTCTTATTTTACTATAGGGAATGTAACCAGACTGCAACCAATAGCTGTTATCCGGGCTATGTGCCCCGTAGAGCGCTGAATTACAAGTTACAAGCCTAGCGCGTTAAGTGTAATAATTGTATATTACCAACAGAACGCTAATGCTTCGATTGCAACAAACACCAGCAGAAAGACTGGATCCTACTTAAAGGAGCTCTCGTGCCAGTCGTCCCACACCACTTGCAGACTGCAGTTGGTACGGATGTGATTACCGACACGAGGATCCTCGGACTATTTGTTACATTTCGGTATCCATAGAATAGCGACAGGCAAAACAATCAGCAGGCGCTATCTAGCGGTCCAGTGTCCGTTGCAATCGAAAAATAAATAGCCTGACTGGGCTTAGCATAGTTCAAATGTGCTTTTAGAGGGCAGACTATTAACACATAATATTTTTAGTCGCACACTCCTTTATAAAATCCTTATTTTACTATAAGGAATGTATGAAAGCACATTAGAACTGTACTAAGCTCAGGCTATTTATTTTTCGATTGCAACAGACACTGGACCGCTAGATGGCGCCTGCACACTGCGGAACATTAGAATTCAACCTTGCGACACTCACAAGCTGCACTACACTTGCCTTTGTAGCGACGAAAACTTAACTTCAAAAGGTCAGGAGCGTTGTATTCTGCACTGGCATAAACACGCGTGATGATTCTTTCCAGCCCCATTCTTCTGGATCATTATAGCTTTCGAGCTAAGTCCGTATGCTGCTAGATAATTAACACAACTGACAATGTAATAATCGACTACCTCCACTACTACGAACGAAGAATAATAATAGTAACGAAAGGCAGAGAAAGAGAGAGTATTTTGTTCTCTATCTACTCCTTGGAGTTTTCCCATTCAGGCCGGCATAGAGTCGCGCTCCAATGTACAGTCTCATCAAAATTGTTTTTAGAAACAAAAAAGAACTAATTTATTTTATTTTTCATAGAATATCATTTCAAACAATCCTGTACCATTTAAAATAAAGCATATCAGATGTTAACTACACCTCAATGATGGTGTGGAAAAGAGTTATCAAATAATAATGTGAAACAATGAAATAATATTGAAACAAATATACGATGATGAGTAATTCAATAAATTGTCAAAATGAAACTCTATGTCGTAGAGTCACATGGTGAAATGCGGCTTTTCGGGAAAAGCCTAGGCAGTTCATGAAATGCCGGCAGATAGTGTGAAACACCTTATGTTACATCAGTTACATCATGTAACTATGCTTTTCATGAAGTGCTTTAAAATAATTGTGTAATGAAAAGTTGAACAGAATCTGCAGTGATTTAGGCCATCGGCATTTCATGAAATGACATGATGCCGGCATTTCATGAATTGCCTAGGCTTTTCCCGAAAAACCTATGTAGTAGACACAGTGCAATACGGCTTTTCGGAAAAAGCCTATGCAGTTCTTGAAATGCCGGCAGATAGTGTCAAGCACCTCACGTTTTTCATTTGACTAGGCTTTTCATAAAGTGCGTATTTTTCGTGTAATGACAAGTTTAACATGATCTGCCGTGATTTAGAGCATCGGTATTTCATGAAGTGCCGGCAGATATTGTGAAATCTGTATGCTACACGATTCGCTTAGGCTGTTCATGAAGAGCCTGATTAGTCAGTTAATGTTATGATTCGTGCTTTACATGATCTGCCGGCTTCATCGCTAGGCTTACTCACGATATGACTAAATCACGTCATTTCATGAAATGCCGATGGCCTAAATCACGGCAGATCATGTAAAGAACGAAATAAACCAGGCTCTTCATGAATAGCCTAGGCGAATCGTGTAGCACACAGATTTCACACTATCTGCCGGCATTTCATGAACTGCCTAGGCTTTTCCCGAAAAGCCGCATTTCACCATATGACTACGACATATACATTAATTGCTATGTATACTCAGATGATCTCTTCTTTTGATCTCTTCGCAGCGGCGCTTTAAAGCCGTTGAGAATGAAAAAATTGTAAATGGAGAGTGAAAATTATGCGTTATAAAACCCCCATACAAAAAACATATAAGGTTCCTTTTTTAAAGTTGATATAAAAAAAGTTGTAGCGCCTAAAATATTTTAACCAATTTTAATCTTCTTTGGCTTATTACTTTTTATTATTGACCTTCCGGCAAAAAGTTAACTAGTGTAAAGTTGTAGAGAATTCAATTCTCAACAACAACAAAAAAAACTTAAGACACACAGTTACTGAGATATTACGGGAAAAGTGTTTGTACCCCTATTTTCAAGACGGCCGCATGGGGTGGTCACCTACCCAGAAAAATCCGTTTAGAGCGGCCCACTTACGCAACAATAAAAAAATCGCATACTACATAAAATGTTACCCTAGCCTCAAAAAGGTAACATTTTAATGGACAGAAATGGTTAATTTTGTTATCGTTTGTGATAATTTTCAAAGACACATGTGGTAGAAAGACCCTTAAGATAAAGAAGAGAATATAAAATTTTAATTTTTATGAGCTATCCCTAAAATACTTACCAACCGATATGTCTTCTGGTAAAGATATTAACGGTGATACTTTGTCTCTCGGTTTTCTGGCTTTGACAAAATTCTGCGTCAAGACGTATAAACCAGGAGTGGAATTCTTCATCTCCTCAAAAATTCCTCCTCTGTTACCTAGAGAATCATACTCTATTACTTCTACCCCCTTATCTTTATAAACAAAGAACTGTATAAACGAGGGGGCATTGTCGTTTTCATCCTCGATTTGAATCGTTAACTTTACTTCGCTATAAAGTCCACCTTTATCTTTGGCTACAAGTCTTAAGTTGTATACACTTTTTACTTCCCTGTCCAGTGGATCGTCGGCGCTGATGAACTGAATTCTTCCCAGATTACGATCTAGCCGGAAATTTTCGCTACCGTTTCCAAATATGGTAACAGTGAACTGGCCGTTGGAACCAATATCTTTATCGCTTACATGGATAGGATAATTTAAATCGACCTCTGTGCCGGATTTGCAGTTTTCAGTTATTTTTCCTTCGTAACTGTCTCTTTCGAAAACTGGCTTGTTGTCATTCTCATCGTCGACTATAACTGTCACTTGATAGATACCAGTACCGAACACTGAACCCTTATTGTATTCACCGATAATTGTTAGTCTATAAATGTCCCTTATTTCACGATCGAGAGGTTTCTGGGTATACAATGTCCCATCTGATGTAATGGAAATATGATCCGTCACGTCTTTTTGGTTGGCTATAGTGAATTTTAGGTTATTGGTGCTATTATTTTTAAAGCCAAGTTTACCTATAAGGACATTAGGTTGGTTTTCTCTGACATGGAATTCTATCGGTGTCGTCCCAGTCCTGGAAAAGTTAAGTGGCATTTCATAATTATGTATGTAGCAAAAGAGCATCTTCCTGTTAAGAAATCATATAGGGCCAGAAAAAATTAAATAATACCCTACAGCTTTATTCAAGTCAGTTCACTACTACTTCTCTAAGTGGCAGCTATGATCTATCATTTCACAACAAATACTGTTTACTATTTGATTATTCTTAATCTAACAATGCTTTAATTGACTGCCTTTGGTGTTTTATGTAGGTCTGTAGTAAGAAGTATTTCAAGAACTTTATAACTTTATCCTAAACAATAGTAGATAGACCAAGAGCTACAGAATTCTTTAATAACCATATGAGAACTTTTTTTAACTTTTATGCAGCGTAGTCCTAGGAGACAACCCATCATCGGGTCTGGGTCCTGGTGGCCGGGGCGTTTTTGTATCTTTGGTGTCTCAAATTCACTTTTACAAAACGCCAAACATTTGAACACTATACTCAATATCCTACTCGACTCACGTTTCGCTAATCATGTCAATATCATCGAGAGATAAATGAGACTGGCTTTCAGTTATAATAATCTGATGATAGTTAGTGACACACGCGTTGAGTAGTGTATTCGAGTGTTGTAGTTGTAGGGTTGTAAACAGGACTACCCACCACGAAAGTTGAAGGTTCTCAGACGCTCATCCAAAAATTTACTAGCTCTTAGTCTAATAAAGTGTCTTTCAACTTCCATTATAAATAAAATTATTTTATCAATAATTTTAATTGCCTCAAATTGTCAGGTTGACAAACTTGATTTGAAGGTTCAAATGGTTCAAGTGTGCTTTTAGATGGCGTAATATTAACACAATATTTTTAGTCGCAAACTCCTCTATGAAATCCTTATTTTACTATAAAGTACGTAACCAGACTGCAACCAACAGTCTGACTGGGCTTAGCATAGTTCAAATATTCAAATCAGCCTTTCGGCTGGTGTTTGTTGCAATCGAAGCATTAGCGTTTTGATGGTAATATGCAATTATTACACTTAACGCGCCAGGCTTTTAACTTGTAATTCAGCGCTAGGCGGGGCATATAGCTCGGAGAGTAGCTGTTGGTTGCAGTCTGATTACGTTCCTTATAGTAAAATAAGGATTTTATAGAGGAATTTGCTATTAAAAATAATATGTTTTAATATTCTGCCCTCTAAAAGCATATTTGAACTATGCTAAACTCAGTCAGGCTATTTATTTTTCGATTACAACAGACACTGAACTGCTAGATGGCGCCTGCTGATTGTTTTGCATGTCGCTATCTTATGGATACCGAGATGTATCAAATAGTCCAAGGATCCTCGTGTAGGTTGTCACATGCCTACCTTGCACTGACGAGAGCCAACAGCTCGAAACTGCAGTCTGCAAGTGGTGTGGGACAACTGGCACGAGAGCTCCTTTAAGTGGGATGAGTCTTTCGGCTGGTCTTTGTCTCGTAACGAAATTAATCAACAAACAACACGAATATGTATTAGGTAGCGATGTCAGTCATTCTGAATCTCTACATAACTCGCTACTGGTTCAAAAATTATGTCAGTCGTAAAGGATTAATTATTTCAACTTACTTCATGAGAATAGTTTTTTCGTCATTCGGATCTACCACGTGAATAGTAACGTTGGTGACTAAAGTCATATCTTTCGCCTCGTTTGTGACCACAGCCTCAAAATCATAATTCTGCCGGGTGAATTTTCGGAATTCGTCTACCACTGTTATAGTACCAGATTTTTCTTCCACGGCAAAGGGCACTAGAATAATGAAAAGTTCAGTGCATTTGGAAAATAGATGGACATACAGCAAACGTAAAGGTTAGGTCAAAATTCAAAATATAAAGAACGAACTTAATATGCCTCTATACTTGTGAGGTGATAGGGTGGGTATTTGCATTTTTCTTAAAGAAAAATGAAAAATAAAAACTTTGTTCTGTAAGACTAGAAATAACAGTTTTGGTTCGCAGATCAGCTGATGGATAAAATGCTCTATGATATTTTAGAAGTTATCAACCCCCAATTAAGCTGAATATGGATGATATTTGCCAAAACGTTTGGATACGTTAACTGTTTTTTTTTAAATTGATCTTCTTTAGGTGATATCAATTTCATCAAAAAAAAAAAAATAATTACGCCACAAACAAGCATAAATATACAGTTTATATAGGGTGTAGCTGTTTTTAAAATTACCGGTGTGATCGGTCGAAAAGTAGCTATTATTCTTTCTTTCATATTTTGGACTGTAGAACTGTAGAAACTTCATTTCAACTACCGATAGAGATACTTATTATAATTTTTTCTATTCAATTATTTGAAAAAATCTCTAATTTTAAAGTATATTCTTGAATTTGGTACTCACTGCTCTATAAATTGAAAATGCACATACAATACAATGTTTCAAATAACCAAACACATAACATATTGAAAAAATTCATAGACTAAATTGTGCTATAATTATAGGTTTTTTGTTAAATTGGCAATGCTGATATTATGTATGATTGTAATGACTGATAACTTTTCACCTCATTCATTAGTCCTGAGGAAAACAATAAATATTGTCGAAACGTCGACTTTGAAGAGGAAAAAGATTTGGTCATTTTTTATCCAATTACTGACGAAAGACCTGCTATACAAAGAAATGTTGGTTTTCATGCCTACATCATACGGTCGAAAAATATACAGAGTGTTCCATTTTAAGAAAAATGAGAAAATTCAATTTAAAAAGTTCTAAATTGAAAAATCATTTTTGGCAATCCTGTGAATTTTTATAAAGTTAAAATGATTTAAAACCATAACAAAGATGTCTTGTAACTGGTATTTACAATTTTTTTCTTAAAATTCATAATGGTGACTGGTAATTTTTTCAAAATGCATCTGTAGATGGCATTATTTCAATAAAAAAAACATTGCTACGTCCAAATCGTTGGAAGATAGTCAATAATAATATAGGAGTTGAAGAGGTCTAGAAAGAGGTTCCTAAAATGTATTGATATTTATATCATTCCATTTTAGAAAATGAGTTTACCTGATTTTTTTTTATTTCTAACTATCGTAGAACTCGAGCTAAGTCAGACGCACTATTGCCGCACCCTGTATATCTGAGCAATTTGGCAAAATAGTATTTATGTCAAATTATCTAATTTATACATTAATTAGTTCTTATACACTAAAAATAGAGTAAATTTTTACCTCCATCGTGGTAGCTATGCAAAAGATCATACAAGATGTTGCCCCTCTCTTTAGCGTCAGTGATTCGTATTTGACCCACGCTAGTACCAATGTCGACATTGCCTCCTACCCAAAATTCGTATGGAGCCCCGATGAAATCAGGTAGATCTTTGTTTCCTGAAATTCAATAATAAATAAAGAATATATGCTGTTCTTTTTTTCATTTTTAGTAATAAATGACGATACAATTCTTATTGAAAGATCAAATCAGTTTCTTATCATATTTGCCTGTCATATAAAATTTTTATTTCAGTTTGTATATATTTTATAATTATCATGCCTATCATAGTTCATACATAAAACTGATCCTTCTAGGGCTATGATTAACTTTATTTTCCTGACATCCTTCGTAACGAATTTAAATCAATATATTACTAAGAGTTCCTTTAAACTCAAATAGTTAATGAAAATAATTTTACTTAGAAGTCTATCATGTATAATCAAATCGTTCAAACTAATGAAATATGAAAGTTTATTTATAAAAACCTAATAGGAACTTCGGTAAAGAAATAAATACCTTGAATCGCTATTATATCAATTCTATCCGTGAACAGCAATTTTTTTACTTACTAGTCATTCAATATAATATATAATATTGCATGCTAAATTATATAAAGTATACAGACTTATATGGCATAAATGCATAATAATGTATCTCTTCAAAATAAAAATATTGAATTTATAAATTAAATTATGTATTGTTAATTAATAGTTTTTGCACGCAGTTAATATTTTTAACAAATTTAGTTGGAGATTTAATTTATAAGATAAAGTAATTTCAAGAACTTGCAGCACATTTGCTACTCGATATCCACAAAAACGCAAAATAACACTAACACTGTAACATGCGTACTAATCGAATTGAAGATATGGCATGAACTAAAATAGCAGAGATAAGATCAATTTAAAATATGAGTTCATTTTAATTTAATAATTGCTCAAAATTCCGCCCTCGAACCTCGACACATTTTTCGCACCTTCGGATTAGTTCCTCATGGGTAGCTCTTCTAATTAAATCCTGTGATATGTTTTGAAATGCATTTCTTACTCTTTGCATACAATCTTAAATGGTTGTTAACGGGCTCTCATAAACTTTATTTTTAATAGTTCCCAAATGATTGCCAATAATGGACCTTCCATTATTGGCAATCCATTGATAATAAAAAGTTTCTTGTAAATAATTATTAATTAAATATGCGTTATGTGGGGGAGCACCGTCGTGCTGATAAAAAATGTTTCTATGCTCGGCGAGGGGTAAATTTTCTAAATAGTTATTATTCAAATTTTGTAAGACATTCAGATATCTCTCACCTAAAAAAAAAAAAAAAACAAAAATTTACCTATACATATTAGCAGAAGAGAAAATTTTATTTACCGTTTAAATTTTCCTGATAAAATTGTAATGCCACCACTCTATCGTTTCTTATGGCACAGTAAACATTGAACTGCCAACTTTCCTGAAAGTTTCGTTCTCTGAACATATGAGGATTTGAATCACTCCAATAATGCGAATTGTGTCTATTAAAAAGCCATTTTTAGTAAATTTTGCTTCATCTGTCCATATAATATTTCCCAAATAAGAATCGAAACCCTCAGACCTTATTAGAATAAACTCACAAAAATTCTGTCTTCTTAGGAAATTTGTTTCTTTTAATCCTTGAACCATATGGAATGAGAGCGGGTGAAACTTATGTTTTAATTAGATTCTGTGAATTGAATCCTTGCATAGTCCCGTTTCCAGAGCAGCTTGTCTTAATGACATCCTTGGAAATGCATGAAAATATCCCAGAATGACTATTTCAATATTTTCGTCATCAACAATAGGCTTTCTTCTTTGCATTTTTGCCTTGACAGAGCCATAATTTTTAAAATTTTGCAGTATGCGTTTTACAGTGTTTGCTGACGGTTTCCGTTTTTCTGGATATCTAGTAGCAAATGTTCTTGATATTCCTTTATCACATTCTCCATAAATAATAAACAAATTTAAGAAGTTTTCGTTGATATAATTTAAACGTGCTGGCATTTTGTGGCATAAGATATTGACTGATTGTTTCTAATCATGGCCATTTTGATGAAATGATTGCAACAATTGAATTTCTAATAAAATCGCAAAGATTTCAATAAGTTGTAACTTTAACCCACACAATGCTAATATCAGAAAAAAGGGAATTCAACTTGACGTAAAAAAATACAGGGTGTTCCATTTGACCTAAACAAGTTTACGCGGTTTGAAGTAGACAGAATGTAACGCGAAAACACTTGGTATGATATTATTGAATTTATTTCAGTTGCAAAACGTAGTTCTCCTTGTGTTCTTTTTACGTCATAAGAAGCAAATGAGGATCTTTTACACGAAGAAAATTATAACGGTTCTTGCAAATCGTTACACCTGTCAAATTTTCTATAAAATGTCAAATATATCTGAACCGGCTTGGTTATGTATAGGATATGCTACATATTTTCGGCTCATGATTTTATGCTCTTTTCGTAGACCCTAAAATATATAGGATGTTCCATTATAAGTAAGTAAGTTGGTATCGACTTCCGGTATAAGCGGAAGTGCCAGCTACTTGTAATTATTTTAGTTGGATTGGCCACCCGACATTAGTAATTATCTAAATTTTTAAAATTTTCTGATTCGTACTTTACTCTATATCGATGGATTCAGTTCCCGGTGAGACACCCTGTATATCACTTCAGTTAACGAATGGCCCATTTATTCATTCTACAGACTGTACGGAAACCAGCAAATTTGAATAAGGGAGTAATAAGAAATTAGCTGAACCACGTGAAAAGTTGACAATTATTAGAAATCTTCAAAACTGTGTTATCATCCAGCGATCACCCTGTATGATGCATATCGCCCAATTTCAATGGGCAGTATTCTACCGTGATATTATATGTATCCACTATGATTGTGATATAAAAGCTTTAAGTCTATCAGGTGTATTGTAATTAATACAAGAAATGGTCTACATACTCATACAATTGACATAAATATACCGGATGTCAACGGATCATGGTAGACCCCCTTTTGTCCTTATTTTTTAGAATATCGGAATGGAACTTGGTAGATATATTATATGACCAAGTAGACACTTTGTGACATAACTGTCATTTTTCCACTACCGGTTTCACCATAAATGACTTCAATTTTTTATTTTTAAATTTAACATCTTGTTTATTATTATATTTTTGGAATCCTTGAAAAGTTCTGAGTACGGTCATACCCCATAAGTGACATTTTGACTCAATGAAAAAAATTTTACTCGAAATTTGTTGGTGCATCTAGAGTGCCACATACAGAAAAAAATGCTTTTGGATACATCCACGGATTCCATAGAATATCCGCTATTTTATGTTAGTACTCTACCATTACGATTCCATTTGAAAGAATTGTTTTGTTGAAATTTTTTGGACATGGCACTTCTAGATGCATCAACAAATTTCGAGTCCAATTTTTTTCATAGAGTCGAAATGTTACTTATGGGGATATCACCGAACTCAGAATTTTTCAAGGATTCCAAAAATATAATAATATACATTTAACAATCCATTTTACATCCATTTAAAAATCAAAAGTTGGGGTCATTTCCGGTGACACCGGAAGGGGAAAAATCCCAGTAATGCCACAAAGTGTCATCTTGGCCATATAATAAATCACCAAGTTTCGTTCTGATATTCTATAAAATAAGGGAAAGAGGGGTCTACCACGATCAGTTGACACCCGGCATTTTATTCGATATGTGGTCGATAAAAAATGAGGGCGCTTCCTTACGTTCAATTTCATTTGGCCAATCCATAGTGGGCTAAAATCGCAAAAAATCATATTATGTTTTTAATGACGATGTATTATAAGATAAATAATTTAAGTATAGACAGGTTTGAAGGCCAGCTTTTTTTTGGAAAGGTTTCAATATGCGTGTTTTCCAAATGCAGTCTGCTTAAAATGACTTACAAAATAAGAGATAAATATATACATGAAAAGTGATTTACTTCATAAAAGTTACATATTCAGTGGAATAAATGAAATATTGTATTGAAAGTAACTTTAATAATTTGCATAAAAAACTAAAAAGTATTTCGTAGATTCTGGAATAATACCTGTTTTGATATCTCGGTGACGAATAGTGTACACAGAATATGTGGATTCCTCGTTATAAAATGAATGTTATAGGTGTGTTCGGCAGTCCGTTAAAGAGATGGCGCCAGCCATATTAACAGACCGAAATTGGTTCGATTATTCCCAAGCAAAGTATTAAGGGAATTTTCTTTGCGTATAATAATTAATAAATCTAATACGCATTTTTTATCTACTAATTTCAAATTATTTAAGGGGCTATTAATGGAAAATTTATGTGTAAAAAATATTTATTGACTGCGTAAACCATGACAACTTAATCAATATTACGATTACGGCGGTATACTGGGTGTTCCATTCAATTGAGATTTTGTGTTTTGAAGCAGTACGTGTCTACAATGTAATATTCACAACTCTGATTTTTCCTTAGTTGATATAGGCATACCACAAAGCACAGTCTTGACCGAGTACCATTTAAGTTATATATAAACTTATGAGTCCGTATTGAGTAAAACTGCTTTCACTATGCTGATGATTTATCTTTAATTATATCAAAGAAATCATTGATAATTTGCATCTAGATAAAAAGAATGCTTTAGAACATGTTATTAGTTTGTTTAGTTAGAATTATTTATATTTCGACGCAGAATAGACAAACAATCAGATTCCACCTAGATAAAGAAAAATTTGATACCGTGATGTCTAATAATACTAATTGTATAATTGAAAATGATTTTACGGGTGGCATTGTAATATTAAATTGTACCAATTTAAACAACAAATTGAAATTATTTTTGGTAGGTAAATAATTTTATTCTCTGGGCGAAGTTTTTGCTCCTTAGGATGTGTTAATTAAATTTTTCTACTCCCTTATGCAAATTTGCTGTTTTCCGTACAGTCTGTAGAATGGATAGGTGGGCCATTCCAGTTAACTGAACGGATATTTATTGACTGCGTAAACCATGACAACTTAATCAGTATTACGATTACGGCGGTATACTGGGTGTTCCATTCAATTGAGATTTTGTGTTTTGAAGCAGTACGTGTCTACAATGTAATATTCACAACTCTGATTTTTCCTTAGTTGATATAGGCATACCACAAAGCACAGTCTTGACCGAGTACCATTTAAGTTATATATAAACTTATGAGTCCGTATTGAGTAAAACTGCTTTCACTATGCTGATGATTTATCTTTAATTATATCAAAGAAATCATTGATAATTTGCATCTAGATAAAAAGAATGCTTTAGAACATGTTATTAGTTTGTTTAGTTAGAATTATTTATATTTCGACGCAGAATAGACAAACAATCAGATTCCACCTAGATAAAGAAAAATTTGATACCGTGATGTCTAATAATACTAATTGTATAATTGAAAATGATTTTACGGGTGGCATTGTAATATTAAATTGTACCAATTTAAACAACAAATTGAAATTATTTTTGGTAGGTAAATAATTTTATTCTCTGGGCGAAGTTTTTGCTTCTTAGGATGTGTTAATTAATTTTTTCTACTCCCTTATGCAAATTTGCTGTTTTCCGTACAGTCTGTAGAATGGATAGGTGGGCCATTCCAGTTAACTGAACGGATATATTTCATATACGTTCTAGGATGGATATGAAATCGACCAATCACAGTTCCTGTATTAAGTACATAGGCAACTATTCGTCTTAAAAAATTCAAGTTAGTGCGTAAGCTGTCAAAGTAATTGTCAGTGTGTATTCGCGCAGTTTGAGCTAGAAAATAATTTAAAATGAGTGATTCCAGTAAAGAATCGATAAACGGTATACCACCTAAAATTTTATTGAAATTATTATATACAGACAAAGTTTTAGAGATATATTATGACAAAAAAAAAGTAGCTACATGTGAGGATGGAACCTATGATTTCGAAGCGTGGATATAACCGCTAGGCTACTGAAGCCTTTATAAAATGTTTGCACCTAGAGCATAAGATTTAGCAGAAGCTAAGTTTGTATATTAAAATTTGATTAAAACTATTATTTGTAGTTTTTTTCTTAATCCGGTCGTAGAAAAAGTATACTGTACAACTCGAGTGGATTATCCATATCCACTCTTGTTGCACAAACTACTATTTCCGTTGCCACTACTAATTACAATCTGTAACTAATTGTCCCTAAATAAAAAAAAAAGAATTTTAACTTTGACACCGTATAACTAACAAGTACTTTCTAATACAAATCAAAAAATTTTTTTTTTTAAATTATAAATTGTTGTTTCCCTTTTAGATGGGGACTGAATGGGGTTAGGTTATGACATTACTTAACTTATATTTGACTTTTTGTAATATCAGACTCAAAGGATTAAGAAAAACACCTAAAATAATTTTTTTCGTAACTACCACGAAATTTGACTAAAAATACGTGGTCACGTGCAGCGTCGAATTTGAACGAAGAAGTCTGGAACCTGGAATTGATTGGGAGGATGGTTTCCTTAACGGACAGTGTGCAGTCTGGATTCCCGTTATATATCGTAGATTCCTTGTGAACAATGCCAGGCAGTCCATTGCTGTACTCTTATTGGGATAATTTAGTAGTTCCCTAGCAAGCTGACAGCTGTTTGTTTCATCCCAGAGTTTTTTTAATTCATTGTGGGTGTTGCCTTTAATTATTTGTATTATCGCCCAGATCGGTAACAGACTGGCCGGGCCTAGTCCAAAGATACTTAGGCTTGCTGCCTTCTTAACCAGTCTGTCGGCTACTTTGTTGCCACTACACTGTGCGTGTCCTTTCACCCAACATACCAGTATGTTATTCATGCTGGAGGCACCCACAAGTGCTTGGTGACATTCTCATACTGCTCCTGTGGTAATTATGTAACTTCTCAGGGCTAGTTATGATCTTCTACGATCTGTGTAGATCCTGTTTGTCTTGCCCGTAATTTGCCTACGCACAATCTCTTTTGCAGCTATGGTTATGCCCGCCAGTTCTATTTGTACTACGCTGGCTCGAACATCCATTATCCATTTATATTGGATTTGCAGGATTCTGGAGTATATTCCACATCCTACCCCATCCTTCTTTTTTGATCCGTCTGTGAAGATGTTGATCACAACTTCGCCAGCAGCCTCACGACGCCCAAGGCCAGTTTGAAGGTGACCCGTGGATCAAAACCTTATTGTTCATGTCGCCACTGTGCTTCGCCGCAGGAAAACTACAAGTAACATTATTATGTGTCTAGGCGTTAAAACACAACCCGTTGTGTCACAAATAGTTTCAAATGTCTCAATTCTAATGAATAAAATTTATTAACTTCAAATTCGCTAAAGGAGACTGGTCAAAAGCAAAATATTAAGCTTAGAGTGAATGTGAAGTGCACGAGCAACTTTGCAACAAAATTTTCATACTGAATCTTTCTGTGGCTATTCCTTAGTTGGTAGTTGGATACTACGTTTCACGAGTCCTCCATACTCACTTTGTATGATATGTGGCCAAGAATTTGTATTAAGTTGCATGTATTTTGAATTATACGTATAATATTTTAAACATTACATTTTTTCAATTCAATATACGAATTTTATCACAAGTATCGTCTCAGATATTTAACAAAATGTGCGCCTTGATAGGTGGCAATAAATCGATTTCCTTTCATAGGAAATATTGGAATACTGGACTGTCGTAGTAGGTATATTTTTACTTTACTACATTCTTATTATTTTTGTATGTATTTTTGTTTTATTATTTTATGTGTTTATATTTTAAGGAACCTTAATTTGGTTGGTCATGTGAGTGTGATTGATCTATCCGTAATATAGGGAACCGCGTCCTTGTTCTCCTAAGTCTGAAGAGGACAACCGTCGAATACTTGGGGGTCAGGTGAGTGAAGGGAAAATCTAAATGACTAGAAATGTAGTAAGCAAAAAATCGAATAGTAAAATTAAAAATTTAAGTGAAAGTGCTGTGTCCAAGAGCAGCATTCCAGGAAAAGTATCTGGTAGAAATTGATAATATAATGCTACTAACGTCTCTTGCGCTGAAAGAATCCTCTAGAGTGGAAACCCGGTCTTTGTTTCCGAAGCTCCTCCAGGCAAAATGTCGACGATTCGTCCGCAATTACAGGATGAAGTGAAAATGTTGAACTGTATTATCTGCGGCCTTTCTATAGAGCATTATGTGTGAATTCTGTGACACAGAAATTCTGACATGAGAGAGGTCATTAGTTCTCTGTATAATTCTATTGTCATGTGTGCAAAATTTCAAATCGATCGAATACGTGAAAGTGGGTCAAAATTGGATGGTAATATTTGATCTCAACTAATTAGTGAATATGGGTAAGAGCTTGCAAAATCAATTATTTAGAGGGAACCACCGAGCAGAAATGCCGCTTTTTAATAAAATGGATGAACTTACCATTTTGATCCCTTACGTCTATAGCAACAACAGCTAACGACGATCGCTTTTCACTTGGATTAATTGGCTGATCAGTAGCTTCAACGAACAGCAGATGCTTTCCAGTTTGTAACGGATCCTGAGAAACTAGTATTTGTCCAGTTTTAGGATCGACTTCGAAAGGAAAGCTATTATTAGGAGTTTTTTGAATGGAGTAATTCACAAGTCCGTTCCTACCCAAGTCTGGATCTATTGCATGCAGCTGTCCAACCAAATCACCTTAAAAAATAATGAAATATGTTGCTGTTATCAATTAAACGTGACTTGAGTTTGCTATTTATTTCTTCTCTTTCTCGGATTCAGTAAAGAATACCTAGAAGGATTTGCAAATACAATTTTGGTAAAAATTTGATTAACATCCTAAATTGTGCAGATTATATGACAGATTATCTAAAGAAGTGAACCACAACTTTGGCGGATTCGGTTGGCTACAAAGAAAAAGAAATGACGGTTTTGGATTATTATGGCCCTTTTCACCCGTTTTTAAAATAAAATATGCTTTTAACTATTTATTTCCACAAACTCTCGGCTGAAGGCAAAATTAGAAAAAATATATGAAAACATCACTTGAGAGTGTAACTAAACTGCTGGCCACTCGAACTTACACATAGAGAATTTTTGGCAAAATTTAAAGTTCAATATTTTCAACAGGAATGCAAATTTTTGAACGCGGCTTGCAAATTTTAAGAGCTAGTTTTTTTCGGATTAAGCTGCATGACGTATATTTATCGTAGGACCGTAAGTTTATTATATACGGGGTGATCAATGAAGTCATTCAAAAAATCAAAAAGTTTGTATGAGTGAAATTTCCGCAAAAAATTTTTTTGGTCGTTGCAATATGGTTCGTTACTAAGGTAACATCAATATCTCTAGACGGTTTTGTCAGTTTTTGGATTAAGGCCCTTAGGCATTGTACACACTACTCAACATAAAATTTGGATACCGAAATTTTTAAAATGCTATAACTTGACATTGGATTGACGGTTCTTGATGATTTTTGCGGATTTGGAGTCCTTATTTCACGTAGATTTTCTATGGTCTAAGCATTTTATTTGAGGGTTGAAATTTACACATTATGCCGGGTCGATAATAAACAAAAACGTAGCGACAAGAACAAGTTTATTACATTATATTCTACAATGTACAAGATTGCTTAACAACGGCCAAAAGTCAATTCTTAAAAAATTTATAATTCTAATTCTGGTAATTCTTAATAATTAAAAAAAAATTTAACTAAAAAACTAAAAATGAATTTAATTTAAACTTAAATTAAAATTACCTAATTAAAATTAGGTACATTAATTTAAAAAAAGAGAAGCTAATATTTTGTTGGTCCTCCTGCTCGTAATATTATTTCCCGACATCGATTTGGTAGAGTATCCACAAGATTATTTATAAAATCTTGTGGAATATTCTCCCATTCTTCACGAATGGCCTCACTGAGCGTTTCTAAGGTTTCAGGGGGTACATCAAGAGATCTTACTTTAAGTTTTAAATAAGACCAAACGTGTTCGATGACATTAACATCCGGAGACTTTGCAGGCCAGTCCATCCTATTGATGTTTTGTGCCTGCAAAAACTCTGTGAACCTTCGCGCTCTGTGAGGTCGAGCGTTGTCATCCACCAATAGAAATTATGGGCCGTAATGTCGAGCAAAAGGAACAACAATAGGTTCCAAAATTTCCTCCTGATAAACAGTAGCATTAATGGTTTGGTTGGCAATGAATAGATCGGTTTTACCATTTCTTATGATACCTCCCCACACTGTAACACCTCCGCCACCAAATGCTTCTTGAGGGTTCATATTTTCCTCCAAATATCGCTGATTTGGCCTTCTCCAAACTAAAATTCGGCCATCGGAGTGAAACAAATTAAATCTTGTTTCGTCAGTAAATAAACAATGGCTCCACTCTGCATTACCCCAATTCGCATGCCGATTTGCCCATGCCCGCCTATTTGCTCTATGGTGTTGTAATAACCGCACACATTTTGCTCTGCGACGGGCTCTATAATTTAAAATGTTTGGCATTATGTTATGTTTTTAAAAAAAAAAATCTCACCTCAAGTTGTTTTTATTTAATGTTCTGTCCGAAACTCTCACCCCCGTTTGTTGTCTTAAAGAGTCATTTAGTTTTCTAGAGTTCTTTGTTCTATACCGCATAGTTTCTCTCATTAAAATTCTTTCGGTTCTTTCGTTTATTTTTTTTGTATGTCCACCCCCATGCCCATAAATATGATCACCAGAGTTTCGACGCGGCGGATCAAATTATAAATTATCTTTCGGCTGACATTGTAAATGTGCGCAATATGCTGTTTTGACATTCCTTCGTTGAGAAGTCGAATGCAATTTTCCCTTTCTGCCGTGGTTAAACGCCTCATATTAATTAAACTTTACAAAATTATAACATTGAAATGTGTCAGATTATTTCTAAAATAATGTAAACAGTTTTTAATTGCATAGCAACAAATTTGTTTTTCCAATGCCTACTTTGAAATTGACGCGTCGCGTAGAAATTACACCCGATCATAATTATGGGCTTGGGGGTGGACAAAGAACTCTGTAGAACTGAATGACTCTTTAAGACAACAAACTGGGGTGTGAGTTTCGGACAGAACAGTGAGACGAACATTAAATAAAAACAACTTGAGGTGAGAATTTATTTTTACAAAAACTTAAATAATGCCAAACCTTAGAGCGCGTCGTACCCTACGTTTTTGTTTATTATCGACCCGGCATAATGTGTAAATTTCAACCCTCAAATAAAATGCTTAGACCATAGAAAATCTACGTGAAGTAAGGATTCCAAATCCGCAAAAATTATCAAGAACCGACAATCCAATGTCAAATTATAGCATTTTAAAAATTTCGGTATCCAAATTTTATGTTGAGTAGTGTGTACAAGGCCTAAGGGCCTTAATCCAAAAACTGACAAAACCGTCTAGAGATATTGATGTTACCTTAGTAACGAACCAGATTGCAACGACTAAAAAAATTTTTTGCGGAAATTTCACTCATACAAACTTTTTGATTTTTTTGCATGACTTCATTGATCACCCCGTATATAATAAACTTAAGTTCCTACGATAAATATACGTCATGCAGCTTAATCCGAAAAAAACTAGCTCTTAAAATTTGCAAGCCGCGTTCAAAAATTTGCATTCCTGTTGAAAATATTGAACTTTAAATTTTGCCTAAAATTCTCTATGTGTAAGTTCGAGTGGCCAGCAGTTTAGATTTTGTGACAGCTCTATAAAAACCCAAGATATGTATTGTTTATAAAATGGATAAATTATACCTAACTTTACCTTTTTGCGCTTTAGTGGTTATTGTGAAGTCGTATAAATTATTAGGTACAAATGTGGGATTATTATCGTTAGCGTCCAATAAGGTAACTTCAATGTTAACTGAAGATGCACCCAAATCGCTTGATACCACGCTTGGAATTTTTTCTTTGGCATAAACCCTCATTGAGAGAGTTGACCTCTTCTCACGATCAAGAACAGTCTGGTCTCTGACCTAAAAAAAATATTATACCTTAATTAACTTTGATGTTTTTCAAGTACATGTTATTTAATATATTTTGTATTATTTTCAGCATATAAATATTGATAATGATTATGCACTTAATCTGGGTATCATCACGTTAAAGTGAATTGCGAGGTGAAATTCAAATTCAATTCTTCAAATGCATGTTCGCAGTCGGCCATGCTCGACTACAATTTCTAGTCATTTGTACTCAAGAATAATGGAATTCATTATATCAAAATTACCAGTCGTTGTAAGCGATAGGCCTTGTCACTGTACTTTTTTCTAGAAGAATCAAATTATAGAATTCACGTTTCAAGGACATGAAATTACCACTGCAACCATCACATCGTATTGTATTGCGGATCAGGGTCTTGAACTAATTGTTTATTAGTTCATAAAATCGTTAAAATGTTTATAATTCAAATCTTATGTGGGAGTAAATTGGAAAAGTAATTCTACTATTTTCCGTGGGCACGTATGTAGTTGAAATGACTGTTATTACTATGTTTCGATCATTATTAGTGTTAAAAAGTGAAAATGCTTAAGCTTTACAAGTGTACAGTGGATCACAATACCTAAGTGAAGGTGAAAAATAGTAATTGCTAACACAGGAGAAAAAAATGAAACTAATTAATGTATTTCTGAACATTATTAATTAGTGTGAAGTACTTTAATTATTGTAGAAATAGTATTACTGATAATTTCGTTATTGGCATTTTTTGTTAACTTGTAGTAACTACAGGAAAACATGATGTAATATTTTGCATTGACGCATTACCGTTTAATATATTACGTCCTTTATGATTATTCAGAAGGCACAGCAATTTATATCAATTACATTAATTAGAACATTTTAATATAGAGATATTTTATCGTTTTACTTCTATATCACAAATATCTGCACCGGACAAATGTTCCATAAATTACGTATATACAATATAAGCGGTCGACAGTATGCAGCGAAATGTGAAATACATTTAAAAAACAAGAAATAAAAAGGTACCATATGGTGTATAGGTTGATTTGTTAGCTAACCGGTAAGTGATTGGCATTTCCTCGAATTCCAATAATAATAATAATAGTTTATTGGCGTTATTGTCAAAGAACACACCAAATCCTGCAGAATCAGTAATCGATCAAATTACACTAAATCGTCTGACAACGAGCAGAGGCATCTGTTCAGGCTGCACATCAATAAACCTATGCACGGTACGTTCTATAACAACATAAAGAGACTGGGTTTATCGAAAAAGTTGACCTTCACTTTTTTACGGTCAGCAGGACTAAAGTCGGTGACATATCAGAAGGAATAGCTCCTGTGGTAGCGCACAAATTGAACAATTTTAACTACAATATGGATATAATTATAGGATATAAAATAATTAAAATTACTATGAAAACATGTCTAAGAAATCATTTTGTAGGTAGTCTTGGAAAGTATTAAAACGCCCCGTATAGGTCCAGCCGCTTTCAAATTATTTTCTTACTTTCTTATCAAAATTCAATTACTGTTATTTAATTTATCAATAATCATTTTTTTCTTATGACATAGTTACAAAGAATTTACTTTAAAAAGACCATTATCAATTTTAAATACGCATTTGTATAATATTTTAGTTTTCAAGTCAAATAATTTTAATTTTATATAGTTTAAAAAGTCCTAAAAGCAACGTTTATGCTATGCTAGTTCGTTACATTCCTAAACAGATGTTACAAAGGCCAAAATGAACCTTATTAGTCATTCGAGCCTGTTACTAAAATTTAATAAATGCCATTTTCAAGTAGCCCGACTAGGTGTCTCCAAACACCTCTCTCTCTCTCTCGTTTGCGCCATACACGTTTGCATAGGGAAGCGTGCGTATAGAAGCGATGAGAAAACGGCGAAAGAGGGTCATTTTCCTTTGACCTACCCAGGGAAGCTACCAACTAGGAGAACCCAACCCAGCTACCAGAGATTCTAACAGGACGTACAAGAGAATTAAATCCGATGTAATTATTACTGACACTTTCCGTATCGAGGCCTTGTATTTGGGTACAAGAGAATTTGATCCGATTTAATTATTACCGACACTTGCCGTCTCGAAGCCTTGTACTTTGAAGAAATAGCAGCAGACTCCCAGCCCTGAAGTGCAACTTATTTCCCAGCGAGGCGCGAGACTCTGACGAAGTTCCTCACTACAACGACGCCGACGTGGCTACCGAAAGAGATATTAAAATTTGCCCAGGTGAGGCTCAAATGCCCGTCCCGCGGTCTTAACCATTTTTCAAATCAGTTAACTAAATTTATCTGGCAATGATATAAGGGGGAGAATCTGTAGACCTCTACATACTGAGCCTAACGTTCACTGGCCGTTCGGCCGCGGTGGTATCTAAAGTTTTTAATTAAGTTTATTTTTTTAGGAGACAAACAATCAGAGCCAGGGAAATTTAGGATATAGTTTTACGTTTATTTACTGGTTTGAGAACAACGTTTTTTTTTTTCGATATTCATTTAAGTTGCATCATAATTAAATTGATCTTAATTAGTTTACAAACAGTTTCAAAAGTTATGTTCATTTAATTTTTGTTTTATTCAATAAACAGACAAATAAGTTTTCTTTTCAAGTTAGAATCAGATCACAATCTCATTTGTTTCGCTACAGTTAACAGATAATATTCTTCCGCTTTCTCAGCGGGGGTGGAATTTTACTCTCCGGTTGATAATACATGCTCTTTGAATTGTTATTTTATTAACGGGACAACGACCCCAGTCATCCTAACTATCTAGCAATATTCTAAAATTTATGGCCATCACGTTTAAAACAAGGGCCTTGTGAGAGGGTGGCTTACTCTACTTATTTGCAGTCAACGCAATATAAGTACTGTTAAGGAACGCTACAGGGCGTTTTTGGAGATTGTTTATTTCTTCTGCCGTTAAGACTTTACAACTATGGGTTATTTTATTCCAATTATACGGATTACGGCACGACAGCAGATTTGCCGTGATGGCCATTACAATCACTTTTATTACTATCTAGGATTAAATGCATTTCCCTACAGTTGGTTATGTATTTATGACACTCTAAAATTGAATCCATTTCCCTATAATTGGTTATGTATTTATGACACTATAAAATTGAATGCATTTCTCTACAGTTGATTATGTATTTCATACACTTTACGATATCTCTTCGACAGTGATTGTAGTGGTTGCTACCGCAGATGTGGTGCCCGCCATTTTGTTTCTCAAATCAGGGGAATTATCCTCGCAGCAGTCGTAACGTTTTACGCTGGTTCATACCGCCACGTAGCATGTAACCACGAACATCATGATGCCATAAATTGGGTCTTTTATGAGCATACTTCGAGGAACATTGAACGTATCTTGAGAGTACTATTTTATTCCCTCCGAGTTTGACGATTTGTCACCAATATCTGAATATATGTATAAAATGATTTTTGTTTTTTCTTTCAACTTACCTTCCTGTAATACAAGTAATAAACTAAATATATGATAATAGTTTAACTCCAATCAACTAAACACCAAAGCAAACCTCACACATAAATCCACAGTTCAATCTTGAGTAATAAAACAACTAAATAACATAAATGATTAACGAGGTTTCTCAATTCATAAACAGTGTGTTCAAATTTACAAGGTACTTAAATTAACAAGTGATTAATTTTCTAAGCTAAATAGTATCAGATAGAAACAAGTAATACCAAACGTTGCATAAAAGAAACTGGGGTAAATATAAAATGTTACTACCAACATAACGAAATTTGGGTCCTAACTTTGTAAAACTGGACGATCACGTAAATGGCCAATTTGTTTATTTATATTAACATAAAATTGAGATAAATAATTACTGGGTGGTATTTCATATGGTCTTCATTGCTTTTCGATCAAGGATTTTATAAAGGATTTTACTGTTGAATAACAGATGGGGGTTGGACCGCTTCAGTATAGAATATCAAATAATTTTTTATTATAGATATGGTTCAATTTATTGAAGGATATAATAAAGCAGTAACCAGACTCAGCTTTGGGCCTCGTTAAACGCAGATAATGTGAGCATGGCGGCGCACAGCCCAAGTGGGTATGTGTCGTTCTTGTATTTTATAAGTGAAGATGAAAAGGAGAACCAACGCTTATAGACACAATGTAATATCTGTAAATACTAGTGTTACAGAGCCTGTGCTAACCTGTCTATAGAAGACTTTCAGCATTTTTTGAAAAGCAATCAAATTTCTTTGTAATGCCAATCAATTAACAATGAAAGTAGCTCAACCTGTTGATATGAAAAAGCCATAAATATGTCCACAAGCATAATAATTTCACTGGATAGTCTCAGCCAAGAAAATCAGTTTCTTCGGAAACTAATTCAAAAATTTGAAGAAAAGAATACTGTGCTCAAAGATAACAAAGCACCATTAGAAGATAAAATCGCCAATTTAGAAAGAAGATTAGTAAACAGAAACACTACTATAAACAAACCCATCCAGCTAAACTGAGTACGCCCACAACAACGCAACCAGCTATTTGTAAGCCCCCCCATCGATAACTTCAGGTTCTGCTACTTCCCGTCGAGTGGCACAAACAGGCAATGAAGTAAATTCTAATGAATTGCAAACTGTTAAATCTCGGCGATACAATTAATGTCAGTGTTTAAAGCCGGCGCCACACATGCGGTATTCGCCGATTTCCGAATAACGAATATTTGCTATTTGGCGAATATCTCAGATCCACACATATGCGAAGTAGGCAAGTATTTGCTATTCGCAAAGCATAAAGTAAGTTCCGTTGGTTGTCGGTAAATCCACACACATCAAAGAGACCGAATATTTGCCTTATCGTAAATCCTACCTCCACATATCCACATATGCGTTGAAACTTTAAGTTAGTTTAGTATAGTATATCTTTCAAAGAGCAACTGTCATTATTTTAGTGGGACAACTAGAATTAGAAAATGGAGTGGAACAATGAATTGGTGTTAGAATTTTTAGATTTATACCAAAATCAGTCAATAATATGGAACACAGCTCATCCCATCACCCCTTTTTCTGGGCTCTCTTTTCTTTATTTTGTTTAATAAGTATACACTACTCATAATTCAAAATGGGGCTGCACAAATTTTCGAGTTGTCCATTTTGACCGCCTCTCTCTAGAGAAATGAAACTGTTTGCCGAATAATTCGCCTGTTCCGATATCTCAAGTCATCACACTGGGTTTCGACAATTAAGACACATGTGTGGATCAATGTACTTGTGATTCGGCAAATATTCCGCGAATAGTTCGCCAAAAAGAGAATGTTTGGAATTCGGCGAGTACCGCATGTGTGGCACCGGCTTAATATTTAGTCCAGTAAAGTTGTGCTCAGCTTATAAGGGCCGCAAAAAAAATTCAAACAGGATGATTTTGTCAGGGTTGTTTGGGGACTGCCTCTTGAGTATCCAACCAAAAGGTCACAGTCGAACACCTGGTACGATTTGCGCTATAGGGGTGGTTTCCTAAACAATTTTTTAGGGCAAAATAACTTGAATAAAAGTTGTAGACGAGGTTGTAGAGGATGAAATTCTGAACAACTTTGCTTTATACAATTTTTTTCTATCTCTAATATTTAACGAGTTACTGCGCGTTATGTGACAAAAATTGCGCAAAGGGGTGGTCTTCTAAACATGTTTTTACAAAAAAAAATTATAAGGAAAAATTGTTCAGAATTTGATCTTCTACAACTTTTATTAAGGTTATTTTTTTTGTAAAAACATATTTACAAGACTACCCCTGCAGCGTGAGATGCAAAAAAATATATAAAGGAAGTTGTTCAAAATTTGATTCTTTACCACTTTTATTAAGGTCTTTTTGCTCTAAAAAATGTTTAGGAAACCACCCCTATAGCGCAAATCGTACCAGGAGTTCGAGTGTTATCTTTTGGTTGGATATTCAGGAGGCAGTCCCCATGCAACCCTGAAAAAATCATCCTGTTTGGATTATCTTTATTGGATTTATAATTGTACAATATTTAGTACGCCCACTTTACACAAATACAATTATATCAAAGCAAAATGATAATTGATCAACTATTAATCTGATTGTAACTTCTTCTAGTATAGAGGTTAGTTAAAGCTTATATATGAGTAATGATATTTTTAGAAGATACAAGATATTCTTCACTGTTTTAAAAGTGCCTTTAGTGAATGTTTTATATTATATCCTATACAAATAATATTTTTAAATGCATAATTGTTATGGAAACATTATTGTTAAAGTAATCCTCACATATGGTAGACACCTGCCAGGTACTTCACTGTCAAATGCTGTAATTTTATTGCTTTTAATTACATGATATATTAATTTATTACATTTACTTTCATTTTAAGATAACCGATTGTGTAACTTTATTAATAAATAAGTATATAACTGATACATTATATTACATAAATATCAATAAATTAATTATTTTACGTATTAATTTATTTCAAAGTAATTTTATCGAAAGCAATGAGGGAAATACTATTAAAAAATTACTAAAAATTACCTCAAGATAAAATTACCGTTAAAGTCAAAATGGGTAAAATTATTAGATAATATTTACCATCTTCAGATCCATATTTTGTTATTGAAATGTTATAGTATTCTTATATACTAACAAAGAAAATTGAAATATTACCGTCAGCCAACCGGTCCTGGAATCAAGTGTGAAGGCTCCAGTTTTATCCTCGAGTTGGTACGAGAATTCTGCGTTATCCCCTTGATCTTGGTCCGTCGCTATGATTTGTAGCACACTAAATCCATTTGGAAGATTCTCAACAATACTTATGTTGTAAAAATCAACCTCAAATTCCGGTAGGTTGTCATTTAAATCCATTATTTCTACTTCCACTCTGGCGACACCTAAGTAGAAAATGATTTAGGTATCCAAAAAATAAGTTAAATACTATTAAAGCAATTTCATAAAAGAAATATGTATTATTTTAAATTAATAACTTCGTTCATTTGGGCGTTTGTATTATACAGAATGGACAAATAAACTAGTTACTTAAATAATATGGAAATGGTGAACAGAAATGGTCAGCGTTAACACTTAATTCTCTAAAGAGTGACATTTTTTATATTTCAAAAATCGCGCAACAAGGTCTCTTCTAAAATTTGTCAAAATCAACTAATCAGGTGGTTGCTTATGAGTTTAATTTTTTTTTTAAATCAGCAAATCCTCCTGAAGATATGAACGGAAGTTACAAAACGTTGATGTTTAAATAAATTTTAATTGTTAGTCTCACAAACTTTTCCTCACTTACTGCAGATAGTCTAGATATATTTTGTAACTATTAGATGTAATGTTCTTAGCTGACTGAAAAAGTATATGTTATAAAATATTAACGATTGTTTTTAAAGAATTGACGTTTAAGAACACCAGAAAATAAGCTAGACAGTAAATAAAATTACTCTTGCCATTGTTCTTTAGGCTATTGTGATAATACGTTAACAATAAATCGAAGAAAGTAAACATTGTAATTAAAAGAAAAAAACTTGTCTCATTCAATGAGGAACGAAAGCCAAGTAATTAATAATTTCACATATTTACATAAACATGCTATATTTGTAAATACTCTTCATATATGTAATTTAAAATGGATTATTTGCAAATACCAACCAGTTTTTAATGGGTTATCCACTTGAGATGCTTGAATTTGTAATACAAAGGTATTTCCTGGCAATGACCTTTCTGCATCTAGGTCTATTTCTCTTTCGAGGAATAAGGATCCATTTACATGGTCTAAAGAGAATAAATGCCTTTCGTTGCCAGCGATTATGTCGTATCGAATTGGAGCATCAATTGCAAGGTCTTGGTCAAACGCGTGGATAGGCGGAGTGAACTTTAAACGTTGATGGATAAGTGCGCCCTAGAAAAAATAGAAACATATTTTTATTATACCCCATAAGATGCCACAAATTAAATTGTCCATGAATCTACATGCGCTCTAAGAAAATGGACGAGAGAACTTCGTAATCTAGTCATTAGCTTTATTTCTGAGTAATCTTGATCAACAACCAAAGCAATAATTGTTTTTAAGTAAATGCTGCTTCTAGATGTATCAAATTACTAGGTTTAAAATTCTCTGCAAATGTTTCGGCTTTTTAGGCCTTTATCAAGAGAGCACAAAGTGTATACTAAAGTAACAGAAGTGGTTATTTTAAAATATTGGTACCTAAAAACATTTATGACTTAAACTTTAGTTATGGGATTTTTTCGGGTAGACCTAACGTAGTAATCTAAACCAACAAATAATTGTTAACATTTTATCTAGTAAAGGAGTATAGGAATAAATTTTGCTGGTCATTCGTGGTAAAAGGATTGTTTTAAGGGATTTTTTAAATTTCTAATTGTTCATGGAGATTTAGACGTTTACCTTTTCCTTCTGTATGAAGCAAATTTATGTTAACTGTGTCTATGAAATGGTTATTTTCAATGCCGTGTGTTGACATTCTCGTATTTTTGTTGTTATTTAAAATTGATTTTGTATGTTCTTTTACCCTGTTCTCAGTGCTTCTACAACTCTGACCTATATAGACTGCATTACAATCTTTACATCTAATTTCATATAAACCTGATTTATTAAGTTTAGTTAACTTTTCTTTATTGACCAATATTTTTCCTAAATTAATTTTATTCGTTATGAATAATTCAGTGTGGATAAATAAGAACTAATTCCGAAATTTTTCTATGAAGCCCTAATAAAACTCTTTCTTATTTGTGCCCTCTATTAAGCACACTCTACTAGGCATGCTCTACAAGTTTGAATAAAAAGGCACACCTATACAGGTAAAAAATACATCGGAATACGTCTCAGTTAGCTTTAATAATTTCTTCTTGACAGCAGGGCGTTCCAACTAATGGAAGTTAGTTGTTCTGCAGGTACTTATGTCAATTATTACTACAAGATTATGAATAATACCACTTGGTTTGGAAAATATTTAAATAATTTACAATTAGGGTTACTTACATAAATGCAAATTATATGACTTTATGTTCTTATTTTTCGTATCATGCTTTTAAATAATACATTTCAATAAGTTATTATTTCCCTAAGTTATATTCGGATTGGAAGAAAGAAAACATTGACTTGCATTCAGAAAGATGGACATTAAAAATAATATAATAAAATTCACCAGCTATTTGGTTAATTTGGACTTTATTCCCCAAATAATGATATACTTAGAAGTCGGTTAAAAATGCATTTGGTTTTATTATTTCTTCATTTTTACACGGACCTCAATATCGATAATAATATGTCTAAATCTTTACTTGAACATTTTTGATGACTTCTTTAACGCAATTCAATTTTTATAAACGAATTTCTTCGTCAAACGTAAAAAACATAACTTTTATGAGAAATTTCGTGAAATTAAACTGTCAGTTGTCTGTCACTTCATCTGCGGCAAAGTTTTTGAAAAAATCAGTCCGCAACAACTCGGACTAACTTTCCCATTTAGGAGTAGATCGAACTCAACTTGCCCCTCCCCCCACAGCTTCCCTCCCTGCATTTTCTAGAAGCAACTGGTCATGTCATTTCATATCGGTATTAGAGGAGTGTCCATGTGCCAAATATAATCAAAATCGTTAGAACCGTTTTAGAGGAAAAATTATTTAGTTCCTTGCCCACCCCGCAACCTCCCTCCCTGCATTTCTTAGGTACAACCGAGCATGTTATCGTATGCTACTACTAAGTCAGTATTCATGTGTTAAATTTGATTAAAATTGTTCCGTTTGAGAAAAAAAAATATGAAATTATTTAAAATTCAACCCCCCCCCCCCCCACAGTTTCCCTGCCGGTGTTTTCTAAGAGCAACTGGTCATGTTATTTCATATCGTTATTAGGAGAGCGCCCATGTACCAAATTTATTGAAAATCGTTAGGGCCGATTTAGAGAAAAAATTATTTTCAATTTTTTTTGTTTTTAGGGATTTCCTCCCCCACATTTAATCTAGGATACATTTTACCATTTATCCTCGAGATGTGGCCGTCTTGAATACACATGAAGAATTTGAAGAAAATCTATCCAGTGTTTGGGCTCTAGTTGCGACCACAGACGGCAGACAGACATTTTTTAAAAACCACTTCTTTGGGTTCAGTGGACTTGAAAACGTGTAAATCCATCAAAAACTCAAAATTGATTTTTGCACGATCACCATACTTTCCTTATGTACTACGTTTGTGGGAAAGTAAAAAAGATAACATTCGTTTAATTCAAGTTCGACATTTGGGGCAACAATAGCATATTATATGCAGAGTAGTGATTTCTTCTTGTATCTCGACTGTTCATAACGGACTTGCGTCACTCGTCCGTCAAGTAGGTACATCCTCGACACAAAACATGTTACTTTTACGCCATATAAAACAATATACTATTTCACTCTCTTTGGTAGATGTTTATTTAGCTTCTACATAATGAAAGAAAATATTATAATATTAGCATGTATTGTTTGTAATAAATTAATCTTTAGTATACAGGGTATCCGCAAATTACATCAAGATATTTTGGAAGGTAATTATGCGAGATAAAATAATGGTAGTAGTTACTTAAATGAAAAGGAAATTCTCAATATCGTGTAACCTATTTTGATGAAATAATAATACAAAATATGTAACAATAACACCGTTGTCACGGTATCGTCACAGCCTACTGCGTAGTAATGAATTATTGCGCTTCTATCAGAAACCTTAAAGCAGAGAAGAGAAGAAGTACTTTATTCTCTTTCGAACAGTTGGTTTGCCTCTGAATGTATTCCAAGACACTAGGGAATAATTCGGAAGTGATCCAACCACTATCATTACCTAAACCAATGCTAGATGTAGAAGCAATAATTAGGTTCTATTCAGGGTGGCGTATTCTAGGAATTGTGAATCCCACTGCATTTATCCTTTCTGCCACCGTGGTCAATTCGCTTACTTATTTCTTTCTTTTAGTATATTTCTTTAGTACTGATATATAATTTTCAAAAATATCCGAGACACTTCGTTTATTAAAACTTGTTGCTCTTGCCCGGCTAATACTTTCATGCTTCCGTAACGTAATCTTATCTTTATTTCTTTTCATGAACCAGTCTATTCCAGCTTTCCACTGATTAGGAAATTCACAGTTAGGCAGAATAGATGTATATTCGTAACCAAAAGTCATAATTTGCCTATAAGTTAACCCGTAATTCATATCTGAACATGTTTTAATATGTTTAACTAATTTGGCTTCCTGAGTTTTTTGTGAAACCCTGATGCACAGTATATTTGCTTGTATAACTGGATTTTTTGTCCTTCTCACCGCCAGAGTCATTGTTATATTATAACCTTGGTAATTGTTCTGGTAAGTATTTTTGTTTTAATTTCTCTATTCTCGAATGCAATGTCCCACGTTATATTCCGAAGTTTCTAGCAGCCGTTCTCTCTGACGTATTTTGTCTAAAATCTCCCGAATAGTATTTTTAAGTATTTTTTCATCTATACCTACTTGCTTGATTTGTTTTATTTTTGTAATTCCACACCATCTGAAATAAAATATTTTATCTGCTCCCACCATGGTAAGTAGACTATTGTCACATTGTTTTCAAGCAGATAAGTTGATTTTACCAGTAAAGTGCTAGTTGCTATTGACGACGGAAGGTAAGTGAGTTATTATTTATTGGGCAAATAAGTGATTTCGAATCATGCAAATCAAAAGATGTTGAATTATTAATTAATATTTATAGTAATAGTACAATTATTACAATTGGTAACATTAGTCACAAAATTTGGATAAGCAAATATGTGTCATCGGATGCCTGCAGGAGACTTGTTGACTTGTTCTCGTGTGAAAACGCTTGACTTTTTAGGTTTGTAGGTCATTCTTCCGATTCAGAAATGCCCTCAGCTTAGGATATTTGGATATGTCTATGTTCTTCTCTATGAAAATACTTGACTTAATCATTGAGTACTAATAAATAAATAAATAAATAAACACCACAGAAATTAGACAACCTCCAATTCCAGAAGCCAGGGCTTGTGCGGAAGGGGGTTACATATTGAAAAAACGCGGACATACAACCATTTCCTCCGACAGTGCCAGTGCCGGCCTCACACCACAAACTCGCCGGTGATTTTAATGTTGCTGATTTCTCCACAATAGCATTTCAGAAACACCAGTGTTTTTGCTCTGACATCATTTCTTGAATGCTCCATACGTTCGTAGCGCCATTTCTGCTTTCCGGAAAATAAACTTGCGCAGGCAGCCTTTGCTGCATTTTGTATTTGAAATTCACTCATTTGGAAAAAATAATTCAGAACCACAAGACTACACATTTTATGTAAGCGTCGTTTGTAAACAACGCCTTAGTAACAAAAAATCAAAGCAGACTACTTGACATCCACTAATGTCAAAAAATAAATATCACTGCCAATATAAATATAATATATTGTAACTTACCTCCAGCTACGTGCGAGGGGCAGCTACAACGATTGGTTGAAAGTACCCCATATATGTATGTTGAATGTCCCCCACACTAACACACAAGAATATTTCATGTTTCAAATTAGAACTCCCTTATTTTAGGGTTAAAACGGGCCCGGAATACTTAATATTGATATCTAATGATATTGACAATTATTGGTGTCACAAAAGGACTCGGATCACAATAAATACATGCTTGTTAGTCACAAAATAAAAACTATTAAAAACTTACCATAAATTCAGAAATATTGCACTTAATTTTATTAGCCGGACATAAAAGTACATGCAGCGAATACAATACACTGCCAATGATTGTTGAAAATAACAAGTACCTATAATGTGATTCTTACGGGCGGCAAATTCAAACAGCAGATGAGTTGCTGTGGGAGGCTGAATGTGCACCATGGCTGAATGTGCCCCCCTTTCACCTATATTTGATATCAAGGGAAAAAGATCTAAAATAATATGTAAAAGCATAGAGGGTTTTTGATTTAAAAAATTATGTTCATTGGTATATCACGTGGCCTATGCAAGCAATTTTTTTCAATTGCATTTAAAAAAATATATACAATCCTATAACTTTTATGCGTATTTTTTTATCTTCAATAATAAAAAATAAGTAGGGGAGAATGTAGTGAATGTATATTTTTGTAATGGGTACAACTTTTTTTTTTAAATATTTCAAAAAAATTTCAAGTGGACTACTTGTTTTTGCTATTCCGAAGATTTATTCTTTTTTTGCTTCTATTTACCTATTTTTGCTTAAATTTACTAGCATATTTAAACGTTTCCATTTTCAAATAAAATAATTATATTTCCTAAGGTAAATGAACACTATTGTACAATATACAATCGTCCTTCCAGCTGCAATAAAAATATCTTATTAATATTTTAATTACCATCCGACGGCTCAATTTTACGCAGATAATCCATTAATGTGCACAAAATTATAAATTAACTTTTTCAGATACATGACAGGATTAACAATAAAAGAGGTGAAGATGTATCCTCAGGAAAAACGTAACATGTAACAAAATAGCGTATATAGCTATTATTTAACATCTACACAAATACTGACTAATGATCGTTTTGATAGTTTATTTAAAGAGCTTATATTCTCCTTCGGATAATTTGCGTCGAACAAGGGTAATAACTTTTATTAATTAATTATATTGAAAATCTGTACACAATTATACGAAAGTTGAAAAGTGTTAACAAGCGATAGTTTCAACTTTCCCACAAATAATGATTTTTAATGCCCAGTATAGGATGGAATGTTAGCAAGACACTTGAACTATTAAATTGATGTATTAAAGGAAAATGTAATTGGCTTTCTCTATCAATTTATGTTGTGGATACTTACAGTAATCGGATAAAATTCTTTGATTTTAGTTCTGTAGACACCCTTGGTAAATTTTGGTGGAAGGTCGTCGTTGTCATTAACTTTTATTTGGACTGTGGCATTGGTGCTTTTTGGTGGAGAACCTCTATCCTGCAAAAAAATAATAACTTAATTCCTGTTATCAATAGGGGACAAGAAAAATGTCGCAATCACTTTCGTTTGTAGATTTGTGTTTATTTAATTTAATTCATTAATTAATCTAACTAACTCTTTTAGCTAAAATAGCATTAAATGGTTTTTATTTTTTAAAATAAGAAATAATACTCAAAATATTCTAAGAATGACGTCAAGTTTATTAAAATTCGTAACATTATGATATCCTATAAACAATGTGTCTCAATTTTCACTACTACATCCCAATATCATTCATCGATTTAGATCACATTTGGTATACTTCTGTGATTAAAATGTTATTTAATAAAATTTATTTTCGACAAAATTCGCCTACTATGATCAAAAGAAATGGACAGAAATTAAGACCTTATATTAACCATTGAGGTAGGGTTTTTGATTTTACAGAATCTTGTTCGTCATGATCTAAAACCCCTTAATACCAAATTTCGTTAAAAAATATCAATTCCTTTACAAAAAAAAAATCATATCTAAGATTTCAATTATAATCACCCTACTATTCGAGGTATTTATTGTCGGATATTTACATAACTTTGTAGTCGAGTAATAATGACGCTAATTAAGCATTAGGGCACATTTTTTATTCAAAACACTATTATGCAATGAATAATTGAAAATTGGTAGCTATTTTTTAAAATACTTAGAGCTCGGAGTACAAATATCTTTGTTAACATGGAGTGCTTTGGAATGGATTTGACAAATTGCATCGAATGTCAAATTAAACTTAAACATGGCTGCACAACAATTAAGTATTGCAGATAAATTAATATAATAAGAATTGTTGATGACATTGCGCACTCTTATCGTGATGCAACCAGTATCTTCAATTTGAGACATCCAGAACGCCCACAGATTCACTGCACAATGGTTAGTTCAATTAATAGAATATTTAATAGACCTGGAGATGTATCCAAACAATTAAGTATTGCAGATAAATTGAAATAACAAGAATTGTTGATGACATTGCGCACTCTTATCGAGATGCAACCAATATCTTCAATTTGAGACATCCAGAACGCCCATAGATTCACTGCACCACGGTTAGTTCAATTAATAGAATATTTAATAGACCTGGAGATGTATCCAAACTTAGAGCCAAAAAGTACAACGTTGCCGATCGTCCATTGGATCAAGTAATATTAGATGCTGTTTATGCTGAACCACGTGTTAGTGTCAGAGATTTATGTCTAAACTTGAATGTAGACAGAAATAAAATTTGGAGGTGCCTTAGACGTCATAATTTAAAACCATATGAGCCCAAGTTCTTACACACTATGAAAAAAGGAGACGCAAAGCGGAGATCGGAATATTACTTCTGGGCACAGGGTTTATTTTTAAATCAAACAAATATTTTGAACAAAATTATTTCCAGTGATGAGGCTACTTTTACAACGAATGACGTGGTCTCATCGCAAAACTCAAAGTATTGGTCAACGGTAAACCCGCACTGGGTTATAAATTGTGAACGGCATTACTCCGGAAAAGTAAATGTCTGGTGTGGAGACCTTGATTGGACCATTTTTCTTTGATGACATTTTAAATAATCCTACAATTTTTAACACGTAAATTTCGAGATGCCTTTCAAAATTTACTTTTGGCCGTACAACAAAACCGCTATATCCAACTAGATGGGGTTTTCATTCATAATGCAGTAATAGTTAAAAATTAGCTGAATAACAACTTCCCTATGCGTTGGAGTGGAAGAAATAGTCCTTTAATTGCGTGACCACCTAAATCGCCAGACGTCACCCCTTTGGATTTTTATTTTTGGGGTACCATAAATAATAAAGTCTATAAAAATATGCCACGAAGTAGAGCAGAACTATGTGACAGAATTAGAGAGGCATGTAATGAGATAACAGATGAAGAATTAAGAAAAGTTGTTAAAAATAATAAAATAATTGAAAATTGTATCAGCATCGATGGAGTACTAGTGGAAGTGAAGTTACAATGACTTTACAAAAATAAAAGTTTAGTTATTTGATATTCCCTTTGAAGAAAATATGTGTTCTAATACATAATTAGCATCATTGTTACACGAAATCTTAGATATGATTTTTTTTATAATTGAATAAATATTTTTTAATATAATTTGATATATAGGAGTTTTAGGTCATGCCGAACAAGATTCTGTAACAACGAAAAGCCTATCTCAATAGCCAATATAAATTCCTAATTTTTGCCAATTCTCTTTTATCATGGTAGGCAAATTTAATTTCGAAAAAAAAAAATTTTAAATAACTTTTTAATTACAATTTGAAACATAAGAAGTATACCAAATTTGATCTAAATCGATCAAAAAATGGCCGAGATATTATGGTGTAGTGGTGAAGAGTGAGACACACTGTAGAAGGGACTAAATAGTTGTCAATTTTATTATTACGTGGGGTTTATCACTAAAAGCAGCTACCTATTATTAGAAGTGAAAGCACATACTCTAAGCACCTTAAATCCGAATCAGTTGGGAAATCTACCTGTGCAAAATGCCAAATTCAAAATTTTCGAATTATTCATATGTGGTAATGGCTCAACAGCGAACAATTCTAACAATTTTGGAATATCATTGAATATGGCATGCTTAGCATATTAGTTTGATGAAGTTTGCTCGAACTAAAGAAGAAGGAACGTATGATTTTTTCATCTTTTCATCGTTTTAGTCTCATCCTAACATTAATCGATTAGTCTATTACTTAACTGACGTATACTTAGAACCGAATAAATTAATTTGTAACAAAATCAACCACATGATATGTTTTCGATTGCGTTTTGGAATTCTTGCCTAATATTATTGCTTCCATAAAATATATTAAATTAGAAGATATGAGGTATATTTAAAAGCTATAAATAAATAGTGAAAGTTATTAGGAAATTAGATCATTTTGAAACAAGAAGTGATGAAATATGAATCAAACATAAAATTAACTTATATATGCACACGTTAAACCGATCAGTTCGTATGCTAGCAAAGGCTGTCTGAATGGTCCAGAGGCTTCTCTTAACGAAATATTGCACCATCTAGTTAAAAAATTCATTGCCACAATATATCGAAACAAGTATTCAACTGTATACATTTCTCAATGATATTAAGTAATTTTGTCACAGATTCTATAAATAAAATTAAAAAGCATCTGTTTACAATATTATAAGTTTGAAGAAATGCAGATATGCCAAATAAGATACCTTGAATATTAGAATAATTTAGAGTTATTATGCAATTCTGACCTTGGCCTTGGCATTACAAAAACTGTTTTAATTGTCAAATTTATACTTATTTATTACAAATGTTTCCTTTATTATGCAATGGTATTTGAATAGAGTATAGGATTTCCCGGTGTGTGATATTATGTCGATAGACTGAATATTATAAGGAGAATGTTTCTGTGCTCTCGGCACATACCAGGTATAGGAAAATTTTACATTCTGCAATTCAGATTAGAATTTTTTAATATCTAGATGAATATTGTATCACCTGCGATTTAGTATTAACCACTTCACGTGGTAGGTAAATGGGCATCCGTCTAAGGTAACAAAGTCAGGACAATCAAAATGCTATCGATTAGAAAGATGGACCGACGGTATCTACTATTGAGGAACCTAATTTTTTAAGGATTACTGGCCAAATAGTATGTCATGCATAAGCTTATGCACGATTTGCTTATCATGATAAGAGGCTAATTTGATGTGGTTATTCCGGGGCTCACACAAGGTAATCTTTATATATTTCGAGTTTGGTGTAACATGCATGGGTTCTATGACAACCTGCCCTCTACAGGAAGGAGAAATATAAGCAAATGTTATCTTGTTGATGGTTTGGACCTTTACTTGGTGAAAATCCATGTTACAAGTACACAAAAAGCAAGTTTAGTTGTTTGATCTTCATATATTTATTTTAACTTAAAAACATAACTCAAAACATAACAACTGTTTCGCCACACTCTGGCTTCTTCAGATGTTGAGCATAATACTAAATTACTAAGTAAAGCACAGGGTATTTATAGTCTAGACAGGATAATAATCTAAGAAAGTATATAAATAGCTTAACGCCTTAATTTACAAAGAATTTAAAAATATATTGTTAATCTTCTAAGAAAAATATAATAGTTAAAGGTTTTAATTTTATAATAAATTTAAAAGTGGTGAACGATTTAAATATAATCGATCATTTGATTTTTAAATTCATTAATTTCTAAAGACTCTAATAATGTCAATTTTAGTCCTTTATTTTGTTGATGTAAAACTTCGAAATTGTTATTAAAACTATGCTTTTCTTCTATTAAATGGTTTGCGTATGACAAGTCTTTGGTTTTATTTTTTATTGAAACTCCGTGCATGTTCTCTCAATCTTTTTAAATGTCTTTCTTGTTTGCCCAATGTATATTTTAGGACATGTACCACATGTCAGCTTATAGACTCCACTCTTATTTTCTTTTTTAGTTTTATCTTTATTATTTTTATATATTTTCCGAGGGTACTATTTGTTGCGTAAACAATTTTTAAATTGTGTTTTTTCTTTAAATGCTACGCCATTTTTTCTGTGTAAAATATATATATTGAAGAAGTCATTAAATGCAGAACAATAACACTACTCATATCAACTACTCCAATAATTGCAATGGAGGTTATACTTGGATTCAAAGCATTGCATATTGAAACTGAAAGTCTGGAATGGAATATGAAATATGACAACAAATGGGCTAGACACAATAGTGTTGGCTCTACCCACAAAGAATCAGGTTTGATTGAGAGGTGTCGTTTATTTTATTTTGATGTACCTTTCCTACTTATTATGGACATGAGAATAACTCTATATTGAAGATCTAAGTCCTTCCCATATGATACACGTACATGTCGCAAGTTAGTAAGTAGATCAACTCACCACTCTATAGTAATGAATTGCACTTTTACCGATAGCTGGTATGCCAGGTGAAATACCGCCTCATAAGCTTTTCACTAACAGATGGTTGGTTCTTTTTCTACACCCAACCACTCCCGAATCTGGTGGTATGTTCGATATGCATGTTGAGCTGCAACCTCTTCAGTTGGGGGTATTCGAGCCAGGTGGACCTTGGTCTTGGCAGCTGATCGTACGGAGATTTCGTAACGGAAAGTGTGAAGAGTGCTGGTGAGTCCCGTTCCATACAGAGCCACAAGAAGTGCATTTCCAGCAGCGACTTTTTTTTGTGCATGGCATCAGGCTGCAGGAAAGTAGTTGCCACGTCCACCAGCCGTGGATGTTTTTAAGGACGCCCAACATCTTCATCTTTCCATGCCAGAAAAGGGCAGAAGTAGTGTCGCAGCCGGAGAAGGCGTGCACAAATAATACATATCTAGAGGGAAAATATATCTCTCCGTGATTGAAAAATATAAAGGAAAACTGCAGAGAGCTTGACTTACCCCTGCGACTTTTCTGGAAGAACGCATCGTCCACACTAGATCCCAATTCATTTACAAGTACCAAGAGGTCCACATCCTCTACAATTATTATTACTTTTTTATAGGGACTGCTCTTGTCTAGCGCTGTTATCACTATACTGCAGTTTGCGTCCTCTGTAGCTTGCTTTGTTTGGATCCCCTCGTTTTCCAATCCTGAGCAAAGGAAGTTGATCATGCGCCGCTTGTTGTTATCGTTTGACAGCAATTTCTCCTGGGGCATTTTGATCAATGTTAAATCTTCAAACATTATGCATACCGACGTAACCTTTCTTCAGTTTTTATGCTTCTTGTTACACCATTTTCTGGGTAGCCCTCAAACACAACTGCCACATTCCTCTCAAAGTGTCTTAATGTGTAGCTGGCTTTTTTTTCACCTAATGCCCACAATTTCATGTTATAAATGTGTAGTTAGGCCCATATCGCAAAAATTCTATTTTCGCAATTTTAAGCGATTGCAAGAGAACTACTTATAAGGTACATTGATCCCGTTTTGCGCTTATATGAAAGGTAATTAAATGTGATAAAACTTAGTTTCTTATAATTTTTCTCGTAGAATGAGCGGTTATGCCGATATTTGGCTGAAAACAAAAGCAAAACTTAAAATTTTCATTTTTTGAAAAAATGCCAATTTTTGAGGTGCCATATCTCAAAAATTATAGACATACGGAGCTGTGGTGGGCTTAAATTGTCACAAATTTAATATACTTTAAAAATGATAATGACAACTAATGTCAAAAAACGCATAGTTTGTGAGTTAAGCTGCAAAAACTGGAAAAGTCCGAAAATTTTGCAGTTTTTCAAGTATTACGCAGTTAGAACAACTTTTTTTTTGCTTTCAAAACGTAGTTTCACATTTTCCTAGCCGGGTCCAAATAATACCAAAAATTCAGCTTTACATCGCGTTTTGTGTTTTTAATGTAAAATATGACAGGCCTATATTAATATTATTAAAAGAAAGAAAGAAAAGCACAGGAATGATCTACGGAGATTAGTGCTTACTTTTATTTGTATTGTAGTAGCACTAACATTTTGTAATATACACAACAAACCTCTTGCTTTCAATTTTATTAGATAAACTTGATGTGCTTACTTCAAGTAAAGACTCGATAATAAACATCATTAGGTCATAAATCTTTATCTGGATGCTTATACATTAAAAACTTAAATATAGTTCTTAAATATTTAAAATTTATAAAAATTGAATAAATATTATTTTCGAAAATTGAGAATTACTCTGTGTTCTATCAAATCAAAATTAATTAAAATCATTTTAAACTCCACTTTTAATATATCCTTCCATTAAAAGACCATGAAGGCAATCACTAAGCCATCTAGAGTTCATATCATTATTGTCTAAAAAAAAGTTCCTTGTAACATTGTAAATATTAAAAATTAACTAGCCATTCAGAAAAAATTCATTGTGTAATATAAATATTTTCGTGCACCATCTTATGGATATTGAGAACTAAAATTCGTTAAATTTCACATTAATTAAATGGCATAAGTATTATGAATAACCATTCACACTATTTACTTTAGAAAGCGTAAGTGTTCAATGAATGTGATGATAACCTTACTTTTCCTTTTTGTTTCGGTAGGTTGTTTTTATTTCACTGCATGTTTTTTCTGTAATTTAACTTACATTTCATAATTTACGTTGGCTATTATTCGATTAGTTAATATATTATTATATATTAATATACTAATATACGTACATATCACTGCGAAGATAAATGTACATAAGTTAAAAATAATTACTCATTAAAGGAAATATTTAATGGACGCAATAACCGGTGACGCATTATTCCTATATAGTATAGCTTAATGATTATATTAATCATTTTCTTATAATAACATTTTTTGTTGTTTTACCAGTATTTCATACTTTAACGCAAGCAGGAAATTGGTTGGGATGGAAATTAGACCACTGAAAGTATATTTACAATTACTCGATAAATATTGAATCAATTTTAATCATTACGTTTAATGCTCAAATATACTACTACTCGATTCATAATGTTTTTAAAAGAAATCTGATACATAAAATTTCTTCGTCGTTTTGTTAACTTATGAAAGAATTAAATGCACCAAATATATCATTTTTACGATAATCGAGGACAACATTAGTTGAAACTTGAACTTTTGTGAAATTTATGGTATACTATCCATAAAATTAGAATACAAAATGTTTATTTTCGAATATTTATTCCGGACATTAAAATGGTATTAACATTTGTTAAAAAATTTAAAGTTATTTTTATTACCATGACGCTTATATATTATATAATAATAACATAAAATAAAGATGACTGAAGTAGCCTATGTACGAATACGCTACACATACTCCCCCTGCAAAAGTAAAAATCAAACCACCAAAGCAACAATATCGAAACAAACTTTTTTTTAAATCTGATTTGACAGGTAGGTCTGTAAATTTATTTAATAAATAAGCAGGTTTGACTCGGTCAATGCTGACAGTGAGATCTTTCTCATGTTTAGGAACAGTAATAAGTTTATTTGCGGGAGAAACCACTCGAAAGGGCCCTTCGTACCAAGAGGAAAAAGCCGGCTTAAGCATGTCTTTTCTGATGAAAATGTATTTACAAGATTTATTGTCAGGACTAATAAATGTGTTTTGAAGGAGATTTCGTTTAGGATCTGTAAATTGTAAGTTTCAAAATAATTTTGTAATTTCTTAATAAACAATATGATATCTGAGTATCAGCATGTGATTTAATAAAATATTCACCTGAGAGGGGTAAGGTTTGGCCATGAACAAACTCGGCAGATCAGCAAAGTACATCATCTTTAGGCATGGCTCGTAAACCTAATAAAATTATTGGAAATTTATCGTACTAATGAAAGGAATTAGGCTGGCCAGCAATGCAGTTTTTAAGGTTCTATGAAATCGTTCAACCATACCGTTATTCTGTGGGTGGTATGTAGTTGTACGGATTCGATGTAAACTCAAAAATTTTGAAAATTCATGAAATAGATTAGATTCAAACTGAATTCCGTGGTTAGTAGTGACATGAAGTGGAGTGCAAAAAACGACAGATATAACTTCGAAATAAAGTTTTAGCAACGGCTTTAGCAGTAATATTATTTGTTATATGGTTAAGTTTCCGGCCCGCGAGTGAACCATTCCGCTATGGTAAGTATGTAAGAAAAACAATGTGAAGGTGGTAATGGAACAACAAGATCTATATGGATATGCTCAAAACAACCTCTGGGGATATCAAAATTACCGATTTGAGTTTTGTATGCTTATTCATTTTGGGGGTCTGATAATTTATGCAAGTCAACGTATACCAGCATGGGTTAGATTATGAAAATATAGACAACTGCGAAACTAAAAACGATACATCGCACCAAAGTTCATCATGTGGATCATTATTAAAACATAATATTTTTAGTCGCAAACTCCTCTATAATATCCTTATCCGGACTGCAACCAACAGCTACTGTTCGGGCTATATGCCCCGCCCAGCGCTGAATTACAAGTTACAAGTCTGGCGCGTTAAGTGTAATAATACGATATTACCAACAAAGCGCCAATGCTTCGATTGCAACAAACACCAGCCGAAAGACTGATCGAGAGCTCGTTTAATTAGGATCAGTCTTTCGGCTCAACAACTACTTGATTATTTATTGTTCATTTGATATGTGCGAAATTTTGAACGGACTATCAAAAACTTACTAATCAATGACTGCGGTCGGAGGACCATTAAATTACATAAAATCATCTATTATTCTACGTGAATAGTATGTTGTGAGTTTACTTCACTGAATATTAATTTATTATATTTGGTGAATCACATTTTTATAGTTCCATCATATTAGGTCATAGTAAGATACTTTTAATTATTTTTTGTTTTATTGAGAACTATAAAATTAAAAGCTTGACAATACGCCGAATAGCTTCTCATTTTTTAGTCATTTTATAGCCCACGTGAAAATCAGTTTTTGAATTTATTAAATTTGCATTTTAATAACTAAATCGAATTAGTTTTTTTCGTCACATCGAATAAGTTTTTGCACTTTCAACAGGTCTAATCTAATTCAATTATGTTTTTTTACAAAACTAATTAATTTGCACTGCGAAATACCTACCGCCGACAGCGTTACATTTATTGTTTAAAAAATCTTAGAAAATAGTATTTAATTGCTAATTGCGTAACAGAAATAACTATCACTGGCTATTAAAGTAATTAAAACAACTATTTTACTTTCTACGTTGACATAATATTTGCGCTAACAAATAAGTGCAGGGAGTGTTCCGGAAGAGGCAGCTCTTAATGTTTACCGAGTTGCAATATGAGCATCCATCAAGTTTCATAACTATAATAAAAATATTGTGCAAAATGACAAGGTGTTTATTAACATGTGGCTACCATCACAGATTTGCATTTCCTAAATAATCCAGTAAATAAAATTGTATGTGTGTTTCTTTTAACCATTGGGGAGGGTTAACAGCTTAAAATATATTTCTTATTTTCTCCCTTTTAAACTAATAATTAAGAAACCAATGTCATATTGTAATACATCGCTGAAAATAGAATTAAATGTACTATCGAATACAAGGAAAATCTAATAAGTCCATTGAAGGAGTCGGACAAAGTACTGAATATTTGCGACTCGGTCTAGGCAATGTCCTCCCTTATTCTCAAGGGTACTGAATCGATTTCCGGAGTCAAACAAATTTTTCCACCTCGGCAACTCTCTCAAATTGGCCAAAAACCACCACCAAAGTCCCCTTTTCCATGTACCAGTTTATTTTTCTCAGTTTTTCGACTAATTATTGTTCCCTTGAGTAGAACGGAAGAACCCTCAAAGGATTTGACCTCAGCCATCCCTACCCCAGGCTTCCAACCCTTATAGGGGATAAAAAATTGATATTTGTCTTTGTGGTATTGTCTAGCACGAGGCGCAAACATTCGGTAATTTCGTCATAAATCCCGGCTCTTTAAATGTAATAAATATGGTGTCCATATCAAAAACGAAAGTTGTAGTCATATCTCAAAAACAAAACACGATTATTTTTTTTCCTGTGATCCTTACTATAGTGATCTAAAGTGCCTGTAAAACGTGCAAGATAAAATGGCGTAACACTTGAAATTAAGGGAACTACGTGGGGTTTTCGAAAATGCACGTTTTTGTTTTTCCCAATTACTTCAAAAATTAATAAGATCAAATTATTAGGTATTTCTGAAAGGCCCAAAAAATCTCCATTTAAATGACTTTCTGATTTTTATAATAACGGAGATGGCAATATATGTGGCCTCAGTTTTGGGAAGGACTGCATAGCTGTATGGTTGGTACAGTAGTACAAAATGCTCCCTTTTGACCCCCCGGCAGCATGCTGAAATTTGAAGAAATTCTTTTAGTGTACGAAAACCCATTAGCGGTGTGAGATGCCCTTTATTACATTGAGTTTGTTTTAACAAATAATAACAGTTAATCACCAGAAAATCCATTACAAGTTTAATTTTGTCCACATTCGTATATTTTTATGATACAGTATATTTTATCTACGATCGTGTAAAAAGTAACAGTTTTTTACATCATTTTCAATGTAAGAAGTGGCCTTTTATAAAAAAACTGTGGAATATTAGCACATTATACACTAAGGGAGAGAAACGTCTTATTTTTCCTGAGGTGTAATTTGAGGCCCGAGGGCAACAAGTACATCGAGAGAAAAATGGCGGTCTCTCCCGAGGTGTATATACTATTTTTTCCACGATCGGGAGTAGAAACATTTATTTCATAAATAAAGAATTATAATAAATTGGAGCAAAATTACAATATTTAGAAGCCTTTGGGATATTTCCATTCAACGTATCATGGCAACAGATATTTGTTTACCAATACATTTGTCAAGTGCAAAAGTTGAGTTTTGGCATTTTTGGTATAGAAAACCAAGAAGAACCGCCAGATATTGTTGAAGCTGCCGATGCGGCAGTTTTAAACTTATTACCCACAAAATCAAGAAATTTGTATGATGAAGCGTACAATCAGTTCAGAGAATGGTGTAAGAAAAAGAAGGTACAAACGTACACGGAAAATGTTATGCTGGCCTATCTTCATGAAAAATCAAATGAATATAAATCTTCCACGGTATGTGCCTAATATTTTATATTCTATATTAAAATCGTGTATTATTGTGTACGATAACATAGATATAAATAAATATGCAAAGCTGATGGCATTTTTGAAAAGAAATTCTGATTGTTATAAAGCAAAAAAATCAAAAATATTGACAAAGGACCAAATTGACTCCTTTTATCGCAAGCAAATGACGATGAATATTTAATGACAAAGGTAAAATTATATTAGTGTTTATTAAGGTATGATTATGCATTAATGTTTTGTTACTTTTTTAGATCGCGTTGATCTAAAAGTTAATGATATTGAAGATGTAGTATCATCTTTAATAATAACAATACCTAATACCAAAACTAAAATATCCCGAACCTTTGTAGTAACCAAAAATAAAGGAAACATAAATTTACTCGATCTATATCGTAAATATGCCGAATTGCGTCCCTCTCACACCAGTCATGGTCGATTTTTTTGTATTTTATAAATCAGGAAAATGTACTACACAGCCAGTAGGCAAAAACACTTTTGGAAAAATCCCAAGTATAATGGCCATTGGATTATCGGATCCAACCTTATATACTGGCCATTGTCTACGTAGATCTTCAGCAACTCTATTAGCGGATGCAGGAGCGGACATCACGACTATAAAACGTCACGGAGGTTGGAAGTCTACGACAGTTGTTGAGGGGTACATTGACAATGCGGTGCAGAACAAAACAAATATAGCAAATCAAGCTGTAACTACGGTTCAAAAAACTATAAATATGAGTAAAGAAAATGTTTTATTTAGTGAAGTTCCTTCGAATATTAATTTCATAATTGTGAGAATGTAACATTTACTATCAATGTTAATAAATAAGAATTACATTTTGTTTAACTATTAACTTATATAAGTAAATATAATAAATAATAATAATAATAAATAAACACCAGATAAATTAGACAATATATATGCAATGTCTTATTAATTAATAAATTATAATTATATTTTGTTTAACTATTGGGCATGAAATAAGAACTCCCCTAGGGAAATTATTGTCTTATTCGTCCCTAGGGAGTAAATGCTTTACTTCTGTCACAATTTTGATGCCATAGAAATCGATTTCTACTCCCGGTCGTGGAAAAAAATTTTTATTGCACGCTTTTATTGCACGATTTCTTAAAAATTAAGAAACTACGCCAGTTTATTTATAATATCGTTCCTTTAGTTACTTACTATCACCACAGATTTTCTCTCAACTCGAATAATACTAACCGTCAAAGTGACATTCACAAAGAGTTGATACAGTTTTACAAATACTCATGAAAAATTGCCCATTTCTTACAATAATTGGAACGATCGATGATAAAACATTGTAAGACACACTTGTAAAAAGCTTCTTTATTGCACTCATGGTTTTTAAAAACACTCGCTTCACTCGTATTTTTAGTCTAGCCATTTGTGCAATAAAGAATGACTTTTAACACTTGTATCTTAAATAACTATTGATTAATAGTCACATTATAAAAGACGATAGCAAAAATTCGAATTATTTTTCTTCTGTAAACATTAATAGCTTTTATTACAACGGAAGCATATGAATAGATATATACTGTTTTAAAACATATATCTAATATACAGAATAAGCTGAATACAAAAGAAATATAATAAGCTATACCTTTATTGATTTAACACACAACTTTCTCGTATTTTTTCCAAAAGGAAAATAAATAGTTAAGTATTCTAATAATTTCAGTTGACATATAAAATGATTTATGTAATATCATTAATTTAATTTTTTGTGTTGGTTACATTTGGCATAAGATTTGCATTATTATTGTTTTATTGCCATCGAAAGTGTTTTATTGATGTGTGTAAATATTGACAACGAACCTGTTCCTTATTTAGATTTGTTGTTATTTGTAAAAATAACAAATCGCTCCAGATAAAACTCTATATAAGGCAGAAAATAAAGTTTTATTTACGCGTGCTTTGCAAGTATCAGGTAAATGCAGTGTAATGTTGAAAGTACTTGGTGAAAGATCGTAGAAATGAAAGCAACATAGGAATTGACAGCAACTCGTGATCTCCAGTCAAGCCAATAACGAACAATGTTTAATCTATTCCGACTCCGATATTTGATGAAATTATAATCATACACAATACTTACCGAAGCAGTAATGGTGAGCAAAAAATCTCTGTCTCCGCTGTCGAAATCCAGAGTTTTCCGAAGAATGAGGAAGGCTTGATGACTGCTTTCAAGAGCGAATTTGCCTCGTTCATTGCCCGCTATAATTGCATATTGAACATCCGAATTAGGAGTATTTGGTTTATCGTGGTCTGTTGCTCGAATTCCTCTGAATATCGTCAGACCTGAAAAAAATTACCATAAGTAAACTTGTCCTATTCTAAGCCAAATACCTATAGAATATATTTAAGAATTATTTGTTGATGTAGTTGTCTTCAATACACTGAACATAGTACTCGTGCGGGTTACTAAGAATCGTTGGCTTCTTTTCAACTTGTCCCTGAAGCATCTATCCAAAAACTCATATAGGCGCAAAGTCAGTAAAATTCTGCGAATATGCTGATGGCATTGCCATAATAAGCCGAGGTAAGACCACACTGGGGGAATCATTAGCATAATTAGGTAAAGCAGCTCAGGTGAGAGGTCTAGAAATTGGTAAAACAAATACAAAATACATGGAAACGAAAAGAACAACAAATATTACGAGGAACAATAATATACGAATAGGAAGATTGAAATTTGGACATTAATGCAGTTAAAATAGGATTTGAAGTAGAACTTTTCCATAAGCAATTTTATGATTCGATCCTGTTGGGGAGATACTAAGGAGTATCAAAAAAATGGTTGTACTTCAAAGACCCTGTGCTTCAATAGTTATTAACAGTTTAATTTTTATAACCGCTTTCTTCAACCTAAGAATGTGAATAACTCGAGATATGTAGGTCCGATCGGGACAATATAAAAGAAACAAAATCTTTGTAATTAAATTTTCTACAAATCTACGTTTAGTGTAGGTCTTAGAAGTGCAACCATAACCTAGAAAAGTGAGAAAACTGAGATGAGAGGTTTCACTTACCTCTCACCACTACTCAATTTACTATAGTTTGTATAAAACTAGCAGGTTGGCCACTATCATTTGTCTGCTCCATGACCTATGGCATACTGATGAGAACTAATAAGTTCGAAACCGGTCTATGTCTGGTCAGGGAGTTGACAAATGATATTGGTTACCACTCTTTAATGATTTGTAAGGTGTAATTCAATGCAGGTCGGGGTATTTGCCCGCTGAGTAGTTGTTTCCTGCAAATCATATATTATAACAGTAGGTTAAGTCCACCTAGGACTGAAAGGTCGCCGCTCTCAGGTACTTGCAGAATCGCAAGTCGCTATACGCCCATAGAGACATCTATGGTGTATAGTAGCAATTGACCATTTGAGAGGTTTCACTTACCTCTCACCACTACTCAATTTACTATAGTTTGTATAAAACTAGCAGGTTGGCCACTATCATTTGTCTGCTCCATGACCTATGGCATACTGATGAGAACTAATAAGTTCGAAACCGGTCTATGTCTGGTCAGGGAGTTGATAAATGATATTGGTTACCACTCTTTAATGATTTGTAAGGTGTAATTCAATGCAGGTCGGGGTATTTGCCCGCTGAGTAGTTGTTTCCTTATAACATATTCAAATGTTTAAGGCTTGGGTGTTTTAGCAATTTTGTAAATAAATAAAAACTATCAACAAACTAGCCTTGCCCGACTTTGACGCGGTACGACGGCCACAAAATACTTCTAATAATTAAAAAATATATATCACGATGTAGAGAAAGAAAATGTCTACAATTTTGATACCCTCTACGATGCTTAATTTTTTTTAAAATCAATTTTGTCAATTTTAAGTTAAAGATAATTCATGCGCATGAGTTTAAAAGTTTCTGGATGCGCGCGCAGCACGCGCCGTTCCTCCATGTCACAAAGAGGCGTTGTGATAATGGTCGGCTGACCAAACGAAAACAACTGGGCAAAAAATCTTTAAAAATTGATTAAAAAAATAAGCATCGTAGAGGGGTATTTCCCATATCAAAATTGTAGAGATTTTCTTTCTCCACAACTTGTTATATATTTTTTAATTATCAGAAGCATCTTATGGCCATCGTACCGCGTTAAAGATGGGTGAGGCCAATTTGTTGATAGTTTTTATTTATTTACAAAATTGCTGCAACATCCAAATCCTAAACATTTTAATATGTTATTCCTAACATTTTCCCCATCGATTGATCATAAAATTATCCCCTGAGAGATGATATCCAAAGGACGTGAAAAATTAGCCTAGATTTATTGTACTAAATGGAAGATAATTGTCGATTAGGCGAAAATCTAAAGTCATAAGAAGAAAAAAATTCAGTAATGTTGATTCAGGAGCCCCAGTTTCGTAATCTACATTATTGTTTACAAAACCCCATTTTGTCGAGCTCAGGCATAGTTTAGATTGATATAGATCTAATTGCACTGGTCGACAACTGCCAGGTTTATTACACAAAAGTTCGATTCAATAAATAAAAGTTGCATACAAATGTAAAAATTCACATTTATGAGTTTTTCATTCGGTAAAGGAATAACGTATAAGAAGCACTGGTAGAATTTTCTATTCTATTTTTAAAAACATTTGTAAGTTTGAAATAAAACTACGTGCTATCAAAAACCACTTCTGGTGTCTCCGAATCTGAAAAGGATAATTTGTTGTCGATCAGAGTTAGCTTTAAAAAATCGTACAGGTGTAAATTTAACATTCAATTTTCGCTAGTTGTAATTATTAAAGTCATGACAAACTTCTCATCGTATACAGCGTTTAGTGTTTTTAATATCTGTTAAAAATCAACAAAAACAGTGGCTGTTATGTCAAAAGATTGAAACTGTGGGATTACTTAATTTTATATCGTAGTTAAACTTAATTTACACTAAAAAGCTACTATTACTCATTGATTAAATATAGAATAAAGATTATTTGTCACAATGCAGTCATTGTCATTACTGATTTAAATACTTTCTATTAGCATTAAGTAGACGTTATTTTATGCTCTGTTTTCTCAGTCCTGATTCTCTCATCGGGGAGCCATGACATGTCTCGCATAAATATGTAAATTAAACTGGCCGTCAAAGAAGTAACACGTATATGAGTATATTTTAATTACTAACCGCAATTCACCAGACATATGCTAGAAGAGGCACAATCATTTCTTATTTGAGGTTAGATATAAGTTAATATTGTGTATGGTTTTATAAAGTAATAAGTAATACTAGTATATTGCCAAGTGCATCTTGCAAAGCTGTAAACTATACATAGCTCAATAAATTTTAAAAAATAATGAATAATTTATTTTTCATGCCAAAGAACTAAAAATTCAGATATGTACCTACAAAAAAAAATTATGTGTAAAGTTGCAGTTAGATATACAATTAGACCTTGCGCTTAAACTGATATGATTAAAGGTCTAAGATCTATTGTCCAAAACACATGTTGCCGCTTCATTTTCAACTTACGAAATATTGGAAAACCTTATACAATTGAGATTAGTTAAAGATGGACAATACAGTAAAATTACATTATCTCACATTTTTGTACCGTGCTGCAACTTACACCTTAAACTAGTAAAAGCGGGTTTTTTGCCTCGAGCGCCAGTTTCTGTTTAAAGTGATGAAATACCACTTTCTCTATTAACAGTATAATAGAGGCCCCAGAGAATCAGTGAAGACGGTTTATTACCAGGGGCCAAAACGTAGGCTGTCGTTCTCAAGGAATGGACAGCTGTAATGATTTAATTATTTGTAACACCTGTACTATCTCAGGACAATGCAGATTAGAGTAGAGACTCAAAATAAGGCACACAAGACAGTTTAATAATATATTGAAAATATTTGCAGCTCAAATAAAAAATTACGATATGGTATGTATTTTAAGAAATGTATATATATATATAAGTACAGAGACGAATATTAGACGACTACTGTCTAAGTTAAAAACAAAAATTTTTAATTTCCACCAGGGATACAGTCACGGGCTCAAAAAAGACAACTCTTTTTTAAATTCAAGCTTTCGAAACTTTATTGTTTCTTCCTCAGGAATTCTACAAAAATTTTAACTTATTATAATCAAAACTGTTTAATACATGTGAAGGGTACTTACTAAATTGAGGTTAAAATTGAAATTGACAAGTCATCAAGACAGAACAAACACTACTATTACAAAATAAATCACACTTGTGAACTACATTTATATTTAATTTAAGTTAACACCAAAAATCTTTAATCCAAAATAGTTTCAGCCACCTCGAAAACTGAACAAGAAACAGTCAACTACGTTATTTCTTATTCCTCCGAAAAACATCGGAATGTGAAATTAAAAAACTGTCAAAAACAAATCTCTCTCTCTCTCTGCTTCAGATTTGTTATTATTGCGATCGTGTTTGGTATTAATTTATGACAGTTCGACTCAGGTGGAGTGTCCCACTTAAAGGCACCGACCCCGACTGAGAATTTCACGAAAAAAAATTATTTGCAAAATTAAAATCAAATCACAATAAACTGATTCAAAATTTCGACGTACACCACCGGAGTCCAGTTCAAGGCAGGGTCCCCTAAAGGTATTATTCACGGTAAAATATCTTCACGAATTTACTAGATATGATCGGTTAATTGAAAATTACTGCAAGTTGCTGAAGGCACAGGTTATCAAAATGTAACAAAGACAAATTAAAATTAATTGTAGAAAATACCGAAAATACCACAAAATAAATATAAATTCAGAATAGTGAATTATTACCAAAAAGTCGACTGGTCAGGTCGGGAGTAGGAAACCAAAGATACCATTAGCAGAGTGCCTATGCAGGATATCCCGTGCTAAACTAGAATCCATACTGTAGGACGCACATTGCGCGAGCATATGTGAGCCGGACAGTCATCAATGGCCGGAGTAGCAAAATGTTTATAACCGGTAGCCTCAATTGACATAAACAATAATTTCTTGACAATTTAGATGATTGGGATCGATTACAAATCAATTACTTATATTATTCCGGAAAAAGATTGAATTTAATAGCCCTAATATTAATAGTTAAAACACTAAATCAAATTATTATTTTTACAGGCGGTTTATATTTATAATTTCGAGCGTGAACTAATTAGAACTCTAACTAACTCTCGCGGTTTAAACTACTTGCAGTCAGTTTGAAATTAAAACTTTACCTGGTTACTCAAAAAACCGTATTTAATCGTCCCTGGTTTGACAAAAATAAAAATATATTACTTCAGACACAAAGTTAAACTGAAAACAGATACTAAACCCATTTAAAATTAGCTTCGTTACAAATCGTAATGCCTCACCATGCGACTGCTATTTTCCAACGAAGTTCCACTTCGCTACAATGCTGTACAATTCTGTAAAACCTAATATGACTTTAAGCCTTTATGCCTTTTGTCGCCAAATGGAGTATATGCTAATTGATCGTCAGAAATAACTTTTTAAAAATAACAAATGTACGTATCCTTATTTATATACAACGTTTCAAGCCATTTTATATTTTAATTTAGTAGATAACATTTAAATAATCTGATATACTACGATTGTTATTACTTGTAGAATAGGTTAAGTGTAAGAATAGCCACTTGGCTAAACTTCTGCTCTGTGAGCATATAAATGCCTAAATATACGTAAAGAATATGTAACCATAAACCACGTTACTCAAAGTGAAATACGTACTTATATTTCCAATTTAAGGCAAATAAACATGGGCGTATTCAAGGGTTCGTAATAAGTCCAATTCTCTTTATTCTTTCAATGATATTATTACACTATCCAATGATGTATAGTCGAGTTGATCTGTTCTCGGCAGTCAAAAAATGCTACAAAAACTTTACGACCTCATTAAAATACCGGTTCTATCATCTGTACTATTTCGACAGCAAATTGACTCACTTGCCTTCATAAGTTTTTAAGGTGCGTCGGCTTGTTTGATGACAGCATGCCACTTGGCCCAATGATGATAATAATTATGCCATAAAGTTTTAGTTGCGTTTTTTGAGTGTCGAGAACAGATGAACTCGATTATACATTATACTTTATATGCTGCCGATACCTCCATCATAGCATCAGACAAATGTGACATTAACTTAAAAAATAAAAGAGAAGATATTCTTGAATGCTTAATAAACAGGTTCAGTAATATCTCCCTATACATTAATAAGGACAAAACCCACCTGAACAACCTTCATCTATACCAAAAGAAAACTAATATAAATGTTTCTGTCAACAACATAGACACATTATGCAACTAAGCTAATGAAAATAATATATCGACATTGCCTCAGATCAAGATTATAGTCAAGGATATTTTAATATTTTGATTGGGGTAATTCGAGTTTCAGTCATTAATAAATTCCAATACAAGAATTAAAGGAAACCAGAGATCAACTATAGATCATATATTTTTTAATTGTAAAAACAACGTTACCCTTAAGTCCTTTATAATCAAAACTGACATTTCAGATCATTTTAAATTGCGGCACAAATTAATCTAGAGGTGCCCTGAAAATGCGAACCCGAAATAGAAACACACCATAAGCTAGATAAAGAACAGTTCCTACATATTTTACGTATTGAAAACTGGAATTAAGTGTATAACTTCAATGATATTAAGTTAGCCACAAATTCAACATTCCTAAAAAAAGTTTAAAGAAGCCATAAATTCTGTCTCAAAAAAATTAAAATAAATAATAAACAAAGGAAAAAAATCCCTAGATCACACAAAGTCTGATGAGATTCGAGGCTGTTAAGCAATCTTTGTTTTAAAAAGCAATGTCGAATTTGGAAGATGAAAATATTCAAAATAACTGTAAAAAGTACAAAAATAAACTAGCTAAATTTATAAAGCATGCCGAGCAAAATTATTATAAAAATCTAATTGAAAAAAATAGATTCTGTACTAAGGCTCTTTGGAAAACCGTCAAAGATTACGCTAATAAACAAACAGCTCCACCAAATATAAATAAAATTAGATATAAAGAAAATATAATTAAAACCAACAAATAATAAACGCATTCAACAGTTATTATCCTGCAGTAGGAAAACAGATGGCTGCAAAGATTGTCAAACCTTCTATATCAGTTCTAGAAAAGAGAGAGTTTAACAAATCCATATTTCTTAGCCCTGCAAACTTAAATGAGGTAGTAACTTTAATAAGTGAGCTAAAGCCGCACAAAGCCCCAAGGAGGGTCAATATCAGTTCAGAATTACTGAAGCACTCGATGCATCACATAAAAAACATTTAACTCATCTAATAAATGAAATATTACAAACTGGGAAGTTTTATCAAGCACTTAAAGACGTCGTTGTAAAACTCTTATTTAAAAAAGGTAACATTTTGGACGTGGGGAAATTATCGCTCAATATCACTAATATGAAACCTGGCCCAAGTGATTAAAAAAATAAAGCTAAGAATCACATCATATTTTATAAGCTAAGAATCACATCATATTTGAATAAACACAAACTTATATCGAACAACCAATTTGGCTTTCGATAAGGGCATTTCCACAGAGGATTGCTAATCTTGTAAATAATATTTATCAAGGTTTTGACAAAGGTAAGGCTGTGCTTTGTGTGTTTTTAGACTTAGGTACGGTTTATCAATATAGTGTTAATTCGTAACTAGAGAATAAATGTCAAATAAAACAATAGATATCTATTGTTTCATTTGACATTTATTATCTCAGGGTTAATTGATAAACCGGACCTTAGCCAAGGCTTTCAACACAGTTAGTCATAAAAAACTAATGGAAATTATCAAAGACTTCGATTTATCTGACCAGTTTATCGATTAACAATATTATTCATTTTACTGTTTAAATGCGTATTAGCAGTAAGTAAAAAGTAGAAAATAAACTTTGAAGGAAATCAGACCCATCATTTTGTTATAAATAAATAAATTAATAATCACAACAAAAATGAAACAACTCCCAATTCCAGGAGCCAGGGCTTGGTCGGAAGGGGGTTACACATTGAAAAAATGCGGGCATACATTATATAACTTTGTTTATGATATAAAAATCTCCTTTACACAAGAAACAAGCACAAGCTTTTATATCATAAAAAAAATATATAATGCAACAAAATGATGGGTTTGATTTACATCAAAGTTTATTTTCTACTTTTTAGAGCATTTAAATAAAAGCTTTTTTTTAAATATTTTTTATATAATTTTATTTTTTACTTTTTAGTCTTTTGATATGCTGTAATCAATCTCAGACATCAATTTTGAGACGAATCGGATGATTAACGGTAGAGCCATCTTGAACTAAATTTTTGACTAGAAATTCGTAATCGGCGAAACCGAGAACCCCCAGATATCGATTTTGATCGATTTGGTCCATAAATAATAAAAGTCGTCCGCCATATTGGAGCAGCCATTTTGAATTTCTGAATTTTGACCAAGAATTCATAAGTGGCGATCTCGTAAACCCCCAGATATCGATTTTGAATCGAATCTGATCATAAACGCTAAAGTCGTCCGCCATCTTGAAGCCGCCATCTTGTTTTTTTCTTATATGAGAATGTTAAAGTATATCATCACCAGACTTATACACATGTGCAAAATTTCAAAGCTCTAGCTTAATTAGAACTAACCAAAATTTTGATTGCAAGATTTGACCTAAATAAACTAACTAACAAATAAACATTGCAAGTTTAATAAAAGCTTTTAAAAATATATATTTATTAAAAAACATGTATTTATTTATTACATCCCATGTCATAAGATTTTTCTCTGAAATTAGAATATATAGTGGGTGGTCTAATTACCTAAGAATATTTTAATTTATTATAAATTGGATTTGTGACATTTAGAATGTTGCATAGTTTCTTTCTATCATTTAGAGATAAAAAAAATTAATTTTCGACGTATGTATTCCAGATAGACTCATAGGTTTTACTTACCGCAACTACGCACAAATATCCTGAAAAGTCTGTTTATACTATTACCTAAAATTGTTATAACTTTGATATATTATTCAGTAGCAGTTTAAATATACTCAGTTGTAAAAATTAAACTCGATACAATAATATTTATTTACTACAAAGAAACCTGTTTTAAACTTAAAGCTATGTATATTTTTCCCAATCTTGTTATAGGTAGGTACCTAATAATCAAGAGAAATAATAAGTTCAGTTCCTTACTGTCACCAATTGTTTTATTGAAAACAAGGATCATAAAACTGTGGCGTTTACAAGTATGAGTACATAAAAAATAATTCAAGATTCTTACCAACAGGTGTTAGTTCATCCACAGCAACATGATAAGGAGCTCCATCGAAAACGGGTGCATGGTCATTAATGTCCTCGACGTACACCGTGACGGATAAAGAGGATGTAATCTGCATACAAAAGAAACAATGAGGATGTTGCAATCAAGCGCACTTATGTGCAACTTTGGATTGTTTAGAACTGTATGCCTACAAAAACATTTAGATTCTAGAGTTACTAATGCATATCGAATTGCGCGGATATTTTTTAATAAACGCTAAGTTTATTAATCTTATCTTAAATTGATTTCTCATTGTTTCATTGTTAATTTTGTACTTATATTGGAGCATTTACCTACGTTCTACCCCGAACTATTTACCATACCCCATGATTGACTCTATAAGCGAGTTATAAACTGTAAGTAATGTTTTTCTTGATAAAATATCTCTAAAGTTATAAAATTTGTGTACGAATTTTCTTATTTTGTCTGTAGTGTCTGCAATATTTATTTATTTAATGTTAGGTAGATTGGAATTGTATATTGAAGATGTGGTAATTTTTTTTTTTTTTACTTTCCCATATACGTATAGCCCAGTTGTCAGAGACTAATTTTGATGAAAAGTTAGAATTAATTGTTACCTCGCTAATTTTTTTCATGAAAGGCTAGTTTTTGCTAGTAGAAAGTGGCTAAAAAAAGTTTAGCAAAATCTACTGCCGCGAACCCTTATAAACAATCCTCTGAAACGGAAAAATTCAATTTTTTGCTAGTATCTCGAAAAATAATAATAATAAATAATAATAATAAAAAAGACTTGTAGGTGAAAAAAACCCACCTTTTTTTACCTACAAGCCTTTTTGGACTGTTTTAGACAAGTTTTCAAGTGAAAATTTCCTAACCCTAAAAAATTGAAGAAATACCAATGATTCAAAACTTTTTTTTTTACACTGGATACTTTAGAGCATAAAAATTAATCTTAGATTGAAGTTTAAGGTATAAAAAAGCTATATCTACAAGGTTTTTTTACAATTAATATTTTGTTTAATATTTATGTTTTAATATCGAGTAAAAAAAAATTATAAAGCTTAACTTTCACGTGCAATTTTTAAGAAATAAAAATTATAAAAATTAAAAGTAAGTATACCATTGGAAAGCTGAATTCTTCCTCTTTACGATATGAAATGACATGACCAGTTGCTCTTAAAAAATACCGGGAGGGAAGCTGTGGGGGTGGGGGTGAGTTTCAAATAATTTCATAATTTTTTTCTCAAACGGATCTAACAAATTTTTATCAAAATTAACACATTAATACTGACTTAGTAGTAGCATAAGTTAATATGACTGGTTGTACCTAAGAAATGCAGGCAGGGAAGTTGCAGGGGGGGCAAAGAATTAAATAGTTTTTCCTCTAAAACGGTTCCAACGATTTTGATTAAATTTGGCACACGCCCCTAATACCGGCATGAAATGGCATGACCAGTTACTCCTAGAAAATGCAGGGAGGGAAGTTGTGGGAGGTGAGTTTTAAAAACAATTTCATAATTTTTTTCTTTAAAACTAATCTAATCTAAACAAAATTAACACATGAATACTGTAGTAGTAGCATAAGGCTACATGACTAGTTGCACCTAAGAAATGCAAGGAGGGAGGTCGCGGGGGCAAGGAGTTAAAACAAAATGTTCTAAATTTCAACAAGATTGGTTGAGAAGAAATAGAGATTTGACGATGAACAGATTTGATGGCGGGACTAGGGTACATCAGTTGGGTCTACTCCTAAATAGGGAATTTTGTCCGAGTTGTCGCGGACTGATTTTTATATATTGAGTGATAACAGATTGCAATATAACCAATATTTTATTTTTGCCACATCATTGAAAACTTTTAAAACAACTTCTTCCCAATTTGATCCACTAAAAATTACCGCGGTATCACCTAAATATGAAATTAACTTACCTGTAATCAATCGACATAAATTATTGATAAAAATTTAAAACTATTGTGTCACAATGATCGTGCCTTGAGGAACTCCCGTTGTTATTACCTGCCCCTTACTAATCTTATCCTCTATTTTGACAAGCTGAAGTCTATTTTTTAAGTAACAAGATTTTCTAGTGAATTCCCTCTAATTCCTATCAACTTTAGTTTTGTAATTAATTTCTTATGTGACACCGTGTCGAACGTTCTTGCTAAATACAAAAACAAAAGACAGTTATGGTTTTTTTATTTCCATTTAGACTTTTGTTAATAGAACTTGTTAGCGTATATAGAATCATTAGTTAGTTCTAACGTGAAATTGATATAATATATATAATATTTTCTGATTATCTTTAATTCGAAAAGTTTCAAGTTTACGATCCTAATATTAGTGTCATACCAATTTACATTAGGAAAAATTAAATTCAAAAATTGAAGATTTATGAACAAGCTTGAGAAAGCAGACTGGTATTGGAAAAAAAGTACAACATTGTCAGTAGCAAAAAAATTAATTCCCCTAGATTGCTAAAATATCACGCTGATCGGTGGATACTTAAAAATTTGCCAATTTATCACTACTTTTTACATTGATTGAGTTAAGTGGTCGTACTACATTAATAAACTTTATAAACACCTATTACATATAATGTAAAAAAATTACTTCATGTTGCAGGTTTTTAAGTCGCATTTATTAATTTATTGTAAAAATAAGCAACTGTCGTACATCTGTCGCCACTTACACTGTATTATATCTTTTTAAACTTGTTTTATATGTCAGGTTTCCATTAAAGATGGGATCCTCATGAAGTAATATGGTACTTTACTGGTAATGTGATTTCAGGATCAACTGTATTTACGATAACATGATATATTTATATCCTTCTTACATGTAATTTATAATTTTAGAAGTAATGATAATTCTTCCTATACGGTACTTCATTAAAGCATACCGTAATGTCATTTAGCACAGGATACTTTGAAATTAATGTCTCTGTTAAAGTATTATAATTTTATAGCTAAATTTTTTCTAATAAATAGTAGTAGTTAAATAATTAATATAGCTTTTATGGAGTATATGTTATTATAATATAATGCTGACAATTTAAGTAAATTTGTTTATCGTAATCTATAAATTAATATAAAAAAAAATAATACAATAACTATGTTAACAAAGAGCCCGACGATGGTTGACAAAGTCGAGTATATTTTAACTTGACGGGTCCAAAGATCGTATCTGAACTAAGAATATATTCGATGGGTAAGAAATGCCAGTAGTTTTCAAAGAGTTTACGCATGATTATATATCTGTAACGATCCCTAAATAATAATAATGAAATAGCAAAAATAATAAAGGCAGTGGGTACTCGTTTAACAATCGAATAAATAACCATGTAACTAAACGTCTGAAAATCGATTTTATTAACCGCGCGAAATTTAAAAAAAAACAGGGAAAAGAAAGTTTTAACAAAAGTCGCGACGCGGATTAATAAAATAAAATTTCTAGAAGGAAAATTTTTAATTTTTTATATAACCGATAACATTTAAAAAATGGTAGGCGCCAACAGGATTTGAATTGGGATGTATTATAGTAAATAAAATTGTGAACATTAAAAACAGATTTAAAACATTTCATATCGAGTATTTTACACACTGAGCTACACGAGGATAACCATTCTGCTGTAGAACATGCAATAGGTAGGAACTAGAAAATTGTAATACCTTTAGTAGTTTGAGAATGTCCGTTTGTCGGATGAATATCCACTATTTAGCACTGAAAATAACTCAAATATTTCGTATAAACACGAATTTTATTCTAATGTGAGACGACTTTTAATCTAAATAAATAATAGTTCACAATAACGCTTGACAAATCTTTGGAGCTTGAAAGTCGCTGAGCTTAGTACGTAAACACACACACCACATATAGTAGGCAACCCCCAAATCCAAAGCCAAAGGCTGTCCGGGAGGAAGCTACACACATTTAAAAAACGCAAACAACATCTATTACCCACCGACATTGCCAGTGTCGGGGCCGGGGATCGAACCCAGAACACAGTAGAATTAAACCAAAGCAAATTTTCCACATAACGCGCTCTAACTGACTAATCTAGCGTGTCGAGCATAGATTATTTATCTCTCTTTTCAGTATATATTTTATATTTCCCCTCAAAAGAGGCGAGAGAAGCTTGGTCGACATACGTGAACAATTTTTTTTGGGCTATTGCTTTAACTTTGTGTGCAAGAGAATGAAGTTGTATTATACCCGAAATGTCAGTTCATATACACGTCAACTGAAAGTATACTAGTGTTTACTTCCTCTCCGGTAGTAGATCTCTAAAACCCGCGCAGGTAGACAAAGGAGTGGCGCGCTGATTTATTTATTTTTCTCGAAAATGTTAGAGTAGTGACTTTCGGTTTGCGTCAGTCGAAAGAACATGAAATTTTGTATTTCATATATATTTTTAGTTGTTCAAAAACCGTTTTTTTTCACTACCAAAAATACGGAAGAAGCTACTTTATAATATTGAAATTGTGTTAGTTACTCCCAAATGATTTAATGAATCAAAACTTACCAATCAACGCTTATAACTTTTCCTATCGATCGAGTGAGTGATATATTTTTTTAAATTATTGCAATGGCATACGAATGCATTTGCGTTCGATTGAACTGCAACTTACCGCTTAATAAACTCTGTTTATCACAGAAACGGAAAAAAAAATAAAATTTGCGGTTTGTACCAACTGAAAGGAAATAATTCCTGTATATTTTCATTTGCTCAAAGATCATAAATTTGTCTCATACTATAAATATTTGCTCTATAATGTCACATTTTTCTTATTACTCCTAAACGATCTAATATAATAAATAAATAAACACCACAGAAATTAGACAACCCCCAATTCCAAAAGCCAGGGGCTTGTGCGGAAGGGAGTTACACATTGAAAAAACGCGACGTACAACCATTTCCTCCGATAGTGCCAGTGCCGGAGCCAGGACTTGAACCCGGTGGTGCGATTACCGTGTGATTAATCGCGATTGCCACCTCGCGCCTTAACCCACTCGGCTGTCGACCAGATATAGAACAAGATTTATCAGGAGTACAAAACTAAAGCCCATAAGTTTCCTATAGACTGGATATATAAAAAATTAATGACATTTATTTAAATAATGTGTACATAGTTAGACGACTTGCGATTTGGCACCAGTCAAAGCAAATAAATTTTACATACATAGGTATTTTAGTGTTTTAACTTTATGGAGAAGTTCACTAAGGGAAATATGAGGCTTGATATAAGTAAGAAGCCTTAGTTTTTTCAATTTAGTAAATATTTGTTATCCTTTATTATATTTAATATAGACAAACAATTCTTATTAAAAGTTTTGTTATTGCAAGAATATACCAAATATTCAATTAATTGACAAAATTAAATGATTTAGTTCCACGGTATCTTCATAAATAAATTACTATATGAGAATAATAGACTTAGTTGAGAGATAGTATTTGTTTCTGCCAAATTTATTACAATATTACATTTATTTCCTAGAAATATCAACAAAGAGTTAATCATAATACGTGAGGTAAATATTTAGTTCTGTAGAGTAAATATTTACTACCCATTAACAAATTTACTTCTGAAAATTAATTGTTCAAATGACGCCCTCTGCCGCCGAAAAATTGTACTGCGTACCTTATTGTTTTCGTTATAGACGCCATTAAGTGATCCCAGTTTTCTTCGCAATTTGTGGTGTTTTAGTCTATTTAGGGTATTTATTTTTGAGAATTGATAATAGTGGTTTAACTGAGTGAATTTAATGTAATATTGGGGCCCTGATGGACGCCTCCTGCAAATCCTTAAAGGTATGGACTAGTCTATACTTATATTAGAGTTCGCCATTGTATTCATTCTACTATTAGCAAAGTTGTCATGCATTATTAGATGTTTAATATTATATGCATTATATCATATCTGATTATCCCAGAATGCGAACACGAATAATTTTGTTTCTGATAGATACGTTTACGAAAATCGGGACAAAATGGAGTATTAAAAAAGTTAAAAGTTAATCGGTACTGTGTTTGCGGGTACATTTTAGGTAACATCAGCCTACCTATATAATTATAAATTTTCTTGTTCTGTAATTTTTTAAATGCAAATATTTCACAATAAAACGTCATAATACAGTATATTATTTTATTTGTTTGTTTAATGTTTTATTTTACAAATATTATTAAATCCAAAAATTTACTCGGTACCTATTTTATACCAATTGGATTTTCTAACATCATTTTGTATTTTATTGATACAAAATGTTATATATAGTACCCAAATCAATAGATTTGTATTTTATTTCAATTGATTTATATATTTGCAAAGCAAGTGATTTAAATATTCCACATTGAACTTTAATATATAGGTACACAGGTAAGTAGAAATGTAAATCCTTATTTTTAAGGTGGCAATGTTTATTTGTAGAACAGGTAAACAACTATACATATACAATGTGTTCCCGGTTTGTGTGTCGAAGAGAAAAATGGTTTTATTTTAATGTTTGAAAAAATGACAGTGGAAGAATAGGTTTAATTTATTGAAAGATAAAGTTCCACATAATGAAAAGCAAAATCTAATGTTAGTTTATTGGTTTGTTTGAAAAAGTACATGATGATATCCAAAAAAATAAGAAATATTTATTTATTTGTTTATTTATTTAGAATACAACTACCCAAACAGATAAGAAATCCAATTACAGGGTAGGAAAGAACAAAACATTATTACAGAATTTTGTACGATAAATACATATGAAAAACTTAAGTATAATTACATAAAATATTTGTACATAAACTAATAAATATTTTTAGTTTGAATGCAATACAGATTGCTTAATTTTTTTAACAGTAGTATAAAATATATCAACATCGTCCTGTATATATGCATAGTTTGAACACATCATATGCAAGGGTGAAGATTTAAGTAAATTTGTACGAGGCGTATTTAGATAAAAAGAATTATTTGAGCGTGTATGAACTGATGGTACATGTAATTTGACATAACTACATAACTCAGGGCAATCAATCACATTATTCAAAATTTTATATAAAAACACAATCGAAGAATACTTACGGCGGGATTCCAAATCATGTATTTGATATCTGTTTAAGAGATCACATTGAAGTGTACCTCTTGCTGGATAAATTCCGTCATTTCTATAGCAAAGATATTTACTGAGGATTCTTTGCGTTTTTTCAACGCTAAGTTTATGCACGGCGTATTCTGGACTCCAGATTATGGAGGCATACCCTAATTTTGATCTGACAAATGCATTAAACAGCAAAAGTCTTTGGTATTTCTGATTATGAAACCTAAGTTTCTGTAAGAACTGGCCACGATAGCATTTATGTGATTATTAAAGTTTAACTTACTGTTGAAGATGACCCCAAGATCTTTAAATTGACTACATCTATATAGCTGAATATCATTTAAAGAATAAGTAAACTCAGTTGGATTAAGCTTTCTTGTAAAAGTCATGTATTTACATTTATTAATATTTAGATGCAGTTTATTTTTGTCACACCACGTACTAATTTGCAAGTTAAAGCAGTCATTTAAATTGTTGATGGCCGAATACAGCTTGCAATCATCAGCGTACAGCAGGGTGCTATTTAGAAGTTCACAGTTAATGTCATTTATAAATATTATGAATAACAAGGGTCCAAGAACGGACCCTTGAGGAACGCCAGACGTTGCTGTTATTTCATCAGACTTAAATCCATGGTATTGAACAGTAAGTTTCCTGTCAGATAGATATGAGTAAAAAAAGTTAGTAAATGTTTCGGTAAGGCCGAAGTTGAACAATTTTCGTAACAAGATGATCGAGTGTGTCAAAGGCTTTAGAGAAATCTGTATATATGACGTCAACTTGACCTCCTCCATCTAACGTCTCCGCAATAAATTGAGTTATGCAATCCAGATTTGTAACAGTCGATCTACCAGCGAGAAACCCGTGTTGATTAAAGCAAATTTGGGATTTAACATGGGAAAATAAAATATTATAAAGGACACTTTCAAATAATTTGCTGAAGTTACATAAAATGGTAATTGGTCTATAGTTTTCAACTGCAGCCTTGTCATCCTTTTTATAAACGGGACAAATTTTAGCTTGTTTCCATAGGTTAGGAAACGTAGCGGTTTGAAGAGATAAATTGAAAATAACTGACAAAGGAAAAGCAAATAGCACAGCACAATCTTTCAAAAGAAATGCGGGTATTCCATCCGGACCAGTAGTTAATCTCGGTTTGACCAATTTAAGCGCATTTAATACGTCTACTTCATTAATTATTGGAATAGCGAGATGTGGTACATTACTATTTGAGTCAGTGGCTTACATACCAAAGTTAGTGGACGTTGTAAAAGAAGATTGAAAAAAGAATGCAAATCCGTTCAAAATTTATTGAGGGTCCTTCAAAGGTACATTATCTTGCGTCATTACACTTGGAATATCTGTCATATTATTAATATGTGACCAAAATCTGTTCGGGTTTGACTTAATCTTCATTTCAATATTTTTAAGGTAGTCTTTATGCGCAACGCCTATTTCCTGTTTGATTTTTCTCCTTAAAGATTTAAAATCTCTGTGAGCATTTTCGTCTCCGGTATCTCTATATGTACGCCAAAGACGTGATTTTTGTTTAATGTCTCTAATTATTCTACGATTAAACCATGGGGGATACGATTTATTTCTAACTAAATTAAACTATCTTCGTTTAAGACCAAATGCCAAATATATGTATATATTGGAATGGCAAGAAAGTCAAATACAAAAGTTCATAAATATGTAAAATTTAAAAAAACATAGAATTTTCAAAATACAGCTTGTATATTTATAATCAATATTCGGTGGTTGTGTCGTTCTAGTATATCCTTTGTCTACATAATTGCAAAATAAAGCTTCTTAATTAATAGTAATACACACACAGCGAATTGATTTGTTAACCTTCTTCTGATCAAACTTTTTATATTTTTTCGAGTAACTCGGCAACACCATGTCAAAAACGAAAAATCTTGAAGTCGTTGAAAAGGTAACTTTACGCTGAATTCGGAAATGTAAAAATATATAGGGTATTTCATAAAAAAAAAGCCATCTCGAAGATGCTCCGCTGTAGCGAGTCGCCCTGCATATTTCAAAATATTTTTAAAATGGGCGCCTTTTGACGCTATACCATTTCCATAAAAAAACTATTCTCCAGAGTGTTCTAATAAGGACAATATTGAACTTTGATGCCCTAATGTATATCAATCGATTGGGAAGCTTTACTTTAATTTTCTGCTCTTGTTAAATTTTTAAATGCAATAAATGCGCTAATAAACAAAAATATGATATTGCAGAGTCTGGTCGATAGCCGAGTGGGTTAAGGCGCGAGATGGCAATCGCGATTAATCACACGGACATCGCATCACCGGGATTCGAATCCTGGCTCCGGCACTAACACTATCGGAGGAAATGGTTGTATGTCCGCGTTTTTTCAATGTGTAACCCCCTTCCGCACAAGCCCTGGCTTCTGGAATTGGGGGTTGTCTAATTTCTGTGGTGTTTATGCTCCCCCATATCTTTTGTAGTGGGAGAAAAATTGACGATTTTGGATGAACGAGAAATTTTATTTTTTTAAATTGGCGTAAATCACGAGTCATTATATTTTTCTTTCTTTAAAGGTGGGTACTAAGGTTTTATAACATATCTCTGACCGTTATTATTTTTAGTCTCATTGCAAGATGAATATTTTTATGTTCTTTAATGTCGATTTATTTCCCGTTAATATGTCTCTCACTTTGTTACAAAATTGAGTACCCTGCGTTCAACAATTTGAATTATCATTAAATTAAAAATACAGAGAATTATTTATATTACCTTATTTAATTTTTCTATCTTAGCTTTAAAATAATATTGATATCATTCTTTATTTCCCAATTGGTAGTTATTTAATCATTATAAGATTTCATAAGTTACTCACCGTATCCTCTCCGTCATCATAATCGCAAGAAACTCTGAATTTCAGCACGTTCCTAGGGTTATCATTATCGACGAGATCCTCCAGGGATTTCGCAAGCAGTAGTGAAACTGTTGTTCGATTGATATCTCGGTATGTGAAGTAATGGACATCTTCATCCTGGAATGCAAATCAAATCGCAAATTATGGTATTGCAACTCTATGTGTATTCAAACGTGAAGACTTTAGAGTACAGGCATTCTCGTATAGCACATTAATTTGTACCTGATGTTCAATAGAGATTTAATAGATTTATGGTAAAATGTAAGATTGAAGCCAAATAAAGATTTAATAATGTGAGGATACAATGAGCATGTATTTTCTAATAAAGTCTACTAACATTTTTACAATAATATTGATTTACTGTAGGCTGATGAAGCTATGGGTAATAACCAAACAAAAATAAATACATTTAAAAAATGCAACACAAATAAAATTGTTAAAAAAATGTTTTTTTCTGGCTTTGTTATAATTTATAAGCAAATAATGTTGAGAATGAGTAATCTTGTCACATATATCGTTTGTTTTATGAGATATAAAAATGTGTTGTTGAATTTCTAAAAATAGTTATCATAAATAAATATTGAGTTAGTTATACATTTTGTATATTGTACCAAACTATTAATCAAGTTCCACGGATACTTCTTCTTAACAAATAATAGCTCCAAATTATACAGTAAGTATTTTACATACTATCCCCTCACTTAACTTTGATTGAAATTGAATAGTTAGTCATATTTTTATATTCCTATGATACAAAAATGCCCTAAGTAATAATATTATGGTGTTTTAGCTTAAAGTGTATATACTGTATGTTCAAGTTTTTAGACTACAAATCCAAATGTACCTTATAAACAAACGTACCTTGCGATTTTGAGTTAAGGCGTTCATTCGTATGTTATAAATCAATGTAGTTTTCTATACTTGGTATTTTAGCTTATTATGTATATACCTTAGTTCTAGGTTAACGGATTTTAAGCTAGAAATCAGATTGAGTAAAGTATAAACGAACTTAATTGAAACCGTATAAAAACTAAAAGCCGGCAAAAACAGTCGGCATCTCTTTATTATACATGGGCGGAGGTAAATAGAAATGCTTGTCATGAGAAAATGATAAGATTTTCGGGCGTTATTATATTATCCTCTGTTTCAAACGGTCTCCAGAAAGCCATGATAAATTAGTAAATAATTAAAATATTTTACCTTTTATATAGTAGTAAATATTTACAAATATGAACAATAACTAACTAAACTCCTACGCTTGGTATTATAAGAGGTATTTACGCACTGCACTGGCACAGACAGCACATCTCTAAGTCCGCCGTTGAAACGATTTACGAGTTTTTTTTATGATGCTAGTAGGTCTGTCCGTTTTATTATCTCTAAACCAGTGCAGTCGTAGATGGTTCATTCAGGCTGATTACATTGCCAGTCTCGGACTCGCCTGCACAGTTTCAACTACCATTCGAATCTCGGTACCATTGCTAAATATATAGACAAAATATCAAGTTCAGTGCGCACGGCCCTGTGCTTTAACACTGACCAGTTCCAATTATCCTCGTTTAAAGCATAAACAAAAGTACCTTATCATTTTCACTTAAGGCGTTCATTCATATGATATTATACAAAATAATAAACATATGCTAATATTACATTGAAAATAAATTATTTTATTGGAGAGAAAAATAAAAATTCTATTCGCACGATGTAAAATGAGAGACAATTTTTATAATTAACTCATTTTTCATGAAAAGTTAACTGAAGGTATTTTTGTTTATGAAAGAAATATTTTCAAAATCATATTTGTCGTATGTGATATAAAATTATACCTGAAGGATATGGCATCTTTGCAGATTTGCAGTGTTACCAATAATACCTACGAAAATTGACAGCAAACGCTATCAAATATAAGCGGTTTCCTTCATCCAAATACGGGAAACATCAAGGAAATTGGTTTTATATTTATTTTTTTACTGTTTTCGTATTTATAACTTCTATAGCTACGTCTATAGTTGCACGTCGCGTCATGCAGGCAGAATGACAACTATTTTATAGTCATTTTGTGTAAACATAATAATCAATGTATTAATAAGTTATATTATTATTAGCTTATCGTAATTAAACTTTATTTCTCACACATTCTAAAGGTCGTGAAGGTTCATTCAGATGAAAAACTCTATTAGAGACTTTGTTAAAAGAAACATTTTTACGGACAAGGACATGAAACATTCGAGTTGTATTTTTGCTTCTAATTCAGCTTCCTCAACAAAGCCTACTGTTTGTGATAACACTAGTTGATTTATAGCAGCCATAAATAATTGCAACTATTCAAAAACGAAACGTGCTTTCGTCAATCTTAAATGCAAATCTTAATGTACAGCTTAGAAAATATTTAAAAACTTATAGTTTAAAAAAACTAAAAAAAATATTTTTAATAGTAAACCGAACTAAAATGTAAAAAATAATGTTTAAATATTAAGATTCATTTTATTGTAAAAAGCGTGGGTTTATAATAATTGATTTAGATGTTTTAATTAAAAGGGTAAATAATACAATTAAAACAAGCGTTTATAGAAAACCAACACATATTTTAACTCAAATCAATCAATAAATGTTAAAAAGGGTGTTGTAAAATGTTTATACGATAGGGCCAAAATAATTTCATCTAATAATGAAATATTAAATAACGAGAAATAATTTATCAACGATGTTCTAGTAGAAAATCAATACTCTGGAGCCTTTGTTGATAGAGTTTTCATAAATGTTGAAAATGGGGATAATCAGATACGACAAAAACCTGAACGTCATTATACAGCAATAATTCCTTATGTATATGGACTATCGGAGAAGCTACGCCGTACATGTGACAAATTCGATGTTAGGACGATACTTCAAACAGGGAACACTTTAAGATCTATTTCAACAAAATCAAAACCAATAAACAGGGAGCAGAATTCAAAAAACTATATTTACAACATCCCATGCGAATGTAATAAATGTTATGTGGGTGTGTCATCCAGACTTTTCAGTATGAGGTTGGATGAGCACAAGAATTACATTAGAAATAATGAAATTCAGAAATCAAAGATTTGTGAACATGCTTGGGAAAACGGACAGAATAAACTGGAACTCGGCAAAAATTTTAACAAAAGAAGCAGATAACAAAAAAGAAAAATTAAAGAATCAGCAATAATCTTATTAAATGAAGATCGAAATGTTTTGTAGATATTTGTTCAACCTGGCTACCAATGTTAAAAGAAGAACTTAACACACTCAACATTATCTAAAAGAAAATATCATCAGTTTTGTGTTCTGTGTAAATAGTAAGTATCTATGGAAATAACATAAACAGAATCTTAAAGCTTTGTATTTGACGTACACAGCAAAATTAGAGTTCTTCCAAAGAAAGCTTTGAAAACGAAAAGGGACTACTTTCCGAAACATCAGCAAAATATATTATTTCTGTGTTTATTCCGATTTATATTATTTCTAAAACATAACCTCTGACTGTTCCTTTGACGTAAACGTCACTGGCGCAGAGCATTTTTTCCAATAATTCTATTATTTTGTAGATTCGGTGATTTGTCTTTGAAGAGGATAATAATATGTGGTAGAAAATCCAAACAATAGGAAATAATATTCGTAGAATGCCACAAATAACTTTCAGACAATATTTACACACTGAATTTTCTACACAATAATTAAATTCAATACATTCATGTTTGTTAATAAACTTTAGAACATTGCATTTATAAATATAATAATAATATATAAATATATATAAAAATATTCAGTTGTAATTTGTTACAACACCACCACCCATCGATTTCATCAAGGGCAATTTGTAATACAGCTCAATCATTTATGTTATTTGGATCGTATCCTAAATGATATTCAATCAAATTTCTCCTCGTCGGTATAGGATAAAATAAAGGAATTGGATTTCATACTACAAGCGAATCGTCGACGTAGTGTGAAATCCAATTGCTTTAATTTATCCTATATCGACGAGGAGAAATTTAATTGACAATCATTTATATCAATTATTTTTAACTTCATATCATCAGGATATAAGAGACAGTTGAGACCCAATTCGACTGTAAAGTCATTAATGAAGATATTGAAGAATAATGGGCCTAACACTGAACCCTGGGTACGCCCGAGGTAGATACAAATTCTGCAGACCATTGGCCGTAGTATTTGAAAAATAGCAACAGGTTTCTTGAGAAACAAAACTTCTGAAATTTTGAACATAAGATACCATGACCAAATCTGCCAAATGTTTTAGTGAAATATATACAGATTTCGTGTGAGTTTGTGAGCTAACGTCTATAGCATTAGATATATAAGCCGACAATTAAAATTGTGCGCCTTCCAAATATAAACAATAACACTACCTAAATTTTTATGGTCAACAAGCTGTTAAGCCATAATACTCAGTTTTGCATTTATCTAGTTTCTAGTTTCTCTTCAAGGTCACACATTCTTTTTACGATTGCATTACAAAATCATTCTGTTACTAAGGATCAATGAAAAAAATTAGGGATGCCAGTTAAAATTGCACACTTCGGGTAGCTGGAGGTGAGAGGATGGGTTCTGGATCACGCATGTTCCTATTAAAACGTGCCCCCCCTTGACATTAAAGAAAATGCCGTTTAATGCATACCATGATCTCGAACGGTTCTCGAGTTATTAAGTGTGGCTGGTTTTCAAATAATCACTAGGTATATAAACGAACGTTGATTTTGACGGAAACACTTTCCGTAAGACAAGTGGGGGGCATATTAAGTAGTTTTGAATATAAAATAATATAATTAAGTCTGCCAAATACTCTGGTGAAATCTGTATAAATTGCATGGATTTGCGAGTTGCGCCTACAGCATAGATTTAATTAGTTGAGTTATACAGAAAAATATATGTGCATAGTAGATCTTCCATTGGAAAAACCTTGCTAGTATTTAGTAGTTTATTGGTATTGGCTTATGTGTACGGTCGTGAGCAAAAAAAATAGGACAAGTCTTATAACGGTATTTTGCTAAAATCTAGTTGTGTACATCTAACTTTAATTTTTGTGACAGTAAGTTGTTATAATTTATTGCAAGTGTGCAAAAACTAATATGCCTCATATAAGCGATTTAGTTAAATCTGGAGTTATTGCTATAGCGGAAGATGGTCAATGAGACAAATTGCACTGCGTTATAATATTGGCAAAAATTCGGTGTGTAACTTTTTAAGAAAGTGGAGAATATATGGTACGTTCAGTAGAAATCCTGGATCAGGGCGACGTAGGATATCAAGTCAATAAGATTTGTAGTTGGTAAATGCTTTAGTAGAAAAGCCATTTTACTCAGTTCTTCAGGCTGCTGAAGAAGCGAATTTTCCTGGATCGAGTAGTACTGGTCGCCGGCGAGTAAGAAAATCGGAGCTACGCTGTCATGCAGCAGTACAGAAATACATACTTAAAGCTGAACATAAAGAAGGTCGAGTAGGATTTGCGCTTGAATTTTTGGCGCATGATGTAAATTTTTGGAAAAATGTAATCTTTACAGACGAAAAAACTTTCCAGTCAACACACAGCGGTCGTATTCGTGTTTACCGCCCTCCGAATACTCGATTTGATGAGAAATATATATCTAACAATGATAAAAGTGGTAGATTTTCCGTCAATATGTGGGCTTGGATATCGGCACGTGGTCCTGGTGTTTTGTGGCATATTGAGTAACGATTTAATAGTGAAACATATATTAGGATTTTAGACAATGTTATGCTCCCTTCTGTGTCACAATTATTTCCTAATAATGAGTTCATATTTCAACAAGACAATTGTTCCGTTCATACTGCTCATACTGTAACTAACTGGTTTCAAGATAGCAACATCAATGTTCTTAACTGGTCCAGTCATAGTCCAGATCTTAACCCTGTGAAAGAAGTATGGGGACTATTCGTAAGAAGTATTCAAAAACGAAATGTGAGACCACGGAATGCCGAAGAATTACTGGAAATAGTAAATAATGCATGGGAAAATATTATTACTAATGATTACTGTATAAGGTTATTTAATTCTATGCCAAACAGACTTATAGAAGTTATAAATAGAAATGGTGCAATAACGAAATATTAATAGTTAGTTTCTTGTTAAGTTGGATATCCTTTTTCCTTTGATCCAGGATTTCTACTAATCATACCGTTTATTCTCCACTTTCTTAAAATGTTACACAACAAATTTTTGTTAATGTTACAACTCAGTACAATTTGTCTCATTAACCATCCATCATTTAATACAGCAATAACTACAGCATTAAAATCAAAAATAAATTAAAAGTAATATCTGTTTTATTTCAGGTACTCATTACATATTCAAATAGAGACAGATTTACATTAGAAAAAAAAGTTATCGTATTTTTTTCTGGTCACGACAGTACAACAAAACTTCGGAAAAATTGAAGAAATTATTGATAGTTGTAGGTCTGTAATTCTCGCATTGTCACTTTTTTAATATATTTGAATTACAAATATGAGCTGCAAACATATTAGTACAATTATTATGGGCAATATTCTTTGCAAATCTACCTATAACCTCCTGTTTTGATAAAACAACATTCTTTCTCGGCATTATCCGAAACCTATAATGAATTCTAAAAATAGATTCATCTGTAGCCGGTGGGGAACGGAGGTCAAAATGCGACTTTCGTTCTGTCACACTATTTTATAAATACGTTTTTTTGTAAACTTTTATCACAGCCGATTAATTTTGTGTAAAAAGTTAATAGTTTTAATGTGCTTAATTTATGTCAATATGTTTCGAAATTGCATATAGTTAGTCCTTAATTTTTATCAGTGACCTCCAGTTTTTTCCAGCAAGCTCTTACTCTATAAGGCACCTGTTTAAAAGAAGTTGTAGCTGTCGTCGGAAAGGCGACACTAGTATAAATCAAGGATATCGGGAGAAGTAGAAACCATTAGTATCTATTGATATAATTTAAAATAATTTTTAATGTTTAACTACGACTAATTTAAAAAAATAATTGATAAGGTTATCTCGTCATATGTATTGTGAAGTAGGTAGATTTATGGAAACTTATACGTACCTTAACAAACAAAAAACTATACAAAAAACACATACTTATGTTAAGAACGAACCAGTGTGCACACAAAATATATTCATGCCTATAAATTAAGAAGTAGAAATTATTAGAGGGCGTAAGTATTTAAAGCCAAAATTTACGGCTGGACCAGATGGCATATCAACTTTATTTTGTAATAGAATGTGTCTCAGTATTAGTCCATCCCTTATTATATATCTTTAATGTATCCTTAACTAAATGTGTTTTTCTCAGTATATGGAGAATGTCTAAGATATGTCATACGCATAAATTGAATTCTAAATACATAAAAATTTACCGCCCAATTATCATAATATCTTCCCTAAATTCTATGATTGAATTTTAACGTAGAAACATGGGTTAATATCAAGTCTACGACAACAAATTTATTATACTTAAGTACCTTTGTCCTTGGATGGAGGTGGACAAGTTGTCGTTATTTACACAGACTTTTCTAAGGCGTTTGCCAGGCTTGGACATGGTATCTTATCAAATTAGTTGATAAGTATTTCTTGTTATCCTGTGAGTTTGTTTCTTTCTTTGCTTCATATTCAGTAACCGCTTATGTTTACTACCATGGGCACAAGTCTATCGAATTCAGCATTGAATCGGAAGTCTCTCAAGGATCAGTTCTTGGTTCACTATTATTCAATGTCTTTATCTGATATAGTTATAAACTTATACTATTCACACCTACTTTATTCCGATAACTTAAAAAATTACTAAAACGTTAACTGGATAAAGAATAAAATATTACCGATCAGAATTTTTTAAATCGTGTAGAGCTTATTTTAAACCTGATTTATTGTGAAATACATTTTATTAATACATAATGATAGCCAAGAGCAAAATATTGCAAGTTATAAATTGTTGAAATCATGTACAATTAATGTTTCAACATTATTTTCATAACAATACAACAAAAAATCTGAAGCTGGATTTCACAGTTGGAATCTAACATGAGACTTGTTGGAGAAAAACTTTGTTTTCCAAACGTAGGTAGGTAAATAATTGATTACTTGAATTTATATTTTGTCTTTACTTCTAGTAGTACTACCGTAGTAGGGGTATTTTTTTCGCTTGCTGGGGGCTGAATTATACAAGAAAAGCAACTGCACAAAACACATTCCGTATATAACAGAAATAATTAGCGCTGCTCATTTTTTCGACGTACAAACAATTCCAATGAATTTCCTTTACATACGGGAATACATATATAGTGTAATACATGTACAGTCTAGCGCAATAATGCCTGGTACTTTCGATATCTTCCGTTCTTTTCGGTCATTATATGTACCTTAATGCTAGAAGAGGAAAAAAATATCGAAAGTACCAGGCATTATCTCACGGGGAAAAATAAACTAGTGCAGTGCAGTGAAGATTCGATGTGGAACACTATATTGAGGTGACAGCACTTCACTACCGACACGCAGCACTAGCGAAATACAGTGTTTCAGTTCCGAAATCAACAGTACATCTAACGGTCCAGTGTCTGTTGCAATCGAAAAATAAATAGCCTGACTTGGCTTAGCATAGTTCAAATGTGCTTTTAGAGGGCGGAATATTAAACATAATATTTTTAGTCGCAAACTCCTCTATAAATCCTTATTTTACTATAAGGAAAGTAACCAGACTGCAACCAAAGTTACAAATCTGGCGCGTTAAGTGTAATAATTGCATATTACCATCAAAACGCTAATGCTTCGATTGCAACAAACACCAGCCGAAAAACTGATCCTACTTAAAGGAGCTCCCTTGCCAGTCGTCACACACCACTTGCAGACTGCAGTTTCGAGCTGTTGGTTCTCGTCAGTGCAAGGTAGGTATGGTTAGATGGCGCCTGCTGGCTGTTTTACATGTCGCTATTGTAAAAATACCGGGATGTACTATAGTCAAAGGATTCTCATGTCAGTCGTCGCATACCTACCTTGCACTGACGAGAGCCAACAGCTCGAAACTGCAGTCTGCAAGTGGTGTGTGACGACTGGCAAGGGAGCTCCTTTAAGTAGGATCAGTCTTTCGGCTGGTGTTTGTTGCAATCGAAGCATTAGCGTTTTGATGGTAATATGCAATTATTACACTTAACGCGCCAGATTTGTAACTTTGGTTGCAGTCTGGTTACTTTCCTTATAGTAAAATAAGGATTTATAGAGGAGTTTGCGACTAAAAATATTATGTTTAATATTCCGCCCTCTAAAAGCACATTTGAACTATGTTAAGCCAAGTCAGGCTATTTATTTTTCGATTGCAACAGACACTGGACCGTTAGATGGCGCCTGCTGGCTGTTTTACATGTCGCTATTGTAAAAATACCGGGATGTACTATAGTCAAAGGATTCTCATGTCGGTCGTCGCATACCTACCTTGCACTGACGAGAGCCAACAGCTCGAAACTGCAGTCTGCAAGTGGTGTGTGACGACTGGCAAGGGAGCTCCTTTAAGTAGGATCAGTCTTTCGGCTGGTGTTTGTTGCAATCGAAGCATTAGCGTTTTGATGGTAATATGCAATTATTACACTTAACGCGCCAGATTTGTAACTTTGGTTGCAGTCTGGTTACTTTCCTTATAGTAAAATAAGGATTTATAGAGGAGTTTGCGACTAAAAATATTATGTTTAATATTCCGCTCTCTAAAAGCACATTTGAACTATGTTACGCCAAGTCAGGCTATTTATTTTTCGATTGCAACAGACACTGGACCGTTAGATGGCGCCTGCTGGCTGTTTTACATGTCGCTATTGTAAAAATACCGGGATGTACTATAGTCAAAGGATTCTCATGTCGGTCGTCGTATACCTACCTTGCACTGACGAGAGCCAACAGCTCGAAACTGCAGTCTGCAAGTGGTGTGTGACGACTGGCAAGGGAGCTCCTTTAAGTAGGATCAGTCTTTCGGCTGGTGTTTGTTGCAATCGAAGCATTAGCGTTTTGATGGTAATATGCAATTATTACACTTAACGCGCCAGATTTGTAACTTTGGTTGCAGTCTGGTTACTTTCCTTATAGTAAAATAAGGATTTATAGAGGAGTTTGCGACTAAAAATATTATGTTTAATATTCCGCCCTCTAAAAGCACATTTGAACTATTAACTGTACATGATTTCAACAATTTATAACCTGCAATATTTTGCTTTTGGCTATCATTATGTAAGGTTTAAAATAAGCTCTTCACGATTTTAGCAACTTCTGATAGGTAATATCTTATTCCTTACCATCTATCAGTGTATATTAATAGGAAAAATAGAATAAAACTTAGTCTGCTGAAATGAATAAGGGTAAAAATCGGCTCTTCATGATTTCATAAATATCTAATCTGTATTTTGTTGTGGTAACAGAAAAGCGATTTTTTGTCATATTTTATTCTCTACCATCAATGCACATTTAAGGGGCGAGCGTAGATGCGTCTTTACTATGTACATACTTCTTCGCGAGCGATCGATATTTGTGTTAGTGTTTTATTATTGTTAAGCTTTCTTTTTTAAGCATTTTGTTATTATATTACCTATCTTAATTTATTGTAAAAAGGAGTAAGTATAGGTTTCTAGCGTTTTTTAATTTTTGCTTTCGCCGAACCAGGCCTGTTTCTTATTTTATTTTAAATAAAGTTTTTTGAAATGAATTGAATTGATGTACATACTTCGATATGCGATGTAAATCAACGTTAGGCGCGGTTAGTACTTGGATGGGCACCCGTACAGGGCGATTCCAAAACGATCATAGATAACATTTTCTCTAACGTTAATATTCAATGTTTAGATCCAAAAGTTATTCACAGGGACTTATCTGACCATTTTATGCAATCAATTTCGTACTGTTGTAAATTAAATGATAATGAAGGTCAATGCACCTACCGCTTAAAGCGCTTCTTTAACAATGCTGAACATCTAAATTACTTTAAATATTCACTTTCCCAAGAAAAGTGGTATTTTAATGAAAATGACGGATGTGAATACAATTTTAACAAATTTTATAAGACTTTTTTGAGACTAATGGATGTTGCTTTCCCGTTAGAATGTTATAAAATCAAAAAAAGGCAGAGGCGCAGGGTTCCTTGGATAAACAATGATATTATAAATGAAGGAATCTTTTTAAGGGATCTTCATAAAAGTTACAAATTTTCAGGTGATAATGAGGTATTACTTAGGTATAAAATTATTTAAAAAAATCATCGTGATAAAATAGAACAAGCTAAAAGAAATTATAATGAGATTATATACATCAACTCGAGTAACAAATCTAAGGTAGCTTGGCAAATAATTAATCAAAAAAGTGAAAATAATCAATTACCCAAGAATTTTGTTGATCAGAATGGCAATAATGTTGACAATTTGTCCAGTGTAGCAGATGCCTTCACTAATTTTTTTATAAATTCCGTAAAAATCATGACTGATAACATGTCTCCTTCGAATGATGACAAACAATTATTTAATAATAGGTCAATTTTTTTGCGTCCATTCAATGCAAATGAAATCCTAAATATAATTAAGTCAGTTTCAACTAAAAATTCATCTGGAGAGGATGAAATCCCGTGTTCGCTTCTATTAAAAGTAGCCGAATTTATAGCTGAACCATCGACTTCTCTTGTCAACTTTTCTTTTACAGAAGGTGTATTTCCAGCTAGCTTAAAAAACGCGTTAGTCCTGCCTATTCATAAAAAAATGACAAGTCAATCATATCAAATTATAGAGGTATTGCACTTTTATCAGCTTTTTCTAAAACTCTTGAAAAATCTTACTATATTAGACTGAATGAATTTATAATCAAATAAAATTTATTGTCTGTTCGTCAATTTGGATTTCGGAAAGGCCTGGCAACCAAAGACGCTGTGTTATCACTTTATAATTATATTTTAGATAATTTTGAGAACAGGTCAAAGAGAGCGTGTTTATTCTTCGATCTAACACGAGCTTTCGACACAGTCGATCATAATTTACTGGTAAATAAACTTTTTAGTTATGGAATTCGCGGCCCAGCCTTAAGTTGGATCAAATCTTATTTAAGCGGGAGAACCCAATCTGTTGTAATAAAAGATGTCGGTAAAACCTACAAATCCAGCCCTTTAAATGTGTCGACGGGTGTTCCTCAGGGGAGTATTCTGGGACCGCTTCTATTTCTTATTTTTATAAATAATATTACACAGCACATGACAGATGTCTTTATAACGTTGTTTGCTGATGATTCCACGATGGCAGTTGATTCCAGCAGTATTAGTGAGCTTAGCATTAAAGCTAGTCAGACTGTAAGGACTATGCAAAATTACTGTGCAACCTCTGGTCTATTCCTGAATAATTCAAAAACTGACCTTCTAGTCTTTTCAACTACGAAACTTGATTACAGCCTGTTAGTTAAAATAGATCAAAACAGCATAAAACTAAATAATACTGTCAAGTTCCTAGGAGTTTATATGGATCCTTTATTAAAATGGGGAGCTCATATTGATTTTGTAGCTGGTAAGTTAGCTACCCATTGTTTTGTTATCTGGCAACTACGCCGTTTTGTAACCCTCCATATATTGAAGATGTACTACTTTGTTCATATTCAGTCATATCTGAGCTATTGCAATATATGCTGGGGTAACTGCTCACGGTCCAGCGAAATATTTACACTCCAAAAAAAAATAGTTCGCACAATGTTATTTAAACCACCTAGATATTCATGTAAAATTATTTTTATTGAATTAGGACTTTTAACTGTACCATGCCTTTATATATTAAACTGCGTTTTATACATAAAGGAACATTCTGATCAATTTAATGGGCGAATCTCTCCTAATGGTATTAATTTAAGACCAAATTATAATTTAAATATACCAGGTCATACCTTATCCAGCGTAGCAAAAGGTCCCAAACTAATGGCAATAAAATTATTTAACAAATTACCAATTCACATTAAAATAATTAATGTTATTCCATTGTTTAAAAAAGAAGTTAAATCCCTTTTGCCTAAAAATGCCTTTTACTCAGTGGAAGAGTACTTAAGTACTAACCTAAATATCCAATGACGGGGACACATCCTAATTTATTATATTTTAATCAGGTTTTCTTTTTTCTGTATATATTTTTTAAAATGTGTTTATATGACTTTTTAACTTTATGTCTTGTTTGTGCATACTGTTATGTATTTTGTTCTTTACTTTTAAATGTTTTTTTATATATATACCTCTCAAACTGTATTATGTATACCTAATTATACATATTTTTATTTATATTTATAATTTTTTGTGACTATATTCCAATACTTGTAAAAGTCTATGGAAATAAAGGTATTATTATTATTATTTCAAAGAAGACCGCGTCCTCGCCTCACATATCTTCCAGCGGCTTCTATATCAGTGTATGCGCGGAAGCTATGCGGTGGTAAGAAGATTCAGGGAACTACGATAACGGTAAAGCGCTTTTTGTTATTGTCTTCCAGGTTAGTTTAAACAAAGGTTATGTTGCTCGTCATGAAGTATATAGTCAAAAAGATAAACATGATGGATGGTCAGGGGGTGCGGGGAAGCCACATAAAAAAATAGCTTGTAGTATTATACATTGGAAGTGGGGGGAGGGGTCATTTAGTTTATTTTTTCATCATAAAACAGTACGTGGTTTCACAATTATTAGCTATTGAGATAGATTATGTAAAAGAACCGTGAAATTTGAATATAGACATACTTATTAATTTATTTCTAACAGGCAAAGAAGAAAAGCACTGCAAGCAGTGTTTTAACACTTGCAGTGCTTTTCTTCTCCTATGGCATTGTACTTTAGTACAATGCCATAAAATACTTCTACCATTTGCTTCACTTTTCTTCACTAGTTGCATCAAATAAGACGAAAGAACATTCACTTCCCATTTGCAAACTTAGGAGTAACGTATTTCTGAGTGCCTTACTACTGGTCTCGATAGTTTCTAGGAACTTACTGATTTCGATCTTAGTACTTTTTGATCTTCCAGGCCGCGTTGCCTCTAACACCTTTCTCCAGAGTCACTAAGTATCCCGGTCAAAATTTGGGTGATCGATCAAAAGTGGCGAAATAGGTGTATGGAAGTCCTAGTTATCCTCCAGTAACGTTTTACTTATTTCTGACCTTTAGTTTGGTCACAGCTCACCTTTTTCCCGAACGGTTGGACGGATCGAACCGAAACTGATCGCAATCGATTCTATGACCTCAAGTTACTTGAAAACGAGGAGTCGCGTTGCCTTTAACTCCTTTTTCGGTCAAAAGTGGTACAAAAGGTGTATCGAGGTTCTAGTTGTCCTCTAGTAACGTTTTTACTTATTTTGATCTTTAGTTTGGCCACAGCACACTTTTCCAGAGTCGGGTCAATTCGATAACCATCGTAATCGATTCCCCGTGGTCGGTATAATCGAAAATGCCACCCCATCCGACCTTGTACGCCTTGGGGTCTCCGTAGATAATGTCCCGGTCAGAGGATGCCGATTGTCTTCCTCTAAAAATTGTTCTACACCTCTTTGGGGTTATATACCTTCGACCGGGGGGAGGATGCTTGCAAAAAATTCTACTTAAATGTTCGATTTTTTGTTAGAGAATCCACTCGCGCCTAACTCCACTGTCTTTAAAAAATTGTTTAAACTAGTTTGTTTGTGTCTATATTCATGTTATTAATAAATGTCACTGTCACAGGATTAAATTAAGCGACTTTCGTATCCGTCGACGTCGTACTTCTGTTTTTGGAGACGTGCTTCCATCTAGTACACAAATATAACCGGAATGACAGATCTCAAGATTCGACCATCAATAGCAATGCCGTAATAAGATGACAAGTTAAAGACATGTATTTATTTGAAAGATGAAACGATAAATAACTCATTTTGCATGTAATTACTAATGTAAAATGATTATGTTTTTTTATAAGAGGAAAGAAATATCCAAATGGCGCAGAAAGCAACATCTTACTGTATATGAATCCCTTCGCTTTCGTATGAGAGAGAGAGAAAATTAGCTGCGAAACCCGACCGGGTTTCTTGATTAGTGATATGGAATTGCACAAGTTGAATTTGAAAAATATTTATGATGGTTCGATCCTCTTTAAGAGATACTGAACTGTGTGAATGTTTTTCGTGATATTTTCAGTATGTGCTGAAACTTCATCATTTATTTTATCAACTGAATTGACTTAAAAGTCTATCCTTACCATTTATTATAATATGTAACAATTGTAATTGTTTACTCACTTTATCAACAGGCTGCAAATTTAAGTTATTCCTAGGATGAACCTCTATCCTCAAAACTTCTTCACCGACTTTTAAGTTTTCAGGAACACGGACGAACCTTAGATATTCTCCTGGTGGATAAAACTGACAGCCTGAAACAAAAGAAGCTATTATTATATTGTGTATCAACATTTCCAAAGCTCAGGGTTGACTCCTCTGTTCAGGACCTACGGGTCCCGCCTCTAGAGGATCTTTAAGTGACGTTTTTTGTAATACGGCGTCAATAAATATTTTTAATGATCCTAAAGAAAATATATTCATTATCACGAATAAGCCGGCCAAGTGGTTTAATGCGTTTAGTCGCAAGGTTCCAGGTTCGAATCCTAAGCATGTATGGATGTTTAGTGGTATTTGATGTGTTGTAAAACGACAACAGCGGGCTAGATCGCGGTTGTGTGAGAGACAAGATGGTTAGTCACTGTTACCTCTTGTGAGTTCGAGTCCTAGCTGCGACAGGAATGTCGCAGGGAATGGATATTGTGACTCTGTCCATATGTGATCGTCTGTTCTCGTTGAGTGGTGAAATAGCCTGTGGCTAAATTTCGGCAGAACGTGAATTTAAATAGGGCCATTTAAAGAAATGGGATTAAGCAAATTTCTACAGCTATGAATTGAAACTAAAATAATGTCTTGTCGCCAAAGTTTAGCCATTTTAAAATGCAGTTAATTTTAAATGCATATCATTTATTCAAGGTTTACCTTGGTTGGCTTAATAGTATAGGTAGAAAATTGATTGGACAGGTTGCGTAAATCATTTTTTATTTACTAATTCACTTTTAATCAACATTTACTATAAAACGTTTAAACTGTAACATTTGCTTTTCCTTAATTGATAGTGGTAAGGAATAGAATCTGGTATGAACAAGTTTTGTCAATAAAATGCCCAGTCTGATAACAACTTCCCGGAACGCCAGCAAACATCAAATTAATAAAATGTATCGAAACTAATGCAACATAACTGTTTTCAATAATTTAGTTGCGTGAATAAATCCAATAAAACGTAATCGATTGTCTCTAATGTTCATAACAGTACCGAGAATAGTATAAATAATCTAACCATATACCATTTTATAAAATAAACAAATTTATCAGACTGCGACCATCTAGCATCTTCAAAATTATAGTTCTTTTGTGTTAACTCAACCATCAAGGTCTCAACCAAGTAACGCTGCGGATTTTATTTTAAATAAAACGAAAAAGTTACTTAATGTTTCACATTTTTTTGAACAATACAATAAAAATAAAAGAGAACCATTTTAAATGGTTAGCAAATTTGACATATACTAACTAGATGGGAATCCTTGACACATTCAGATATAAATAAAAAGTACATATTTTGTATTTGCAAATGGATAATAATCGATCAGGAAACTAGCTCAGGCTTCCGGTGTATCACGAAGCAGTGTTCATCGAATTCTGAAGGCTCACGAATTTCATCCATATAAATTTAAATTGGTATACGAATTAAATGAAGACGATCCCGATCGTCGGCCTGAATTCTGTGAGATTTTTAGTGAACAATTAAACGGTAATACTAATCTACTGTACAATACGTGTTTTTCTGATGACCTGACATTTTACTTAAATAGGGAGGTAAACAGGCACAATTGTAGGTATTGGAGTGAAACCAATCCACATTTGTTCATGGAAACTCATAACCAAAGGCCTCAGAAGTTAAATGTTTGGGTTAGCATCTTTAGGATCACATTGTCAGGCCGTTTTTTATTCCTGGCAATTTAAATGGCGAAAGGTACCTCGATCTGTTAGAAAATAACATCGACCCAATGATTACCCAAATCCTCGAAGAAGACGATAATCTTTTAGAGGGCGAACCGTTTTTTCAACAGCATGGGGCACCCCCACATTTTGCTATAGCAGTCCGTCAATTTTTGGATAATCGGTTTCCTGAGCGATGAATTGGAAGATGAGGTCCGGTGGTCCCTTGGATTTATTTCTGTAGGGGCATTTGCAACAAAACCCGCATCTCTGGAAGAGTTACGTGAAAGAATTGTTCGAGAATGCCGTTTATTGATCCAGATGTGTTCGTACAAAATTTCGAAACAGATTATACTACTGTATAGAAGGTCATTTTGAACAATACATATGATAATTTAAACTGCTTCTTTTATTTGTATTTTCCGAACCTAAAATAACGAAACAATTTATTTTCCAGGAACGAATCGATAAAAGTTTTAAAAATACACAGTTATGTAAAGAATTGAAAAACCTTTCAAAAGGTGTATCACTCGACCCCCTTTGCCATTTGAATTTTTGAGGGGGTGTCCGTGTAGGGTAGAGGGATGATGATAGATATACAAGTATTACATTAAAATATGCCCCCCTTGGAAAGAAGGTCGATGTGTTTCACCAATTTTTCAAAAAATTTTTATCTCCAAAATTATTCTGGGTGCCTACTTTTAGTTGGGACATCCGTATAACGAATAATTATGTTGCTTTGTAGAATCGTTGGTTATCTTTTAGAAGAAGAAGAAAGAAAAATTAAGAGAATACCAGAATTAATGTTTAGGCAATACATTTAAGAATGTTGTAATTATGTTATTTAGAAGGGAATAACAATTGAGAAAATAAGAAATGTTTAGTCCATGTCAACAAAATGTAACATTTGTGTTAACTCAGAACTATTTTAATTAAAATTAGAATCGTGCATTAATGACCGTAAATTTTAATTACGTTCCAAAAGAGAGCATTGTAGCAACGCACGTATGTCTAAGAATCAGCTACAATTACCTAATTAAATAGAAGTTATTTAATAACGTATTATTCTGCGTTGTTTAAATTTAATGAACGCTTCACTTAATTTAAATGTAAACTTTCGTTCCTTGTCTGTTTTAGGTCTTTCAACTGAGAAATTAAAGAGAAAATACAACGTGCAGAATCTGGAACAAACTCTTTCAATATACGTATTCATTACTTTAGTTTTACTTACATTAGTTAAATTTAAATAACCTTCGCAAGAGGAAGATAACATACTTTTCGCCAATAATTAATTTATAACTGTAGAAATTATGCTTGCATGAGCTAAACATGTAAATTTGCATATCAATACTCCCATGGCTATAAATTACATAAAAATATGCCCCGAGCAGAGGTTGTAGGTGCTGCTTGATGAATAGATGGCCAAACTTGTGAAAGTAGTGCTAAAGATAGGAAATCAAAATAATTAATACTCTGTCGTTACAATTCGTAATTTATTAATTACGTATATCCCTTTTAAGCGTCCTCATGTTCAAAGCTGGCTATGTAAAAGTATATCAAGATATTTTAAACAGTTAAATTATTAGTTGAAATGTTCTTCTGATCCACATACCTTATATTTTTGGTAAGTGTTTGACCTATTTCATATCAACATTTTGTACTTGTTGTAATTGTAAGTGTGCAAAAATGTTGCCAGTAGAATTTATATCATATTGGGAAAGAGTTTCTTTGTAAAAAAGAATATAAAATACATATAAATGAAAACTCAAACGAACCCGTCGAAATAGAAGTCAATGGCCAATTAAGTACAGACAAACCAAAAATCTCGAATGAATTTAATTCTTATCTAATAAATTTACCAAAGACCTATAATAATACGTCTCAAAGTAACATAACTCAAATTCCAGATTTACTTAATAATGAGAATTCAATATACTTACAACCGATCAGAGTTTCAGAAATGGTTGAGACTATAAATAATTTTAAAGATTCAAATTCATTAGACCCTGATGATATTACTACTAAAATAATAAAACTCTGCGCACATCAGATGGCTGCACCACTAACTCATATCATCAACCAATGCTTTAAGGAGGACACTTATCCTAGCTTATTAAAATTATCTAAAGTTATTTCCCTATTAAAAAGGGGGACCGCAAAAAAAATTGTAATTATCGACCAATAGCAATATTATCAGTATTCTCCAAGATATTCGAAAAGTTATTATCTAAACGCATAAAATCATTCCTAGAATCTGGCAACATTTTATCTCCCAATCAGCATGGTTTTAGAGAGCATCGATCAACAATAACATCATTATTAAGCATTTTGGACTTCATATATAAAAACTTAGATCAAGGACATAAGGTAATCGCATTATTTATAGATCTCTCTAAGGCTTTTGACCTTGTGGACCATGACATTCTGTTGAAAAATATTATGGTATACGAAGTTTATGTAATAAACTCGTGAGATCATACTTAAAAAACAACAGTATGTAGATTTTTTCGGTGCTAAATCTGAGAAGTTGCCGGTCGAAGTAGGCGTTCCACAGGGTAGTGTTTTGGGGCCACTGTTATTTATTCTTTACAGAAATGACTTAGATAACTACTTGTCAACATTCTATGGTGCTTTTGCTGATGATATTACTATTATTGCAATTGATCAACTATTAAATGATTCTGTCCACAAATTGAACTTAAATCTTCTTGCGTTATCTGATTATCTCAAAAATAAAAAATTAGTAATGAATCAGGATAAAACTTTTATTATGTAGTTTCATCCTATTGGTAAAAACATCGAGTGTACTAATTAAGAACAATGAAAAATCAATTCAACAAGTAACATCACATAAAGTTTTAGGAATTAATATAGATCTATCCTTAGATTGGAACACACATATTAGGTTCATAAGCAAAAATTCTGTAAGTATTTGTTCTGCATTAAAACGATTTCGCCACATCACGAGTTTAGATACTCTTAAAACGTACTATTTTTGTAGTTTTGAATCACGAATTCGATACGGTATTATTTTTTGGGGATATTCAGCATCCGCAATTAGAGTATTTATTTTACAAAAAAGAGTCATGCATTCCATGTTTGGAATGAATATAAGAGAGTCTTGCAGAACGGCATTTGCCCGGAATAATATTTTAACATTGCCTAATCTATATATTAGAAGTACTAAAATTTGTAAAGAAAAATATGAATAAATTTAATACACAAAATAATTTTCACGATTATATTACACGTCATGGCTCCGATTTGCCGTACGATAGGCATAGATTAGAGTTATATAAATCCAATCGATATTATATGGGATCTGTGTTATATAATAAATTAAGTGCAAATATACGAAATATTGTAAATGTGAAAAAATGTTTGTCAACTTTAGAATCATTCCTTGTGGCAAATACATTTTATTCTGTGGAGGATTTTCTAAATTATAGGTACTAATTTAAATTCTGTTATTTGAAACACTTGTTAGTGAATAATACAATAAAAAATTACCTGCTATTAACTATTTTTGGTAGTTTAGTGAATGTGAGTGAATTAAGTAAATAACTTAATGTAAAATAATTATCTACTATTGTGTTTAATTGACTTGTCCTATGTCATAATATATGATCAATTAGATTAATAAACGTATTCTATTCTATTCATTCTATTCATTCTATTCATTCTATTCATTCTATTCATTCTATTCATTCTATTCATTCTATTCATTCTATTCATTCTATTCATTCTATTCATTCTATTCATTCTATTCATTCTATTCATTCTATTCATTCTATTCATTCTATGCTATTCTATGCTATTCTATGATATTCTATGATATTCTATGCTATCCTATTCTATTATATTCTGCTCTGTTCTCTTCCATTCCATTCCATTCCATTCCATTCCATTCCATTCCACTCCACTCCACTCCACTCCACTCCACTCGATTTGATTCGATTCGATTCGATTCGATTCGATTCGATTCGATTCCATTCCATTCCATTCCATTTCATTCCATTTCATTCCATTCCATTCCATTCCATTCTATTCTATTCTATTCTATATGACACGCGTGTATTTTATCCAAAAAAATTACAGTTTCCAGATGACATGACCCACATAAATGGGTTAGTTAAACATAAAAATAAACACACCACATACAGTAAAAAAACACAAATTCGAAGCCAAAGGCTGCTCGGAAATCGGTTACACATTTGAAAAAATGCAGATATCATGCATTCATTACTCACTGACATGGTCGGGGATCGAAAGGGGGTGATAGTTACTTTAAACCATCATCTTGTATATATAGGAGAGAGTATGTAGAATCCAAGTTTTAGACCTACAAAATTCTTGGCTAATTTTTGTGTGGCCGCAAAACCACGAATTTTTGGCAATTTTTTCAGTTTGTGGCCTATGACTTAAAAACAATGCATCCAATTAATTAAAGAGCATTAAATTTCGCTTCGAATGAGTACCTCAAATTTCCGCAAGAGGTATGGGCGTAATTGGCAGTCGAATAAACAACAATTTTTACCAACTTGTAAAAAATTCACACTGGGTAACTTTATAAACGTTTTCAGCTCTGAAACGGTTAATCTAAGTGAAAAAATCCATAGAATAAAAGTTGTAGAGCATGTAATTTCAAGTTCATGGTTTTCCAATTTCGATCAATATTGAGCAAAATGCACTCAATTTCCGAAATGTCCTACACATAAATATAAATAATAAATAAATAACACCACAGGTAATTACGACCCCCTTTATCCCGGAAGGCTCAAGAAGAGCCTTGTGTGGGAGGGGGGTACACATTTAAAGACAAGGCACACACACGCAATATCCGTGTATAGTGGAAAAATCCCTCTCACAGTATTTTCCACTGCCAGGACCGTGGATCGAACCCGGAACTTTTGGGTGAGAGGCAAGCGCCCTCACTTCTCGACCACCAGTCACACAAAAATTTATTTATTATTTTCTTTTATTCCTTTTTGAAAATGGGTTGTCGAAATAAAAGCATAATGTAAAGAAAGGCCCAAAATTTATTACCAAGAATTAAAATTTACCCAATAGTAGTAAGACAACAGAGTAAAAAAAAATAAACAAATACAAAGTACAAGAACAATACAAGTGTAAGAAAAAACTGAAATGAAGTAAAAATGTATTTTGGAAAAAACGAATTATTTGCATATAGTGGTTAAAGTAGTCGAATCCGATTGGATTGGGGCTGACTAATGTCCTCGTACTGCAATACTGCATCCTATATTCCTGATTCATTGCATCAGTACCACCAACTTCCTCAAGCTCAAGTACTCTTCGTCGTCGTCTTCATCTTCATCCAACTCAATCTCAGGAGCGTTGTGACATGAGAGGCCAGAGCAGTGATTACAGGTTAAAGAGCAGTTCAGGCCTAATTTCCGACAGCTGCATACTGCAGTGCAATCTTTTTTGCATGTACACGAAACCATTTTTAGCAGCATCTCAGATCCAGCGTCCTTTGAAATTGTTATAGACAATAAGCCTGATGAGCCTTTCTTCCAACTCCATTGGTATGGCTTTGTTACGTTTCCCAGCCAAGTTTGTACTTGGCGGTATGCGCGCATTGGGTGCCACCTTGCTACATCCGATGTTGGTGGCAACCGTGCTAGGTTGAACGATTTTTTGAGGCTTGTATCTCAGCTCGTCCAGAGGCTCACTGTGCATCTGTCCGTACAGTGCCAATATCAGCTCTTCACCTACCTGTTCCATCAAGTCTTGAGAAACAGATGGCTCGAGGAATGTAGATGCTTGTGCTTTCAGGTGTGGATGTTGCTCAATGAGGGACAAAATTTGCCTTTCCCGTGACCAAAAAATGACGTGGTATCACACCCAGTAAATGCATGCATAATGAGGACATATGTGGGATCAAAGTTGAGGGAAGTGTTTGAGTACCATAAACCTGCTTTTTCCCATTCCCTGGTTTTTGGAAGTACAAGTTCTCGTACTTGTTTCCGAGGTCCGTTAGGAGAACGAGAACGTCAATGTCCTCGCTAACAATTACCACACCGTCGGATTTTGCTGCTTGGGAAATAGCTGTTTCTACAATTAATAAATCTGCAATTGTTAACCTCACCTTCGCGATGAGTTCAATTTGAACTTGGTGCACCCTGTTTTCACTAACGAGGCTCTAACGACCGAGTAAGGGCGGAATAACCCTTACCTTTTGCCGTGAGCACATCCACCTTCTCACGAAGAGTGCGGTAAAAATAACCAACCGCACACAAAGGTTGCTTTTGGAATCGTTTGGTTACCCCATCGTCGCAGTCTTCTTCTGTGCCATGGGACCACACCACTCGCCTTCCGCAACCGAGCTGGTCAGTTGCATACCTGCTCCAGCTAAAACTTCAAATGCAGCTTCGTTTTCAGTCGATTAAGGCTTTAAAAAAAATGATGGAGCGTTCAAGTGGGACAAAATCATCCGGAGGTAAAATACCCTCCCGATCGGATCTCCGGGGGAGGGTGCCCACAGGGACACCTCATCGAATTTCGAAAAAACACCGACGAGTTAAATCCAACAAAACTAATTCTTTCATCTACGGCGCTTGGAATGTTCGTACTTTGAACGACAGCACTCGCACCGATCGGCCTGAAAGAAGAACTGCTCTAATAGATAGAGAACTTCACCGACTCAATGTTGACGTTGCAGCTCTCAGCGAAACTCGATTTTTGGAGGAAGGTTCTCTCACAGAAAAGTACTACACCTTCTATTGGAAAGGTCTTCCCACCAATTCAAGAAGACAACATGGAGTAGGATTTGCCGTTCGGAATCAACTTGTATCCAACTTAACACAAGTACCACAAGGCATATCCGAGCGTCTAATGCTGCTACGCTATGAGCTATCAGATGGCAACGCGGTAAATCTAATAAGTGCCTACGCTCCCACTCTGGATGCAAGTCACGAAACCAAGGAAAGCTTCTATCAACAGCTGGAAGAAACCCTCTGTAGAATACCTAAAACGGAACGACTCGTTATTCTTGGCGATTTTAACGCTAGAGTAGGGAGAGATGCAGACACCTGGTCAGGCATCATAGGCAAGAACGGTTTGGGCAACATGAACGCTAACGGTCAACTACTCCTAACTAAATGCGCCGAACATGATCTAGTTATAACAAACACCATTTTCCGACAAAAGGATAAATTTAAAGGCACCTGGCGTCACCCCAGATCAGGTCACTGGCATCTACTGGACTATGTTATCGTACGTAGGAAGCATCTCAAGGACGTCCAAATTACAAAAGCGCGCATTGATAGCGAATGTTGGACCGATCATCGTCCTGTTGTCTCTAAAATGAAAATTGTTATGAGACCCAAACACCGAAGAACTCAAGTAAAACGTAGACTCCGTCTCTGTATTAGTAAATTGCGTGACCAACAAACCGTCGAACAGCTAAAGCAAAAAGTTCAAGAGAATTTGAGTGCACTAGAAGAAACCAATTCTGTAGATGTCGCTGCTACCTGGACACAAATTAAAGACAGTTTAAAAAGTGCGAGTGAGGAAATTCTTGGCACTGCAGCAAGTAAAAAACAGGAGGACTGGTTCAATGATAATGAAGCTTTTATACAAGAACTTCTTGACCGCAAACATATTGCCTTCCAAAACGCTATCAACCACCCCAACGACTCATCAAAAGCAGAAGCTTTTACCCAATCTAAGTATGAAACGCAACGCGAAATCAGAAGAATAAAGAACGAGTGGTGGGCAAGCAAGGCCAGAGAAATTCAAAGGTACGCCGATTCACACGACTACAGGAATTTCTTTCAAGGAGTAAAAGCAGTGTACGGCCCCAGTCGGAAAAATATGTGCCCTATTAAAGATTTAAATGGAAATCTCCTCAAAGAAGACCAGGAAATAAGAGCCCGTTGGAAAGAACACTACTCTAACATTCTTAACCAGCAAAGTCAAGCCGATCACGATATTATAAATCTTATCCCTCAATATGACACCTTCGAAGACTTAGATAAACCACTAACAACGGAAGAGATCTTAACCGCCATTGGGCAGCTAAAAAATAACAAATCTCCCAGCGCCGACTCACTCCCAGCTGAGATCTTTAAAGCTGTGTCGTCAGAGCTCATACCCTACCTCAAAAAACTGTTTGATGTCGTGTGGGAAAGTGGTCAAGCTCCGCAGGAGTTTCGTGATACACTTTTAATCAACCTCTTCAAAAACAAAGGGAGCGCTGCGGACTGTGGAAATTACAGGGGTATAGCTCTCCTGGCTGTTGGAGGGAAGATACTCACTAAAGCGATGGCAAATAGGCTAACACCTGTTATGGAAAAGTTACTTCCTGAAACACAGAGTGGCTTTAGACCAAACCGAGGCACATCGGATTTAATCTTCACACTTAAACAGCTTCAAGAAAAAGCACTCGAACATCAAGGAGAAATTCACATGGCCTTCATTGATTTAACCAGGGCGTTTGATTCGGTGGACAGGGAAGTGCTCTGGAAAATTATGTTCCGCTTAGGTATCCCTAGAAAATTTGTGGAAGTATGTCGCAGTCTACATACAAACAACAACGCCCAGGTTATGTATAATAATGAGGCAACCGAACCTTTCCAAACCCTCACTGGAGTTAGGCAGGGATGTGTTCTGGCACCCCTACTTTTTAATTTGTTTACCACTGCTCTAACAATTATTGTTGACAACAAACTGACAGTCAGAGGAATAGGTCTCAGATACCGTTTTGATGGCGGTCTCTTTAACATAGGGCGCTTTAGAGCTTTCACGAAGACACGCACACGATTCATTTGTGATCTCCAGTATGCGGATGACTGTGCACTTTTAGCCTCTACGCCGGAAGAGCTTCAAGAACTTTTAGATGTGTATGCCCAGAGCTATGATTCCTTGGGACTTAAAATCAACATTGGAAAGACTAAGATTATGTCAACTCCTCATCAAGTGAACCAAATAGACATTACACTTAACGGAAATTCTCTTGAAGTGGTGGATCAATTCAATTACTTAGGCAACGTTGTTAATGACAAAGCAAACATGGACAGCGAGATTTGCAATAGAATTAACGCTGCATCTAGAGCACTCTGGGGACTTAGAGAGAGAGTATTTGACAACCACGACCTTGCTTTGTCAACGAAAATGGCTGTCTACAGAGCAGTTGTCATTCCAACACTGCTATATGGATGTGAAAGCTGGGTCACTTACCGTCGTCATGTGAAAGAATTAGAACGTTTTCAGCAAAGACACCTCAGAAGTATGATGAAAATCCGTTGGTTCCATCACATATCAAACGTGGAAGTACTCAGGAGAGCAAACAGCCTTCCAATTGAGGTGCTTATTTCAAGAGCACGCCTAAGATGGGCAGGTCACGTTCATCGTATGCATGATAACCGCCTTCCTAAATGTACACTTTATGGTGAATTGCTAAGCGGTAGAAGAAGGCGTGGCGGTCAACGGAAGAGGTTCAAAGACGCTCTCCATGAAAATCTAAAATCCTGCGGTGTGGCAGACGAGCAATGGGAACAACTTGCAGCGGACAGAACTGAATGGCGAGGGGTTGTGGCCAGCTATCAAGGAAATGTTCCTGCAAGAAGGCCAAATCCAAGACCTAACCAGGTCTATGTTTGTCCTGACTGCGGTCGACATGTGCTCTCCCGAATTGGCCTCTATAGCCATAGTCGTGTGCACCGTAGATGAATGGACACCTTTTGCTTGTTTTTTATTGCACAATTTATCGACTGTAACATTTTTATACTCGGACTCGAGTAACGGCTAATAATAATAAATCTGCATCTTCTTCTGCTTGTTGCGCTTGGAATTTTTGTATAAGCATCAAAATCAAATAGTTCTCGTTGCTTTCATTTACATGAAACTCTTCCTATGACACTGCAGTATTTGCTTCTTCACTGAAAATGATGTCTACTGAAGAACCTGATGTCTTCAAACGATTTTTTACAAGTTGGTAAAAATTGTTATTATTCGACTGCCAATTACGCCCATACCTCTTGATAAAATGTCAACTTTGAAGTACCCATTCGAAGCAAACTTTAATGCTCTTTAATTTTCATAATAGGCGACTTTTCGATTGGATGCATTGTTTTTAAGTTATAGGTCACAAACTGAAAAAAGTGCCAAAAATTCGTGGTTTTCCGGCTACACAAAAATTAGCCAAGGGTTTTGGAGGTCTAAAACTTGGATTCTACATACTCTCTATAATATGTACAAAATGATAAAAGAAAATCTACTACCCCGTTTATTGTAACTATAATGTACTCCGTTATTAAACTACTAGGACGAATACCCCTTTTTTGCCAAAAAAATAAAATAACTTGCAAATAACGAAAAATTTGTTAACGATAGGTCTATTTCGATTACTGATTCGTATTCAGCGAATAAAAATACATATAAATAAATAAATAAACACCACAGAAATTAGACAACCCCAATTCCAGAAGCCAGAGGCTTGTGCGGAAGGGGGTTAAACATTGAAAAATCGCCGACATACAACCATTTTCTCCGACAGTGCGAGTGCCGGAGCCGGGACTCGAACTCGGTGGCGCGATACCCGTGTGATTAATCGCGATTGCCACCTCGCGCGTTAGCCAACGTGGCTATCAGCTAGACTATAAAATGATATGATATGTTTTACCTCGGGATTGGATTTTTTTTTGTGACTGTATAATCAATTATTACTATGTAACATTTAGATTTGTATTTAAGTTGAAATAATGCAAAAAAGTGTCCTCCTCTTACTTAAAACATTCTTTAATCATTGTAAATGTGGGGAATCTAAAACCTGATATTCCAGTTTCACTGAAATTTTCTGAGGAATTAACAATAAAAAACACTTAGACTCCAAATACGTCGTACTCGAACTGCCAAAAATAATAATAATTTCGTAGAGTAGATTTTATTAGATCAAAATTTAAAAATCACCCAAAGTAACAACGTGCAAGAGTTTCTTCTATAAGCTATTACTATAAATTTGTTCCATTTACAGTATCCATCTAATCTGTCTGTCAATTACTGCCCCAGAAGTTGCTATAACCCCAGTAGCATACCGCAAGGCAGCAACCTGGGCCCACTATTGTTTTTAGTATTCGTGAGTGATGTAATATTTGTTAAGTCGAATATCCCTATGTATGCAGACGACATGAAACTTTTTATGCAAATTAATAATATACGTGATTGCCTGAAAATGCAAACTGACATTGACATGCTTGGTTTTGGTCATTGGTCAGTGCTTTGCAATTTAACATAGCCAACTGCTGTGTAGTGTCTTTTTACCTCGTAAACAAAATACTATTATGTTTGATTACGTAATGGCAGAAACATCAATGACTAGAAATAATATACTTAATGATTTGGGTGACAAATTTTATAGTCAGTTAACTTTTACAGCATATCGAAGATATGTGTAAAAGTGCTCAGCGTATACTTGGGTTTGTAATAAGACACACTAAGGATTTTTCTTCTCTTGAAGCTGTTAAAAAGTTATTTAAATATTTTGTTCGTAGTAAGCTGGAAAATTGTTCAATTTTATGGTCTCCCTTATATTTTAAGTATTCTGCTATGATCGAAAAAATTTAAAGATGTTACTTAAGATGTGTACCTTTTCAAGTACAGGGAGTGTATATGTTTGGTGATGTAACTAGTTTGTGTAGCAATTATAACGTTGGAACATTAGAATGTAATAGAAATATTGCATCAGTTACCTATCTTTATAAATTATTAAATAATTTGGTAGACGATATTGCATTTCTTGAGAAAATACAATTTAGAGTGCCATCAGTTACCAGGCAAAATATGCTATTTTTTTCTTCAAATACCCAAAACAAACATTCTCCATTATATTGTATGTGTAGCTTGTATAACAATTAATTATTGTTTGCAGATTGATATATTTCATTTGTCCTTATGGTCATTTAAAAAATATGTAGAAACTTCTTTCGCAATGTAGTGTGTTTTGTATATATTTTTTTTGCTTCTGGTGTATCTACTTTACTTTTTGCTCTGTAAATGAGTTTTTTTCTTTTGAGTAATATAGCTTATTATTGTTATTAAATAAAAATAAACATCCGCATCAAACTCGAACAAGAATCTATATTTTGGGGTTATATTTTAGTTGGAGCAAGTGATAAAAACAATTTATTACCACATTATTTTTAAATTTGGATATTATTTCTGACCCATATTTCCTTAGCACCCATATCTTATGACATTTTTATTTACTATCATTCGCGCCCTATGAGGACGTTTCTTCATAGAATTTCCTATAGGTTATATCGCTGATGAGGCAAAATGTTTGCAAAGCGGGTCAGATAAAATGGTTGATTTATTCCAATGTGTTGACATTCATTATAAAAGAATATGGAGGTAACATTCATAAATGGTTTAGTAGAACATGTCTATTTTCTATATAAAGGAATATAGATATTGAGGAACTGGCATTGCAGTTTATTTTTTCAAGCATATATTAGTTGTTGTGAACAGCTTCAGTATATTTCTTATGTTACCTCTCTTGAAACGGTGCAGAGGTATAATGGATTGATCATCTCAAGGCCGGAGTAAGGGTAATGTAGTAATTCTAGGGTGGATTTCGAGACGCATAATTGTCTAATAGCTTGTGAAGTTCCCCTTTACGTTTAGGGCAAGTTGCATATAATTTTAATTAACGAAATAAGTATTATTTTCACAGAAAACGTTTAAGTAATTATTTTTTTTAATTATCTTGTAACATAACCTTCTGCTCTCTTCTCTAGATGCAAAACATAGTTCGTCTTTGGAAGAATTTACCTGCTACGAGAAACACAGCAGAATGTTTTATTTGTAGCATCGTAATACAATTCGACAAGAAATAAAGATTTCACAACGAAAATAAAAAGTTTTTTTTTTAATATTGAAAATATTGGGTATAGATTTGGCATAATATGTTTTTTTTTTCTATTCTGTACATGTAACTGAGATATATGTGCAATAAATATTTAACATTTTTGGTATATAAATATTTATAAACAAATCTGGGTACTATTTTAATTTTGTACGTATTAAAAGTAAATATTATATTAACATTTAACTTGTTCACTAGAGCTCTTCAGTGATATATGCCCAAATAAAAATAGTTGCTATTAGTTTTTTCACTTTAATGTTAGATCTTTATTAACATGTTTTGATCTTTTTTCTGAGGTTATTACAAGGGAGTCCTATTGTGTTACTGGTATATCAGAAACATGGCTAAGTCCCAATGTCTCCGATGTAGACATTAATATTGCAGGGTTCAAATTAGTTCGAAATGATTGCAACGCGAGAGAAGGAGAGGTGGCATTTTATATAAAAAATGGTGTAAATTTTTCTGTACTTGCTACACCCCACGCAAATAATTCTTTGAAACAACTTTGGATCAATATAAAAATAGCAGGTAAGAAATTGTGTTTGGGTACACTATATAGGCCACCAAATACAAATTTAAACAATTGCCTTGATGATTTGGAAAGTGCCGTGGTCAATTTTTTACCAGATTATGATTTTGTAGTATTTGGAGGCGACTTTAATGTAGATTTTTTGAATGAAGATTACAACTTGTATTACCTCCTTTCCCTTATTATTTATTTTTGGGAAAGAATTGAGGCAACATATGCAGACGACTAGCTGGTTTAAGTCGGAGCAAAGAGCCATGGATCCGGAGTATTCGTAAGAGTGGAGAAACTTACCCTTTTTGAAATGTACAGCATAAATGACAGATTTCTGTTTATTTCGAGAAAAGAAGACAAGGAAAAATTGATGTTAAATTGGGCACCATCTATAGTGAAAATAAGTAGAATTGTATCTTTTTGTTGGTAAGAGAAATAAAAAGATAGTTTGAAATATGTGATAAAATACATTACATGAATAGATAAATCGGTTTGTATAATGTGAAATTTTGAAATTACTTAGTAATATCGGCTAACAAAGACTAACTAAAATTTAAAAGAAAATATAACAAATTTATACCAGGGTCCTAGATTCCGGGATTGAGTATTGTTGAGGTAACCGATTCTGGAACAGCAATTAAGGCCCACAATTGTCTTTTGCAAAAAAAAAGTTTCTTTGGCACTTTAGTTTACGTCTCTTAATGAAATGAAGTTTGGAAATTGTGGGAAAATTGTCCAACTATTATTTTTTGAAAAGTTAATGAACGCAAATGTGGATACTCAAGTTTTCAATAAAAAATATAAAGCTTAAAGCATAAGCGTAAAATAAGAAGAAAGTCAAATTTTCAATGCGAAGAAAGTTTTTAAAGTATCTATATGCAGGACATATACATAAGCTATGCAGAAATGTAGAAGATATGCAGAAAGAGTATACAGAAATGTATCCAGACATGATAGATATTCAGATATCTTTCACCTAAAAAAAAAAAAAAACAATAATTTACCTAACATATTAGCAGAAGAGAAAATTTAATTTACCGTTTAAATTTTCCTGTTAAAATTATAATGTCACTTCTCTATCGTTTCTTATCGCACAGTAAACATTGAACTGCCAACTTTCCTGAAAGTTTCGCTCTGTGAACATATGAGGATTTGAGTCACTCCAATAATGCGAATTGTGTCTATTAAAAAGTCCATTTTTAGTAAATTTTACTTCATCTGTCCATATAATATTTCCCAAATAAGAATCGTGACCCTCAGACCTTATTAGAATAAACTCACAAAAATTCTGTCTTCTTAGGAAATCTGTTTCTTTTAATCTTTGAACCATATGGAATGAAAACGGGTGAAACTTATGTTTTAATAAGATTCTGTGAATTGAATCCTTATAGTCCCGATTCCAGAGCAGCTTGTCTTAATGACATCCTTGGAAATGCATGAAAATATCCCAGAATGACTATTTCAATGTTTCCGTCATCAACAATAGGCTTTCTTCTTTGCATTTTTGACTTGACAGAGCCATAATTTTTAAAATATTTCAGTATGCGTTTTACAGTGTTTGGTGACGGTTTCTGTTTTTCTGGATATCGAATAGCAAATGTGCTGCAAGTTCTTGATATTACTTTATCACATTCTCCATAAATAATAATCAAATTTAAAAAGTCTCCCTGGGTGTAATTTGAACGTGCTGGCATTTTTTGACATAAGATAATGACTAATTGTTTCTAATCATGGCTATTTTGATGAAATGATTACAACGATTCATGAATTTCTAATAAAATCGCAAATATTTCAAAAAGTTGTAACTTTAACCCCCGCAATGCTAATATCAGGAAAAACAACTTGACGTAAAAAAATACAATGTGTTCCATTTGACCTAAACAAGTTTTCGCGGTCTGAAGTTAACAAAATGTAACGCGAAAAACGGAACACTTGGTATGATATTATTGAATTTATTTCAGTTGTAGAACGTAGTTCTCCTTGTGTTCTTTTTGCGTGATAAGAAGCAAATGAGGATCTTTTGCACGAAGAAAGTTATAACGGTTCTTGCAAACCGTTGCACCTGTCAAATTTTCTATAAAATGTCAAATATCTCTGAAACGACTAGGTTTAGGTATAGGATGTGCTACATATTTTCGACTCAGAATTTTATGCTCTTTTCGAAAACCCTAAAATATATAGGATGTTCCATTTGAAATAAGCAAGTTGGTATCGACTTCCGGTATAAGCGGAAGTGCCAGCTGCTTGTAATTATTTTAGTTGGATTGGCCACACGACATTAGTAATTATCTAAATTTTTAAAATTTTCTGATGTGTACTTTACTCTATATCGATCGATTCAGTTCCCGGTGAGACACCCTGTATAAGCTGATTTCGTAAACTATAAATTGCCAAAAAATTAAAAAGAAAGAAAAAATATTTTAAAACCATGTGGTATATAGAGTATTTTAACTACTTATTAAATTAAAAAGAATTAAATTTGAATTTAAATTTATTTTAAAAATAATTGAAATTACATCAGACAAAAATTGAAGATTAATTAAATTTTAAATTACTAATAAATGAAATTTACCTGGATGTGAAACACTTGTTAACGCGGATATAAAAATGTAATATTAATTACTGAAGTCCACAGTTAAGTTTATATACGTTCGAATCAGTACAAAAGCTGCAAGCAAATGATTTCTTGGTGAGTTTTACTAATAAGGTAAACTTTATGCCACTTTCTGCAAAATAATACCACTACACAAAATTATTGAAAAAGATAGTTTTAATAATTAAATGGAAAACTGTAAAATATAGGAATGGTACGTATCACCGTCTATCAATTGTTGAGTTAAGCGCAACAACCTGCCGATCTTCTTAGGAAGATTTTCTTACTCAAGCAAATTACAGAATCGATAAAGGGAATCTATAATACCAATACCACCGCTAGTCTAGATTGCAATTTGTAATTTATATTCTATAAATAATCAAAAATATGAACTGCCGTAATAAATAGTAAAACATAAAACCGTCTTGTGAGGATTCAGCAAATATATTACATCTTATAGGATATACTATATATAGTAATGAGAAAGGTAAGAGAAATAACCATATGTACTTACATAGTAAACACAAATATAAAAATTGAAATATAGGTATCTGAACGTAAAGAAATGTTTTGTAGACAATTGTAGGTGCTGTAATAGAACTAGAACAGAGATACATAATAGTGTAAAAAAAAACTGATTGAGTTCCTAAGATAGAAAAATATGTACAGTGTGAGATGATTTAGCAGTTATACAAGTAATATTCTGCTAGTTGAAAACAGTTTCACTTACAAAAACTGAATCAAAATGCTATACAGATCGTGCTAATTATAAATAAAGTACTAGTTTTTATATAAAACTGTTAAATGGACATAGGTCATGTAACACTTGGCGCAATTTAATAATTTTTTAAATAAATGTGGATTACATCAAGTAATCACAAGGCCTACTTGTATAGACAATACTTCTAGGATGCTTATAGATCTCATTATTTCCAATTATAATGAGGTGATTATAGACGCAGAGGTTTTGAACGTATTTTAGACCATTCACTCGTAAATTTCAACTTAAATGTTGAAAGAAATAAACAAATTACGCTTCTCCGTACTTATAGAGACTTTTCTAATTTTGGTTATCATGATTTTTAAAAAATTTAGAAAATCTTAATTGGGAGTTTATTTACAGTTTGGAAGATTTGGATGAAATGATAGAGTTTTGGAATAATAATTTGACATCACTCTATGATATGCATGCTCCTTTTAAAACGGCTAGAATAAAAAAAACCACCTGCACCTTGGTTTACACCTAATCTTAAATTTCTGATGAAGCAAAGGGATAAAGCACGTTTCAGATATAAACTTACGCAATCCGCAGTTCCCCTAGAAGAATACAGGTCATCACGTAATTTTGTAAATACATGTGTAAAAACAGAGAAAATAGCTCACTTACAAAACAAATTTAAAACTGACCCCAAAAAGTTCTGGCGTACGCTAAAGTGGTTGAATATTAACTCTCAAGTGGAAAGTCCATCATCCTATGAATTTGCTAGTCCAAGGGTGGTAAATAATGTACCAAAAACAAATAATCATAACACTATTATTCATGATCTTTTATCTAACAAAGTGGCTCCTAATATTAGTATACAATTTAATTTTACTGAGATATCTGTAGATCAAGATATCTGTAGAAAAAGTTAAAAATAAATCGTATTAAATCTAATGCGGTACGGAGGTATAGATCTAAAAATGTTATCTGTAAATGTAAGGCTTTCAACACTCTGAATCATAATACTCTGTGCAACAAATTACATTACTTTGGATTTAATACATTAGCTGTATCATTTATTCAGAACTATCTTCGAGGGAGGTGCCACCGGGTGGGAGATAATAACCATTTCTAACAATTTATTGATATAATGCAAGGGGTTCCACAAGGGAGTATTCTTGGTCCGTGACTATTTTCGATTTACATAGCCGATTTTTATAAATATTTAGAGTATTGTCAGTCACACCAATACGCGGATGACACTCAAATTTATTATTCATTTTTATCAACCGAATCCATTCAAGCTTCAAAAAATATTAGCTCTGATCTATTATCTGTATCTAATGTATCTAAAGCACATGGACTAGTTTTAAACGAATCTAAATTTATTTTTATTTGGTACAAATAGGGAATCAATTTTGCAAAACGCATGTGTCCAGCCTATTGCAAAAGTCATTTAGTAAACTAAAAATTCTTTCACTTCACAAAATTATTTAGAATTAATATGATGTATGATATGATATTATGAAAATATTAAACTTAAATTGTGCGATTTTCTGATCTGTCATATCTTGCATATTGCGATACTGGCGCGCTTTATAACAACAAGATAAAGTTAGTCTACAAAAGTCAAAATACGTGTATACGATTTTGTTATAATCATATTACAAATAAATTTTATGAATCTAAATGATTAACACTTAATAAAAGATTTCAGGTTCACCTAGCTTGTCTTATTTTTAAAATTAATTCTACTCACACACCTTCATATCTACAAAATAAACGTATTAAAGGTAGTGATATTCACGTACGTCCTACGCGTCATCGTCATCTTTTTAGTGTACTCAACCATAATTCTTCACTACTTCAACGTTCGTTTTGCTACAACGCCTTAAGAATTTATAACGACTTACCAATAAAAATGAAAGATACTTATGTGGATGCCTTCAGAAATCAGATCAAAACCTATGTAATTAGTAAAAGAACCTAATGTTGTTTTGAAAATTGTAAATTGTGTGTAAATTGTAACTTGAAAATAATATATAAGTTGGTTTATTCATGAAGTTGGTTATATGGAAGAGTAACCCGATTGAATATCGCCATTTCGTTTCATTAATTATTTATGTAATACACCACCTTTCATAATGAATTAAAGACATTTTATTATTATTATATAAATAGACCATCGACGATATTAATATGTTTTCATCTTTCCACACAATCCCACGAAAAATTTCTTTTACCAGCATTACTAAAACATAGATTTGCTTATTAATGTCAAATTACATATTATGAAGCTTAACGAAATTAATTAAATTAAGAATTCTAGTGATATCTTCATATGCTCATACTATAAAATTGTTTCATAAAAATGGAAATTATGTATAAAATTCTTATTCATACAATTTTATTTCAAATCCTGCCTGTATATGAAAACATAATTGAAAATTTTGAAAATGTTAAATTATTGATTGGTGAATTAACTAGAGTTTAAATTATGTGTGAATAATTCTGAATTTATAAATAACTGTTGGTAAACAAAACTTTTTATGTAGTGGGTGTGGCTTTGAGAACCGCGTAACATGCGTGAAGTATTATATCCATAATTACTTGAATGAAGTGGCTATTACATTGAACTGCAACATCTTTCGTGTGAATGTTGCGTATAGTCTAGGCGAGTTGCCTAAAAAAGACTCTCATTGAAAGCGTCGGAAAATCGTACATACATACATTGTATTTCTTCTATATACACTTTGGGGAGCCCAAAAATGCCGAGCGCCCAAAAAAACATTTCAGGGAAATAAGGTGAGGGGGTGAAAGTGCTCACCATTTGCAAAAGGTTACTGACATCTTGAAAATAGCTAGACCAAAGTAAATGATTTTTTAAAATGCTCTCTGCGTTCTTAAATTTAAAGTTCAGTTGTTTGAGTGCTATAAGATTATAATTACTTCCACATCCAGTGGAAGTATAGTAACTAAAAAAAAAAATATTATTTTTTTCTGAAATAGGCTTAAAATGTCGTCAAATGTCGTGATTTTAAATTTTAGCGAAAAAAATTTCCTGTCTGTCTGTCTGTAACTTTTTGTGTGCACGTTTACTTTGGAACCGTTTATGATACTGACTTGAAATTTGATACACTTTTGTATTATAACGAGATCTGGAACTAGATAACATTGCAATTTAAGGCATGTACGAAAAGTCAGTGTCCCAAAATTTTTTTTGCATCAGCCAACCACCCCCCCCCCCACTATCACCCCCAATACCACCATCACAATATTATGAAAGAGGGTAAAAAAAAATTAAATGTGATTTAGTGTGTATACAAGAACAAAACGTCTCAACAAATTTTTTTGGCGTTTGCATAGGACTTGGATACTAAATATGTGGAAGTAGCGATTCCTTGGGCAGCGGTTTTTTTTAATTAAAATTATTTGCGAAAATGTGATTGTTTATGGAAGCTTCTTACACAGAAGCTTTCTCGTATACCTCCCACCCACAACTATCTTTCATTAAACTGGAATAGGAATGTGTTAATTCCAATAAGTTTGTTATTTCGAATATTGGCAAACCTATTGGTCATTAAGCACCACATAAGTGCCAAAAGTAAGTACTAAAAAGTACCTATAGCAACTGCAACGGGTGTGTTTCCGTCAGACATAAAAAAATCAGTAATTGCCATTCCTCTCCATAAGGGCGGGGAAGCAGATGATCGTATACTGTCCACGTTGTCAAAAATAATTGAAAAACTTGTAAAAAAGGAGATGTTAAAATTTTTAGATAAATATTAAATAAAAATAAGTTCGGATTTCAAAATTCCAAAAACACATCTGTTGCCATTATGGCATTTTTAGAAAATAAGTACCTCAACTCAAATGATGGCGAGGCTGTTGGTGCAGTGTTTTGCGATTTTTCGAAAGCGGTTGACAGCGTAAATCATAAAATACTGTTTTTCAAAACTTTTATGCTATGGTATAAGGGGTGAATTTTTAATTAGATTAAATCGTAAATGTCTGAGGGCACTCAAGTTGTAAAAACTTTCGGCGAGATATCGGATGTGGCAGATATTAACTGTGGTGTGCCACAAGGATCTGTATTAGGGCTCATTATACTTTTGTTATCATAAACGACTTAGCACTATTTATATTCGAGGCACTTTTTGTTGGCGATACTATCGTTCTGTGGCATAGTAAAAATGTTAACAGTCACTTTGTTTGATTGTACGCATGTTTGTATGAAAGAGATGGAATCATCGTATTCGTACATTCATGCATACATAAAGATGATATATATACCTATAAAAAAAAATTCCGTCCGCCTTGCTTTTCTTTAACTTTTTTATTTTCTACTTTTTAGTCATACTTTTTTGGGGGCTTACCCCCCAGAGAGCGCTCAATGAAAATTTGTCTCTTAACGATTTGTTTTGATTTCTTCCTCCTTCGTTTTGCAAATTTTTCAATTTTCACCCCCGCGTCCAGTATGTGCGGATATTTGCAAAATTAACGGTGATAGTATTGTCAACCGATCTTAGTAGCAGTGCAAAATTTCATCAGTTGATTACGTCAGGAAGTGTGTTAAATAAAGGATGCAATATTAAAGACAATTTTCACCCCCGCGACCCCTACATGCGGACATTTTTAAAAGTAATGGTGGAATACTGTATTGCCATCCCATCTTAGTAACTGTGCAAAATTTAATCAATTGATTATGTCACGAAGTGTGTTAAATAAGGGATGCAAGATTTGAAAACAATTTTCACCCCCGCGCCCCCTATGTGCGGATATTTGCAAAAGTAACGGTGGAATATTTGTCTTCGTATCTTAGTAACTGTACAAAATTTCATCAATTGTATATGTCAAGAAGTGCGTTAAATAAAGGATGTAAGATTTGAACATAAACATTGTGCACGCATTGTGAGTTAAAGAAAAGCAAGTAAAAATAAACGGAATTAATGTTGTCATGGCCTACCTAGAGATTTGCTCTTTTCATTTTTGCACAAGAGTGTATGTTAAAGCCAACTGCGTTTTTCGAATTCTTTGATACACATTATTACTCTTATTGTCTTTACAGTGAACTTTCATCCCTTTAACTTTCTTCGTATCTCCTCAAATAAGGAAGCTATAACCGTTTGTGGTTTTCCTATTTTTCAAGTTTTTGCAATATATCTCACAAAGTAGGCTATGGATTTCAAATTTCTTTTTACTGAAAAATAAAAATGGGATAACTGTTCCTATAACCTTATTGTTCTACAATAGATATTAAGCGAGCTATTTGATGTGGCTCTCGTAAAATAGACAGACGTTATATAGTCGCAGTGGTTCAATCCACAACCATAGAGACCCGGGTTCGGATTCTGGCTAGGGTATGATGTTTAGCGGCGTTTCTTATGTATTACCGAGTTGGTAGCAGTAAACTAGGCGAGGTTGTGCGAGAGACAGCTTGTCTAGTCGCTGTACCACTCCTGAGTTCGAGTCTCAGCTACGACAGATGGCAATATACAACTTTGTAATTGGCAACGTCGTTCCTGTAATGGTGATTAATAAATAAGTAAATCATAAGAAAATAGCTATGTCCATAACTTTTACTGTACCTACTTACCCTACTTTATTTTAATTTAAATTTAAAATCAATTATAATTGTATATGTTATGTTATATTTTATACGTATAGCTTTGACAATAAGAGTATTTCGTTCTTAGACAATAAAGCATATCTTGGATTGATTGATTGAAATATGTTGGATGCAATATTTTTCTACTGACGCTAAAATATTCAAATGTGCATATTAAGTAATTCCTCAACTATTTTGTAAGTACTTGCCAGAGCACTCACCATTTCTGTAATTTACTTTTACTTTCTAGTGTCTCTTACCTTTGAATACTTAATTTCTTATCTCTGAATATTTCAAGTTTAGTTAGGTTAGGTACATATAGTCTGTAATGGACCTGTGCAGCTGTAAACTTGTAACAATAAATACACAAAATAAATTCAGCGTTTAGTATTGTCCCATTACAGCCAAGGATATTGACCGACTAGTCTCATCAAAAACTAAACTGCATCGATAGAGCTGGAGATATAGGACATTTTAATTCAAAATATTCGTTACTTTCATATATGGTACAAATATGTAGTCGCTTAGGTTAATTTAGCAAAGGAAAAATTTTTTATTATAAAAAATATTACCAACTAGTCAATTTCAATAAAATTTAGCACAGATCTTTGTTAACGATAATTCTGCACAATGCAAATGCTTACAGGCAAGTAATTGATTCCTTGCTTTGCGGATGTTGTGTAAACACGTCTATGAGGCCACTTCCTTAATATACCTTTATGTTATGCAAAATTTAACATGAATTAGTTGATTAAAGGTTAAATTATCCATATACGAACAGAACTTATTTAGATTGTCACAGTATGAATGTATTGCAGACCGTATTATTGTGTCGATGTGCACTACACGAGATGTACTTGACATACATGGATATTCATTGAAGCTTATTAGTAAAAATTATATAATTTTTTTCAGTATAACTCTGCAAGTACATATGTTCATATTAAAGTAGAATTAATTTATACCTACAGAAATTTTTCTCCTTAAATAATTTCATATCTTTTCTCTCTTAATTTTACAAACCATATAAAAATATAAAAATTATTAAGTCATATGTAACTGTAACTTTAAATAATTAAAATACCTAAAGAGGCATTACGTGATCCCCTTTTTATGTAACTAATTTGCTTAATTCATTCTGTGTTATTTATGCTGCATCATGAACAGTTGATAAGATTACATTATATTTGTCAGAATTAAAATAATTCTCTCCAAAATTGTAATTAAAACTTGTCTGGTTCCTAAACCTCAGTTTAATGAGCATGAAACAATTAACCACAGGAAATAATTTCAACACATAATTTTTGAGGCTTCAACATTTACATGTTGTTTACATAAAAACATGACGAAAGTTAATTTTTCCAACTTCTGCATACTTATTACACAACGGATTATACATCTAAGGCTGTTGACTCAACTGAACCCCAGCTAGTACAACTGCTAAAAGTCTCCATAGTCACCTGTACTTTTTGTCCAATCAATATTATTCACATCATCATAATTGTGGCTCTGAGGAGAACATAACGTTATTTTATTGTTTGTAATTATCTTGAAATAGTTTCTTTAGGAATAATTCGACATTAACGTTAGTAATGACAGTAAGATAACACACAATAATAGTACATTGATAACAAGTGGGGATTTGAATAATGAAGATGTTCTTGAACAATACTCATCGTAAGTAAAGTTTATCAATCAAGAAACCCAGTCGGGTTTCGCAGCTAATTCTCTCTCTCTCTCTCATGCGAAAACGAAACGAGATAGGACTTCATATACAGCAAGGTATTGCTTTCTGCGCCATCTGGATATTTCTTTTCTTTCATAAAAAAAACATAATCATTTAGCATTGGTAATTAAATGCGAAATGAGGTGTTTATTGTTTCATTTACTTACAATAAATCTCCAATAAACATTTTTCTTGCCTTTTGCTTCGTACAAATCATATTTATCTAATTTTGACACTCTAACGACTGCAGACCGAAACAACTCCATGTATATTCATAAGGCTAATAAAATCAAATATAGACAGCAATCTAAAATGGGATGACTATACTGGGTGTAACAGGATTATGGTGTACTCCCCGTTTTCTCCTTTAGTTTTGAAGGTAACTAATTGAAATTTAAGATATACTACATACATAATAATCGGCACTTTTTGACATAAAATAACTTTCGATTTTTAAATGTAACACCCTGTATATGATTGCATTTTTGGAAGTCGAAATGAAGTTGATAAGACTGTTTCTTTAAGGCAAGTTGGGTTTGAATTGGACATCAGTCACGAAACAGTAAGCCGAATTTTGCACAAATACCACTAAATACCAATTTGTACGAAAGTTATTATGAACGTAGGATGGAATATTGCAACTGGATTTTGTATAACATCGTGCAGCCAAACAATGATTTTTTGGAACTGACTTTATTTTCAGACGAGTCTAGGTTTACAAATTTGAAATTATTTAACCGGCAAAACACAAAATATTGGTCACAAGAAAATCAAAATTTTTTACGGCAGGGTAACTTTTAAGTGCGGTTCGGTTTCAATGTTTAGTTTGGAATAATCGGTAGTAGAATCATTGGTCCAATAATATTTGAAGGACCTCTGACTGGTGCCAGATACCTGAGATTCCTAGAAATTAAGATTAAGGGCATTTTAGATGAGTTACCTTTAGATTCAGGGCAGGGAATGTATTTCCAACAATATGGCGCTCCTCCCCATAATTTAAGGATTGCAGTTGATTACCTTCAATGGAGATTCGGAGAAAACGTAATTTCGACGAATGGTCCTGTGAGGTGGCCTCCAAGGTCACCTGATTTAAAGCCCCTTGATTTCTTTGTTTGGGGGTCATTGAAAAAATATTGTCTATGCAACCGTCGTTACAACCCGTCAAGACCTGGAGCTACGAGTAAGACGAGCAATTAATAGTATAATGGCCCAACAATTGGCGAACGTTCTTCGAGAAACAGCTATGCGAGTTCAGAAGTGCATTGACATTAATGGACAGCATTTTGAACAACTGTTGTAATGTTTTGTGTTAATTTTTTGTATTCCAAAACCACCTTATGTGTAACAAGGCAATTAGAATAAAGTAATATTTTCTTATTTTCTTTTAGCTGTAATTTTATTTGTATTTGTCGCACATTTTAATACGACATATGAATAAATTCCTTATTAATAGCACTAATAAATGGTCAGGTACCGACATGGTTCAATTTGAAAAAATAGAGTTTTGCCCCAAAAACAATTTTGGTGAATTTTATTTGCTCATAAATCACGTAATTTAGTGTTTTTAACGGGATTTCGATTTTTGCAGCATTACACGGGTCATTTAGAATAAATCGGAACCGTCATGGCACACTTAAATGAAAAATTAAAAATTATATTATGAAAAAAAATTGATGTTTGAAATGTCACTTATTTGGCATCGTTGGATTCAAAAAATTATGCAGAATTCAAAAATGCAATAATATACAGTAATATAGAATCGAAAGTTAGTGTCACTTCTGGTGAAACTGGAAGTGAAAAAAAATCAATTGTATGACAAAAAGTGGCGCTTATTATGTATGTAGTAATCCTAAATTTCAGTCAGTTATCTTCAAAACTAAAGTAGAAAAGGGAGGTATACCATGATCCTGTTACACCCGGTATACTTTACGATGAGCAACATAACCTTTGCATAAACCAAAGTGGAAGACAATAACAAAAAACGCTTTACTGTTATCGTAGTCCCCTGAACCTTCTGACCAGCTTTATTTTCTGATGTAGATTAAAAATTCATGAAATCGAGTAAAGCTCATTTTTACCCTTATTTATTTTATTTTAACAAACTAAAATTTCTCCTATATTAATGCATTGATGGCAGAGAACAAAAATCGCTTTACTGTTACCATAACAAAATACAGATAAGAAGAGGATAATAGTACATGTGGTAGAAAACCCAAATAATAGGAAAGAATACAGATTAAAAATTTATGAAATTGTGTAGAGCTAATTTTTACCCTTATTCATTTTATCAGACTAGATATTACAGATCAGAAATTTCTAAAATCGCATGAGCTTATTTTAAACATGGCTTATTGTGAAATACATTTTTAAAATACATAATGATAGCCAAAAGCAAAATATTACAGGTTATAAATTATTGAAATCATGTACAGTTAATGTTTCAATATTGTTTTCATGACGATACAACCAAAAATATGAAGCTGGATTCCACAGTTGGAATCTGACATGGGACTTGTTGGAGAAAAACTTTATTTTCCAAAGTAGGTAAATAATTGATTAGTTTACTTGAATTTCTATTTTATTTTTACTTTTAGTAGTACTACCGTAATAGGGGTACCTTTTTCGCTGCCTGGAATACCCTCTGGGATTAAATTATGCAAGAAAAGCAGCAGCACAAAACACATTCCACATTAGAAAAAATTAGCGCTAGTCATTTTTCTCTGTACTTGTTAACTGGATTAGAGCATTATTTTTCTTTGTAATAAATTCTATTTATATATTTTTAATTGGCCCACATTTGTGACTACGATATCACTCGGAGCAGGTTTAAAATTCCTAGCAATGAACAGATACAAAAAGTTTAACTTTTTATGCCTGTGGAGCGCGCATAAATGTAGCGGCCCTGCTAAAAAAATCCAGTTGGCATTTCTAACCGAAACACTGTCGAGTTAAAACACTGCCAATCAGATAGTGCTGCAGTTCTGAAAAAGACGCCAAATAAGAGTAATTTACTGTTGACTTCGGAACTGAAACACTGTATTTCGCTAGTGCCGCGTGTCAGTAGTGAAGTGCTGACGCCTCGATATAGTGTTCCACTGTCGAATCTTCGGTGTCGATAGTCGATACTTTAAGCACTCTCGATTCGAGAGTGCTGCATTAGTTTGTTTTTTCCCGTGCAGTAATGCCTGGTACTTTCGACATTTTCTTTCCTCTTCCCGCATTAAGGTTCATACAATACCAGAAAAGTACGGAGGATATCGAAAATACCAGGCATTATTGCGCTAGACTGTACATGTATTACACTATATGTATTCCCGTATGTAAAGGAAACTCTTTGGAATTATTTGTACGTGGAAAAAAATTAGTGGCGCTAATTTTTTCTATTACAAACGGCATGTGTTTTGTGCTGCTTCTTTTCTTGTATAATTCAATGGGTTTTCTCCAACAAGTCCCATGTCAGATTATAACTGTGTGAATCTAGCTTCAGTTTTTTAATTGTATCGTTATGAAAACAAAGTTGAAACATTAAATGTACATAATTTCAACAATTTATAACCTGTAGTATTTTGCTTTTGGCTATCATTATGTATTTAAAAAATGCATTTCACAATATTTCAGGTTTAAAATAAGCTCTACACGATTTGAGAAATTTTTGATCGATAATATCTTATTCCTCACTATCAATCAGTATATATTAATAGAAAAAAGTAGAAAAGAACTTAGTCTGTTAAAATGAATAAGGGTAAAAATTAGTTCTACACGATTTCATAAATTTCTAATCTGTATTTTGTTATGGTAACGGTAAAGCGACTTTTGTTATATTTTATTCTCTACCATCAATGCACATTAATAGGAGAAATTGTACTCTGTTAAAATAAAATAAATAAGGGTAAAAATGAGCTTTCACGAATTTATGAATTTTTAATCTATATCAGAAAGTAAAGCTGGTCAGAAAGTTCAGGGTAAAGCGTTTTTTGTTATTGTCTTCCAGTTTGGCTTAAGAAAAGGTTGTGTTGCTCATCGTAAAGTATATAGTCAAAATGATAAACATGATGGATGGTCAGGGGGTGAGAGGAAGCCACATAGAAAATTAGCTTGGCGTATTTTGGGGAACCTCAGCAGGATAATAATATATGTGATGGAATATCTACAGATGCAAATTAAAGTAAGTATAAGTCACAGATAGAGACGCAACAATAACCAAATTTTACTTGAATTTTAAGGTTTCTTAACCGCCTTACAGATTACCCGAGTGACTCTCTTAAGTCTAAGGGATCTACATTTATCTGCATAAGGCGACTGGGCTTTACTGTTTATAGTGGAATCTGAACAACATTTTGAGGATAGCTTGTAATTAAGAATTACTTAGATGTGGCTCGAACCCACTTAGCTGTATATGTTCAGAGAGCAAGCCGAGTTCTCTAATCACTAAATTACCGCCGCTTATTAATAGTATAGAAAAATTTCATGGTAAGCGGTAGTGAAATAGACCATGTTGTATGGAAAACGCAAATGTTGTAATGTATGTATGTAAATATATTTTGTTGATATAGGCCAAAATGTTACTTTTTCTTTTGATGATGGAGGTTGGCCAATGACTTGCCAGTATACCCGGCATAGTATACCCCCGCAGAGTCTTTGTAGCTTCTTGTCAGAGATGGCAACCCTTTTAGATGTACTTTTTAAAAATATTTAATAATTTAAATACTAATCTATCGGCTTCTTCCAAAAACCATAGAGATCTTTCTCTATCTAACACTCAGTTACCACCCCCAAATTTCACTACGATTAAATTTAACCCGTAATCCTATTACAATGATGGACAGCACATAGACAAGCTAATATTTTTAGAGTTTGGAGTTCAATTACTAAGTAATAATATAAGTTTTTTATTTATACGAGTGATATTTATGATTTTAAAATGCATAAATGAAGTGCAATATACTCCTCGCCTAGCATTTATCAAGAATATAATAATATGTTTCAATTTAATAAAACGTAATATCGACTGAGAACTTATATCTCCACATCTTAATTACTCAATAATCAAATGAAATTACCTTGGTGTAAATTTTTCAAGTGACAATTAAAAATTGCTACATCATAGCGTTTGATTGACGCCTTATGAGTCTGCAGTGTACTATAAAATGTTACTCTCATTTATTTCCGTTAGTGGCATAATAAGTTTGGTGATTAAGTCATAATTACAGTCATTAAAATTTGTTTGGCGGGAATCACCATTTCAACTTGTAAAAAGTTGTATTATTTTGGACATAATTAAGTGAAAGTTCAGTCTATAGTTCCAATGTCTTTTTTACCATATCATTTCAATATTACTTTGACATATAAAACATAGTACTAGGTGCTTACAATGAGAACGATTATGTGGCTCATTATTAATATTACCTCTGAAATGTTAATTTTTACTAGAATGGAGATTTTCACAACTAACAATACACACGACTAAAATATCTATAACATCTTCAGAATTACGTAGAGCAAAAATGAGGCTTTTATAGGTACCAAGCATTCATCTCTGTGATGTGAAAAACTAAGCTCAGGGTTACAGAAAACTTCTAAATCTTCAATGTAGTCAACATAAAAGACAACGTTGCATTTTTTGTGTTCAGTGGTAGTTAGTTCTTCTTATTTTGCTACAATATCAGATTCAGATATCCTCATTAAACTTAGGACACTGTGATTGTTGATGATATTTATGTCATCTGTATAGTGATCTGAGGTAACAAATGTCTCTGAGACAAAATGTGCAAAGGTATGAGGTATGACTGAGGCTCATCAACGTCTCGATTATTATGAATATGATACATAGTGGACGGTATGACTGTGGTGTTTTCTTCAAAAATAAATAATGTCCAAAAATAATTAGGGTTTTTTTACTAAGTCTTCGGTGCTGCTCACAAATCTGTTATATGTTTCCCTGGCATTTGTTTTAGATGTCGATCTAAGACGCTATAATGTTTAGTTTTTTTTTTTGATGAATTATATTTTCTTTAAGGTTTTCTTTTGCATCTCACGGATCTGTAAGTTCTTTTGAAAATCACTTTGGTTTTATCGTGTTTGTTGAAACTGATATAAGCAAAGTTTCGTTTAATTCAAGTTCAACACCCTAAGAAAATAACTTTAAAAAATAACTTCATTAACACTTCTTCTAATGCCTGCTTTAAAGATTGTCAACTGTTTTCTGTTCCTACTGCTAGGGTTGTAATTATATGCTATGCTTCGCACTTGGATATAGTGCAAAGAATAATTATTATTGTTTTCAAGCTAATTAGTAATAATGTTCGCTAAAGAAGATGTACAGCAACTGCTCTAGATGAAGTGTATGAAGTGTGAGCCTCAATAATTATAACTACTGAATCACCCTGTATATACCCCATATATAAATATAGTTTTTTCTCATTTATTTCCAAATTCAAGTAATTATTGCAGTTAATTCATTTCATTTTTACATTTATTTAGTCATTTAAAATTGAACACAATAAAGTTACCTGAATGCATTTTAAAATTACACTATTTTAAAGCAACGTTAAACGCTATATTTGTACTAAAGAATTTACTTAAAAATCGAGTCTAGTGACAGTATTTGTTTACAATGGACACGATAAGCGTCAAGTACTTCTGTTACTTCCGACAAGGTGAAATCGCCAGTCGTTTTCTATCATGAGCCATGCAAAGGACAGAGTCTGCGAACTACGACGCATATAGACATTGAAATTCATAATGTAAACATTTCCAAACGTGCGACCACAAAATTCGAAGCTTTCATGTAAATTGTGACGTCATTTCTACTATATAAAAGAAGATCGGACTGTTCTGAAAGAGGAGATGCATTTGGAATCTCACCTGAGTTACTTTGCAGACTGCATGTTCGCTGTGCTTAGGGAATAAAATGTAAACACACCCTAGTTACTTTGCAGACTTCATGTCCGCTGTACTCAGGAAATAAATAAAATAAGTGTTAAATACACCTGAAATGCATATCAGTACTTCGTGTTCGTTGTGCTTTCATCGAAGACAATCACTGTTTAACGTACTCTGTATGAAGTGCCGTTTCAACGTCTCTACAATGCCCTACGAGGACGTTAAACATGTAGAACCTGGTGGAGAGCATTCACGGGCGATATAACGCTATACACAGCGCACAGAAATTCAGCTGGCATAAATTTCTAAAGGCGATCACTTTCTTATTTCGAGACTACTTTACTATTTGCAATTGCATTCATATTCTGGTTACGGGGTGTTTAAAAAAGATTTAAATGACGCATTTGTGGTACTAAAAGAATATTAGTTTTTAGTTAGTTATTCAGTTATGATTTCATTCACAAATTTAATTCATAAAATTTCACTTTCTGAATATTTTACTAGGGAAATTTGCGTTTGCAAAATAACAAGTTTATATTCAAGAACTATATATTTTCTGCGTTTATGCAATGACAAGGAACTTTCACTTCCATTATTTTTCATTTGATGTACTTATTAAGGCTACTGTGTGCCTAATTTTGGACATGTAAAATGTCATAGTAATGTTTATCATTCAAATGATTATCTGAGATTTCCCACCAATGATCTATTTGATATTCTATGATTGTTTAATAACGATCCATCCACTTAATTACCTTGCGCTCACAAACTGTACAGGCCATCGGTCAGTACTGGGTTAATTAGCCCGTAAACTTGTTCCTATTAAGAAGGGTTTACTTTTCGTCGAGTACTGAACCGGGACGTCTCGTCTGTTTGATTTACAACTGCCCACCTTGTTTTACGTTGTTGGACAGTCATACAAAATTTGGTAGACTGGTTTTCTTAATTATAATCAAAGGATTTTTCCTCAACATTCTATGATTTTTTTTACATAAGTATTTAATTCTCATTTATCTTTAATTCTCGTTTATCACTTATATTCTATGATGGGGCGAGCGTAGGTGCGTCTTTACTATGTACATACTTCGGTATGCGGTGTAAAGCAACGACAGGCGCAGTTAGTACTTGGATGGGTGATCATTCCAACGGAAACCGCGTCCTCGCCTCACACATCTTCCAGCGGTTTGTATATCAGTGTATGCGCGGAAGCTATACAACCTTAGGCGAGGGTTGTATAGGAGATATACCATCCTTCGCAGGGGATGTAAAGCCGTCGGTTCCTTGTCTATTAAATGTTAGGCAAGTAAAAGATCCCTACTCTTCTTAAGGGAAGAGGTTCGGCAAAATTCCTGGTTGGGGGTAGCTCGTCTACAGGCGTCGGTGTTAGGCCTCAGTAGCGGAAATAGGCCGACGTTAAATAAATGTATAAAAAAAAAATTAAAAAGTTCTATGATGCACAAACATGACATGATTCATGATCCTTTGTTTTGCATTCGATTCATTATTTGGCTATTGCTAACAACTTTAATTATAAACCATTATTACTTAGCGATTGCTGACAACTTTCTTTAATTGTAAGCCATTATTACCTAGCGATTGCTAACTGCTCTAATTATAATTTATCATTACTAGGCCATTGCCACAACCCTAATTACGATTAAAATAACACAGCATACTTTTGTTTAAGTTCTTGTTATTGCATCAAAACACTCAGCATATCTATAGTATGGTCATTACTATAGCAGCCTATTATAATATTTAGACAATTGTCTCAAATATTTGGATTATTGTTTGATTTCGTGTTCGACTATTGTTGCATGAATTATTACGAAATAAAATGGTGTTTTTATGACTATTTTTCCCATTCAATTGTTGTTTCCTTCTTTCCTATTTACCTTTCTGGCTATACAAATAATTAACTAAATAAATGGTTTCATTTCAAATCAAAATAAAACACAAACTTCATCTACAACTGTACAATACAATCTTGAATAATAAAATACTACATAAATAACATATACAATTAACTAGGTCTCTCAATTAATAGACGGCGTGTTCAAGTTTACCAGATATTTCAAATAACAGAGTGATTAATTTTCTAAGTCATATACTATCAGACAGAAACAAGTAATATTAAACTTTATATAAAAGAACCTGTGGTAATTAAAAAAAGTACTACGCACACAACGAAATTTGGATCCTACACTAACAAAACTAGACGATCACGCAAATCTCCAGTTTTATTTGTTAATCCTTCAGATAAATAAATAGTAATAAATATACTGGTGATATAATTACCAGGATTTCATTTAGTAATTAAACAGAGTACCCTACCACAATTACACTACTATGACATGGTATTGTACTGCCTAAATGAAGTATTTTTAACAATTAATACAATTATAATTGTCGCAACCTGCATTTGTTTCCAAGGGCTTCCTAATTTTATTATACAAAATTATAGGTAAAGGAAATATATATATAAAATATAATATAAAATTTTAAGACTCGTAGAAGTTCCTACCTTCGGCGGAAGTCGTCTTCAAGGTGGGAAAATGTCTGTAATTTTTTTCCTTGTATTCTAGTCGTGCACGTTGTAACGGAATTATTTTGTAGAACAATATAACAACTGGCCAGTCTCGTGTTAGTGGTCCTAACGCGTTCTGTTAATGGGAAAATTAATTATACCTACTACGTTATTTCTTCAATTTATATTCGCGTTGGTACAGTTGGGAGTTATATATGATACATTTGCATGTAGTTTCATGGGCCATAATAGATCCATTTATGTGACCACTAAAAAATTGAATAATTACATGAGCAAAGACAATTTCAAGATTCTGTAAATTACCGTGAAACCGTTATTTTGAACTATACGGTAGTTATCCGTAAGCTAATAAAATATTACGGAGATAAAATTAATGTTGGTTCATTTTTCATATAAAAACGGTGAGTCCTACGTAGGACTCTGACGCAGAATAATATTTAGCTTCAATTACTCATATTTTAGCATACATCGTGATTTATAGTAAAATGAAGAGCGGCCTGGTCAAGTAAATAAAAGGACAAAATATCAATAAACTTGTACGTTCATTAATTTATTATAAAATATGATTTCCACATTAGTTTGTTGTATTCACATAATCTTGTGATCTGATTTTTATGACTAGAACAAGTTGCGTATTTTTTTATATTCTTTATTTATTAGTTTTTATACTTTCATAAAACTATCGAACCGATGTAAACATACAGCCAAACTTAATGTGATTAAAATGAATTCACTTTTCAGTTCGTGGTCATGGAAATCAAATCTGAATACAAAATAAGTAAACCAAAATATCTGTGAAATAAGAAGTGGTTATAGTTTATTGCATTTAAAGGCTTTCGTTGGCTAGAACGGAGATGTTCTATAATATCAACATTGTCCCATCTAGCTTCTATTTAAAATTTCAAAAGGACACGCTTTTATAAGAAATGCACTATAAAAAGTAAATTAAAAAAAAATCACAAACTTATCCTTACCCTTACCCTTAAGTATCGTAGGTATATTGAGAATATCTCATTGTGAAATTCAATTTAATTCAAATAATGTTTATTAATGTTAACAGTACAAACAAACAGTTGCCTCACCAGGACCAGCTCCGGAACCGATTGTTCAACCACCGCGCTGACGTGGTGGCGTATTGCAGAATCAGGCGGAAGAGGCCTGGGTCGGCAAAAAGAACAATACAATAAAAACCTAACTTCATTTTATAAAACTAAAATAAAAATAGGTATTAATTTTTAACATAAATGCTTGAAAAACAATCTTAACGAATCTTATAACTACGCTATTTTTTATCAAACTTGCGCACAAAAAACACTGTTGTTTCTCGTATCTAAACGTAGGCACCACAAATTAAACAAACTACCTTCCGCGAGATACTCCAATGTAGGGCTGCGTAGAGCTGGCCTAAATGAACACAATTACTAGATAAAAGAGAGTTACATATATCATTGATATAGAATACTTAATGTCAGTTAGGCAATAGTCAGGTCACGCTAAAAAAAGTTAATTTTATTTCCACGTCTAGTGGAGGTATAGCAACGCAAAAAAAATATATGTAGATATATTTTTGTTGAAATAGGCTTAAAATGTCACGAAACGTCGAGATTTTTAATTTGAGCGAAAAAAATTCCTGTCTGTCTGTAACTTTTTTAATGCGTACGTTTACTCTGGAACCGTTTACGATACTGACTTGAAATTTGGTACGCTTATGTATTATAACAAGTCTGGAACTGATTATATCTTGACCTAATTCCGTTGAAGGGTTCGGTGGTAAATGGGCTAAAAACACAAAAAAAGATTTTTTTTTGCTGAAATAGGCTTAGAATGTCATGAAATGTCTTTTTTTAAAATTTAAGGGAAAAAATGTTATGTCCGTCGGCAAAGCAAGCAAGAGTCTAAAAAATCTGGATGTAAAAGTAGTGATTCCTTGGGCAGCGGTTTTTAAGTTGTGAACTGTTGTAGTGGTTTCGGGTGTTGCGATTATAACTCCTATAGTATAGGAGCTGTATACTACTAGTGTTATATGGGATTCTTTGGTCTAATTGTCTACAGTATTTTTTTTTTAATATATAAAGGAATATTAACTTTTACATTTATTTTCCCAGTATCTACAAAGTTACCATTTAAAAACTGAAATCCATTTATAGATTGACACTATTAATTAGAATGGATATTTTACCTCCACGTCCAGTAGAAGTATAGTAAAGCAAACTGTATATATATATATATATATATATATATATATATATATATATATATATGCTGTTATTATACATGATTTGCAGGAAACAACTACTCAGCGGGCAAATACCCCGACCTGCATTGAATTACACCTTACAAATCATGAAAAATTGGTAGCCAATGTCATTTGTCAACTCCCTGACCAGACATAGACCGGTTTCGAACTTATTAGTTCTCCTCAGTATGCCATAGGTCATGGAGCAGACAAATGACAGTGGCCAACCTGCTAGTCTTATACAGACTTATGTAAATGGTATAGTGGTGAGAGGTAATTGACACACACCAGACATCTATGATGTCTGGTGTATAGTAGCATTAGACCACATGAGAGGATTCAATTACCTCTCACCACTATACCATTTACATAAGTCTGTATAAGACTAGCAGGTTGGCCACTGTCATTTGTCTGCTCCATGACCTATGGCATACTGAGGAGAACTAATAAGTTCGAAACCGGTCTATGTCTGGTCAGGGAGTTGACAAATGACATTGGCTACCAATTTTTCATGATTTGTAAGGTGTAATTCAATGCAGGTCGGGGTATTTGCCCGCTGAGTAGTTGTTTCCTGCAAATCATGTATAATAACAGTATATAGGTTAAGTCCACCAAGGGCTGAAGGTCGCCGCTCTCGGTACTTGCAAAATGGCAAGTCGCTATGCACCACGGAGACATCTATGATGTCTGGTGTATAGTAGCATTAGACCACATGAGAGGATTCAATTACCTCTCACCACTATACCATTTACATAAGTCTGTATAAGACTAGCAGGTTGGCCACTGTCATTTGACTGCTCCATGACCTATGGCATACTGAGGAGAACTAATAAGTTCGAAACCGGTCTATGTCTGGTCAGGGAGTTGACAAATGACATTGGCTACCAATTTTTCATGATTTGTAAGGTGTAATTCAATGCAGGTCGGGGTATTTGCCCGCTGAGTAGTTGTTTCCTGCAAATCATGTATAATAACAGTATATAGGTTAAGTTCACCAAGGGCTGAAGGTCGCCGCTCTCGGTACTTGCAAAATGGCAAGTCGCTATGCACCACGGAGACATCTATGATGTCTGGTGTATAGTAGCATTAGACCACATGAGAGGATTCAATTACCTCTCACCACTATACCATATATATATATATATATATATATATCGTACATTAGTATTTTTTACTTTTTAGTACGACATCACACCACCGGGTTCGAATCCTGGCTCCGGCACTGGCATTGTCAGAGGAAATGGTTGTATGTCCGCGTTTTTTCAATGTGTAACCCTCTTCCGCACAAGCCCCTGGCTTCTGAAATTGGGGGTTGTCTAATTTATGTGGTGTTTATTTATTTATTTAAAGTAGACCATGGATTTCAAGTTTCTTTTTACTGAAATATAGCTCACAAAAAATGGGATAACTGCTTCTAAAACTTTATTTTTCTACAATAGATATAAGCGAGATATTTAGTGTGGCCCTCGTAAAATAGACAGATGGTATAATGTAAATGCAATAAGTTTGTTATTTCTATTTATGCATATTTAACATCCAATATGTGTGGTTAATTTACCATAAAATAATTTAACAAAACAAGAAAAAGTACAAGGTTTTATGTTTCAATTAATAATAAATTTCTTGAAGTAGCTAATTTGTTAAACCGCAGAATAGTAAACAGTAAAAACTAACTTCTTAACGCTTCGTTAATTTCCTTGTAACTGAATTATATCAACCCGATACGAACAATTATTCGTTAACGCTTTTTGTAATGTTTGTTTAGATTTCCCACAATAATTTTGGGAAAGTGACAAATCTTTGGAATGTACAAACAAAATTGTTTTACTTCTAGTTAAATAATGGTTATTGTTATTTCATACGTTAACAATAACATTAAGACTTTTTATTTCCTGACTTTATTTGATAGGTACATAAATCCTTGTAACAATTACACAAACACACAAAGTAAATTCTATCTCCAGACTATTTGTGCAGAACAAGATATTCTTTAAGTGTGCGTTACTTGAATATTGAAATGAAATATAATCCGATGTAGTACAAAATAAAATAACATGAAAAAAAGGAAAAAGTTTGCATAATATTTGTATTGTATCAAATACGCGTTTTGCTACTACATGGCAGCAGCACTGCGATGGCATTGCTTCGTAACCGGCAAAGAAGGGTTGGGCTCATAATTTGTTATTTTTAGTGTTTGAAATAGCATTTAAAACTTGGCTTAATTATTTGCTCATATAGTGGAGTAGATCTGGCGGAAAAAAGGGAGTCAAATGCAAGTGTTTTTTTTATTTTTTCCCATCTTATAGAGGACGGCTCCCCCACTTCCCTGACACTTTCACATCGTCCAGGCAGGTGGTAGGCGGAAGGGGGTGCAGTTGAACATGGAAAATCGTTTCTTTCCAGTTTGCGTACGATCGGGGAACCGGACAATAAAATGTTTCGGATGCTTCATGACCTATGGCATTCTGAGGAGAACTAAAAAGTTCGAAACCGGTCTATGTCTGGTCAGGGAGTTGACAAATGACATTGGCTACCAATTTTTCATTATTTGTAAGGTGTAATTCAATGTAGGCCGGGTCCGCTGAGTAGTTGTTTCCTGCAAATCATTTATAATAACAGTATATAGGTTAAGTCCACCAAGGGCTGAAGGTCGCCGCTCTCGGTACTTGCAAAATGGCAAGTCGCTATGCACCACGAAGACATCTATGGTGTCTGGTGTATAGTAGCATTAGACCACATGAGAGGACTCAATTACCTCTCACCACTATACCATTTACATCAGTCTGTATAAGACTAGCAGGTTGGCCACTGTCATTTGTCTGCTCCATGACCTATGGCATACTGAGGATAACTAATAAGTTCGAAACCGGTCTATATCTGGTCCAGGGAGTTGATAAATGACATTGGCTACCAATTTTTCATGATTTGTAAGGTGTAATTCAATGCAGGTCGGGGTATTTGCCCGCTGAGTAGCTGTTTCCTGCAAATCATGTATAATAACAATATATATATATATATATATATATATATATAGACAAGAAATATTTTGCCTTTGACAGAGAATTACTAGCTTTATACTCTGCCATTAAACATTTCAGATATATGTTAGAAGGTCGTATCTTCACATGTTATACTGATCATAAACGTTTGGTCAACATACTATTTTCGAAATTCGACAAATCTCCCTGTCAAATCCGTCACCTTGACTACATTTCTCAATTCACCAACAACTTGTAACATATAAGTGGAAAATCAAACGCGGTAGCACACATTCTGTCAAGAATTCATGACATTTCGTCAGTATCTTCGTATGGTGATACACCTACCTTTGTTCCTGACATATCGCGCCATTTTAAATTGCAATTACTTATTGATTATCAGTTCCACGATGGAAACTTTGCATATTTAATTTCTAAGACCTCAGGAAATAGAGTAAATCAAACGAAGTATGATTTAATAAATATTTTTATTACTGGTACAAAGAATCGCATATTGTGTGACATTTCTACTGCACACTATCGTCCCTTTGTCAAGAAAGCCTTACGTCGATCTATTTTTGACATTTTCCACAACTTGACACATGCAGGCATTCGCGCAAAGGAAAAAACTAGTTACAGCGCATTATTTCTGGCCCAGAAAGAATAAAAACTGTATTTTATGGACTAAAACATGTTAAATTGTTAGTTTTCAAAGGTACATCGACATACCGTGACCTCGCTTGCCGATTTCCCGGTCCCAAAATGCCGATTTGACCATTTGCACATCGACGTAGTTGGTCCGTTTGCCCCATCTCGTGGTTATTCTTATATTCTCACTATGGTTGAAATATTCACCTGCTCTCCCGAAGCTGTTCCGATAACAGATATCTCAGCTGAAACAGCCACTAGAATAGTATTCCAAAACAACGTTTGTCGTTTTGGAGTTCCTCCTTCAGTAACTACCGACCAGAGCACTCAGTTCGAATCGAACTTGTTTCGTGAATTTGCAAAATTTTTAAGTTTCAACCGTATTAATTCCACATCGTACCATCCACAAAGTAACGGTATGATTGAACGTTTCCACCGCACTTTTAAGACTGCATTGTTAGCTCATGCAACTCTATTCACTGGCATGACGAATTACCTATCGTTCTTTTTGGTTTTAGAATGGTTCAAAGATGTGATTTACAATGTTCATCGGCCGAACTTCTTTAAGGGCAAAATTTGCATTTACCAGGTTCTTTTTAGAGCCCCGCTTTGATGTGAATACTCCAGATTTTATTACTAAAACTCACTTATATTTTGACAATTTAACTTTTAAGAAGCCGAGGCATGGTGGGTTACCAAAGACTTTCATTAATCCTGACTTGTCTATTTGTGATTATGTGATTATTAAGATAGACTTAAAAGAGTTTCACTCCACTATTTCAGGGGCCCGTTCGCGTGGTTTCTAGAACTAACAAAGTCATTAGTATTTTTATGCATAATAAAAACGTCACTGTTAATTTAGACAGGGTAAAACCTGCGTATATTTTGTTTTATTCGGTTTATTCGCCTGTCACCGCTACTGTTAAGGAAAAGGTTAGGTTTGATATTGATTGTTTGACAGGTTGAGTTTCTTTTTTTTACCGAGGGAGTATTGTGGGATGCTCTCTCAATACTTATTCACCACATCGCCATCTAGGATTGAATATCTTAAAAATTTGACAAAAATAAAAACATACTGTTGTCTATTCTACACATTTATTTACTATATGGGTAAAGTCACATATATATGCCAACTGAAAACGCGCAACCCACAATACTGCAAGATGTTCTGTGTGTCACCGAGGTTTTGCAAAAATTTGTTGTAACTGGTATATATATAAACATAAAATCGCGTCGCGATTACAGTTCGTACGGTCCTGTACGCCGCCTAGACTGGTGTGGCTTCTGTATTATCGACAGGACGATGTAATCCGATTACTTACAAATTTACTCGCGATTGTCTGGTGTGGGCAAAGAATTTGGTATTCAAATTACTCTATCATACCCTTGTAAAAACAATAGTTGTACTTTTGTCTGTGACCTATGAATAGAATTTGGGAACTTCTGGTTGCGTTTTTTGTGAAGCGTTTTTAATAGCCGTCTTCTATGAAATGGTGGAGGATCAGGTTATCCTGCCCCTCTAAAAATAATATTATTTCGTGCTTACCTCTCTACGTTGTGGTTAAACGCATTCGCATTCGTTGCCTGAGCAGTACACAGTACACACTGTAATGGTAAAACATTATCGAACGAACGCAAGACCTTTAGGAATACGTTTAATAATTTCAATGAAAATCCGTATCCGTATTTCCGTATCTGTCTCACATAATGAGCTACAATTTTTAATTTGTTGAAATATCTTCTGATTAATCTTCTAGAAAATCAGTATACCGTTTTTCTTTATTCATTTAATAAACAATTCTGGGTACAGTCAGTATACATTAAACAAACGATAAAATGTATGTGTAAATATTAAAAAAATTCAAAGTTTAACAATAACAGGAAATATTAACATTCTTGGATGGAAAGTATAATAGTAGAAATAAGAGGCCTGCGTATGTACATGCATTGAATTAATGTACATATATGTATTTTTAAAACAATACCTTAGTTCGTTAATTTAGGTAAATTGGGTCGCATTATATGAATGGCAAACAAGAAGGTAATGTGCTTGATTTGTAGACAATGCTATTAACTACTACAGTTATTAGCTTATTCACTTCATAAGGAATAGAATCCACAGTTGGTAAGGATGTATACAGGCCGTGCATTAGAAGTTTTTCAACTTGCAGTTGGATTAGAAACTTGAAATTTGGTATGCAGCTATAATCGATCATTATTTTTAGTCCTTAAGAGCTATACAGGATGTGCCAAAAGTCTGTACCAATTGTCTTATTTTAAGTAGAAGCCTATATTTTTTTTCACATAGTTTGATTAACTTTTAATTCTGTATATGGAAGAAGAATAATAGAATGTTGGAACAAAAGTGGTGCTCATTTTGAACATTTACATTAGAAATTTGTCAACATGGTTCTTATAAGTTAATAATAATTTGCTGTGTGTTTTTTTAATAATTTTTTATTAATCCAATATTTTATTTTATTTTAACATTTTTCTTTTTATTGAATTTTTATTATTGGTACAGTGATTAGCCGTGCTGTCTCTCACACAACTCCGTCTAATATACTACTATCAACTCGGTAACACATTAAAATGCCACTACACCTCTATGCCTCGGCTAGGATTCGAACCCGGGACCCTTTGGCATCAAGCCTAATGTTTCAATTATCGTTAAGTCAGTAACCAGGTGTTCATTTTGAGGTTGACTTTTGGTAATAATTTTTATTTAATTTTTAAATCAGTTTGATGTGGTACATTAAAAGGAATATAGACTATAATTAATTACTAATAATCATAGAATTAATAACAAATTAATAATCACGATATATAAACAACAGAAATCGCACGATGCGCATAAGACAGTAACACAGTGCTTGGAGAGAATTAGGACGTCTGGCACGTGCGCACAGATATAAACAAATAATTTTTACAAATATATCAAATTAAAAATTGACAGTTTTCTTTTTTGAAAGTTAATATACAAAGTCTATAGATACCATAAAAAATAATGTATTGTAAAAAAATCATTTTTATTACACTTTTAGAGCATCAAAAAACCAGGAAATGGGCGTTTTTTCAATTTTTAAAAAGTAATAACCCTGAAAATATCAACTTTATGAAAAAATCGGCAGCTACTGGAAGCGGCTGGAACCTCCCCACTCGGTGGATCTTTGAAGCCAAAAAGAGCATTAAAATTTGTGACAAAACGGCACTAAACGTAATCCGATCTCATCCAAAACCTTTTCAGATCTTCTGGGGCACTAAAAAACCCTCAACTTAATGAATTTACAATCATCTATGCGAGTTATTACCTACATTATCGCTTATTGAATAATATACTATTAGGATATTAACAACTTTAACATCACTTGAACGACTAAGAAAGTCTAGTTATCCTAAATACTACAGATTTGTAAAGCAACAAACTGAAAATTGGTAAGTGATAATCTATAATAAATTCACCAACGAAGGTACAGAAAGCATATGGCATTGATATTGTTACATCTACCTTTAAAGTTTGTGACAATCCACTAAAAGTTACAAATATGCCGAAATCTTATTAACATGACATGACACCAATTATCGGATGACAAACGATGACAATCACAATCGTCAAAATTTGCTCATTGCAATCCGATCGCCCGCGGCTGTCTTTGTTAAATGAAACATTAGTATTTCAGTAATTTTACTAGATTTTAGAGGAATATTTGTAGTTTAATTCTTCGATTTGTCTGTATATACATTTAAAAACGGCACTAAACGTAATCCGCTCTACTTCTAGAGCAATGAAGAAACCCTCACACGTGAATTGACACGTGATGTGATGAGTTTCACGACGTAACGGCTACGCACATCGATCATGTCATGAGAAATGTCATGAGCTATGCCATATTTGCTTTGTTTTTAATTTTTTTCATGGAAACCAATTCGAAAGGGTGGAAGTGTGATATATCGTTGAAATCAGAATTTTAACTGCTTTTCAATGGTTCCATTGCAAATTGAACAACTTGTTGCGTCAAAATGGCACTAAACGTAATCCGATCTCAACCAAAACCTTCTAAGATCTTCTCGGGCACTAAAGAAACGCACACGCAAAGTTTCATTCAAATCCGTTCAGTAGTTTCGACGCTATCGTGCTAACACACATACACACACACAGACATTTTTCAAAGACCACTTTTTTGGGTTCCTAGGACCTAAAAACGTAAAGATTTGATGTTATCTCAATTTTCGTTTTTGAACCAATTTTAGTAACCTCTCACAATTTTATTGTGCTGAGGTTAATAAGACAATTTTTTTAGTCGTATTTTTTTTGTATTTGTAATTTTATTGTGGAGAGGTTAAAAATTATTGAACTTTTCTTGTTGGAAATCGATCAAAAAATAAAAAACTGTTTGAAGAAGATGTTACTTTTCTATTTGCTATAAATAAAATTGTTTTAAACAGTAATGACCAAGGTTACCATCTGGTAACATGGATTTCCATAATCGGTACTGTCTCCTGAACTAATTCGAGCAAAAAAATTGAACCCGAATTTAATTCGAAACGACAGCGCCCATACCGCCTAGTCTACTACTATTTGTTCTTACTCACTTTCATGTTACAATCTATGTCTCAATATATGAGATAACTTAGCTTTTTTATTATTAGACTATTACTTATACATCAGAACAGTTTAGAATGTTCTTAATCCCTAATCATATTTTTATTCGCATTGGCCATGGTAGAGATTTGGTGGCCCGCATTTAATTCCGGTTGGTCTCCTTTTGTTTTATGGTATGTCTCATGACATCACGTCACCTGTCGTGATTGCCTGTTAGGTACACGATTTCACTAAAACTTCTTTTTATCAGCAAAATGTGTTCTCCTCACCGCTCAATTTTCGGCTTTCTCTGAATACTTATATTTGTATCTTTTAGGTAATGACATTTTATTTAAATTTTATATTTTTTATTTTTCTTACTAGTTGTTCCCCTGGATTATTAAGAATATACATTAATATCACGATAGTGTCGAAAAGTATAATATAAATTTTGAATTGTCTTCTCGCAATGAGTCGATTCCCTGACAAAAAAAACATGGGGCTTTTCCTACAATAGTTATTGGTTTAACTAGGCAGTAAAATAGTAGATTGACTGTCGCGGCTGCTGTTTTGCTGCTGAGTTGAACATATAATTTTTTCGCCGATTGTTTAAATATATTCTAAAATAATTATATTATTACAATTCTCAATCTCTTTATTTTTGTTGTAATAAATTCAATAAAAATTCAGTAAAAATCGCAGTTGTTACTAGTTGGTTACCATGGAAACTAAGTGTCTTTTTTGGGTTCCTAGGACCTAAAAACGTAAAGATTTGATGTTATCTCAATTTTCGTTTTTGAACCAATTTTAGTAACCTCTCACAATTTTATTGTGCTGAGGTTAATAAGACAATTTTTTTAGTCGTATTTTTTTTGTATTTGTAATTTTATTGTGGAGAGGTTAAAAATTATTGAACTTTTCTTGTTGGAAATCGATCAAAAAATAAAAAACTGTTTGAAGAAGATGTTACTTTTCTATTTGCTATAAATAAAATTGTTTTAAACAGTAATGACCAAGGTTACCATCTGGTAACATGGATTTCCATAATCGGTACTGTCTCCTGAACTAATTCGAGCAAAAAAATTGAACCCGAATTTAATTCGAAACGACAGCGCCCATACCGCCTAGTCTACTACTATTTGTTCTTACTCACTTTCATGTTACAATCTATGTCTCAATATATGAGATAACTTAGCTTTTTTATTATTAGACTATTACTTATACATCAGAACAGTTTAGAATGTTCTTAATCCCTAATCATCATATTTTTATTCGCATTGGCCATGGTAGAGATTTGGTGGCCCGCATTTAATTCCGGTTGGTCTCCTTTTGTTTTATGGTATGTCTCATGACATCACGTCACCTGTCGTGATTGCCTGTTAGGTACACGATTTCACTAAAACTTCTTTTTATCAGCAAAATGTGTTCTCCTCACCGCTCAATTTTCGGCTTTCTCTGAATACTTGTATTTGTATCTTTTAGGTAATGACATTTTATTTAAATTTTATATTTTTTATTTTTCTTACTAGTTGTTCCCCTGGATTATTAAGAATATACATTAATATCACGATAGTGTCGAAAAGTATAATATAAATTTTGAATTGTCTTCTCGCAATGAGTCGATTCCCTGACAAAAAAAACATGGGGCTTTTCCTACAATAGTTATTGGTTTAACTAGGCAGTAAAATAGTAGATTGACTGTCGCGGCTGCTGTTTTGCTGCCGAGTTGAACATATAATTTTTTCGCCGATTGTTTAAATATATTCTAAAATAATTATATTATTACAATTCTCAATCTCTTTATTTTTGTTGTAATAAATTCAATAAAAATTCAGTAAAAATCGCAGTTGTTACTAGTTGGTTACCATGGAAACTAAGTGTCACTTTCCCTGCCTAGGCAGGAAAGTGCTTACTTTCCTGCCTAGGCAGGGAATGTGACACTATGCTGATTGACATTAGTCAGCAAAGTTAGTACTTTGCTGTCAATCGGCGAAAATAGTTATTTGTTTAACTAGGCAGCAAAATAGTAGATTGACTGCCGCGGCTGATAATTGGCTGAGTTCCAAAGTGACACTTTGCTGATTGAGATTAGTCAGCATAGTTAGTACTTTGCTGTCAATCGGCAAAGAAAATATTTTGCATGTTTGTCAACGTTCTATAGAAAGTGATGTAAACTGCATAGACAAAAAGAACCCGATAAGACTTGAGTACCACGTTCTATCCGAAAAATGTAAGAAAAATGTATGTGTTACAAAAAAATAATTACAGCTCAATTATTTACCAGTTTACAGTGAAGGTCATTTTATTACCTTTAGTCCAACAGATATTTTTCATTATATTACTTGCCACACATTTGCTCACATTTAATAGGTATGTTACTAAGTCTATAAATCAATCATATTTGCTTTTTATGAATGTAGCGAAAGTGTAATTATATACCTTATTACCGGATATATTTCATATTCAAGCAGTTATTATTCATATCAGACGCCTGCGGCAAGGAAGTTGAAACTCAAACTGGATCAAAAATATACTTACACTGTAGACTATTATTATTGTGTCCATTACCAGACTATGCTGATTTCCTGATTATATTGAAACTGTTGTAATAATTTTAATTATTTTTAATAATCATATCATGTCAATAATCAGTGCCATATTTTCATAAATGAAAATGTAGTTAATTAAATCTAGTCCAGCATTAATTAAATGTATAGCGTAAATTGTGTATTGTATTTATCATTTACATGGTGACAAGGTATAAAGAAATGCATTTAAAGTTATTGATTAGATTCTATGATACTTTATATTTTAATGTGTAAAAGAATATCATACTACAGGTTGTCCCAGTAATCCGTCAAAGTCCAACTTCGGTCTTATTATTAGGACTGGTGGTTGAGAGGTGAGCGCACTTGCCTCTCACCCAAAAGTTCCGGGTTCGATCCCCGGTCGTGGCAGTGGAAAATACTGTGAGAGGGATTTTTCCACTGTACACGGATATTGGGTGTGTGTCCCTTGTCTCTAAATGTGTAGCCATCTCCCACACAAGGCTCTTCTCGAGCCTTCCGGGATAAAGGGGGTCGTAATTACCTGTGGTGTTATTTATTTATTAGAAGACTTCGGAACATAATTTTTTTATGTAAGTGGTATACCAGGTGGCCACGAGCCAATGTACGCCCCCAACATTTTGGTTGTTTTTATTTTTAAAAATTTGATTTTTTTACACATAAATTAGACAATAATGGGCTACTTTTAGACTAACAGGAATGAAAATATTACTTCCGGTAGAACCGGAAGTGACATCGACTTTTTTTCTTGAATGGAATGGCTATATTTTTTTGAGGGTTTCTCATTAAGAGGAAGTTTCTTACTGCAACAGTTTTTTCAGATGTTAAAAAATTCCAAAAAATAAGTGAGATACGAACAGTTTTTTAATTTTTTCAAAATGGCCGCGTGAGATGAATGCGATGTAAGAAAATTACTAAGTAGGCTATGGAAATTATTAGTAAAGTTGTAGACTTGTCTCTAAATAAGAAAATAGTTGTTTGAAATACTGATAGGTACCACTATTTTTTTTTTTTTTTCAAAAAACGGAATTTAAATTTCATTTTCATTTCCGCAGGGGTCCTATGGAATTTTTTTTAATGAAACTGCTATTTTTTTTATTAATCAGAAATAATGATTTATAATACTATAATTTTTTTGCCATTAATTATTTCTTAACGATATCTTTCGTAATAATAGAAGTATTTTTAAGAAGTAAACACAAATTAAACAAGAAAAATTTTTAATAAAACGTTACAACCATGAATAAACAGAATAACAAGACTATTTAAAACCTAAATTATAATAAACCATCATAAAAATTATTCAAGCTGTTCACCGTTATGATTAATACACAGAGTAGCGCGACTTATCATTGCACGTCTAAAATTGAGGTGTTATTTGTGCAATTTCTTGCCGAACTCTTTCTTCCAGATCTTGCCTTGTAGTTGGAGCAGTCATGTAGACTCTATTTTTCAAATGCGCCCAAATAAAAAAATTGAGTGGGGTTAAGTCAGGCCACCTTGCATGCCATCTGACTGCACCATGGGTCCCAATCTAACGATCTGGAAATAATTGATTTAAGTAATCCCTAACGATAATAGCATTGTGTGGTCCAGACCCGTCTTGTTGGAAGTAAACCTCGTCAATATTGGTATTGAGAATTTGATTAATCTGTGAAACTATTATATTGGAGAAATTCGAGATATCTTGGTCCAGTTAGAGTTCCGTCAAAAACTATTGGACCTATGATATGGTCGCCCAGTACGCCTAATCAAACATTGAAGCCAAACCGCTCCTGAAACCGCCCATGTCTCATGATATGAGGATTTTCAATTGCCCAATATCGAGTTTTGTTTCGATTAAATAACCCAAGATTTGTAAATCTCTATTCATCAGTGAACAAAATGTTTTTGATAAAATTCTCATTTCTTAATTAACGTAACTGTAACCAATTACAAAAGATTATTCTTCATACAAAAATTGATGCAATTGATAGTGAAACATCCTGTATATACCCCATATATAAATTTAGTTTTTTCTTAATTATTTCCAAATTCAAGTACTTATTGCAGTTAATTCATTTCATTTTTACATTTATTTAGTCATTAAATATTAAACACAGTAAAGTTACCAGAATGCATTTTAAAATTATATTCTTTTAAAGCAAAGTTAAAAGCTACAGTTTTACTAAAAAGTTACATAAAAATCGAGTCGAGTCACAGGGTTTGTTTATCAGTTATAAGATAAGTGTCAAGTACTTCGTTTATTCCCATAGTATGGAATCGCCTGCACGTTTCTAGCTTAACCATAGAGAAAGATAGAAAGTTGAGCGTCACTCTAAAGTACTACTAAAGTACTGCACAGTGTCGAATATTATAATAGCGTTAAAAGAAACATATTCCCACAAGAAACCAACGGAGATGCATAATCCGGGTAGAAGGGTAACATCAGGAATCATATAAAGTCACATCGCTGACCCTCTGGGCTAGCTGTTCTTATGGTAGTATTGAGATTAATTATCTAAACTACAAGTCAAACGATCCAAGAAATCTACATTCAATTTTGCTATGCATCTCGCTGATATTCACTGGTTTAACGTACTTTCTATGAAGTGCCGCTTCAACGTCTCTACGATGTTCAACAAGTACGTTAAACATGAAGAAGCTGGGGAAGAACATTCACGGGCGACGTAACGCTATACAGGGCGTACAGAAATTCAGCTGGCATAAATTTCTAAAGGTGATTACTTTCTTATTTCGAGACTCTACTTTATTTGCAATTGCATTTATATTCTGGTTTCGACGGGGTGTAATAGGGGAAATTGGCGCATTTGTGGTAACAAAAGAATATTAGATTAATATTTTAAATGGAATATTAGCTTTGATTTTTATCTATCATAATATTATATTACCAGTTATTCAGTTATGATTTTATTCACGATTTTAATTCATAAAATTCCTTTTTCTGAATGTTTTACTAGGGAAGTTTGCGTTTGCAAAAAAAACAAGTTTATATTCAAGAACTATAGCTTTTGACCATACACTACAAGTTTACAAATACTTTTTCTTAGGCGCTTTACGCTGATATAAGAGCCGTTATAAGAGTCTTTGGCGACTTCAACCAATTTTATTTATTTAACTACTAAATTGTCAACGATGTAAAGTTCTCGTGACTACGAGAACGTAATGGTTTGTGAACTGTGTTTACATAACATAACAGTAAAATAGGTGGCATTACGGACTATCGGAGTTCCATCTAAATTTAAAATTAACAGTCCGCTGTTTTAAGGACACTTGCCTACACCAATCCGTAAGGTCGTCGATCTTTTCGACCACCCCATGTTAACATCTGTTCGGTGCTAAACACTTACTACTGCTGTTTAGTTTATCAGTCAATTGACACAAAATCAAATTTCCAGCATTGTTTAGATTGTTCTTTCTAATACTATTTAACCCGATTGGTTAGGTGCAGTCGGTAATTGCCATATACTGTATCCTACTATCTTTCTTATCAGTAGACGAGAGCACAACTATAATAAAACTGGAAATTTCCACAACCATTAATTACTTGCAAAAGGGAGTTTAATTTCGCACAGCTCGTGAGTGTTTTCACTGAAACCAGGCGCCGTAGCCAAGTACTACAGAAAATATCAAATAACTTTTGTTAGTTTGAAACACTTATTTTCTGTTATGTTTGTAAACTTTGACACTGCAGTTGCGTTCTCTTTGTTTCGAAGTAACATCTTTGACGTTTGTTCACTCATGTTATTATCATTCCCAGACTATTGTCACAACTGTCTAAAATAAGTATTGTCTGGCCGATAGCCGTGTTGTTTGAGATGCGAGGTGGCAATCGCTATTAATCACACGAGTATCGCGCCACTGGGTTCGAATCTCGGCTCCGGCCTTGGCACCGTCGGAGGAAATGGTTGTCTAATTTCTGTGTAGTTTAAATATTAATTATTATGTACATAAACTATTGTCACTGCTCATATTCTTGTCTACATTAATTTCTCAATGTAGACATGTGATATGTTTATTCAGGCATTTGCCACAACTCTAATTACTATTAAAATAACACAGCATACTTTTGTATAAGTTCTTGTTATTGCATCAAAACACTCAGCATATCTATAGTATGGTCATTACTATAGCAGCGCAGATTTTCCTATTATAATATTTAGACAATTGTCTCAAATATTTGGATTACTTTTGATTTCATGTTCGACTATTGTTGCATCAATTTATATAAAATAAAATGGGTTTTTTTAAATATTTTTTCCCATCAATTATTGTCTTATTCTTTCACCTTTACCTTTTCGTCAAATAAGTAATAAACTAAATAAATGTTTTAATTTCAAAAGCAAAATAGAAAACAAACTTCAACTATAAATGTACAGTGCAACCTTGAGTAATAAAATACTACATAAATAACATATATAGTTAACTAGGCCTCTCAGTTAATAGACAGTGTGTTCAAGTTTACCAGGTATTTCAATTAACAGAGTGATTAATTTTCTAAGGTATACAATATCAGACAGAAACAAGTAATATTTCATATACTTTATATAAAAGAACCTGGGGTAATTATAAAGGGTTACTACACTAACAAAACTAGACGATCACGCAAATGGCCAATCTTATTTGTTTATCCTTCAGATAAATAAATAATAACGAATTTACTGGTGACATGATTACCAGGATTTCATTTATAATTAATTGGGGTGGGCTTCAACCTCTTCAATATTTATGAGAACGATGTTTCTTTAAAATTTTCCTGGCTGATTCTTTGAAAACTGGTAATTCATGTTGAATTTATCTTACCGAAATGGTTGGGTCAACATGCACTAAAGCTAATACATTAATTTCCGTTTCTTCATCCACAATAAATCTCTCTTCAATTTCTATATTAGGTTCAGTTCTAAATTGATGATCCAACCGGACGAAATAGTTTCTCGGAGGATGTGTTCTTTTCGGATATCTCTGTCCATACAGAGTTTGTGCTCTAGTTGCATTACGTCGAGTCTATCCATAAATAATGAACATGTCAACTTTTTCATCTATTGAATATTTTTCAGCCATTTTATACTAATTTTCTTATTTATAACAACTTTAATACACTTGCTTCAGAAAATTAGTGAGTAAGTCAATTCAATTGTTGCGAATGTCTGTCATTTTCATGGCTATCTGCAATTTTGGATTTAAATGTAGATAGGTACCTAATTAAAATGATTTCTTGACGCTTATTTTTTTTAAATACTTCTATTATTCTATACTTCTATTAAATGATTAATTGCGAAAAAATTATAGTTTATGAATCATTATTTCTGATTAATAAAGAAAATAGCAGTTCCATTAAAATAATTTCTATAGGACCCTACGGAAATGAAAATGAAAATTAAATACCGTTTTTTGAAAAAAAGTTAAAAATACTGGTACCTATCAGTATTTCAAACAACTATTTTCTTCTTTACAGACAAGTCTACAACCTTATTAATAATTTCCATAGCTTACTTAGTAATTTTCTTACATCGCATTTATCTGACGCGGTCATTTTGAAAAAATTTAAAAATTATTCGTATTTCACTTATTTTTTGAATATTTTCATTCCCGTTAGTCTAAAAGTAGCCCATTATTGTCTAATTCATGTGTACCAAAAACCAGATTTTTAAATACAGAAACAACCAAAATATTGGGGGCGTACATTGGCCCGTGGCCACCTGGTAGTCTCAAAAGGTGCACACTTTAAAAATATTTTGAAATATACAGGACGACTCGCTACAGTGGACCATTTTCGAGGTCATTTTTTTAAATGGAACAACCTATATATTTTTACATTTATGAATTCAGCATAACATAACCTTTCCAACGACCTCCAAATTTTTTGTTTTTGATGTGGCGTTGCCGAACTATTGAAAAAAATATGAAAATTTTTAACAAATTTATTCGCTGTGTGTGTATTACTATTAATTAAGAAGATTTATTTTGCAATTAAGTAGACAAGCGGTGTACTACAACGACACAACCACAATCACACGTCAAAAACCAAAAGTTTGGAGGTTGTTAGAAAGGTAACTTTATGCTGAGTTCATAAATGTAAAAATATATAAGGGGTTCCATTAAAAAAAATTACCTCAAAGATGCTCCGCTGTAGCGAGTCACCCTGTATATTTCAAAATATTTTTAAAATGTGCGCCTTTTGATACTATACCACTTCCATAAAAAAAAAAGCTTTCCAATGTCTTCTAATAGGGCCGATATTGAACTTTGAAGCACTATTGGAACACCCTGTATATAAAAGATTCATATTTTTTTCAATTAAATCGCAATTATCAAAAACAGATTTATTATGTAGAATTATTGTCAACTAAATGATCATAAATACTTCAGATGCGAATACAAAATACAATATTATGTTTCTGAATTAAAAATAGAATTGCATGTATTCTTTAAATCTAAGTTTACCTCTGAAAATAATACAAGTATTAATTAATGTTAGTTAGCAATTTAACATCTTACCATTTTAAATGCATGCATCACCACTCTGACAGAGAGAGATAGATAGGTTATTTGGTGGTTGCGCTTCTAAATTCTAACTCCACGAGAAAACGCACATGGCACATTTTCATCAGGAGAATATGTTTGGAGAGATTATTGTGTTACCTCGAGCATAGCTCGCAGCGAGCAAACACTTTTAACTTTTATTGGATCTAAACATGCATTTTGAATTATTAAAATTTTAATTGAAATAGTAGGCCCACTCAAGTTCAGATGAGGAAACAATTGGTTTATTTTTAAATTTGGTTAATTGTTTATGCTAGAGCATACATCCTTCGTACATAAATCGTTGCGATTGCGAATAAATTTGTGAGTGGGTGGGACCAAATACACCTTGACTGTATTTATCTTGAATCTTCATTTGTAGCGCCAGTTGCCTGTTGTCACTGTGCGAAATCTGTAGCTGCGCTTCTGGAGTTAAACGCCACGAGAAGACTCACAAGCCACATTTTAATCAGGAGATCATATATCAAAAGATGTCGTAAACATATCATATAAGTGAACATTGTCAAGTATACATTCACAGAGTGTTCTTCTTTATATCCATGATTCTCTTTTCTAAGCACGAACTATGCATACTATATCTAACCGATATCAAAATATCTTCTAGGTTTCGCGTGGCGTATTTTTTATTTTCTAGTATGTACCTACTCGATTCATTTGAATATGTCCGAATTAAATAAAGCAAACTTAGCATTCTGGATTTTAATCACTATTAATTATTACTGTTCTAAATAGTAAAAATACATAGATAAATGTACTTTAAAATTTTATTAAATACAGGGTGTTCCAATAGTGCGTCAAAGTCCAATATCGGCCTTATTAGAAGGCTTTGGAAAATTATTAACCTCTCCACAATAAAATTGTGAGAGGTTACTAAAATTGGTTCAAAAACGAAAATTGAGATAACATCAAATCTTTACGTTTTGAGGTCCTAGGAACCCAAGAAAGTGGTTTTTGAAAAATGTCTGTATGTGTGTATGTATGTGTGTATGTGTGTTAGCACGATAGCGCCGAAACTACTGAACGGATTTGAATGAAACTTTGCGTGTGCGTTTCTTTAGTGTCCCAGAAGATCTGAAAAGGTTTTGGTTGAGATCGGATTACGTTTAGTGCCATTTTGACGCAACAAGTTGTTTATTTTATATTTACTTTCAATTTGCAATGGAACCATTGAAAAGCAGTTAAAATTCTGATTTCAACGATATATCACACTTCCACCCTTTCGATTTGGTTTCCGTGAAAAAAATTAAAAACAAAGCAAATATGGCATAGAACGCATTTCGCATGACATGATCGATGTGCGTAGCCGTTACATCGTGAAACTCGTCACATCACGTGTCAATTCACATGTGAGGGTTTCTTCACTGCTCTAGAAGTGGAGCGGATTACGTTTAGTGCCGTTTTTAAATAAATATACAGACAAATCGAAGAATTAAACTACAAATATTCCTCTAAAATCTAGTAAAATTACTGAAATGCTAATGTTTGATTTAACAAAGACAGCCGCGAGCGATCGGATTGCCATGAGCAAATTTTGATGATTGTCATTGTCATCGTTTGTCATCCGATAACGTTGGTGTCATGTCATGTTAATAAGATTTCGGCACATTTGTAACTTTTAGTGGATTGTCACAAACTTTAAAGGTAGATGTAACGATATCAATATCATATGCTTTCTGTACCTTCGTTGGTGAATTTATTATAGATTATCACTTTACCAATTTTCAGTTTGTTGCTTTACAAATCTGTAGTATTTAGGATAACTAGACTTTCTTAGTCGTTCAAGTGATGTTAAAGTTGTTAATATCCTAATAGTATATTATTCAACGAGCGACAATGTAGATGATTGTAAATTCATTAAGTTGAGGGTTTTTTAGTGCCCCAGAAGATCTGAAAAGATTTTGCATGAGATCGGATTACGTTTAGTGCCGTTTTGTTACACAATTTAATGCTCTTTTCGGCTTCAAAGAACCACCGAGTGGGGAGGTTCCAGCCGCTTCCAGTAGCTGCCGATTTTTTTTTATGGAAGCACATTTTAAAAATATTTTAAAATATACAGGGTGACTCGCTACAGCGGAGCATCTTCGAGGTCACTTTTTTAAAATGAAACACCCTATATATTTTTACATTTATGAATTCAGCATAAAATTACCTTTCCAACGACCTCCAGATTTTTTATTTTTGACGTGGCGTTGTCGAGTTATTCGGAAAAATATGAAAATTTTGGTCTGAACAAGGTTTAACAAATTAATTCGCTGTGTGTGTATTACTAATAATTAAGAAGATTAATTTTGCAATTATGTAGACAAGGGATGTTCTTCAACGACACAGCCACCAAATATTGATTATAGTTATACAGGGTGTATTTTATACTAGCGCCAGTTCAGGACATTTCAAAGTGAATTTTCTCATTTTTGTACAAATGGAACACTCTATATATTATGTATTTTTGAATTGGCACGAAAATAGGTAAAAAAGCGGTTTTTCGAAAAACTCGGAAAGTATCAATTTTACTGTAAAATATGTACACATGAAAATTATAGGTAATAAAAATCCGCACAATTTCGTTTTTTCTTCGTATGACATATTGGAGCCGAGATAGATTTTCTTGAAATTATGACAGTTTTGCGACTCAACGAAAACGCGCGCGTTTTTCGCTAAAATCTCGAAAATGGTCGTTCAGATCGTAAATGTTTCTAATGAAAGTTGTAAAGAATACGATTACAAAAAATTTCCTTTTATTGAAAAATTGAAATTTTCAAGTGCATTTTGACAAATAGCTATTTTTTTATTGGCTTTAGGCAATAATAGTACTGAAGGTTTTTTGAAGACAACTAAATTATCCATAAAATGAGCTCCAAGTGACCTTCATACGATGAATAGTTCACGAGTTACAGCTGTTTAAAGCTATGAGCAAGAAATTTTTTTTTATTATAAATTAAGATTTTCCTGCAAGAACTGCGCATAACAATTTTTTTTAAAATATGGGCCCAGTATAAAACGACTCAGAAATGCTCACAGAATAACTTCTGACACTTCAAAAAGTGAAAAAATATTATTAAATGTACTTTTTTGTACTTCAAACGTGACGAAAATTTCCTGGTTGCTAAAAATTAAAGATCAACCGCATTTTCAATCGTCAGTTCCTTGCCGCTACTTATTGAAAATCATACACAAAACAATTTATTTTGTAGGAAACTTTGCAAGCTTTCACTTAGGACTTGTGAAATTTTGTCGTAAAGTCAACAGAAACGATGAAATACACAAAAAAGGAATTAAAAAATAATATTGATTCAATTTTTGTGAACAAAAACAGTTTTGAAGAACCTTTTTTTTTTAAAGAAAATATTCCTTACGAACGACTTATGCTATTGCATTACTTTTATATGTATATAAACTAATAAAAATAAGTCAAAACCAATTTTTAAAAAATTGTTGCACAGTTCTTGCAGGAAAATCTTAATTTATAATAAAAAATAAATTTTTGCTCATAGTTTTAAACAGCGTATGAAGGTCATTTGGAGCTCATTTTACGGATGATTTAGTTGTCTTCAAAAAACCTCCAGTGTCATTATTGCCCAAAGCCAATCAAAAAATATCTATTTGTCAAAATGCACTTGAAAATTACAATTTTTCATGCTTTCCCTTTTATTTCTATTCATTCGGTATTAAGACTATTTTGTACATACAGCAACATATTCAGAATTTGATTTTCTTTAACTTTCATTAATACACTATATGCTTCGAGTTTTTATCAATTTTATCATGAACTAAGTGTTCCTGATAGCGCGCTATAAAGATGTTTAAATATTCATATCTCTGCCAATATTGATCAAATCGAAATGAAAAATAAAAGGAAATTGTTCGTAATCGAATTATCTACAACTTTTATTTGAAACATTTTGCGATCCAAATGAGATTTTCGAGATTTTAGCGAAAAACGCGCGTCATAATTTCAAAAATCTATCTCGGCTCCAATAGGTCGTACGAAGTGCGGATTTTTATTACCTACAATTTTCATACGTACATATTTTACAGTAAAATTGATACTTTCCGAGTTTTTTGCAAAAAACCAAATACAGACAAGCCTGCTCCTAAAATTTCAGCCCGCTCTGAATTATTTCATCCAAATTTTCCCATTTTATTGGGTTATTAATAGTTATTTAATGAAAAAATGTATTAATAACGGCGATTAATAATCGAAATATTTTAACGCGCGAACTTAGCGAAAAAATATAAAAATTTTAATCAGAACAAGGTTTAACAAATGAATTCGCTGTGTGTGTATTACTACCAGTTGAGATGATTTATTTTGCCATTATGTAGACAAGGGATGTACTACAATGACACAACCAGCAAATATGGATTATAATTATACAGGGTGTATTTTATACTAGCACTTTGACGCACTATTGGGACACCCTGTATAGTTTGTCTCCGGACACTTTTATAAACTTTCTTATTTTTGATTTGTCGAGAAAAATTCATTCTTTATGAAAAGTTTTGCTTACCTTAGGAAATCGTAAATGGTTCTCAAATTTACGATAAATTATACAGTGTGTTCTAAAAATTAGAAAATAAGAAATAGACTAAGCAAACTAACTTTTACATTTTTCAAAAAAAAAAAAAATTCTATTCAACTAAGTTGGACACTATTCTTTAAACCTCCTACTAGCACACATTTCAAAAATTTCTGAATTCGACATACACAGTCACATTTTCGTTTGTGATTGCAACAGCTTTCACAATTTTTTGTTTTAATAAATCTACATCTTCTTCGAACTCTTTTGTTTATTTTGCAACTAAACTTCGTATTTAAGATTTTCTCTATAATTGAAAAGGCAAGAAAAGGGAAAGATTATGGCATCTGTCAATAATTTTTAACAAAAGAACCTCAACTTAAGAGTCATTACAAATATACAAAGAGTTGCTTAGGGCTTAGGGCGCCAGCCAAAATACTGCTAACTTCCTATATCTCTTTTGCAGTAAAATTAGGTTTTCCGTACCGCGAGCTTTCTACTCATGCGCCAGACTTTTGGCGGCCTGTTTTCATGGCGGGTGTATGCGTATTATCAAAATACAGATGTACTCCGCTGTGTCGGTATTACTCTGATATACATTATTAAAAATTCATTAACGCTAATTTCAAGTTTCATAAGCGTGTACTGCGTCTCTGAAGATGTGATCTTTCCAAAATACAGTATTCATTTATATTTACAAATAATTTATGCTACAATGAAAATTCTAAAATTGTTTTTATTAATTTTATACTAGACGAAAATGATAATGCGCATCCTGATTTAATCATCTGTCAGGGATTAGTACATGCGCATAAGTTATCGAGCTATTGGTTTAATAAGTATATGAGTTATTGAATAGCACTATTATAGATTCAACTAAGCCTTAAATTATTTGTAGAAAGCATGGATGGATGCCTTTTAGAAACACCATCGACAAGTTTGCTGAAACTTGCCACTATTTCTATGAAAACAAAAATGTCCAATAATATATGCGTTGTGCCAACAATAGTGTTGTTTACTATGCTATATTATTATATGCTTTTTATTCTAATCAAATAAATTTCAACTGTTACAGGTTTATTTAAAACCTGCACGTCTTCTTAAATCCTTGTTAAGAGTACAAAAAATACTTCCGAGCACAGAACAATTCTTTTTTGCGTTAGAAGACACCTATAGACAAGATATTTGATACATCTGGTTTTAAATATTGAAATTATGTATTGAAGAACAAAAAGTGAAAGAATTCAGATAATTTGGATGTTGCGAACGTTCTTTTTTCTGTTATTTGAATGATTTTACTCCATGAGGTTGCTTCAAGAGTTTGTTTGTCTCTAGATCGCATGCGATGAAACCATTAAAGGATTTCACTCAACTAAATGCAACATAAACAGACCTTTTGAGTATATAACTGCTTCGTGCAATTTTTTAGTCTTACGTCTTTTGAAAGATTTTTTTCAATTCCATTATATTTCTGAACATCGAGTTGAGTGAACAAATAAAATGGGCAAGCTACTGGAGAAAATATCCATTAGGTAAAACATTTCTCTACACACAAAGCACAGTATATAAGTATGTGAGATATCCCTTCTATTTGTTTATTCAAATTTTTTCTAAAAAACAAAGTGTAAAGCAGCAAGAAAGTGTACCTTATCACTCACTGGCAATTTGAATTTGACAGATATAATTTATTAATTTCATTCGTTTTAAAATTCGAAGACATAACCAAATGTCAACTGTTTGAGAAATTGCATGAAGATGTTAAAAATAATCGGCGTCTGATATGTTGGAGGGAAATTAATTGATATATTTTTTTTATACATTTATTTAACGTCGGCCTACTTCCGCTACTGAACCATAACACTGACGCCTGTAAACGAGCTACCCCCAACCAGGAATTTTGCCCAACCTCTTCTCTTAAGGAGAGTAGGGAACATTTACTTGCCTAACATTTAATAGTCAAGGAATCGACTACTTTACATCCCCTCTTAAGGATGGTATATCCCCTATACAACCCTCGCCTAAGATTGTATGGCTTCCGCGCATACACTGACATACAAACCGCTGGAAGATATGTGAGGCGAGGACGCGGTTTTCGTTGTGAACTCGAGCGGTACCTCTGGTTTGGAAAAAATGAAATATTTTTGGCTGGTGAGCTTTATGTGAGACTCTAGAGGCCTTTCGTGCACTTTATTTTGTTTGATTCGAAGTCAGGGTGGTTAAACTTGAAAAGCTGGAATGGGCCAAATGCTTTGCCCTGTATACTCTCAGAGTTGATTTCCACTTGAAATTAATTTTATTTACTCTATTTAGCACTTTGCTGTCAAATGCTACACCCTGTGTCGTATGTTAGCACTAGTATTAAAATATTGAAATTAAAATTTTATTCACACAAAATTATTTTAACGTATCGACACTAGAAATTTGCCTAAGTTTTTATTAAACTAAGGTTTTATTCGGTTTATTTAAATGGTTTGTTTAAGACTGAGAAAATTCACTTTAATTATTTTGCGCAACGGCGATTTGTTTTTTATTTGAAATTAGGGCACTGGGGTGATTTTAATAAAGTACTTTTTTACTAGGATTTGCCTAGGAAGATGTACGGGCACTGGATTTATTATCTCGAGATACACCGGAAAACACACTTGGATTTAGGCTCTGGGGCGACCGAAGAGGTAACGCGGGCACTGGATTTAATTGTCACGAGATACTCAAACACAACTTGCCGGGGACTTGTCGTGCTCCTTTATTTATACTGATGATGGGGACTTGGGTGGCAGAAGTCTGGATGGAAGCCGGATCGGGCGTCAGCCGCTCTAATGGGCTCGTATTGCGAAATATTGCACAATATATGTTTAAATTTCAGATTTTCGGTTAAAAATTATATCGTTAAATCGGCTATGAAAAATGAAACAATTTGGTATTAAAATTTCAGTGGAATCTAATTTTGTTTTTGAAATATGTCGATAACTGTCTGAATAACATGGTAAATTGAATTGGTCCAGTGAAGTATTGTTGCGAGTCTTACTTTAATCTATATGGAATGTTATTTTAAGTCGTGTTTATCTATATTTTAATATTATGCTATATTAATCCATATTGAGGATAATGTATCGCGGTGTTGACTGGAGCGAGAGTCAATTTTAGGGTAATAGTATGAAGATAGTTGCGAGTTGCTAGCATGCGATGGAGGAACGTGTAAACTAGACTTATTTTGGGACTAATGTTTTTTGGGCTGGCTAGAAAGGCGAATGAAAGATATTTTATTGTATTCATGGAAAGCTGAATTTGACGTTAATTTGAGGAGAAAGTGGCATGTAGAAATATTTGGAAAGTGAAATAAAATAATTTGACCTGATATTTGGGGAGTAATTTAGAAGTGATTTGAGTTGATGGGAGGGGGGGGGGGTGGATCTATTTTATAGGGCGATCTTTTGTAAAGTTGTATGTGTATTTTGATGAATTTTAATGTAAGGATGATTTCATTGGTATATTCGGATTATTTGGGAATTATCGATGTTGCGTGAAATTTCTCAGAATCATTTTTTGAATATTGTGGTTTTTAAGTTCCACGAGTGTCTTAATGACTTTTTACGTGTTTTGCTAAGTTGAACTTAACGATTGAATCATTTGACAAATTTTAGTAATTTTTTCGTCGGCCATCTTGTTAATATGGAGAACGTACTATAACAGTTGGAACGGTCACCCATCCAATTACTAACCGCGCCTAACGTTACTTTACATCGCATATCGAAGTATGTATATAGTAAAGACACACCTACGCTCGCCCTCCAAAAATTGATATTTTAATAATTGTGATATTAACTTGAGTACGTGTATCCCATATGAAGTTGAGGTCAAATTCTGCATATTTATTATTCTGCATATATATTATTTGTTTATTTAAAATTGAGGTTACATCGTACTATATTGTAATTAACAGTCAGAATTTCTGTATTTGAAATGTCCGAATGTTTGAAGTCTCTGTGAAAATGTATATGAAATAATAACATGAAATTGATATAAACATTTTGTACAAGTGCTACACTATATTTTGCATTGAACTTTTTCCCAATAGGTGGATGGGTAGACGTGGTGAAATTGAGTGGCCAACACTTTGTCCCGATTTGGTATCTTGAGTATTTTTTATGGAGTTATTTAAAGTCGAAGGTCTACTTCAACAAACCAAATAACGTTGAAGATATAAAAAAAAGAATAAGGCAAGGAATGAATCAGACACAACGTGTCTTGTAAAAATGTCAGTAATGTCTCTATTATTGCCACGAAACAACCGGCTCATAGTTTGTGCGTTTGATTTAAGCTGTTTCATATTAAACTTTTGTACATAATAAAATTTCAAGTATTCAAAAAAACTTATCTTGGTGAAGAGAGAATTTTGGAAAATGAGGCATCCTCACTCCATTTAAGAATTGGAAAAGAGCAGCTGCAAGGGGGTTGCAGAGGGAGAGGTATAACATTCTGCTAAAATAATGTCGTATCACAATTTTACTTAGTAATTTTAAATGATGTAGATAATAAATTCATTGGTTCAATTCGCGTTCAACGTTGTTATTTATCTGTTTTTCATTTCCTATATTACAAACACAAAATATATATTTTTGCAAGCAAGCAATAATTATTGTTATTATCCATGTTTAAACATCATGAAAATAATGAATGATGATCCATATAGCCAAACGGTTAGCACAATCACGATAATTTTTAATGTTCCCAATCATAGTAATTATTTTATTAGTTCATTATTCGGTTGGAAATACAATCTTGGTTGATGTGATATTCGAGTGAGCATCGTTGCCTATCTATGCATGAATACGTATGCCCATCCTTAAGATTTGTGCGCTTGCGACACCGTGTGTATGTTCGGTAGCTGCGCTTCTGGATATTAACGCCATGGGAAGACGCACAGGTCACTTTTTCATTAGGCGAACATAGATTGAAAGGTTATTCAAATTCTTGATACTTGTGCACAAATCCTCAGCTATGTCTGCATATATAGGTAAATATGCTTCAGAGAAAGTTCAATAATTCCAAACACATTTTAATTTTCATAAAAATACGTCGGTTTATTGAAATATTCGAATTACAAGCCCAAGTACCTTAAAAATTATTGACATTTAGTATATTTTATAGAGTGCGTAACATATCTTGTGGCGCTGGAGATGATTCGAATTCTGAATTCAGAAAGTGAATTTTAAACTGTCACTCAAATATGTTGTGAAGTATCTTGCTCGTGCTTTACTATACAATATACAATAAATAAACTTTACGTCTCTATCGTTCCAGAGAGCCTCCTAATAGTCCTTATTTGAGGCGATTGGTTACACGATTATTTGATTTGGAGGGCGGATAACAAACCAAACATACTGGTAAATTTGATTTAAACCCCTCATGAACCAGTACTGCCAGTGGCTTGGCTTGTTGTAGCTGCGCTTCTGGATTTTCACGCCACGAGAAGACGCACATGTCACAGTTTCATCAGGAGAATATATTCTGAGAGATGGTCGTAGCAGTTCAAGCGTACAGCTTGCAGATAAATATTTGTAGGGGCTCAATACGACAGCATGGAACTATATACTGAGTGATCCAGTGAAGACTTCCAGTGTTGCTTAAATATTTTAGAAATTCATAATTTTCATTAGATGAACAAATAATTTGATTGCAAAATTTTTAAATATAGAAATGTAAAAATCCTTAAAGGCTTAAAAAATCAGTATTTTTTTCATAATGAAAGAAATCAATAGCCGTATTGAGCAAAGTTGATTTCTTTCATTATAAACCATTGCTGACATGGAATTAACCTTCCATTTTAATAGTATTTGTGCATGGCGTATTGTATTCGGTTCAAATAATCAATGAAATTTTATTTTTTGATTTTACGTCATATATTAAAACGGTAGCGCTGTCTACAGGACGCAACCAATCGTTGTATATCATTCTTTGCTCTGGTAGATTGTAATCTTGGTAAGAAACTGTTGCATGTATGTGTTTTTCTTAAATGAAACGCTCGCTCAATAGATTTTTTGCATTATTCGGAATTGTATAACTAAATAAATTTTAAACATTTTTTGAATAAAAAAACATTTCAGGGGAAGAGGGAGAGGGAGTGGAAGTGCTCACTGATATATTTTATGAATTGTTGCCTTAACGGTGCCAAATTTTTGATATTCTCCATTATTCGTTTAATACTGTTCGGAGACGGTATTTGTTTCTCTGGACATCTATTAGCAAATATTTCATATGTACCTGATAAAACTTTGTTACATTCTCAACAAATTTAAATAATCGTCGTGCGTATAATTTAAGCGCCCCGGCATGTTAATTTAATACTTGTCAAATGGTAAGTGACAGCTAAATACATTTGTTCAGCACTCAACGCCGTCATAGCCAACTAAGAGTAATTGAACATAAAATCCATAGCAAAATCCCCATATACAAATATTGAATTGGCAATATTTTGAAAACTAAAAATTGTGGAACTTACCCTTATTTTTAATGATAAATTAGATAAGATTATAAAAATTGGGGTTTCTATTTGAAAAAATTGATTTTTTACAGTTTAATAAATTTAATTTTTATTCTTATTTTTTGCACTTATACTTATCAAAATATGATAAAAACTCTATTAGAGTAGGTCTTTTTCAAAAAAGAATCCAACCCAAATTATATAATAAAGGCTTCTTTATCGTAAGAATTGATAATTCTTTTAGGACCTGCAAACGTCATTTTTGAATAAAAATTGAAATATGTCAAAAACGGAGAGACTTAGGCATAAGACATGATAATAATATTACAAAATCGGCCTAGAATTTTGCGTACAATACAAATATGTAATATTTTTAAAATGTTTTAGGCAAGTTGCCCCCATCGACATTAGTTTACTATCAAATTCCATTACCATCATATAGTGCATAAGAAAACCTACATTAAAAAAAAAGAATCTTATATGATGCAAAAGTAATTGGCCAATCAATTTTAAAATTTGACTTGCATTAGATAATTTGACTTGAAATTTTAGTCAGTTATGGTTCACATTATAAAGTATAATTTCATCAAATTTCATCAAATTTCACTTAAAACATCCGAAGTTATAACCAAAAACCAAAATTTAGCAGTTTTATCAATTTTTTTTTTGAGGTTATGTGTGCAGATAAAATTTCTTATTATAACCGCTGATAGCCTGTATCATAACGAATAGCTTTAATTTTTTTCGCTTTTCTCGGACCTACACATACCGAGATGTACTCATCTATATTTAGAAAGAACGACCAAAATGGTAGATTTTTCACAAAATGGCCGATAACTTGCGTAGCGACAGTTGCTAGAGGTAGAAAATATCTATTTCGTATAATATTCGATGTAACTAACATGTTAAAAAAAATTTGGGACTGGAAAGAATTCTTTTTTCACTAAAATTTGATGCTTGTTTGACTCTACTAATTTTTCTAATACTTTCCCAACATCAGTGTTGTTGTGTCCGGTCGAGATTTTTACAATTTATTATTTATTTTTTAATTTAATTATATATAATAGTCAGTTTTTGTACTGAAAGTGAATTTAGTTTAGTTTAACGAATATGATTTCTACCGCAGATTAGAGTTTTGCAAACCATGATGGAACGATATAATACCAATCTACATTTTTTAAGGTGGACAGTGCCAAGAGAGAGATAGAGATCTGATAAGCAAGTATTTATTATTGTTGGTCATAACTTTTTTGTAATACGTTTGTTGAATTGTAATTTGTATCTTTTGGTTGTATGCGGTAATAATACTGCGTTTTTTACAATAATAATTGCAATTTATTACCCTTGCAAAATACAGGACATCTGTCATATATATCTAACTATCAACACATTATTCACCAACTATATAATCATTCATGGTAACAACAAATAGTACATAACCTAAAAATATTATATCAAGTTAATAAGTAGGAATAAGACGTGAACAACGTATATTGGTAAAAAAAAGTAGAAGACTACCTAAGTAGAACTGTGACAGTTGTAGTGATATGAATTTTCACTCAATAATTTCAGTTGTTTGTAAAATTAGTTCCTTTAATTAAATTAAAAAATCTTTAAATTTGTAATTTTAATTTAACTAATTTTGCAAACAACTGAAATTATTGAGTGAAAATTTATATAACTACATTTGTCATAGTTCTACTTAGGTAGTCTTCTACTTTATTTACCAACATACGTTAAAAAAAAGTTATGGCCAAAAATAATAAATATTTCCTTATCGGATCTCTCTCTCTCTCTCTCAGATTGCCCACCTTAAGTCGAGTACCTCCTCCGATGAGGCTATCTTCTGTTTAAATGGCGCCATAAATAGGCAAAATTGTCGTTATTGGTTACATGAAAGATTTTTGTCACTTACTTTGTACCTACTTATTTTTCAAATTTATTTCAACCTCTACGTGCTGATTGTATAATAATAATATCGTTTTATTAAATATAAATAATTAAATAGGTTAATAACCAGGGCCTTTCTAACTGTACAATAGTATTCCCCTAAGCAGGTCTGAACTATTTCAATAGTATCATAATTTAATGAAACAGGACAGGAACCAACGGTGGAGTCGCTTTTTAAACCTTAGGTAAATTATGATATGCCCGTGTAAGCCAAATAAATATTAGTTGTTGGTTTTTCAATACGAGTATTTTTATTACTAAACTTATGAAATTCAATTGAATTTTAATTAGATACTTAAATTGCGGGAAACCAACGATGATGTTTAAATTTAAATAACTAAAATAAATTATCTAAGATGCATAACCAAGGAATAGCAGTTGCTGCAGTGGGTGAAATAACTGTCCGTTGGCGTTGTAAGAGCCAACCGCACTATTAACATATCCACTGGGCGAAATCTCTGGTACGAGGGAAAGTATTATGTGATTAGTATTTTTTAACCACGAGCATAGACTAAGCCCATCTACAATTTCATAAATGGCTGGTAATTGACTATTTTAAATTCGGCACTATGTAAATATCGACCACATAATTGACAAATTTGTGGAAATAACATGTAATAGAAAGTAAATTTTAATTGCTGCTTATAACCAGAAAGGTAGTGTACAAATTTTCTTTTGTTTCTTTGAATACCAAAGAGATTGTATTATTTTCCAATACCTTCTAGATAGCAAATAAAAAATGTAGAGATAATGAGCTAGACTGCAAATAAGAATATTAGTAGAACGTTTATAAAACTTCACAGACCGCAAACAAGGTATTGCATATATTTTTTCAGGTAAGCTAATTTGCAGAAAAGAATGTATTAATAATAATGCATTTATTATTTGTCAATACAGGTAAATAAAATAAATACATGTGAAAAAACATTGGGCAATTTAAGCACAGTTTTGAGTTCAGTTAGCTGATTTAAATTAGGTATATTACTTTGTACTACTAATACACAATATACTTACCGAAGAAAAATAAGAAAGAGCAAAAAAGGGGAAGTAACCAAAAATAAATAGATCAAAGAATATGCGTTGTTCTTGCTTTAAGATTTTATAGAAACCAAGACATGTGCTACCTGCGTCTATCGCACATACATGTTCAGTGTCTCTTAGTTCATGTGTAACTATTTGCCTTCGTTTTATAGCGAAAATAAACTGCAAACAGGTTTTACATCAAGACATGGACTATACACACTTTGACAATATTTAAGCTACGATAACATAAAAAGATATGTAGCACGTGAAATAATATATATAGAATCAAATTATTTTCTGTAACATTTTCTTAGTAACTGTTTTCTGAACCTTATAGTTTATAATCTTGATCAAAGCCCAACGTTTTTTACGTCTATTCTAAATTTGAGATTTTTCATAATTACGTTGGTAAAAGAGTAAAAGAAATATCCGATGACTGCGAAGGTTACATTTGCAACAAGTAATCATTAGATATTTTACGTAGAGAGTTAGATTTCCGTGGGTCACCATCATATTTTACGATAGTCATAATATGTTAAAGATTCTGAAATGGTCCCACCCCCAGTCTATTATTCAATTACAAAATCCCGGTCACGGCACCAATGAAACATCTCTATCCTTAATCGTGAAGCAATCAAGAATACATTTAATCCCCTCCAGTATTTATGTCGTCAATTGTATGATGAGATAAATAAACCAAATTGGCCATTTACGTGATCGTCTAGTTTCATAAAGTTATGACACAAATTACGTTGTGCTGGTAGTAACCCTTTATATTTACCCCAGGTTCTTTTATTCAAAGTTTAGTATTACTTGTTTCTATCTGATACTATTTACCTTAGAATATTAACCACTTTTAATTTAAGTACATTATAAGTTTGTACACACTTCTTTTGAATTGAGAAACCTCGTTAATCATTTATGATATATAGTTGTTGTTTTGTTACTCAGGATTGAACTGGGAATTTACGTGTAAGGTTTGTTTGGCTGTTTAGTTGATTGAAGTTAACCCATTATTATAGTTAGTTTATTACTTGTATTACCAGGAAGGTAAATTGAAAGAAAAGACAGAAATCTTTTCATACATATATTTAGAAGTTGGTGTCAAACTCGGAGGGAAGAAAATAGTGCTCTCAAGGTCCAACGCTCTTCGAAGTATGCTCATAAAAACCAATTTATGACTTAATGACATGCGTAATTACATGCCACGTGGCGATGTGAATCAGTGTAAAACCTTACGACTGATGCGAGGATAATTTCCTTGATTTGAAAAACACAATAGCGGGTACCAAATTTACGATGGCAACCACTACAATCACTGTCGAAGAGATATCGTAGAGTGTATGAAATACATAACCAACTGTAGGGAAATGCATTTAATCCTAGAGAGTAATAAAAGCGATTGTAACGGCCATCACGGCAAGTCTGATGTCGTGCCGTCATCCGTATAAATGGAATAAAATGGTCCATAGTTGTAAAGGTGTAACCCCAGAAGAAATAAATAATCTCCATACAGAAACCCCTTGTAGCGTGCCTTAACAGTACTTACATTGCGTTGACCGCAAATAAATAGAGTAAGCTACCCTCGCACAAGACCCTTGTGGTGGTGATAAACATTTAGTATATTGTTAGATAGTTATGATGACTGGGATTGTTGTCCAGTTGGACCAATAACAAACTGTTTGAAAACTAATTAAGATAAAATAAATTATGATGTTAAATGAATCTTGAAACAAAAGGACGTTGTTCTTAAACTAGTAAATAAAACGTAAAATTATGTCCTAAATTTCCCTAGCTCTGGTTGTTTGTCCCCTAAATACTTAATTAAAGATATGTACCACCGCGGCCGAATGGCTAGTGAACGTTAGGCTCAGTATGTATAAGTCTACAGATTCTCCCCCGGATTCCTTATATCGTTGCCAGGTAAATTTAGAAAGGCCCGTAATAATCATGAAATTTAGTTTAATCTAATTTGAAAAATGGGTAAGGCCGCGGGACAGGCATTTGAGCCTCACCTGGACAAATTGCAATCTCTATCTCGGTAGCTACATCGGCGTCTTGAGGTCTTGAGTTACGCACCTAGCTAGGAATTAGGTTACACTTCATGGCTGGGAGTCCGCTGCTATTTCTTCAAAGTACATGCCTCAACACGGAAACTGTTGGTAATAATTACATCGGATCTAATTATCTTGTACCCAAATACAAGGCATCGATACGAAAAGTGTCGGTAATAATTAGATCGGATTTAATTCTCTTGTACGTCCTGGTAGAATCTCCGGTGGCCGGGCTTGGTTTCTCCTAGTTGGTAACTTCCCTGGGTAGGTCAAAGGAAAATGACTCCCTTTCGCGGTTTTTTCATCACTTTTATATGCATGCCACCCTATGCAAAACGTGTATGTTTCGAACGAGAGAGAGTGGCCCGTTGGAGACGCATAGTCAGGGCTACTTGAAAATGGCATTCGATAAATTTTAGTTACGGGCTCCAATGACTAATAAGGTTCATTATGGCTCTTAATCTCTGTAGCATCTGTTTAGAAATGTAACGAGCTGGCATAGACTAAATGTTGCTTTTAAGACTTTTAAACTTATTCATTTCTGTACAAAATAAATTATTTGACTTGAAATATTATGCAAATGTGTGTTTAAAATTAATACTGGCCTTTCTAAATTTAATTCTTTGTGACTACATCGCAAGGTAAAAATGATTATTGATAAATTAAATAAGAGTAATTGAATTTTGATAATAAAGTAAGAAAATAATTTGAAAGCGGCTGGCTTTTTACGGGGTATCTTAATTCGTAAAAGCAAACGGTATATTATGTATATAATAGCGGACCTAATACGCTAGCTTGTGGTATACATGAATATATAACTAGAGAATTTAATACTTGATGGCTATCTGGTAACTCTTTGGCAACTATATGCAAGTTATTATTTTAATAGTTTGAATTGATTACTGCTACAACCTACATAATATAGCCGAGATAATAAAATAGTATGATTAATTATTCTTCAAGCTTTGGAATAATCTAATAACATTAGTGCAGTTATCTTATAATCAACTAACCCTCTAATTATATCATCAGTTATATCAATTTGTGCTTTTAAGCAAGAGCATCTTTACTCAAGTCAAGGTTGTTTTATAGGTATTATCTTCTATCTTTTCAGGAATAGTGTTTCTTTCACAATTCTTTCCATAATTTTGAAGATAACACCTCGTAGATTTATTTATTTTCGGTAATGGTACAATATTTGCTACTTTTACGTTTTTCTAAAATAAGGTGTAGTTAGTAGTTATACATTTATTGACAATATGTGTGATGTAAGGAAGTATGAACGAACATCAAAGAAAAGGCTTGGTTATGTTTAGTTTGTCAGTGCCATAGACTTCAGATCTAAAGTTTTATATAATATTTGAAACAACGTTCTCTGTAATGACCACAAAAGATTATGTTTGGCATTATTTAAATAAAAATGTTTTAATTTATTATTTAGATTAAGATTACTATATGCTATAATATATTTTAAATTTTAGTGTACACTAGCGTTACTTTTTACGAAAATTAATTTTTTCCAGTTCTTTCATATTTTAATTTGATTTCACTTTATTTTAATTTTATAATAGTTGCGTTTAAATTCGCTTCATAATAAAATATAAAATTAATAAAATGAGGATTAGAAAATCTCCTATTTCTATCTGTCATCAGTTTTGTATTTTTTAGATAATATAGGTTCAAATATGAGAAAATAGTTTTCATTAAATCTGTCGCAATTTCAAAATAATCATTTAAAATAAAGCACCCATAAAATTCCGTGAACCTGTTTCATAATAATTAAAATTTTTGTGGTAAGTTTCTTTAGATATATGATAATAATTAATTGGATTGAATCTGTGGTAGGTTCTTGATGAAACATATTCAATAGAATAATTATAAATATTCAAAAGAATAGTTACAATACTCACTTGGTTTATTATTTCATTAGTTTTGTCTCTGACATATGTTTCGGCCTTGCGACTATTATCAAAAAGTCTTAAAAACCGACCTGAAAGTCGTGGTTCACAGTATATATCTAAGTAGGTAGGATATTTCTAAGATATATACTGTGAACCAACACTTTAGGTCAGTTTTTTAGATTCTTTGATAATGGTCGCAAGGCCGAAACATATGTCAGAGAAATCTGAACAAAACTAATGAAACAATAAACCAAGTGCGTATTGTAACTATTCTTTTGAAAATTTATAATTATTCTACATGATAATAAAGTTAAATTATTATTTACAGTCAAGTAGTCAGTTTCATTGTCAATTATTTTACTGATATAATTTAGTGACTAAGAATAGGTCAGTCCACAAAAAAATTAAAATACTTTAAAATTACTGAAAAATAAAGATTTTGGCCTAATAACAAAAATATTGTAACTGTGCTTGAAAAAAGTCAATCCGAACTACAACAGCGGCCTTAGAAATTGCTTGCATAATTTCAGTCAGATAAACGGGTTCTCATTGTTTGACGTCACATGCTTGCTGGCTCGGCAGGCGCAAGATCATCTATAAACTATGTTAGGTTTATTTAGTGTCGTTCTGGTTAGAACAAAGTTTGGATTCACGGCAGTAACAGTGCTTTTACTACTCAGAACATTAAATAGAGTTTCTTTATTGCTGTCAGATAGGCAAGAGAGTTTCCAAAAAGGAGATTCACATAAGACATGATTCATATCCGATTTTCTCGCGTCAAACACTCATTTTAAGCAGCCTCAATTCAGTGGTGTCAAAGTTAGTCGGTATCTGTGTTTGAATCATCACAATATGACTGCAGTAAATTTTGTATCACAGGTCCTTTAAATGCCTTTTGTAGAAGTAATTCAGATTTTATGGAGACGTAGCTATATCTTTGCTTGAGGTTGAAAATGAAACTTGACTACTCTTACTTCTATAATAAGTGAATATTCGGGTTTGAGTCGCCATATCTTACTGCCAAGTCAATTCTAGTGTTCTGTGGCTCAGTGTGGGTGAAGAGGCGAAATGTTTTCTGCATTATGAGAAGTTGATGATGATTCCGGCACGTGTTCCAAACATTTGGTAGATTTGCACAGTAACTCTCAAACTTTCCTTTCGCTAGTTACTCGAGTTGTTTTGTATGCTCCTTTATCTGCTTGACAGGCAGATATATGAGGGTGAGGAATAGGAGGATGGTGGCAATGGTTTACACCTAATTTAGCGCAAACCACCACTTATTCAAGAAGCCACCCCCTTTTCCGGCTTTTCGGGTCTTGGCGTACGAGGGCTTGTCGGATAGAGATTTTTTTTTCTCAATTTCAATAATTGACACCCCGCCCGACCCCAAGGATTGAAACAACACCCCCAAAAACCTAAATACCTTCAAAAAACTTCAAATCGAACAGAAATTGGTAATTAACTGATTATTTAATGAATAACAAACAGAAATTTACGAAATTATTGGTAAGTGGTTAAAATATTGAATATGTACATAAATAATACTGTCATCTACTCATCGTATATTTCACTTGCGATGATTGTGATTTTAAATAATAATTAAGGTTTTACAATATAATTAAGTTATTGCTTGTACACACACAGAATGTTTCTACAATCTAGGTGTACTACATATCAATAGCGATTTATATATATTAAAATAGATATTAAATATATATTGTTATTACATCTTAAGCACATTGTAATTATCGAATTGTAATTGGAAAAATGCAATAAATTTGATTGATTGATTTTAATGTTTATTACATAGTATGTGATCAAGAACATTGTTAATAACAATTCGATTTAATCAAATATGTATATAATCGACCAAACATATTTATTATCCAACAAAACGAAAACTGTTTTCCAGAGAAAACTGTTTCATATCGTTATAAACTCAAACTATTTTACGTATAGAGTATTGTTCTTTTTATGTTGGTACCTCATAGTCATAACTACCTTAATTTTTATAAATATCCATGAGAGTGGATATGTTAGATTTTGATGTCTACCGACTCTTAAAAATTATTAAGAAAAAGGGGAAGATCGGACAAATAAAAATAAAATATAATTTGATTTCCTATAAAGTATTTGTACATGTATATTTTGATTTTACTCGTTAATTATATGAGATTACAAAATTATAATTCTTTATATAAACTACTATATTTTTTTGCATAATAATACACTTAATTTGAACTTCAGGCAATACTAATTTAAAAACATTAAATGAATATATACAAATATAAAGAAATAATGTCAGGGCTCTCAAGATTCCTTAATGCAAGATATTGGTGAAACACCCCTACTAGTGGATGTCTGTTAATAACACTTACTAATAGATGTTTCCATGAATTTACTTTTGAATTTTCATATTTATAGCTTATATAAAAAAATATTAAAATAGGAAAGAAAAATATGTCCAAAAAACATAGATCATTATATTGTTTATCTTGGCACCAAATGTTTTGCCTTAATTTTCATAAACACCCAAATGAGAGCAACACGCTTAAGAAAAACTTATACTTTTTAAAGATTTATGGTCTTAATGTGGGGTTCTTTGAAATTGTATCTATTATATCTTTGTTGATAAATGTTTGCAAAAGGTGAATTTTCAATAATATTTTCTTATGCTATAATATTATTCTTCACCTGCATCTGTTTTTAATAAATTGCAAGTTTTTATCTCTCGACTAACGGAGAACGAGAGGTAAAGTTACAATAATGCACATGTATAATACGCACACATAAAATCGCTTACCTAAAGTAGAATGCAGTAAAGCAATCACCAATATCGTGATGCCACTCCAGATCATATTCGTCGCTTCATTTGAGATTAAAACTTGTTGCACGGATTCTCTTTTAGAATCATTCCTGAAACAAAAATACAGTTGCGTTATTATAAGTTATGATTTCGTTTATAACAACTATAACTGTTAATATACAGTAGTGTGAATTTTAAATTATAATATTACGGCCTTGCCTACAAAACGTATCTGTACTTTTATTACGTTTCATTTTATTTGCGTAAAGACATGCATTAAGAAATTCTACACCTAGACTAGTTACTGGAGTAAACACATTAACATCGTTGAAAATTTTAAAAAGATAGTTTTATATATTTTTTTTCCGTATGGTTTGAGAAATGTTAAATATTCATTTTGCGTTGTCGCTGATACCGCTCTGGTTCAATTCGTTTACGTTTTAAGAGGTGACGGAGAGGTTAAAATGGACTACAATCCATTAAAAGACAAAAAATTATTGGAAGTTTTATAATCATATGCTTGAATTGAATAGGTTATATGCAAAAGGGAATATCCGGAAATTAGAATTTTTTTTATTGCTTTGGGTAGAGATCATGTTAAAATTATCTAACCTAAACAAAATGGAAAAAATATTGTAAAAGAGTAACGAAGGAAGACACAGAGAAAACGCTTCTCGTCCAGGGGTCTGTCAGGACATTAAGTTTGACATCACAAAAAAAAAAAGACCACGGTAGGATAACTAAAAACATAAGGTTAAAACAAGAGGAAATTAAAATCAATCATCTATCAAAAAACCAATGATTAGTTCATAGATTTTATTACTACCTATAGCAAGTAAATTAACTACGTTGAACGGAGCCATCATATTGAAACATGAAGAGATATTTTTAACAAGTGAATCTGTAGCTGTCTTGTACTTATCGCAAGCGAAGAAAAGGTGATCAAGATCGCCGACTACACAAATTTTATACAATTGGGTGGGGCGGGAAAGCAGGCATGACCAAATCTTAGTCTAATAATTGTGGTAATATATTTTCGTGAAATGTTTAAACTGTCATGCCAGAACTGTAGCGGGATAGTTGGCTGTATTTTACAATACATTGTTGAGCTGTTTAAAACGTATTGTTCCCAGGTGTGAATCAATTTATTTCTTAATTGAACTTTATATAAATTGGAGCAATCAAATACTTAATCTCAGAACGAAACGGGTAATGATATCCAGCTAACTGAATTTCAGAAATTTGAAGAGGTTATGTGTGGTATGTCTTATAAAAACGCAAAATGTTGTTTTTCTGTTGACAGTTCAAAGCCATTTTCAAATATCCATTGCATCAAATACGATACATCGGTTTCAAGGGTTTCAAGTGAATTCTGCCATGTTTTATTTTCGGTGTAAAAGCAATGATCATCCGCGTACTGTACAATATTTATATTTGCGATCTTTGTATTGTAGATGTATACAAATTGAAAAACAGTGATCCCAATACAGAACCCTGCGGAACTCCAATGTTGACTAATCTTGGCCCTATTCTTTGATTCCTACTATTTCTAATGTATATTACCATATTTGAGTACAGATTAACGATATTTTTAGCAATGGCATTAGGTACGAGATACAGATTACTCAATTTTTAGAAATTAGAATTATTTTACATGAGAGACAAAGTACTAATTTTGTAAAACAGGTCTGTGTTTTGGATAATTTCATATTTATATGGTTATTCTACATTATGAAACTCATGCATCTATGAGATTATATCACGTCGCATACAGGTCTCCACGGACGATGCAAACACGTGGGTCACCACATACTTGAGTAACATTAAGCCAAAAATTATTGAAAATTGATGTAGTTGACAGAAGCGATTTTTTTAAAGTCATTAGTCCAACCCCATAAGTAAAGAGATTGATATTCATTGTGATCCGAAGTCACTGCTCCACTGTCTAGGGCCACTTTTATACAAAATGGCCACCGAGCCTCGTTTGTTTAATTTCTTTCTTAAGCATCTGCGATTCTGTTGGACCTATCAGAGCGGGCAAGATCTCAAAATCTTTGTTATTGCAAGGGCAATAAAGTTAGAGGAATTAGAAACATCAAAAGTTTAACATAATCTCAAAAAAGGAACAAACATGCGTTAACGAATGGTTCTCAACTGTCTTCTATTACTCGGGTTCTAGTTGATCGATTTATATACCAATGAACAAGAAAATACGTAACCTTAAATTTTCTTTCTTGTAACTTTGATAAACTGTCATTTCGATTCACCCTCTAAGGCTAATCATTACAAAATGGCCGCTATTTTTCTGAAAAGTGCCTGTTTTTCTTACTACTACTACTAAACTACTAAAATGGAGTATCGTATATCAGTTTGAGTAGGTCTCAAATCATTTGCCAAGTGACAGTGCCAAACGTTAAAAATAAACAATGATAAGGACACATATAAAATAAATATAAATATAAATAAATACCACATAAATTAGACAACCCCAATTCCAGAAGCCAGGGGCTTGTGTGGAAAGGGGTTACACATTGAAAAAACGCGGACATACAACTATTTCCTCCGACAGTGCCAGTGTCGGAGCCAGGATTCGAATCCGGTGGTGCGATGTCCGCGTGATTAATCTCGATTACCACCTCGCGCCTAAACCCATTCGGCTATCGACCATACCAGAAAAAAGCCAGTGAATTAGTGCCGCATTCTTAAAAACAATTTTCTTTTAAGTATGCAACATTGAAAAAGGTGTAAACCAACACCGAAACGTTTGTTAAAAAATGGCAAAAATCATAGCAAATTTTTAATTAATGAACCATTACCCAAAAATAAAATAGTATAAAAATATATATATATATATCAAAATCAGTTTAGGTCCCAAGACTGATCCTTGTTGAACTCCATGTTCAATACTTATTAGATCAAAATTTCATCTCATTATAAAATATGTACTGTTTTCTATCGATGAAATTTTTTTAGATAATCTATATTGGCGATTTCTTCACATGTTACGTGTTTAAAGGAAAATTGATCTGTGCTAGCCTTCTTCGTCAGGCATTCAGTATAAACATGATTACTATGGGCAACTTCATTCACAATATTAGAAGCTACATTAACAAAAATGTCATTAAAGTTGTTTGGAGATATGCACCCGTAACCTAAAAATTTTTTTATGTATTAAGTTTCTATCACAAAAAATTTTCATAAATTTAAGGAATCATGCATAAAGTAATGAGACATTCACTAAAACTGTAAATTGTTCATTTTTTTTTAATTTCAAAATTTACCTTTGTATACCCATAAAATTACATTAATGGAATTCTATAAAAATATAAAATATAGGAATTATATATAATATTCCAATCTATCTGCAAGTACCTTATATAAATAAGGACTCAACGAATTAAACCAGAACAGCTATACCCCCTTACGAGCGTTGAATTATATGGTAAAATTTGCGTATTTTGTCTAAACACAGTTATTACTAAAATACAATGACATGGAAATGCTCAAATGCTACGAGGAAGATGCGAGGCCTCCTTCATCTCAGGATGTCACTAACTGCAGACCGGTTTCTACCTATTTTTGGGTCTTGTCAGTGCCGTGCAAGTGATACCTTCAATACTGGAGTTAATAACATCTCATAGACACTGTTAAGTTCCGCAGTAGTAGAGCGTAACTAGCGCCATCTCTCAGTAATCTCGAAGCAATCTAAAATAAAATTGATAATCGTCACTGAATAAGCAATTTTATAGCAGAAGGAAATTTTGTAAAAGTATAAAATACAGGAATTATAATATTCCAACCTATCTGCAAGTAATAATAAAAGTCTAATTTTACCATATAATTCAGCGCTCGTAAGGGTACTATCTGTTTTGGTTTAATTCTCTTTATTTATATAAGGCACTTGCAGATAGGTTGGAATATTATAATTCCTATATTTTATATTTTTATAAAATTTCCTTCTGCAATAAAATTGCTTATTCAGTGAATAATGGAATTCTGTTCGTGCTTATATCGTCATCAGTAATACTAGTTTCATCATAGTAAAAAATGTACTGTAAACCATGTAAAATACTTGGGAAGCTGAACTTAAGCTGTTGGGACTTTATTAATAACACCTTTTCTAGATGTTGTACTTCAACCTCCGGAATGAAAACAAAGGGGCAATTGGCCTAGAATCACTAAAGGTCAGAAGGACGGAACTACATCAATATAATAATATAATGGCTTGAATAATACAATATTCTTAATTGCATTATTGTAAAAATAGTAAGTTAGAATCATGGTTGTTCTCAACTAGTGCAAATAGAAATAATTTATCTAAAAAACTTTCACCTTCCAAATCATTAAACCGGCATTGTTTTATGCAGATGGATGTTCTGGAAATATGACTAATTAAATTAAATAACCATTTTGTACATAACTGACGAGATCATAACAGACCGCATCAAATTATCATGAAGCTTTTTATATGTTTCCTTAAAAGCATTAAAATGATGATCTAAATAATGAAAGTGAATTATTATAAAAAGGTTTCTAAATGTACTGAACTATAACTTAAAAAAGCGAAATTTGCAATTATTATTTAATAATAAATGAAAGTGTTAACAGAGTGCATCGTGATTATGTAAATCATTAAAGTCTTTAATTTGATAACCCTAACGAGCGAGACACTCAAAGAAAAATTTAGATTATTAAAAACTAAATATTTGTAATTAACATATCAGGATATCTGAACAGTTAATTAATGTGGATACTATCAATGATTTTTTTATGAATTCCTCAAATAATTATGAGACTCCTAAAGAAAAGTTAATTAATTTTTATGGTTTATGTATGTATGGTTTACTTTCTTTTAAACAGATATCTGATTTAGTTGTTATTAAAATAATTCAAAACATAAAATCAAAAGCGTATGGATATGACAAATTAAATTCAATAATATATTTATCCTGTCCTTGTATAGTTCCATTTCTTGCACATACCTTTAACGAGTGTATACGTAGAAACTACTTCCCTTTAACTTGGAAAAGAGCTTTAGTATTTCCTCTGCCTAAAATTAATCAACCTAATCAATTAAATCACCTAAGACCTATTAGCGTTTTACCTGTCTTATCAAAAATTTTTGAAAGCATTTTATGATTGCAAGTTAGGGAATTTTTAAATATTAATAATATTCTCCCTTTAAAACAGTCTGGATTTAGATCTGGTTTCAGTTGCGCTACAGCCCTTGCTGAAGTAACTGATGACATCATTGGAGCTATTGATAGTAATAAAAGCAGTGTTTTAGTATTATTAGATTATACTAAAGCCTTTGACATGATAAATCACAAATTACTTTTTCAATTTTGCATTTTTGTGGCTTTGAACAAAATTTTTCCCATTTAATTTTATCATTTTTGTCGGATAGAGTTCAACAAACGGTACTCAATAACAATATATCGCAACCGCTAACGGTGCTTCCAGGAGTTCCGCAGGGAAGTATACTTGGCCCATTATTATTTACTATCTTTACATCAAACTTTCATAAATCCGTGCAATTCTGTAATTACCAATTATATGCTGATGGTACACAACTTATTGAAGATCTACATTGCCACGCTCTACAAGTGCGTAAAATAAATAAATACGTTGGCTAGTAAGGGTTACAAGATATTACAGAAAAGAAACTCACGTAGGCTGCTGTGCGTAGCAGATCGCAGACATTACGTAGCCCGGATAAGCGATGTAACGTGCCCACGATAAAATTTCACTAGCTCAGACTATCTCAGGGCGTTAAGCCCAAGTTAACATAAACTATTATAAGTTACTAGTTTACTTACTTACACAAATCACTGAGGGGCTCATACATAGTAGTCGCAGACGAAATAATGACATTTTCTTTAAACATGAAATGCACTATATTACAGAATTTACAAATATTTATTGCTTCTCTAGCATGAAACCTGGCGATGTTCAAAAGGTGTGACTAATTTTCTGATTAATAAGTTACAGCATAAATAAAGGTGCCTCGTGTAGCTACACTGGGTTTACAACGTGACGATGAATTAAAATAAATCTGGCCACAACTGGTCTGATTAGAGAACCTTCTTAAGTACTAGTAAATGTGTAAAATATTGAAATATATACAAGTTAAAATACAAAAGTAAGTATGAATATATATAATCACGCAGAACCACTGAAGGTGGTCCCGGTAAAAAAAAACAGTACACTTATCTAGGTTAGGTTAGCTTAGACTTCGACGATGCAGAAACTACAGCCCTACGGTGGTGTCTTTGGGAAGAAAGGAATTGACCAGACGATGAAGTTGATTACAACTTCTCCAGCCCTGGAACTTTCTACTTTTGTGTGTGTGTGGGCGTTCTAGCCCCGTCCGTGGAACTTCTTGCTGTGTGTGGGAGCCCCCGTTCGTGGAATGAGAGCAATTTGAATCTGACATAACCCACAAAAGAAATATAATTTATCTCTTACTGAGGGAAAAATCCACCAAAACTCCTAGAGAAGGCTACAGCTGAATGAATGGGATCGAGTCAGTCTTACAAACCAGCGAGATACGTCCAAAGGAAAGCCTGTAAATTTGTGAAACCCGTGAATGGAGATCGGTAAGATGGCGAAAATGAGGTTAACTCACCTACACTTAAATCCTGCACCAGCAGTTAAAATTCGCCCCCAACAACAAAATATTCCACTCGACAGAACAACAACAAATGGAGGAAATTTTATTGGTGTTGATAATTCCAAAATCCACAAGTATGCCTTGAATAACACAAGTTTTCAGGAATCAACAACCGTGTAAAATGCCGTCAAAACGTCTCGCACTCTTTTGATAACAGACGGAAGTCACGTGGCCGCTCTTCCCAGCTGGGAGACGCGCGACCACCCACTAGCGGCTGTTAACGATATACGGCCTGTAAAACACATATGTGCAATGCGGGTCGCATATGCAACAGGGCCATAACAACATCAATATGGGAATTTACTTAATACTGATTTAAAGAATTTGGTATCACCTTCAATTGATCACCTACTCAAAATTAACCCTAGTAAGTCATCTGCTATAATATTTTGTAATGACACACACGTGAATTTGTATCAAGAGAATTTAATATACAGATCGGAAATGATATTATCACCTTCAATCATAGCTCTAAAAGTCGTGGCCTTATTACTGATCACAAATTAAGGTTTAAGCAGCATATAACTAGTAAATTAAGATCAGCGTACGCTGCACTAAAAATGATATATACTCAGAGACCATTATTAAGTATGGATGTGAAAAAAATGTTATGTGATTCTTTAGTTTTGTCCCATTTTAACCACTGTGATATTTACTCCTTTGAGGTGCGACGTATACAAAAAGTACAGAATTCTTGCCTTGGCTTAATTTTTGGAATTCAACGTCGTCAAAGAATATCTCACAAACTGCAAACTGCAGGTTGGCTGAATATGTACAATCGTCGTAAACTTCACGTGGCTTCACATTCTGCTTTTTATTTACCTATCACTTATATTGTTACTTATATAATCTATTGTCAATGGTTGTGAGTTTGGATGAATACGAAATACTTTTTTTTTGCGAGAGCGATGCTGGACAGTTCCGCCGTGTCTCCGACATTCTCACGGAAGAAGTGCCAGTGAATTAATTACTGTCACTTTCCGCAACCCGCGGAGTTAGTGACTGTGGATTCCCAAATCGTGTGCCTTAAGTAGACGAAGAGAAACCAGGATAACAGCATTCTGCATCTGGCCCTGCCAGCCATTCTGCCGAGTGTTGACAGGCCGATACAGAGAGTTGGAATTGAATAGAGTAATAAAGTGGGCGTGACAACTGGCCCCGAGACAAATTTGTTTACCCACTTACGAAAATGGCAAAAACATGAAACAACCGACAGTATCCGACAAGAAGTGAGAAAATAGTTCCGCCGTCGCTCCGCAGTTCCATATATTCAATTTATGTAGTATACCAAACAATTCAAGTAGCGGCATATATGGATTATATCTCTAGTCTATTCTAACTCTCTGGGCCGGTATGGTTCGTAATTTCGAGAGCAGCGTGTGCTTCATACCTCCGAGTACACCGATTATAAGGACTACCAACTTGCCCAAGTGGCCTGGATACAACACCAGGAGCTCGTACCGGAGATCGCGATATGTAGTCCATTTTTCCTCCTCTTTCAAGATGATGTTTGTTTCAGCAGACGCTGAAAACTCGATATACATCGCTGATGATCGAGGAGTACTACGCCAGGCGTGTTGGCTTGAATTAGCCTGGGTCGGGAATGAGTAGTTCCAGTATATTTTGCACCTATCTTTCTCGAAAACGGACTCAAAATCTCCGGGGACATAAGGCAGCACTGGTGATTGGTCTACCCCGTACGAGTGCCGTAGATTGTAGAAGCACTCGTTATGCCGCGTTATGGCGGTGGATGTAGGCCGAAATCGCATATACTAACTACTGTAAGCCATTCGTTGAAGGTTTATTAGAATTTCGGTCACTTAAGTTGATTGACTGACATATTAAATATAGAAATTTTCAGTAAATCGCATACCAGTTACAGTATGCAATTAATTTTAATCATGTTGTTAATATTCAATTTTAGTACTTAGCATAATTGTTTAAAACGTGGTACCTAGATTAAATGTTAAAATAATTATCAGCATCTAAATTCCACGGAAATATGCTTTCACTGCATGGACCTGCATATATTAACCTAATATGTAAATCGCTAAGCGGTTTTATTAATAATAACATTCCTATTATATAAAAGTGATCAGTATTAATTACCGTTGTATTCTAAACTACCTTAGAAAGTGAATTTGTCAAAGGTATAAATTGGTCTTAAATTGCAAACAAATCTCTAATAGTATGACTGTTAGAGTAATGCCATATTGCAGATGGTATAGCTACTGTTGAGTATTTCATCCATAATTCTTTTTAAGTAAAACATGTACCGAAAACGGTAGAAATAACTGTGATTTTTGTAATCGTAGAGTAAAATAATGCTTTATACAACAGCTACTGTATTGTATACAGCGACGTTGATGCTTCAAGATATATAATTACTTAATTCGTAAATGTTGTAGCACTAATTTAAAATCCAGAAGGTTTCTGTGGAATAACATAGTAAATAAAATTAAAAGTAAAAGTATTTGGCAAATAGATTTGAGACAGTGTCTTATGGGTAAATAATTGAGGATAATATAGACTTCTCATAATATTTAAATTTTTATATTTTTGTGGCCTTTGTGAGTTTATAGTAATGAATAATAATAAACACCACATAAATTAGACAATTCCCAAATCCAAGAGTTGCCCGGGAGAAGATTACATATTGGAAAACGAGACTACAACCGTTTCCTCTGACATAGCTGGTGTCAGAGGCGGGACTCGAACTCGGTAACGCGATGCCAGTTTGATTAATCGCTATTGCTACCTCGCGCTTTAACCAACTGAGCTATCAGTTAGATAAATAGGTAAATATAGTAATGCAGGGTAATAAACAAGTAGAACTACACAGGTTCAAAATAGATTACTTTCGTGTTTACCCACGCTTGTGTCTTAGACATTTCATAAATGAAAAAATTAGATCCGTATTATTTATTTTACACAAGGATCAAGATTTTGAACATAGTTGAGTGAGTGGAATGAAGTGAGAGAATTTTGATAAAAACATTTTTTACATATATCCCATTTGTTAATTTCATATTCATTAAAATTAGGAAACAGCTCCGATTTATTCGAAAAAAATTGAATAAATATATCCATGGATAAGTTTTCATTAAAAACATATTTTAATCACAAACAGAATACCAGCCGAGTAGCTTAATGCTTCAGCATTAGGCTTAAGGCCCAGAGTTCGATTCCTGGTCAAATATGAAGTTTAGTGGTATTTCATGTGTATCAGTGGGCGAGACAACACGCTAGGCGCTGTTACCTCCATTTCGAATCTCAGCTGTGGCAGATGGCAAGTCTCAGGGAATGGGTACTGTGTTATTGTCTATTATTGTGATCGTGTGTCCTGGTTGAGTAGAGTAATAGAACATGGTTAAATTCCAGGGCGTTAATATAAATATGGGCAAACAAATCACAACAAATACTGACATAAACTTTAATTCACGCAGTGAACAATCAATTACTACACCATAACCTCAAAATATTAAATTGATATTGGGAGGGTTAGAAGAAAATTATTATTTATTTTTCACTTACGTTGCTGGAAGAATATGTGGATACTGTTTCCATAAACAAGATTATTTATACAAAAACTGTGTTTCTGGAGAATTTATTACAAATTTCGACACATTCTTATAATTTACAATATTATAAATAAATAACACCACATGTAATTACGACCCCCTTTATCCCGGAAGGCTCTAGAAGAGCCTTGTGTGGGAGGGGGCTACACATTAAGAGACAAGGGACACACACCCAATATCCGTGTATGGTGGAAAAATCCCTCTCACAGTATTTTCTACTGCCACGACCGGGGATCGAACCCGGAACTTTTGGGTGAGAGGCAAGTGCGCTCACCTCTCGACCACCAGTCATACGATTGTAATTTAATTTTAAGGTATAAACTTATCGAGATTGAAAAAATAAAAATTGTCAAATCCCATTAGTTCTTATAATGAAAAATGATAAAAATATAGTTTTCATCGTAATTACTGAGAATGAGCAACGTAGTACAACATAGTTTGCTTTAAGTTTTATAAAAATTTGGTTTTGTGGATAAAAATTGTCACAAAATAAATAGAGATTGTCTCTCGCCGTTATCCAGGATTCATGGATGGTACATCTTGTTCTAACAGGTTATGGCTACAGTGCAGCAAGGCTAGTGTATTAAATTTTTATGTGGGAGCTTTTAACATTCTCGAACTAAGCCCTAGTAAAGGCTTGTGTTGTGGTAATTTTGGAGAATTTTGTGATTCGTCAATATGAGCTTGAACCACTTACTAGATTAATCTTCGACACTTGGTAGATTCAGATGGAGGCGGTACTTATAAAAAAAAACTTATGAGAATGCTGATATTTCGCAGCACCATAATGCAGAAGAAAAAGCTGGATGGGAACTCTTGAACAAAAGCCGGGTCAAACCCACTAATACAACCGTCCAGTTTTTTGTGGTGGGGAGGGAATTTGGCATAAAAAATTGGTCCTCCTTGGAGCCAACTCTAGTGCTCAGGCGAGAAATTTAAAAAACCTCTCCGATACAATTTTTCTTTCTAAACAATCGTAATCGAGAATTCGGATTTTTTCTCTCTATCTGTATACTAATAGTAAAAAATAGCATTCGAGATATCAATCGAAAGGTATTGCCTGAAAAACCAGTTTGCTGCAACTATGGTTCCTGAACAAAATAAAAAGTGGTGAAGATATTAGAGACCAGAAAATTTTTCGATATGTTGGCAAATTGAAAGATATAGAAATAGAAATCGACGACGATCTCAGGATAGTATGTAGCTGTAGAGTCTACCTAACATCAGTGATAATTTCAGATGTGCAATCGAGTCCAACGATGATTTACCCTTTCCTGAGTCACTGAATATCAAAATAATTAAAAAACTTAATTCCCGTCTTACTGAAGATCAAGTCCATCATACTAATGCACTGAATGTAAGCAATATAGATGCCGGTGCCGTATAGGATGCTCAACACGATGGTGGTGGTTAAATCTCTCTCCGAGGTCACCCTGCACCCCCAAACGGCCAAAAACCACCCCCGAAAGCGGTAACCGCGTATCCGCCGTCTACTACCAGCCAAAGCTATGTTACCCCCATTTTCGAGGAAGCTGAGCACAATGGTGATGTCCTCGACCCCCGCCAATCCCTAAACGGCCAAATATCGCCCCTGAAAGGGATGAAAGGCGGATAGGCCGTCTTCTCTCGGTTAAACCTGCGTTACCTCCAGTTTTCGAGGATGCAGAGTATAAAGAAAAATATTATGACAGTATATTGTTTAATTTGGTCTCCCGAAATTCACATTAAGGAGTCTGATACCGAAATGGAAGTGGATGGATGTGATGTTTATTTTGAGGAATACTAACTAATTCCACTTGTAAGCGACGTAGGTTATATTGATTGGATCAATGTTTCACTGGAAAGTGATTTTATGACGACGTTTTATATTTATATTAGTGAATAAGTAATTGCATGTGTTAATATAAATGTGTTGTATTTATATATAGTAAATAAATAATTTTATGCATCAATAAAACTTTTCATTATTTAATATAATAAAATAAATGAATGAATCTAGACACAAAGTATGCACCAATTTTTTTTTCAGCTAAACAGTTAATTAAGATACCCGTAATCATCATCCGGTTACGTATTCAATGATCTCTGAACTTACTCCCTTACTTCATAAAATCGCGTATCGAAGGGGCAGTTTTTATCTGTTTGAGGGGTCGGTTCGCCTCGGGGAGAAGTTCCAACATCATCATCATGCTCAGCATCCTCGAAAACGGGGATAACACAGGTTTGGCTGGTAGGAGACGGCGAATACGCAGTTTATTCCTTTCGGGGGTAATTTTTGACCATTTGAGGGGGTTGGCGGGGGTCGAGGAGGGGTCTCGACTTCACCATTGTGCTCAGCATCCTTTAAAATAGAGGGCAACATAGGTTTGGCTGGTAGGAGATGGCGGACATGCGGTTTACCCCCTTTGGGGGTGGTTTTTGGCCGTTTGGGAGTGGGTGACCTCGGAAAGAGATTTAACCACTGCCATCGTGTTCAGAATCCTCGAAAACGGGGGGGGGCATAGTTCATTAAGCTAAGAAAAATTCATATTCCTGTCCAACTTACAGAATGCACTACTAACCGCTAGAAGGTGGAGTGAGGTCGCAGTATTTGGTTTCCTTTAGATGGATTCAATTTCAAAACGTTCCACCCGTTCACACTGACTTTTCCGTTCCTCGACAGTGAATTGCTCGAAAAATCCATTACAATAATTCTCGCCATTTTAAAAATTAAATGTAACATTTTTGCAACATATTTTGTCATTGTCGCTCATACAAATTCAATTGGATTGGAATCAGGTGTGGTATAGGGTCAATCTATGCTATTCAAATATAATCTAATCAGCATCAGGGCGCATCAGTTCCTAATGATATAGCTCTGAGTCACGCATAACTGGATCATTTCGCGGATCCTTCCAAGAATTTCTAGCAGAATTTGGAATGCCGACAGTACCCGTAGTAACCAAGAGCGATGTCAAGGTGCTCAACTTTTGGTGAAGAATCCCATACACCATGCTTGCGCAAAACATATCGATATAAGGTGTCATTTCATCCGCCAAACTTCTGAGTATGGCAATGTTGTCTTAGGAAAATAGCAGTCGGTATATTCGCAAGGTCTGATCAGAAAGAAACATCTTTTATACTGTTCAAAGAACAGGTCTCCAGTTCAAGTGACGAATCGATTGAGGGGGGTGTTGAAAATGAACAATCTAGTCTAGCATATTGCTTGTTTATTAAAATACTTTATTGAATAAAATTGTCTCATGATAAACCTTTCATTCTTCTATCGAACCTGGCTATTATTTAAGATTCCCGGATAGTATACCTTGTTCTAACAGTAATCACGCCATTCTATAAAATTCAAAGTGATACCGAAATGCCTGTTTGCTGCCTAATTAAAAAGATGAATATCTACATATAAGTTGACAAAATATCACTTGCATACTATACAAAATAGACACTGTAGCGTAGTATTTAGACCAAAGGAGTGCAATCATGTATATGTTCCAAAATTAGTAGTTTAAAATCCATACAGAGGCCGGCTTGTTGAGGCATTAGGGGGAAACCGACTGAGATGGTTTTGGCAGCGCAATCGCGATGCCAACGCCAAAGCCGAAATGACTGGGTTGCAACGACGAATCCGGACCTCCATAAACACCGCAAAAAAACCGGAAATGGAGGGATAAGCTGGAAGCATTAAATCCTCAAGACAACTCGCTCTGGAAGTTTCCAAAAGCCTTTAGAAATACGCAAAGAGCCATAACCGCATTGACAAGTGCGAACGGACGTACCTCGAAGACGGACACGTAGAAAGGGAACCAACTAGCTACTCACTTTGAAGCTATATATAACAATGGTATACCTAATAATTTAGAGCTAAACGAAATTGTTGACCATGATGTACAACTGACGAGACAAGAATGTCTGAAGGTCATGGTCAAACCCTCGGAAGTGGCAGAAGTCATCAAGATGTTACCAAACAATAAAGCACCGGAAAAAAACAGTATCGAATATAAGCTGCTCAAATATCTCCCAAGAAAAGGTATTGTGCAATTGACGTATATCGTTAATGCGATCCTGCGACTGCAAGACTGGCCTAGCCAGTGGAAATGTGCTGTGGTTGTACTCATTCTGAAACCGAATAAGAACGCGAAACCCTCCGGCAGTTATCGTCTAATTTCGTTACTGTCAGCGATTTCCAAGTCGGTGGAGAATCTCATCCTGATGAGACTTGACGATGCTCAGGATGAGCTCCACATCGATGATGAATGTCAATTCAGTTTCCGTAAGGGTCGAAGTATGGTACAGCAAGTTGTTAAGATAGTTAACGACATCAAGGTGCAATATAATCTTGGGAAGAGCACCACCATGGTGCTCCTCGATATTGAGAAGGCCTTCGATACCGCTTGGATCCCGGGTCTACTCTACAAAGTGCACGACTACCACTGTCCGACACACATCATCAAACTTGTTCATTCGTTCCTGTCAGGCAGATCTCTGCAGGTTCGGGTGAACAACAAACTTTCAACACGGCGGGACATTCGCGCGGGAGTTCCGTAAGGGTCGTGCCTGTCACCAAATTTGCAGAACATGTATGTAATGTCCAGGCAGCAAATATGCTGCTGAAGCCATATATGCCCCGTGCCGCGGCGTACTACGACCGGTGGAAGATTCGGGTAAACGCCGAGAAGTTGGAGTCCACAGTTTTCACACGCCGCTTCACGGATTTTGATCAACGGGAACCCTATTCCAGTCAAAAATTGTGTAAAATATTTGGGGGTCAGACTGGACAAAATACTGATGTTCAATACTCACATAAACGAGACCATAAGGACTGTCTACTCCATGTCCTGGAGTCTATATCCGCTCCTGGTCAGGGATAGCAGACTAAACAGACACAACAAGAAATTGTTATACACTATGGTGGTCAGACCGGCCATGACGTACGCGGCGCCGATGTGGTGCAGCACGTCGGTGACGACAATGAAAAAACTTAAAGTCTTGGTACAATTCATGAGCCTCATATCAAATTCTGGCAGGTACACCTCCCTGAGAGATTTTTATGCGCGTTGTAACGACATAATGCTAATAGCGGATTACGTCCGAGAAATTTCTCAAAAATTTTATAGCACCAAGCTGGGTGATAGTCCGCTTCATAGAAACATTAGACAAATGAGAGCGCATAATGTCCCTTTCCGAATCAAACACAATCTACTATACCAGGCGTTGCCTATCTTCCGGCAACCTCTTTAGCCAACCTTCCTCTTCCCGTAACTTCTCTTTGCACTCTTAGCTTCTTTTACTCTCAACTTTAAATTTTTAATTCTTTTTCTATCCATCTCTTCTTTTCTATTTGTTATTTTTATTTTTTGTTGTTTTCTTCTAAATTCTTTTCAAACCGCCTCTCGTATAAAATCATCAAAATTATCAAACATTTCAAAAAAATCACAACCTTTTTAATAACATTTTGGGCGTCTGGGATGCTACCCTCACCTGCACTGTTTGAAACGGGTATTTGTCGTTTGTCTATATCTACCCGTTTCAACAATCAAAATCGAACCAGTGAAGTCCGCGAGTTTTAGTTTTAAGTTTTAATTGTTTTTATCCACCTTTTTGGAATTTTAAATGTTGTTCATCCGTTTTATTCATTGTTTTTGTGTGAAAGGTGATGGATGTTTATGTGTCTACGTCTCTTAGGATATTAAGCACTTTTTACAGTTTTAAGTTGAGCCAGCCCGTCATTTACCTCGGAGTTTCGAACCGCGGTTGGCGGGTTGGCGGATTGGCTCTGGACCGGTGTCTAGCAATACATTGTATTATTTTAAACAGCAAATAAATATATTGGAATTGTAATTGGTTTAAAAATTGAATTGAAAATGTGTCTAAATATAATTTATTTTCTTCACAAGATTCTCTTAATCGATTCATCTCCTCTTGCTTATGAAATATCTACCTTCAGGGGAGATATTCAAAATGTCAGTTTAGGATAGTACTTAAAATTTTAATAACCATTGTTTTAGTGCTCATTTATAGTTAACATACTTTCGACCACTAATAACATTCGTGTGCATCCTAAACAAACCTCCTTAAATAAATGTCATAAGTTTGTTATTTTAAATTTCAATGGAACATTTATTAGCCTTTATGATACTTTCAGACAAATTGTTTAACCAGCGTATTAAACCGTAAGGTGAAGACTATGTTCTACAGACTATCCCCAGTAGTTTCAGTACGTAAAATATTCGTCGTTTAAAATAGAGAACCAGATGATTTCAATAAACTATTAAAATAATACGAATTAACACAATGCATATTATTCCTTTCTAGCCTTGTAAAATATTTCAATTTGAATACACTTTTCAAATGATAAAACCTTGTCATCTCCTTGCTAAAGCCTACACACCTCGACAGCAGCCAATATAGTTTCCAAGATTCAATAAAAATAAAATTACTGTTTGAAAATGTCAAGTATTCTCTGACAGAGTGGCGTCTTATAATAAATATATAAATAGTAAATCTGTTTATTATACGAACGCTAGTTGTACATAACTAATTACTGCATTTATTGTCTTGCGAAATCTTTATAATTTATTAAAACCATATACCAGAAATATATATTATATAGTTATTAGGCGGCATTTAATTGCAGTTTGGAGATTGTAAACTAGTTAGATTTTTAGTAAACCGTCAATTAAATTTATATTGGAAAACAGTTGAGGGCAGTTTTAACACAAACTCGTTATACAGAGAGGTATATTTAGGTCAGTTTTCACACTACATTCACATTTTGCTGAAATATGTATTATAAATAAAACGTTCTCCTGCACTATTTGTTTTTGACAAGTGATAACTTAAATAATGTATTGCCATGTCTAATTAATTTCGCCCTTTCAAATATCTTTTGTTAATAGTGGTTGTGGGTATGATTGCGTTCACTGTACACATATTGGTATTATATCTGCTCCTTTCGATTTATCTAAGGATTTTACACGGTAGATCATGTACCTGATCCACCGTGTCCTTAGGCTAGATAAATTGAAATATATAGGCTGTAACAACATTGATATTTAATTTCTTTTTCACTTACCGACCTCAAAAAAATAATTGTTAATCATGTCAGCATCTATAAAACATTGGTTGTATCACAAGGATGCATTTCAGAACCATTATTATTTATTGTATACTACTGACCTATTTAGTAAGGTTAAACCTTGTAAAATTTAAGATTATACTGATAGCCCAAAAATTTTATTTTAGCTTTAATCTTAATGACCTACAAAGATCTGTCCGTGAACGTATTAATATCAATTGTCATGTATATATAGTGCAAAAAACACATATTTTCATGATATTTGGTAACAGAAAACACAAAATTAAACTTACTTAATCGAATTAAACTGTTAAATACAAAAAACTAGGTACTTATAATTTTTATATACACAGTGCAAGTATATTTTGTTAATTAACTAAGACGTTATGTGGGTATCTATTATTATTTTATTTATTATAGGCAGTCAGAAATAATGATTTGAGGTCGATTTCCGAGAAGATTTTTCCCCATCAGATTTTATTGGATAGAATGATAAATTGAAGTGGAAATAACAAGAAAATCATAGTGCGTATGCACAGTTTTCTCTGGGAGACATATTTAAATGCACTTTTATGCAAAAAAAATCATTTTTAAAAATTTTCTATAACCAATTTGGGATAAATAGAACCATTTTAATAAACCAAAATTCTTGGTTATTTTAAGCTTTACAAGCTTTCATTCAATTTCACTTGTTAGTTAGGGACAAATCCTACAATCCAAGTTTGAGCCACGTCAAATTTGAAATTTTGAAGTTCCGATGAAAGTACAATTGTACAAAATTGTGATATGCCCTGATTTTTTTCGTCATGAAATCCAAGCACTCTGAATATCCATAGAAACGCCGCAGAAAATATAATTAAAATGCCATTTATTCCCCCCATAACCTCTCTGTCCAGTTCTTCCTGACCCCTCATATGGCTTTATCATATTTTATTGATTTTCTCGAAATTCTTCTTATGGAAGTATATACTTTTTTTTACACAGTTGCATGCAGAAATAGAATTTCTACAATAATCGGCAAAAAAAGTATCACATACCATTTGAAAAAAAAAAAAAGATGACTATCGCTACTTTGATATATGTCTATTACTTAACTATTATTCTGATTTAATCTCTCTAACGGTTTTTTCTGTAGCCTTATGGATGCCGATTAGCTAATCCGGCCCAGTACGTTGCTGTATACGAGTAAAATGTAAAAATTCCTCATGCGAATATGCCAAACATTTAACTCAACTCCCGCGTCTACTATTACATTTTTATTTATTAAATTAACGGTAACATTAATTTGCAAACGGTATGCAGATAAGTAAGCGAATCAATGGCAAAAGCAGTGATTACTGACGAACACCGAGCAAGCTTAAAAAGTGCCTTTTCCTTAGGCAATTACCAACTGTATGCGTTGTTATGAAATAATATCGTCCGCTCTAGTAACTCAACTATTTCAGTTGTGTAGACTGACGTTAGACATTGATTTTGAAATAATTAATTTGAAAAAAATTAAATTGAATTGAGAATTTTAAATCGTTATTTTTTTAGGCATATTATGCCGTTAAATACAATTTAACTCGGAATTGTGTAAATATATCAAACTGACGAGGTCAAGCCAAGACGACGCCACGTTTTAGGACAACTTTGATTTATATATCCCTACATATTTTAGTACAGAATCACCATCAGTCTTAATCGAACTAAAAAAAATATTTGTGTCAGCTAGAAAGGTTTAGGACCCTTGTTCGCAGTAAATTAAGGAACAATTTTTACAACACCTGTAATATATAGTTTTTATCGAGCTGCTAGGCTCAATTTGTACACCCGAATTCCCTTTTTGGCGAAGCCTTGTATGATCCTCTCCTAATTTCCTCCTGGTTTCTTCTGATTTATTCCCATTTCCTTTGATTTTTTTTTTCTATATTAATACTGGACTTTGAAGTTACATTCTATGACAATCATTCTTTTAATTCGTCATGACTTTCTTTTTAATGCAAAGAATTGACAAATTTAATGAACGATCTTTTTAATTGAAATTTTAACTACATCACTTAATTCAGTAACCTCTCAAATGGGTAAATCCCAATTTGATATTACTTATTGGCATGTTTTTGTATTTTCTTGAACACAGAACAGAAGAAAAATTATGAATTTTATGCATTTAATTTGGAACATAATGTATAAAATAACTGCCTTCATTCGTTTTAGAATGCAGGTTTTCACGGCCGTTGTCTAATGAAGTAGTTTCTTCCGGGTCTTGCCGTGGTCGTCGAACTTAACTTGACGTTTCGCTGATCATCCTGTTAGCTTCTTCAGAAGGACGTGCTGTTATTGATGTCCACTTTTATGAGAAGTTACCATAAACTGTGTGGATAAAATTTGGAACATCTAAGAAACCCAAATTTATACCAATTCATGACATTGCAAAAAATATGGATCTTGATATGAAAAATGCTTTACTAAAAATTTAGTTGGCCTGTATTTAAAAAGCACTTTAAGTTGCTGCATAACTTTGGCTGTTATCCTCATCTCCGTGACGAGCAATTCGAGAACACAGAGACAGTCGTCATTCAAATGTATTTATTAAAAAAAACGGCATTTAAAGATATTTGCAACATCGATGACTTGAGAGCAGCCATGTTTAAGCATGTTAAGGAACTTGATAAACTACCACCATCAAGACATATTCTCAGCCACCATCTACAACGGGCAAATTTCAAGAATTTTGTTCGAACACTGCTGATATAGCGATGCAAAATTTACCTTTGCCTGTCGAAAGCGGCTGGATGATGCTTAATGAGCAACTGCATCCCATAGCATCGTTGAAAAATCCAATATCGCTCAAAGATTTGGAGTTAATCCTTGTAGTTGCAAGACCGGTTGTAGGACATCTCGTTGTGGTTGTACCGACAGAGAGGAGAAATGTATGGAAGATGTTTGCCATATCGGTGTGGAATGTTTTAATCATTATAATTATGAAAGCCAAGATGATACTGAATCGCTGTGAAAATTTAATGATTTGTTTTTTCTGAAAAATATATGTGTTCTATAAAATTTATTTAGTTCATTAAGAAGCTTAAGCTAAAAATATCTAAGAGAGAGAGGTCCGACAGGGAAATATTTACTGTTTTTGACTATAACTTCTTATTCTGAAACACATTATTTTAAAATAGTCAAAAATATATCGTTGAAAATAATTAGTTTTTGTAAATATCTTTTTTAGTATAAAACCTACATATAATATCGCATGGCACTTTTGTTACGGATTTAAATGCCTATTCATATGACACATTACTCGTTTAAATGGGTTAAGTATTTATCGAGATAATCGACAAAATCTTATACCAATAGCTACTTACTCCACAAATTGAGAAAGGGACAACAGAATTTTTGCTGCTCAGGACATTACGCTGATTACAATAATAGCACTTGTCGGTATAAAACTACTCAGTCCCACGAAAATAATTTTTAATTCATTTGGCCTCCCTACTAAAAAGGGATTTGTTGAAAAAAGTGAGGGTTGCGGAGTCTTTGATTACCTCTGATTTCATGCATAAGTGGTTTTTGAGAATTGTGAAGGCACTGTTGTATGACGGAAATTTTCATATCTCCAGCTTGACCTGCATGATCTCCCAATTTTAATCCCCTTTTTTGTTGAGGTTTAAAATATATGGCATATACTTACATATAGACACAAAGGCACCCAAATAGCATTTGGACGTCGAGCCAACGTTGTTGTAAACGACTCGACGCGACGTCGGCAACTAACGTCCCCTCGACCACTTTCCGATCCGTTTTTACACCAAAATGGGATATAAAAATTTGCGTCAGTCAGACATTGATCACCGACTTCCTAGTACTTAGCGGGACGTTGCCTGTAGTTTATAGTATTGACCTTTATGCGACGAGCTCAGATATAGTATATAATATTGTATAAATACTTCTAAACTGGCTCCCTATTACTGAACTATGGCCAAACTGAGAACTTTAGTTTCCTTATGGTAACGAAAACAATGAAATGATGCATGGCGTTTTATTTTGTTGTATTTTACAAAGACAAAATAAATTCATGTAGCTAGCGAAAGATGCTCAAAAATGACAAACGCATTACACTTTACTGATAAAAAGAATATTCGATTCCCACAAAATTTCAGCATATTTACTATTTAATTATTTATTGTTTATATTTGGTTTACAATTTTAAAAATGTATAATTCTCTGAGGAGTATAAATTTCAATAAGAAAAAACGTGTTATAAATCGATATTTAAATAAAATCCCTGGTTTATGCCCAATTTTACTCCAAAAATGACAAAAAAATAGTTTCACGTCTAAATTAAAACATGAACTGACGAAATTATTTTCAACTTTCTACACACATGAAATCGTCGAGAAATTTCCATATAATCAACCCAAGGGTGCATAGAATTAAATATTTGGGACAGCTTCTAATTGATGACTGGGACCACTCGATTGAAATAAAATCAAGAATAGAGCAAGCAAGAACGACATTTGTGAGGATGAAGAAGGTTTTCTGTGGGCATGACCTAAATATGGAATTGAAGATAAGGATGGTTCGCTGTTATGTATTCTCCGTCCTCTTGTATGGAGTGGAGACTTGGACTCTTACAGAAAACACCCTTGAGAGACTTGAGGCTTTTGAGATATGGGTATACCGACGTATGCTACAGATAAGTTGGGTAGACAACGTTACAAACATAGAAGTAATGCGTAGGATGGATAAAGATAAGGAAGTAATTAATACTGTGAAAAAAAGGAAACTATCATACTTTGGCTGCGTAATGAGACATCCAGAGACATATAATACACTACATCTGACAACCCAAGGTAAAATAAATGGAACACGAGGCCCAGGAAGAAGAAGAACGTCCTGGTTGAAGAAGTTTGGGAAGTTAACGACCGCGCTTTTCAGAGCGGCGGTTAATAAAGTCAAAATAGCGAACATGATCGCCAACATTCGTTGAACGGTTACGGCACTGCAAGAAGAAGAAGAACGCTAGTTAAAAATTTAACACCTTTTCCCCACCTTTAGTTGCGGTTTCTCTCCTAAATATATGAACAAGAATTTACAATCTCACAGTGCAACGTTGGCAAACGTTTGACTAACCATACTACCTTTCTTCCTTCATATGATTTTTACTTGACCTAACCTAACATACCTAACTAGACACCCGTCTTTTTTAAACTGCACGCGATTTCGCCCTTTTTCTATAAAATGTACTACTGTACTTAAATGTGCTCCGCTTTTTAGGCATTTTTAATCAAAATTGTATGAAAATAAAAAATAAACAATTGACTATAAGCTATAACCTCAATTTATTTGATGCATAGGTAGTAGAATTTCTTGTAGCTAATCTATAGTCAGTATTGACAACGTCCGCGTCCGTGATCACCACAAAAATACACAGTCGTACTTGAGAGACGACTACCTCGAACCAACATTGGTTGTGGTCGGGTAGCCTAACTATGATTAGCGGGAAGTTACCGACATTTGTCGGACCAACGTTGAACTGCAAGACCTACACACATTATAACGTACTACAAACGTCGGTTGTGATGTGATATTCAAATTATAACAAATAGAGAGTTTCCGACGTCCGGTTATCGCTTAGACGTCGTGTTACAACCTTCGGCTAAACGGTAGCAGCCGACCTTGATATGGACTTAATCCGGCGTCGCAATTAATACAGATTTGGTCGGAAGACAGAGAAATGCTATTTGGACAGTTTTATTCTATCACATGAAACGGATTTATTAACCATTTTTATTGAGTTATAATATACACCGGTCTAATTAAACGAAATCGGTAGGTTCCCAAACCCTGTTAGTAGTGAAGCCCATAGCGGACTCAAGTTTCGTAAGTCATGATGGCATCGTCAGGAAATTATTAAATCTTGGTAGCGAGCAAAATCGGTTGCGACAGTCATAGGCCTGTTGACTAGTAATTTGGAAAAATATAATTTTTTCAAGCAAAATCGACTTCCCTATATTAACTTCTATAATTTAAAAGCGTATGATACACCTGAATTTAAACCGCGAAAACATTATATATTTAAGAGACACAGCTTCGTGAAAATTTAAAGAGAATATAATCAGTAGTGGCAGTTACTATTAGAAATGTGCGAGCAATAAAAGTTGTTCGGTAAGTCTGCTTTGTGACAGTAATATAAATAATATCGGCATCAAATCAGTGATCCAGATTGTTAATAAACTCGTGACTTGAAAATAAAATTTCTTAATAATTCAATTAACACGATGTCGGATTATATCAACAGTAAACTACTAACTATTTAGCATGGATTAATATTGTATAAATTAATTTAGTCGGAATCATTTGTGTAACAATAATAATGGTTCTGAACGAAAGCTCTCACGACGTGAATAAATTTGAAAACCATTGTTTGTCAAATTAAGGCTGAATTAATTGACCTGTAGAGAGCAAATGCTATGATTCACTAAAAAGATAACTTCATTTTTTAAAATCGTGCAGATTTCAGAAGTAATCATGCTTCGGTTAATAGTTAAAAGACACACTTAATTTGCTCATTATGTCATACTGATGACGGTAAATAAGTTAAAGACTAGTATATGATTAGTTAGCGACAATCACATAAATATTTTTCTGCGAAACTCGTTGCAATTAATCTGTATTGCCCATTGTTGAAATAATATCCTTTCATCATTTTTTTATATATATACTTTATTTAGCAATCAAAATTATATATTATTTTATAAGCTAAAGAGCTAACGATCACTAGGTGTACTAGTGACTAAATAACATGATGAGGTTGATATCCAGAGATATCACCTGAATAAACTTAAATTAGTTCTCTTGGCCATATCTTTATAAGCATCTTGTTGATGACTGGTTCTTCTAATAACGGGTTTGGGTGGATCTCTATAATATCATGGTGTGTGGTGGATTTTCCTTGGATAACTTCTTTTACTATTGGAACATGGAGGTGTACATGTAGTGTATGAATTGTAACATACCAGGGGCATCTATAATTTGACGGAGTATTTTTGATTGGTATCTTTGAATGATTTTTATGTTCGATTTGGAAACACATCCCCATAATTCTAATCCATATGACCAGATGGATTTGATGATAGATTTATATTATTATATATTGATACTCATGATTTTCTTCCTATCAGCTACTGTAGTTCTGTTGTCTTGATTTCTACTAGTTATCTTTTTTTTGTGATATGTTGTTTCCAAGTCAGTTTGTTATCTGTGTGGTCCTAGGTACTTTAGAGTTTGTATTTGTGGTATTTGCACATCGTTTATTGTTGTTATGCGGACTTTAACCGGCGCAGTGTAAGTCTGCAGATTTGGTATGCAACAAATTAAACTGAGGTACACCACTAACTAACAAAGAAGTATTAATATGACAATTTGAATTCCCAGACAAAACTGACTGTTAGTGGGTGAAATCTGTCTAGTTGTCCGTGGCCCGTGGCAAAACCGTGGAATTCAGTCTAGACAAAAATTTTTGGTGAAAAACTTTACAGGTTTGAGTGGTATTTTGTATATCTTTATAAACGCAATTCCGATTTGTTTCTGGATAAACCTGTTTGCGGTATTCTACTAAAACTTCGTAGCCCCTGTCTTTAAGTTTTTGTTAGAATATTCATACGATTTTGTTTTCTATAAAGTTGGATGGACTATATAGATTTAGATAAATCTCTTTCTATTCAGAAATCTAGTATCCGTATCAGCCATTATTGTTCGTTCTTAAATAAACAAAGACAAATAAAATTCCCAAAAAGTATTACCAAAACCGACAAAGTTTATCAGTGGTACAAAACTGTGTCATTTATGGCCACAACGGATTTAATCTGCGTTATAAGTTTCCCGATAAGTCCGTACAAGACCAAGCCTGGTGCGCGCTGGCATACTAACATACAGTTAAGTCTGCAATCTTTCACTGTGCTGGTTAAAATCCGCGCAAAAACCTCAATGTGTGTTGCCCTATTTTTTCATAGGGCGAATGTAATGTGATCAGATTCGCTCCCATTGACTTTAATCTTCCACTTCTTCATCCGCTGTTGAAGGTTGTTTAGATAGTTTTGAGTGAAATCTGAGGCTATTTGAGGATCTTCGTGGGAAGAGAGAATAGCGGTGTCATAGGCAAACGTTCCTGTTGTCGAATTTTGCGCCATCGTTAAGTCTGACATCTACAAAACATACAGTAGTGGTCCAAGGACGCTGCCTTGTGGCGCTCCTGAATTAATTGGAATGTAATCGGATTTCTCTGCATTTACCTTAGTTTAGAAAGAGCTCTCAGTCAAATATGACTTTAATAGGTCGCAGTAAGTTAACGGAAGAATATGTTTGATTTTTTAAATTAATCCTGGGTGTCAGACTTTATCAAATGTCTGACTAATGTCAAGAAAGACTCCACTGTAGTATTGTTTATTTTCTAGTGCTTTATTTATAGTTTGCATTATTCGGTGAACTTATTGCATTGTAAAATGCTTCTGACGGAATCCAAACTGATGATCTGGTATCCACTTTTCTGGTGGTAGATATACTTTTAGTCTATGAAGTACTAATCTTTCAAGCAATTTTGGGATTACTGATAACAAACTTATGGGTCTGTAAGAGCAAACATTTGTTGGTTTTTTTCTGGTTTACTAATCATTATAATTTGTGTATTCTTGAGATATTTAGCTCAGTATCCAAGTAGAAGAATAGCACTATAAATGTAGGTTAGCAGCGCTATCCCTTTTTGCCAATTCTTTTATCATTTTAGCCGTTACAAGATCAATTCCAAGTGACTTTTTTGGATTTAGCAACTTAATTTCTTTTACAATTTACTTTTGGTGTTAAAGCTCAGATAGTCGGTTGTATGACAGGTAGGCTAAAAAGACTGTGTTCTATTTCTTGGTTCGCTACATTGTCTAATGGTTGGAATACGGAGGTCAAATGTTCTACAAAAAGATTGGCTTTCTCGGCGTCACTTTTTGTCCAAAGTTCATTGCAGTTATTTCTTATAGGAGGTGCATGAGTTTTAGTTTCTTTTTTGAATTTTTAAGTAGTTTCCAGATTGTTTTCAGTTCTAGTTAATTTTTTATACATATTGCTCAAATTCTTCGGCACTACTTTTTTCTGCTGCTAATATTTTAGTTTGTAATGGCTGCATCCTGATTTATCTTCCTTGGGCCAAGTTCAGGTGAAGACTGTTGTACGACTTGTTGCATTTTACTTATAAATGCTTGAGCAATGTTTGTTCAGTTTCCTTGAGTCGGACTTTCAGGTCTATGCTGTGTGCCTATTGGCAGAAATGAGTATCTATTATCTTCGATTGCTTTAACATTTCTCTTCCTTTGATAGTTATTAAACGTGAGCCCCAGTTGGTGTGCTTACTGTTGTAATCGCCAATAAATTTATGGTCTAATTTTTGGCAATATTTTTGAAATTCATTCTTTTTTATGTTATGACGAGATGAACAACAAGGCTCTTAGATAGTTGTGCAAATCGATATTATTAAAACATCTGTCTCGACTGGATGCACCTCGACAGAACTTTATCATCCCATATCTTGAATATATTTTTAACTTTTTAAGACCTTTTGGTAGAATATAAAATTAACGCGATTTTCTTAGCAACGTTTAATCTGAAGGGAATCTACAAAGGGTGTTTTCGGTAGAATTCCCCATTTTATCAATATTTTTATTTGAACATTTTTTAAACTACTTAAGTTTCTTGAGGTGAGGAGGAAATTAAACAGAAAAATTGTTTGAGCCCTTCCTGAAACCACCTTGGTGCATTGGCGAGAAATTTGAGAAATGCCCTTCTCCGCATAATTTTCCATCTTAAACAATTGTTTACTTGAAACTGTTTTTTATTCGACAAAAAAATTATTAAAGCTCCTCCTCTGGCGCTCTGATGGGAAGTTTACAAAAATTTTGTTTGAGAACATTTAAAACAAAATACTGTGAATAACAAAGTAACATCATTGTTTGTCGGGGTAGACGAACCATGAAGTTAAAGATTTTTATCTTAAGTAAGAAGTATGACAAAATAAATTGCAATTAAAACAGTAAGTAATTTTTAAATTTTCGGAATTACTCTAAGATAAAATAAAAAAGTCCTTTTGTTAACTTTTCTCCTTGACATTCTTACCTAACACCTCTAGGTGAGTAACTAACAGTACGTGTCAGTATGTGAGCGTAGTATTTCTTATCATTTTATCAGCCATTTGTAGTTTTATGATTTTCCCATCGGAACGTATACAAAAAAATATTTCACACCTTAGAATTATCTCTTAGTATAATCTAAACGTTATTAACAACTTCATTGACATATAATACTTTTTTATTCTATCTTTCTCGTATTTATAGCTAGAGAAAAAAGAAGAACAGGTAACTGACCCCATCATTCTCATACCTTAATTGGCCTTCAGGACAGATGCTAGATAATTGGAATGATATAACGAAAAGACCTTTATTAATACACTGGTAAGCTCGGTTATATAACAATTAATTAATGCACGATAATTACTTAAATTAGTTATTAAGCAATAATAAGGCCTGGTCACACTTACTACATGCTTGTATCTTATTAAAAATTAGGAACATTTTTTACTTTAACAAATTGTATTCCTATACCAGGAATTGTGTTAATTTCTCACAAACTATTTTCTGCCGAAACTAGTTTCGCAAATACCATTTTGTGATATATCTTTGGGAAATTTGATAAGATGATCAAATTTTAATCTTGAATGCTGTCGGGGAATATTTCAATTGGAATTAAATTTTTACACATGAATACCTACTAATTAATTTTCTTTCTATCGATTTTGTGCATATACTCCAGGCATTAGGGAATTTTATCCGAAAAAATTCATGGTAGTTCTTTCTGGTAATAGGTTTACTTTTAGTTTTTTGGCTCGCGGAATCCAAATTTTGAACTTCCCGCCAAAAGTCCCCCCCCCCCCAAGTCCCTCAAATTTTGAGGAAATAAACAAACAAAAATTATTAATCGATTTTTATCGTTTTTTTTTCGTTTTAGATAAAAATACCACACATTCAGAAAGTAGACAAAATTTGCAATAAAAAAAGTCCCTTCGACATTTTGACGTACGACGAACGGGAGGGGAGCGAGTTTGCCTCGAAACGTGTACCTCGGCGCCGCGCGCGCATTTAGGTATCTTACGATTGGAAATATATTATTTTTACACACCTTCAGAGGCTGTGACTCTAGATTTACAATTTTCGGCCACGGAGAAACCAAGTGGATCAAAGTCCTCGTCCAAAATTCAGATTTGCATCCCCTTGCTCAGGTGTTCCGAACTCCAAATACAGATACATAAAATATCACAAAATTTTTGTTCATTTATATGGTTGCAAGGATGAAAACATGACTTTGAGTTTTAGACATTAGTGTTTCATCAAGACCGCGTACAACAGTAAACATAGCATTACCTCTTTGCCACAAACAAAAGCTACTACTGCTCACCACCAAGTCCAAATTTGGCAAGGAAATGCTATTGAACCAGAAAAATTGGGCTGGAAAAAACAGCTACGGTTTTATTCCTATCACTACTTTGAAACCTCCTGCTCCACCAAAACTTCTAAAGCTTATCTCCTGCATGTGTAGCTGCAAAAAAAATAGGTTGAAATGTTCTATCATGTGCCTCGAGCACAAAAATTCATGCGAGAATATTCCTGAAGATATCCTCGAGAATCTCGATGAAGATAGTTCGCAAGAAGTGGAACTCGAACTATTGATCGAGAAGATGGATCAAGCTGATGAGAGGAACCATACCTGACGATCCAGAGCCCGAAAACACGGACGAATTGTTAGGTTAGTAGTTTTTTCCCTCCTCTTTTTTCTTCCTTTCTCTATCAAACAAACGACAACTTTTGTTAGCATTGAGCGGTTAGCTCAATGTTAACAGTAGTGGCTTTATCAATCAATTAATACGCTTTAAAAAAGGGACTTGAAACAAATTATATCTTTGTCATGCATGGACTAACTTTCAGCTTGACTCATAAATATTTTCGTATGTTTGAGTCTTTTGACGTATCTGATGTGTTTTTGTTAAAAATATTGTCTACTTTTTGAGTATCTTTTTCCTAAAATGAAGAAAACGAAGATTTTAAAAAGGCCTTTTTTGATATTTTACATATTTTTTCAGAGGATACCGGGGAAATTTTTGGTAGGAAGCAAAAAATTCGGATTTAGCGCTCCAAAAAAACGTAAAGTAAGCCTATTTCCAAAACTACCATGATTATTTCCAGGCAAGGGTCCTATATGGCCTCCAATGTTTGGATTAATAGAATTCATTCAAAATTATAAGTGAAATTAAAATAATAACAACTGTGATATATTGTAAGTGGGACAAGAAGTTCGTGTTCTTTAATTCTCCTTAAATCTTGTACGACTTAAAAAGAGTAAGACTTGTTTATAATTGGCTTAAAAATATCCAAAGGAAACATTATCTGTTTTTATTAATATTTTTTTTATCGCAACTGTTTACTAGTTCTTCATTCAGTGGCTTCCTATTGTTAAACTAGTTTCTATAATATAATGGTTTTGGTTGACTTCAAACGTAGTCATTTACCAATTCCCCTTAGCTCGCAACATATGGCTTAAGTCAGCTTGTGCTACTTCCAATCGCGTTTAACATCCAAATAAATTTTGGGCTAACAGGTTAAATCAAGTTAAATGTTTAATAATAGTAATAAATACGGCGTATTTTAAATTTTAAATTACCTACCTTTCTTTTATGCGTGATTTTACCGTTATGGATTACAAATTCTGATGTTATTTTCAACAATTGCCTAAGACTTGTTTTTATTATTGCTTGTTTGACTTTAAATGTTTATAAGTGTGTGCCATAAATCAAAAATTCCACCAATTGTATACACCCACATTAAATATGAATAATAAACAGTTTTAATTAGTGATGAAATATTAAATGTTAATATCCATTATATTTGCATTGAAGGTGATGTATGTACGATACATACGTGAATTTTGCCTACAGTGAGTAGGTAGAGGGTAAGTGTAAATATGCCATCCAATTAAAATAACATAAATTTTCTAGTGTTGTGTGGATGCACTGAGGAGGCGCTATCCTTCAGTGAAGATGATGTCCGTTATGAGATTTCACCATGCATTTCTTATCTGAATAACTAGGGAAAACGATTATTGATGCACAAACACTTTTAATGTCTCTTAAACACAAATCATTATCGTCATACTACCATACAGAGAGCTAAAATTTTAATTAAGTTGCAATTGAATTTTAACACAGTAGTTTATAAAAATTTTAAAATATTTATTTTTGTAACAAATATCTAAAATTATGTTTCTTGGGACGAATCGTAACTTCGCCTCGCCCGGAATAAACCGATTTAGGTACGTGTTACAAACAACATTTTTCTGTTAAAGGTTCCTAAAAATGTATTCAAATTTTTGATTAGATCAAATACTTCTCGAAAATAGCGACCTTCGAATTTTAATTACCATGCGACCATACTAACCAGATTGTTTAATTGTTGTATTTAACCATTTTGTTTTATTTACCTAAATAATCCTCAGAAGATGCCATGGCAACGTCTTGGAATTGAGTCCGCAAAAGACTCATTTTACGCACTCAAATGAATCCCTAAAATAGTTGTTTAAGGGACCAAATACAAAAAGTAACTTAGTTAGAGATTTTTAAAAAACAATCCCTACCAAATGACTAAAATTTGTTTTAAATTGAAGCTGTGAACGTAGAGAAGAACTGGTAAACAATTTTGTGTGTCCAAAAAAATTTGCAGCACTTCGAATTATTGATTTAAGTTCCAAAAAAATGCAAAACTTTATGTTTCTAAAAACTGTCATAAAATTTCTTCTATCAGGTTTGATTATAGTGCAAACGACTGAAAATGACGTAAATCATGGTCCCCAAAAGATGCCATACAAAAAAACAAAAATCGACTTTTTTATGTTTATCACTACAATAGAAAATATCGCTCTAAACAATTTTTGTTCTTTGACATTTTTTGATGAAGTTCATAGTTTTCGAGATATTGATTTTTTAATTTATATAGTACGCGATTTTCCGTGATCGAGGAAAAATGTACGAAAAAGGACTGGTCTTTGATTTATTATTCTCTTATAGTCCATTTAACGAGGTACAAAAAAAGCCAAAACATCAAAAGTTTGTAGGATCTTTTGCAATACATTTCGTCCCTCGTATTCAGGGGTGAGAAAAGCGATGGTGATGATTTCGAGTTCTGAAACCCCTGCCTAGTACCCCTCCGGCTTCTCGGTCTTGGGCTTGCAAGAGATCATCGGATCGGGTGTTTTTGAGAATAATAATAAATTCGGTTAATTTATATTAGAGTACCCCGGAGCGACCCCCGGGGGTTTAACCTACCCCCGTCCGTAGTAGCAGTGTGCCAAAAAAATAACAAAATACGAACTCGGCAAAGTTTTTTTTATGAGTTTTTGAAGACAGGGATCACGATGGTGGTATTATTTTTCTGCCTACCCTCCCGCAACTACTCCCTACATGTAAAACCACCCCCTCTTCCATACTGTCTATCCTAGACACGGGAGGATTTCTCAGATGGGCCCCCCGGGGGTTTGAAACTACCCTGTATGCAACACCCAAAATCTCACGAAAAACGGGAAAACGTTCTTCTCACAGGTTTTCGAGGGCGGTAATCATGGTGGTGGTATTTCTTTAATTCTATTCTCTCGAAACTACCCCTACGTATGAAAACCACCCCTTCTTCCATGCTGTCTGTCCTTATGAGAATATCAGGGAAACTAATCATTATTCAACCACAGTTGACTTAAGCAACCTCTGGGGGTTAAAACTACCCTGCTCACAGCACCGAAATCTCTCACAGGTTTTCGAGGGCGGGAATCATGATGGTGGTGTTATTTTTATCCTACTTTCCCGCAATTAAATGTATAAAAAGACCTCATATACCTCTATAAACTGTATGTGTAGTTATATAACTACAAAAAGGGACATTTTTGTATATTGGGGGTAGTTGTGGGAGGATTGGGTGAAAAATAACACCACCATCTTGATTCCCGCCCTCGAAAACCCTTGAGTGATTTCGGCGTTACGAGCAGGGTATAAACTGTGGTTTAGTAATAGTTAGTTTCCCTGATATCTCCAGAAAAACCCCGATCCGACAAATCTCTGCATGCCTAGGACCGACAGCGTGGAAGAGGGGGTGGTTTCTATACGTTAGGGGTAGTTGCGGGAGGGTAGGGTAAAAAATAATACCACCATCGTGATCTCTACCATCGAAAATCCATAAAAAACTTTTCGAGTCCGTATTTTCCTATTTTTTGGGGATATTGATATTACAGACGAGGGTAGGTTTAACCCCCCGGGGTCGCTCTGGGGTACCCTAATGTAAATTAACTGAATTTATTATTATTCCCAAAAAACTTGATCCGACAATCCCTCGCAAGCGCATTGGGGTGGTTTTTCCTTGATAGGGATAATACGCAAGAGTTTCAGTACTCGAAACCACCAACATCGTTTTTCTCACCCTCGAAAACAGGGGGAAATGTATTTCAAAAGAACCTACAAACTTTTAATGTTCGGGACCTCGTTAAATGGACTTTATTGAAGACGTCGACCTGAGCATTTTTTGTTCTTTGTAATTTTTCGAGGAAATACGTACTTTTCGTGATATAAGTGATTTTTATACAATTTTCATATGCATATATGTTTTTCATTTATTAAGGAAAGCGATTGGGAAAATCAAAATTTTTACCAGACAGATTTGTGGAAAATTTAATTGTGAACATTTTTCTTTATTTTGATTTTTTGATGGAGTGCAGGAGTTTTGAGATATTCTTAGTTTTCGTCTAAAATTACCGAAAGAATACACACATAAAATAATTAATAAATAAATAAACACCATAGAATACAAAATTACCACAGGAGCTGTATGGGAATGTCACCAAGCACTTGTGGCTGCCTCCAGCATGAATAAGATACTGGTATTCTGGGTAAAAGGCCATGCACAGTGTAATGACAACAAAGTAGCCGACAGACTGGCCAAGAGCAGGCCTAAATATCTTTGGACCAGGATCGGCCAGTCTGTTACCGATTACGGCGATAACACAAATAAAGAGGATACCCATAATGAGTTCAAGAAGCTGTGGGATGAAACAAGCAGCTGTCAGCTTGCTAGGGAACTATTAAAATATCCCAACAAGAGAGAAGCAATGAACTACCTGGCAACGTCCAGAAGGAACCTACATTTTATAACGGAAATCCAAACTGGACACTGTCCGTTAAGGCAACATCTACATAATATGTGATTAAGCGAAGGTTATGAACAAGAAGATTGAGGCGGTTCAAGTTCAACATGTATTCTGTGACTGTTCTGCCGTCTTATCAATCAAAGAATCCATTTTGAGAGAACTTTGGCCTACTTTGGTCGATGTAAGGGAGATGCCCCTATGCAGCATCACCACCTATTTCACATAATTAGGTTTGTTGGAGGCCTAGGCAAGGGTCTGCCTACTGGGAGGAAGTACAAGGGGCCCAATGGAGCCTAAGTGCTGTGGTTCAATAATTTTCATTAATCACTCTCCCAACTAATTCCAGATTCCAGAACATCACAGAAATTAGACAACCCTCAATTGCCACAAGATAGAGGCTTGTGCGGAAGGGGGTTACACATTGAAAAACGCGGACATACAGCCGTTTCGAACCCAGTGGCGCGATATCCGTGTGATTAATCGCGATTATACGCGGTTGTCGATCAGATAAATATACATATACACATATATTTAACCAACTTACCATTCCTAAATTTTTTCCGCCATTTAACATCATGTTCAGCACATCAAAACTTACAACTTTGTGCACTGATGACGGTCAGATTTTCCTGGGGAAAAAAAACCTATTTCGGATGGACTATTATAACTAGGATCGTTGTATCGATTTAGACCAAATTTTTTATACCTGCTACCCTCCACATTCCTTATCTCGCTAGAATCAAACTTTGGCTCAAATCAGGACTCGTCTATCACATTACAGGAATTCTTTCTTCATTTTATTTAATAATAAAATCAACAGCTCAAAATACAAATGTTATGGAAGAGCTGCAAACGCATGTCAGTCCAATGAATTTAATTAACTATGTTTTACTTGGTTGGGCCAAGAAAGCGCACCGCAGGCATTGGATTTAGATTATTGCGAGTTACGGCGGAAAAACTGACTTGCCTAAAGCATGTTAAACTCGACCTTTTATAAGTTTTATTATCGTTCCGTTTGTCGTGCACCCATGAGTCGTGCACGAACGTTTTTACCCGAATTGTAATTCTAGAAAGTAGGATCCCGCCATTCGGCGCAAGCGAGGGTTGCGTAATATCGCACAATATTGCATCATCTTTGCAAAAATTTAAATTTGAAAATGAAAATTATATGATTGTTTGGGCAATAGAAAGAGAAATCGTTTGATAATTGAATGGTACTCGAATCGGTTTTAGTTTAGAGGATATTGCGTCAAAAAGAAGTTGGATATATTGATTCGTCCTCGTAGAATCATGATTTAAGCACGCACGTAATATGGACTTTGGGTTGTCTCGCGTGTCGATGTTTGAAGAAATATGGAGCTGAAATGAAATGAAAGTGTGCTGATGCGTTGGAACGGGAATAAGTAGTGACATTAATTTGGAAATGCGGACTGTTATGAAATAGATAAAATAGTTAGGGCGCAATTCAATTGAATTTGTAAAATTGAATGGAAAATGTGTTGTAAAAAATTTATAGACATGAATTTAAGATTTATACGATAAGTGTGTTGGGTGTCGAATGCTATTATTATTATTATACGTGGACTGTATTTTTTAAGAGAGTTATTTGAAAAGATTATGTTGGACAATTGATGAATGAAATGTTCTAACGGGTTTTTTGATTATTTTAGGATATTTTAGAATTACCGGAGTTTCGTGGATTTTTAATTTTTTGTGACGTAATTTAAGTTTTTGCTTGAAATGAAAATGAAAAATACTTTTTATCAGGGTTTGTCCTTTTGGACCGAATGATTGAATTTTTTGGCTATTTTTGAATTTTTTTGCTTTTTATTCACTTATAGGGAATGGAATGTATTATAACAGAGCCTTTACGCTATTATGAAGTGTTACGCAATTATTGCTATGCAAAGCCGAGAGAAACTGGATTAATCTGGTTGAAGCTAAGTCTGAATCAGCGCCTCGCCGGTCTTCTCCTCTGACATCGAATATGAGACCAAGTTCATCTGCGGTTCTTTTTGCTGCCTTGAACAATCTTGCACCCACTCCTGCGTTTTCGTGATCCCTCACAAATCGCAGGAGTGTGTCTGAACTCTTAAAGATGCTGTATACCCTACTCAGTACTACATTGCCATACATATCTATTAAACCGACAGTATACAGTTAGAATGATTGCTATTACGCTAACGATCTTTGTATTCTGGCTTAGTAGGCCTTCCACAGATTTAATCTATCGTTTTTTAATGAACTCTTTAGCTTGTCTTGGGAAAAAGAGAGCTTTACCACCCTCTAGAAGTTTATTTTGTACCCATTCATTAAAGTATATGGCTTAGTCATATAACAGGGATGTCCTAAGAGGATATAGACGCGCCTTCCTGATCAATGCGTCTACCTTTTTATTTCTCTTGGATCCCGGGACCCAGTACATTTTAACTACCTATTTCTCTAAGGACTATTATTGGTGGACGTTTAAACTATGATTTACCGCGACCTTCATCAGCAGAAGAAATAAATACATCATTTACGATGGCAGACCCCGACCGACAATTATTTTTTTTAATAAATAGAAATTAAATAAAACATAGATTGCTTCATTTAAGGTAATATCTTCTAAACAAAATGTAATCTCTTCCAAAACAAATTGCATATCTTTAACATAATTTCCTAACAGTTAATTCTCCACCATCCAAATCAACGTTAATATATTTAATTACAAATTTCATTGTTTTCTGACCTCAACCGAAACAATAAAACTACTAGCACATTTTTTTCAAGTTTACTATAAGTGTACGACCGTAGCCCAAATTTACAATATGTATTTAAAGCAGACGTGAGAAATGATCTCTTCCTTTCTCATTATTTTTGCATTTAATGTATGATTATTACATCTCTAATGATTTCATTGTATTTTAATGAAGGGATTCCTTATCTGTCATTGCCATTTTAGTATGTATGTTTCTTAACATTGCTCGTAGATTTCTCACAAAAAAAGCAATATTTCTTGCCGCGTGAAGGTCGATCGAGCAATCCAATTATTACTTAAATTATTTTTATAGCCACTAATATCACAGTCTACTTCTTATGTAAGTAATTCTGCATTTCTCAATATGAATAATCGATTTAATTAAATGTCAATGGCATCAAAGCTTTTCGACGGATTTTTGCTGTTTTCCATAAAAAATATATTTATTTTGCTTCGATAGGAGAACTAATGATGTACCCGGCGGATTTTAAAAATTAACAAGGACAACGATTTGAATTTCAGTTTTATAATCTTCATAGAAGAATATATTGTATAAACTGGTCATGCAATCAATTATATACCTTTAAAAAAACATTAAATACGTGCAATTTTTTTTTTTGTATTTTAGACAAAATTCTCAGCCACAATGATTGATGGATGCATCGAGCTGAGCAGAGGAGGTTCATAAGTCTGGTTTTGCATTCAAAATATTTCATTCGAATTCTATACTTCATAAACAAACATAATAATTGTAAAATATCGCGAGACTAGAGCTGCAAAATCTAAAGAAATAATGGATATATTTTCAACTGTAATCTCCCAAGCACTAAACCCTAAAGAGTTGATTAGGAATATTACATTGTTTAAAAAATATAAATTAAATTTTTATCTTTAGCGGGCAAAGAGTCTCAGTAAAAAAATCAAACATAATAAGGAACGCGTATAAGAACTACATAGAAAAAACTGAGACTAAAATAAAACGAAATCCTAAGCAATTCTGGTCATTTGTTAATTCCATAAAAAATACTTCACGCATTCCTGGTAAAATGTCATATAACAACGAGTATCTGCTTTCTTCAACCAGGATTGCTGATGGATTCGCCGAACATTTTCAAAGTGTATAGGTACTTGCCCTCTCATCAACAACATCTAACAACAAATAATAGTATTACAAATTTTAGCAAAATGTTTGATCGGATCTCTCATAATATTTTGTTGGAGGAACTATCTGTTTTAGGATTATCCAATCACATTATAACTCTGCTTAAATCAGATTTATTCAATAGGAAACTACTCGTAGAAATTGAAGTTGTCAAATCTAATGCGCTTGTTGCTAGCTCCGGGGTACCTCAGGATTTTAATTTAGGTCCCATAATTGTTCACTTTGTTCATTTTAGATATTTGTCATAAAATAACTTCCTCAAAACTACTTTTTACTGACGACATAAAAATTTACAGAGAAATAACAGGTATATTGGACTGTCATCATCTGCAAAATGATTTGGTAACTCTAAATAACTAGTGTGAGAGTTATCATTTATGATTATGCAATTAATTTCATTCTCTTAAATCGGGTATTTGAAACTACTGACGTATGTGTCACTTTCAACACTCATATTGAAAATATTAAGAAACACGTTTTAAAAATGTTGAGCTTTGTTACACGTAGCAGCAGAGAATTTACCTCGAATGAAGCTATTTGCACGCCTTATTTCACACTTGTCAGAAGTATACTAAAATATTGCAGTACTGTCTGGAATCCTCGCAATGCAAAATATGTTGATACGATTGAAGTTGTTCAAGGGAAATTCCTAAATTATCTATTTTTCAAAGAACGCAATTTTACCCCGTAAGAAACTATAACTATCAACTTTTACTGGATGAATTTAACTTTTTCTCGCTTCATACTCGTTTGCTACTGTATACAATTTTACTTGATTCATTCACCTGGACTGCTAGAAAACATTTATTTTAGCGTTCCGAGACAAGTACTAAGAAATCAACAAACATTTTATTTCTGAATTCCTAATTCATTCCATCATTTTATACTACATACCCTATATACAGAGGTTAGTTATAACAGTATTAGAATATAATAGAATGGAATGGAATGAAATGGAATGGCGCCTGTGACGTTTACGTGAAAGGAACAGTCAGAGGTTACGTTTTACTGTTCCTTTGACGAAAAACGTCACGGGCGCAGAGGCTTTTTTCGAATAATTCTATTATTTTGTAGTTTCAGTTATTTGTTTTTGAAGAGGATAATACATGTGGTGGAGAACCCAAATAAAAGGAAAGAATAATCTTAAAATGCCACAAATAACTTTCAGACAATACAATATTCTCGTTTGCGTAAAGATTATGATACTTTATTTATTTTTTATACATTTATTTAACGTCGGCCTATTTCCGCTACTGAGGCCTATCACCGACGCCTGTAGACGAACTACCCCCAACCAGGAATTTTGCCGAACCTCTTCCCTTAAGAAGAGTAGGGATCTTTTACTTGCCTAACATTTAATAGACAAGGGACCGACGGCTTTACATCCCCTCCGAAGGATGGTATATCTCCTATACAACCCTCGCCTAAGGTTGTATAGCTTCCGCGCATACACTGATATACAAGCCGCTGGAAGATGTGTGAGGCGAGAACGCGGTTTCCGTTGGAATGGTCACCAATCCAAGTACTAACCGCGCCTGTCGTTGCTTTACATCGCATACCGAAGTATGTACATAGTAAAGACGCACCTACGCTCGCCCCTTGATACTTTATTCTTAGTATCATGCGTATAGATAAAGCTGACACTGCAAAATCAGAAACTTGCCCGCAGGTGTGAATTTTATCATCTGATATTTAAAAGTAAAAGAAAAATAATAATTGTTTTTAAGATGGGTGGTGATTAAGGGAGAATATTGTATGCCTATCTAAACTTATATACACACACATAAAGTATACAAAGATATTTATATCTACTGACAAATTTTCCTATGTCAAATTAATAACTTATTATTTTTTCCTTGTGTTAAGAATTGATACAAAACAGTTAAAAATAGTAGTTTTAATATAACTTATTTTGCACACAAGTACAACACATGTGACTTAATGAAGTTAGCGTGAGTATTTTTTTTATGTGTTGATTAATTACAATGGATTCATATATTTCAGATTTGTTCTTTTTTTTTAATTTTATTTTTTATAAACTTATGTTGTAATAAATATTTTTAAGATCTACTATTTGATGAATTTTTTAAGTTGATATGTTCCATTGTACCAAGAAATAGATCAAGAATTGAAGAATTGAAAGAATTGAATTGAAAGAAGAATTGAAGAATACTGACAGTTCGTAAGTAGCTGATTGGTTTCTAGATAATTGTAAAGTCTAGTGGAAACTGCCTTTTCAGTTATTTTTGAAATATAATAGACTAATAATTATGATAGGCCAGTAATTTTGTTATTAGAAAATTCTTTTTTGTGCAAAGGTGCATTTTTGCCTAGTTTTAAAGCATTTGGGAACTATCCAAATTTCGTGAAAAATATTTCTTGGTCATGCCAATTCCAAATTTGGGGACAACTGACCGGTGCGGCCACTGAATCTCTCATTCCCAATTGAAATGTTGGAGAGGGCGATGAAGAACTTTCGTCCAAGGCTTCAAGAGTATAAGCAGCGAGAAGCAGGTCATATGACTGATGCAATATTATTTATTATTATTTTTTTGCCATTAACTCAATTTAAAATGGATACTTCATTTTGCCGAACCCATTATTATGTTTGTCCTATTTATTATGGTTATATTAAATACGATTAAATAGTTTTTGTTGTCATTCACACTTTGTATAATATTTTTTGTTTTTCAGAAGCGAGTTCTTTAGTTGTAACTTTTTATAGGTACAGAACAAATTAAACGGTTTCTTGTAATATTCCGGTTTTATTTTTCTGTTAGTATTATTAGCTGTGTGGGAATCTTTTTCGGAGATAGCACATGTAAATATTCGATCATTATTACCAAAATTGAAATCAATAGATTTTAGATAACAAACATTTGCATAAGTGAAATAAGGCTAAACTCACGTGCTGCAAATTTGTCTGTGGACAATAAACTTTAATTCGCAAAAACACGCAAACTGGGAGTATTTCATATCAATAATTTGTGTAAATTTACATTAATAATTGATACTAGTGACAAGATTATGCAACTACAGATTTCGGTTTCTACAAATACTTATTATTTTGTTTTTGATGTTTGTTGTAGGCCGCTCATGGATTTTAAATATTTTATAAATCAATAATTAGTGGGGACATTATCAATTACTAGGCAATGTGGAAATAATTTTTAATTTATGGAGAAAGTATTAGCATCCAAATTCGAGATTATGATAAAAATGGACGTTTTGAGGGGAAAAAAGGGCAAATTTTCCCTAATATGCATGGTGTCTGTGTATCCTTCTGCCTGTCAGTTAGTCTGTCCGTCTATCCGTCCGCCCGTCAGTCGGTCTGTGGGTGATAATTTTTTTTCAAATACAGCCATCAGACCTGGGAGGTTTAAGGAAGAATCTTATTGAATATTAGGAAATCAGTGCACCAGAGATGACTCTAGATAATAATGGAGGAAATCTTAATCGTTACTACTTCAATGTAAAGACTTGAAACCTTTTGCATTATGTTAAGTTTCGGCAACATATGAAATGCATACCTTTTTGAAAATTAGGGTACTCACCCAGGGACTTGCAGAACCCATTTTACACTCCCAATTCAATAACTCGCAAAATTTTCAACGAAATCGGCTAAAATTCGCGGTATTTGGTGTCGCCATTACGAATTAGAAGTGAAAATTGGAGAATTGAAAATGACGGACCTAAAATGGCGGACTTTAAGAATTAATTCCTGATTTACGCCATCTTTATTGATTTTACTGAGGCGAGAGTTGTATAGGAGATATACCATCCTTCGGAGGGGATGTAAAACCGTCGATCCCTTGTCTATTAAATGTTAGGTAAGTAAAAGATCCCTACTCTTCTTAAGGGAAGAGGTTCGGCAAAATTCCTGGTTGGGGGTAGCTCGTCTACAGGCGTCGGTGTTAGGCCTCAGTAGCGGAAATAGGCCGACGTTAAAATAAATATATATAAAAAAAATGCAATTATCTGAAATTTGTTACATGTTTAAAACTGTGAGGTTGGATATATCTGACCTTGGATAGGTTCGATGTAAAATAATAACAAATAATTGTAACCAGAATTTAAACCAACTTACAAGACTTATAAAGAGAATTTTGATGAACATGCATTTTATTCGACTTACAAGTCATCTCCCTATAATATTGTTTTACATGAATGATATCGATACTAAAATAAACTATTTAACAACACATTTACTAAATTCTTTTAACAAGTATGTCCTTTTGAGATCAGTCCGTATAGGAAAAAAAATAACGCTTCTGGGCTGATAAATAATCTAAAGCTGCTGATGAAGCTAAGAGATGAGGCTAGGTTTGAATATAACTAATATCTTCCTCTCGTAAAATGGAACTACTATTATACACAAGTACAAAATGGTACAAACCATGGCCAAATCATTGAAAAGTGTGCTTATTTGTATCATTTCGCCAGAAATGGAAATTCTAAATTCCCTGCGATGAGATTAAATCATTTACATTCAGTTACAAGCTGCTAATACCTACCAATTTATAGGACCCTGACGCCATCAATAATTATTTTATAGATAGTAGAAATATCAATACTATTGCAGATGTAAATTATTACAACCTGATTAAGATCATTAGTTCAGAGTTTAATTTCACTTTAGTTTCCACTCAACTGATTGAAAGAATTCTTAAAAAATTCTGCATCCGAATCTGACTCGTCAAGTATTTATTTTATTAAATTGTCCTGTCCGTACTTAATAAATTCCTTATATTATCATATTCTCAAAAAATATTCTAAAGCTTAAACTGATTCTCAAATTCCGAGACAAATTCTGAACAATTTTTAAAATGTCGGTTCGTCTGTCTATCCGTCTGAGTATCAGTCTGTCAGATTTCTCGGAACCACTATAACTGAAGGAGCAAACATTTGTTTGAAACTTGAAACAATAAGTTAGTTGTTAACTAAAGGAAGAATCCCGTTGTATTTTTAATTGATCGGTTATAGTTATCCAATTCTCAGTTGGTACTGGCAGCTAATGAAACTGATACCGTGCTAGGCAATAATTCTTGGCGATTCATTAAATCTCGTAACTTTTCCGACTTTTACTATTATTGTATATCATGTATATATTACGCTATAGAAGTAATTTTATTAAACGTTTAGACTGGCGAGAGCGTAACGATACTTATTTATGTCTAGTTATTTGTTAAATAGGAAGGTAATTTTGAATATTTACTATTTAATAAACACGGATTACGCGTAAAGTTAGCTTCACTTTCACTAGCCTGTTATTGTGAACGCTTTGCGGTGTCTAATAAAATGAAGTTGCGAGATTTATAAATTTTTATCAAAGCCGATATATTATTTACTTATTATATTTGCGGTACTTCGATGTTTACTAACACTTATATAATATAAAAAGGGCGGTAGGTAAAGACAATTTTAAGTTTATCCCATCATTTTTCAAAATTTGTTATGAGATGTACAAATCTTTACTGGATATACAGATCTATTACGTATTATAACATAATTTTTCTTGAACAATTATCTTATTAATAAAATGAAGAATGAATTATTGATTTTATTGCGTACTATAATATTTGTGAATAGTAAAGAAACTTTCATAAAACTTACAGAATCAATTAACAGATCAATATTCTTACATTAGCAGTAGGATTGCATTTAAATGTCGCTGTAAGTGAAATGTTAGAGAAAGATTCCTTACTAGCTAGAAGATTCTTTACTTGCTAGTAAAGAGCCATATCTGCAAATAGGTAAATATTTCTCATTACATTTATTTCGGCTGACGTATTTTTTTCTTTACAGGTTGTGGAGCTGATGATCCTTTTTACTGAAGATTAACTTATTGTATCCTCTAGTTTAATTATTCCATTAAATCCGTTCCTCTCAAGTCGCATGTATGGTAGGTCGGAGCTTTGTCTATACCTTCCAATGTTACAAATGGTCTCCAGATGTGTGCAAGCCTTCTAATCTTCACTTTTATGTTTGTAGAGAACATTTAGTGTATAATATTCTGTGAGGATTTCCACTGCCCATGATAAATATTTTCCGCTTAATATCAGCAATTCGTTGATCGTTGGTTAAGATAGTCCATCAACAATGTAAGTAGTTCCTCAGTCCTAGGTTTTATCCACTATAAGTAATGTTTCTGATTCGGCAGTTTCCATGTCGACTTGTTTTAGAAGGAATATCCACTGTTTCTAGAGCTGACTAACTATCAGTAATATTGTGCACTTAATGTGATGTGGATGATGTATCTCTAAACTATTTCTTGTGCACATATGGTTGTAATATCTACATGAAACACTTTTGCAGTTTTACGTAGGTTTAGACTAAAATCAAGCCCTAACTACATGTGACCTATCAAGGTTTTCGTGAATTTGTGGGTTATGCTGAGTCTGCATGTAGGTTCGTCTGTTTCTTCTTGTTCGTTGACATATTTCGACGTGGTGTCCTTTTCTTAAAATTCTGCCGTATTCGTTTGTTTCAGCCAGTATGTCATCACTAAATGTAGCATTTCTGTGGCTACAGTACGGATAGTCTTTGCAGTTTTTGAAATTTGCCAATTCCTTCCAATTTTGTGGCTTTGCCATTAAGGAGGCCTAAGTTACTATACAGGAATAATGTACCATTATTGTTTGTACTCTCCAAGTTTTGTTCATCATGCTTCTGTAGGCCATTAAGTTCGTGTGGCTTGGAAAAATCAGTTTGGAATCTAAAATTTATCCCAAGTGATTGGCTTCACTGATCTCCTGTAGTGTTTTTCAAATGTAATTTCTTCAGATTTTATTTTCTTCTGAAAATCACCATAGTGCTTTTTACTGGGATCATGGACAGCCCTTCCTATGTACATACACTATATGCCTACCGCGCAAAGGGTCTTTGCATCATTTCAGTGAAAAAAAAATTTCTTATTACTAGGATAGTGAGGCTACCTGAATATCCTTACCAATTCCTTGCCACTTCAACTGTACTAAAAGTCCTTCTAGAGCTAGACTGAACAGAAGTGGTAAAAGGATTCACCCCCTGTGCACATTTTCTGCTTACGGACGCTTCCGTTAACGTGAATTCCACAGTAGATTGAACTTTTCTTCTCTGCTTTGTTTAGAGAGTTATCAAAAGCTCTCTCTATGACAGGAGAAGATTCTATCATAATTATGTAAGATGCATTGTATATAAAAGATTTTAATGATATACAATGTGTCCACAGCAAAGCTGTATTGTAGGTGACAACTTTTTTTTGGATTATAAACACAATTTTTGGTAATCTGCTCTTACTTCACCCAAAAACTATTTTTAGTATGTTCAACCTTAAATAATTTATAGAGGGCGCTGGTAACAGCTTAATAATATAAATCGCATTAGATAAAGTACCTTTTCTGTGTGAAATATTGAAAAAATTTATTAGATAAATTACTCAGAATTAAAAAATATGACGTATCAAATTTCAGAACTTAAGAATCTTTTTATTTATTAAAGTTTAATTTTCTTAAATATTATAAATGTAATAATTTAAATTTATTTATTCTACCCATTTTCCTCCATTTTCAGCACAATTCTGTTCTTAAATTCCTTGTAGCTATTTTGAATGGCTTCAAGGTTAATTCAGTTTATAGCATTTATAATTCTCTCTTTCAATACATTTACATCCGTTGTTAAATCATAGGAAGAAACAATTTGTTTCAGATTATCCCATAAATAAAAATCGCATATAGTCAAATCAGGCGATCTGGGTGGATACGGAAAGGAATTAATAAATATATATATATATATATATATATTTGTATAATTATTTTGCTGCGTAAAATAATATTTAATTTATAATTGAATTCCCTTTTATTTTTAATTTTGTTGAGCGCCAGATAGTTCCTGAGAACCATCAATATTGAGATCTAAATCTATGATTCTTGTTTGTGAAATTTAGTATAAATACTGTGCATGAGATACAATACAACGCATGTATAGTGTTATTCTCTCTCTCTCTCTCTCTCTCTCTCTCTCAGGAGCTGGTTCTGTTTTAATTTTGCTCTGTTAAAATCAATTAATCATTCAAATTCAATAGTTTAAGGAAAGATAACAATTTTAATGTCAGAAGGTTAACAGTTTTGACAAATAAAAATTATATACAAAACTATAGGAATATTAACTAGAAAAATTTAGTATATTCTTTTTTAAAAGTTTCAAAATATATAAACGCTCACAATAAATGTTCACTCTTATTATGATTTAAAAGTTATCGAAAAGAAAAGCAAATGCTCGAGACTTATATTTTACTTTGCAAAGTAGTACCTTTTATTTCTATTCCAGTTTGTAACACTTCTCCAATCCGTATCTTTTCATCTGATGCGTGACTGACTGCAATCTGGAATGGCAATACTGCTAAGTACACCACCGTCCCTCTGCTAATCTCAGCTACTTTCAATGTATTATCTATATTTAAGATGAGTTATGTAACCAATATGTGTTTAAATTTAAAACACTTTTTATTTTTTCAAAATCTCTGCTCGGCAGCAAAATGTCACTGTCGCTCTATATTTTTCTTAGTAACCGTCCTTTTCAAACTTTACACACTATGATCCATGTTTATTGTACATGCCTTATTTCCTTGTATTATACTCTATTATACTTATAACTATTTACACAATTTAAACAAATAAACTTTATTTCAGATGTGAACTTTTTTACTTAAATCATTGAATTCCAATAATTGAAACAGAATTGAGAAACATACAATGTACTCGCTCATGTCCTGACCATTTGTAGTGATCTAAACAAAATATTCCTGTAAAATCAGATTCATGCTTCTTATGAGCTTTCTGGTGTTTTGTGGATATCATGGCAATATATATATATATATATGTTGTTTTTTAGGTTTTCGCGGGTGTTAAATGAAGTTTCATTTCGAGCAACGAGGAGCAGCAGTAGGTGGTAGCTTTCAGTGAGAACCTGATGCAAGGAAATATAAAAACATATACAAGCTACTAGATTTAAAAAATCATTTTGTTTCTTCTACTGATATGATACGAAATGTCATAACTAGTTGCTCCTAGAAGATGCAAGTGTATTTATTTATTTTTCAAAAACCGCCACAACAATTTTGATTCGATTTAACACTGGACTACTGACTTATCACCAGTGTGAAAAAATAACTAGTTATTCCTAGAAAATGTAGGAGGGTGGCTATGCTGTTTGCTTATAAATCTAAAACTAAATTTTAATACGTCTTCGCACCAGCGCATTCGCCAATTTTTCGGAAGTAAAACTCCATAAACTGTTCTTTATTATAACTTTAAAATTCTTAAACCGACTCTAAGTTAATGGTATAAAAAAGTCAAAGAACAATCATAAATTACGATAAGAGTGTTGTAAATTGGCATTTGCCTTCTCATCTATGCAAAATTACTACTTAAATTAAGAGCAAAAGTTTTTATTTAACAATAATAATATATACTTGAAAATATAAATTCATTATTGCTGAAAGAGGACAAGAAAAATTTAATTACTTTGTGCCCTCGACATAAACTTTTATAATTTTCTATAAATAGGCTTTATATGTTAATCAATGTTCATGCAAATAAAATTAATTCCTTATGATCTGCAGAAATGTAGTTAAGGATCTGTTAAAAATCTTATAAATATATAAAGCAAAACCAAAATTTAAAAGTTGAATTAAAAGTTTGTTATGTGTTACTAACATTGCATTAATTTTTTCTTCCTAAATTATCATGATTAAATCCGTATTGCTTTCTTAAATATATAATTAAATAAATACTGATACAATTACTTTAAGTAAAACAATAAATAGGTACCTTAACAACTTAATTGTGTAATCTCCACCGAACAAAACAACATAAATCAAAAGTTTTCACAGTTACACTGTCACAAGATTAAAAAAACACTTCTACTTTAGGCAGTTTGCTTTAAATGTACAAAATAAGACAATTCAACTTGAAAACAACTCGCCTTTTGTCTAGTTTTTTGTTCGTTTTCGCATTTGTTTGAAGTAAACAAGAAACGCACCGTATACTTAGTTCATTGCACCAACTACTATGATCGTATAAACCGGCAAAACACCTGAAGCACGTGGTATTCAAGAAACAAGTGAATGCATTCGCTGTCTTGATCTATCTGCAAGAAGTTGATGGCTCGGTGAGAGTTAGAAAGAGTGGTTACCACTAGTCGCTAGTCCTCACTGCTTTACTCGCTGAGAAACATCAACATTCTTTTTGGTACATTTTTTCAAATGCTTGTACCACACGCCAAGGATGTTATTATACAGAACGCAATTTAAATCGTTTTGAGGTTTTTGTTCAATTTGCATGAAGTATAACTGAATAGATATTATGGCGGATATATTATTTTCTTGTTGGGTCTTATTATTTCTGTACATTATTTAATGTAGTTTTTGCCTACAGCGACTGCAAATATCGTTTAAATTTTGTTGTATTGGTGAATGGCTATAATCAATTGAAAAAATGCGGAAGTATGTCTAATTTCAATAATTTTAGGCGTACCGTACCAATGGCGCTATGACAAATGTCCACAAATCAATTTAAACTAAAAACATTACACAAAAAAATGATTAAATTTCTGTAGCTCTTAGTATCTTTTAGTTTTATTTTATCGGTTGGGGTATCATAACTCCGTATAATTGTATTCTCACTAATAAAAATGCTTAAATTATATACGAAATTTTTTCGAGATCTCAGATGTTGTCAACTCGTACATATTTTCTTAAAAAATTCATGTACAAGAAAATTTTCCGATAATTAATTCAAGCACATGGGCGAATTCTTGTAAACAAATTTTACATCGAAATGAATTTAAAAAATAACCAATTTTATTTAATATTAAAATTATTTGACATAAACGCAAAAATAGTAAGCAATAATGGTTATTGTTATGTCAAAAGTACAGGTTCAGGTTCATGACCAGTGACCAGATTAGTGGTGGGGATAATTAGAGCAGTGGGAGTCATTAGAGGGTAATTAGGGGTAATTTAGATACAAATAAGGGTAACTAAGGATAATTTAGGTCAAAATAATGGTAATTAGGTTCAAAGTAAAGATAATTATAATAATTAAGGGTAATTTAGATACAAATAAGGGTAAGAGTAATTAATGCTAATTTAGGCACAAATAAGGGTAATTTAGGTGAAAATAAAGATAATTATAATAATTAGTGGTAATTTAGACACAAGCAAAGATAAGAGTAATTAATGCTAATTTAGGTACAAATTAAGGTAATTTAGGTAAAAATAAGGGTAACTAAGGCAATTATGGTCCATCCGTTTGTCTAACCATCCATCAGTCTGTTCGACCTTCCGTACACCTGTCAATCCGTCCGACCACCCACCTGCCCAACCATCTGTCCACCCGTTCGACTATCCGTTTGTGTACAGACAGTTAAGTAATTCTTTATTATGTTGTATTTCCTATTAGATTGTTACGGACCTCTAGCGTATGCGACCCACCATACGCTTTAGCGTTTTGTGGGCCGCATTATAACAACTGCTACACGTCCGAAACACATTTCGCTATTCTCCAGGGGAGGGCGACACATTTGTGACACGTGATCAGCAAAGACAAACGGGTAGGCAACCATTTTTGTTGGCGTGGTTGCATGTAATTAGTTGGTAATTCTTCCAACCTCGGTTTTATCCAAGGCATCCTCGTGGATTTTAGGATAATCATCTCAAGAAAATTTCCTCAATCTGTTGTTGTTCCGTTTAGCGGAATATTTTTTGTTTGTGAGTAAATTTTATCTGCGGAAGCAGGATATTAAATTACACAAGGTAAGCTAACCTCTTCACGCCATCTTGCCCGTCCTCTACCCACGTGTTTCGCAAATTTGCAGGCTTTCCTTTGGAAATACAGTGTCAACTTAAAAGGCGGACTCGACCCCATTCATTCGACTGTGGCTTCCCGGAGTATTGGTGGATTGTTCCCTCATCAGTGAGGTAAATGATGTTTCATTTGTAGGTTATGTCAGATTTCTCAATTAAGCACGCTCCACGTGCATTTCTGACTTTGTAAATTTAAATCGTGATATCTTTAGGGTTCCACGTTCGGGGCTTCTACACACGTCAGTGAGAGTTCCACGGACGGAGCATCCACACACAGTGGAAGGTTCCAGGGCTGGTGAGGCTACGATCAACCCCATCCTTGGGTCCATTTCTTGTGTCCCGAAGGCATCTCTGTAGGGCTTCAGTTCTTCCACGTCCGGACTCGGTATCGTACCACCCTAAATAAGTGTTGTGTTATTTGTTTTACTTACCGGGGACCACCTTCAGTGGTTCCGCTGGACATCAATTCATGCTTTTGGCATTTTAACCTGTACATATTTAGAGATTTTATGCATATATTTACATATACTTAAGGAGGTTCTTTAAATCAAACCTTTGTGGCAGAATCTATGACAATTTTATGCACATATTGTAAACCGATGTGTAGCTACACGAGGCATTTTACTTATTAATCGTGAAATATTGGCCACAACTGTGAACATCGCCAGGTTGTATTCTAGAGAACCAATTTTGTAAATTGCTTAATATAGTGCATTTCATTTTTAAAGAAAGTGTCATTATTTCGTCTGCGACCACTACATATGGAAAACTCAGTGATTTGTTAAGTAAGTAAACTAATAATTTATCATAGTTTGTGTAAGCTTGGGCTTAACGCCCTGAGATAGTCTGAGCTAGAGAAATTTTATCGTAGGCACGTACATCACTTTCCGGGTCAAGTTTGCCTACGATATCTGCTACGCCACAGTAGCCCAAGTGATTTCGTTACGTAATATCTGATAATCATTTAGATCCAACGTATCTATTTGTTTATGTACGTGTAACTCGTAGCAAGATATTGTCTTATTGCACAACTATAGTATCTTTGTATTTTTTATCATGATGAAATAATAAAAATAAATAATTCATTTTATTGCCTACTCTTGATCAAATACCTGCCGGGTTATTTTATCAGCCTTATCTTTATAATGATGAACAATTACAATACAAATTATTCTACCTGCCTTATCCTTATGGATACCTTATACTGATTTATGAGATGAACATTTACGTTAAAAATTATTTTACCTGCCTGTCTTATTTACCGAGATTTTTATCACTGAATTTATGGTTTTTAGTTTATTTCTTATATTATGAAATAGAACATTTACATTGTTATTTTTTTAGGAAATATTTCAGTGCATTGCAGTACCCTTTTAACTACTGCAAAGTCTCGTTTGGCTTGAACGTACCCTCTTTATGGTATAGAAACATCCTGACGTCGCAAGCGAGGTGAGTGTGAAATCCTAAAAAGCCTACTGTTTGTACTTTTTATATTATGATGATGTTAGAAATAAAACAAAATTAGTACAATACTTTCATTTTATTACTTATTCTAGATTACATAACTAAATACATTTATATTTAAGGCTACAATACATTTGTATGGAAAATGAACATTGGCAAGAACACAATGCCAATTATTGTACTGATAATATTCCACACATTCTAACATATTCAATGATTTAAAGCTAAGTAGAAACTGTGAACAGACATTAAGATCTATAATTTTTCTACACTGTAGATATTGTAGTAGAAAATTGTTCTTCATCGCACCTTTGCATATTATTATAACATTGTTTAATGGTTAATTATATTGATAATTGTTAACAGCATTCTGACAAAGTTGCTTAAAGATTAGTGGCAATTCTTTCAGTTGAATATATCCACTCCAATTGATGATAATTTTTCTCCAACCATTGATGTTGTGCCTTTTCATCATATGTTAATGATGAGAACGGATATGGTAGTTTGAAAATATGTGTTTGTTGTTTAGTGTTACAGCAGAGAGCAGCCAATTCTTTCACTATAAACTGATTGTCCTTATATTGAAAACCTGGTAAGTCAATGATGAAAGTAAGAAATGTATGCACCATATTATAGTATTTTATTTAGCACCAACAAAGCCGTTCTGGACTGAGGTATAAGCATATACTCGTATTTACTCGAGAAACTTCGTCTTTCGTGTTTCAAATTGCAGCTCAACGGTGGGTGTTATGTCTTGTACAGACTACAGCTGCAACACGCAATGCAACGTGTAATGCAACGTGTAATGCAACATACAATGCAACGTCGAAGGCGTTTAAAAACACCGTGCAACAAATCGACGCGCATTGCTATTCAAGTTGTTTCCGTAGTTATTTAAGAAGCTTTGTCGAACATGGATCCGCGAGTGCAGTCGTCATATAATCTGGCCGTAGCATATGGAGCTTTCATGCTAATAGAAGAATTAGCAATGGGCAAAAAGATACGAAGATGGTGGAGAACTGATCTGTATAAAGAGAGAACTGGAACTAACTTGCTTCTGGATCTAAAATCACAGGAGTTAGGAGGCCAATATAAAAGTTTCGTCCAGATGTCTAGTAGAGCCTTTGAAAATTTAATACAATTAGTTGGTCCTAGAATTGCAAGAAGGAATACATATTTGAGGAAAGCTATATCGGTACAAGACCATTCTTCCATTTCTATTCAATATATTTTCCACAAACGCGCATCTTTTGGTACACACGGGACGTGCACTTCGTTATCCGTCTACGCCACTTCTGAACATCTCTTTGATTGAGCGCTAAAAACTGACAAGTTATGGATCACCAGCACACCCTCAACGCAACATTAACTATAACGTGCAACGCCCATACACACTTGTTGCATTAAACATTGCAGCTGTAGTCTGTACCGGGCTTTAATGGAGCATCGACCATTGAAAGGTCGTCTTGTAAACTAAGTGACTTAATTATTTATTAGTTTATGATACAAATGTCTGCTACGATGTTGAAGAAGTTGGACACATTGAAAAGGATGATGATGATAATGATGATGATGATGATTAAGTAACTACTTAAGAAATTTATAGAAAAAAAGATCAACTCGACCAGTACGATGATTGATAGTGATGTAGACATTACTTTGTATTTATTATTAGATATTATCCAAGTCATTTCAGTCTCCTCAAGTCCTTATGGCCGATTATGAAAGATAACCAATGATAATATATGTACTGTAATTTAGGTAAAAAATAAGAGTAATGAACAGTAATTTAGGTAAGAAATCAAGACAATTGAGGGTAATTAAGAATGCTAAGTGTCGGGATATCCTTATTTTTACCTAAATTATCCTTAATTATCCTGATTTCTTACCTGAATTACTCTATCCTTATCTTTACTTAAATTACTGTACATATATTACCATCGGTTAGCCTTCAAAATCGGCCATGGGGAGACTAACATGACTTGGATAATATCTAATAATAAATACAACGTAATCTCTGTACCATTATCATTGGACTGGTTGAGTTGATATTTTTTTCAATAAGTTTCTCAGGTCTTAGATCCTCTGCTCGTCTCGTCTCGTCTCATCTCATCTTATCTTATGAAATAAATCTATTTGCATTGGAGCACTCAATCTAATTTAAGAAGAGAAGAAGAAAATAATAAGAAGGAGACGATTATAAGGACGGTGTGGTAGAAGTTTTGTGGAATAGCACAGCAAAGTAATTACAAGAAATGTTTTTTAGTCAAGATGGAATTAAATTTAATCCATTTTCTGATCCAGAGATTTCATCTGCCAGAGCTGCTTGTGACACGAAGAGCGGAGAACTACTCAGAGGTTCTTTAAAAATAAAATTAAGTTCAACGGCATTAACTAACAAAAAATAGTAAAATATTTTTAAGAATTATGATGATGATTGTCCCGCCAAGACGGTTTGCAACATTTTTTTTATGTCACTTCCCATGGGCTAGCGTAACGAGGAGCAGAGGAGTCCTCAGCCTGCGTTCAATATTTTATGGAGGAAATTAATAACAAGAATAACAAGAGCAGTTTCACTGGACGCATTGAATACAATCCAGTACTTACTAAAACAAACTAAGATGGTTACAAGAAAAATAACTGATAGTAAATGGTTAGCCATCAGCTATATTAATTCAGAAGTTTATTTTGTTCGTTTGTTCAAAAAAATCCTGAGTAAAAGAGATGTGGGTTACTTTGGGTTCACCCATTGCCTGATACTCGTGGTCACAGATTTTTGCCCTTTTGACAATGGAGCCTATTGCTTTAAAAGTTGATTAGTCATATGATTGGGAGTCATGCATAAATTTTCAACACCAACGTCTCTCCAATTATTGTCATACATTTGTCTCTTGATTTGACGAGTTTAAGGAAAACAATATGTAATATTATTTAAAATGTTGAGTATGTAAAAGCAGTTGAAGCATTTTTTTCTTAAATAAATTAAAGCCTTCCTAGTATACATTACGTTTTCTTGTGGTTTATTGAAACATAAGTATAAACAAAAGCAGTCTTTTATGTAAGAAATTTACATAAAATCAATTATTACCACGTTAACGTTTTCTATTAATATTAGGACTACTTCGTGTACTTACTATTACGAGGTAATAATAGTCTAAGTTACTGTTGCCAATAATTATTCGACTTTTAGTTTCACAGCAGACGTAAAATCTAGGCGATAATAAGAGACTTGGCTGATCAGAAGTTCAGTTTTGTAAATACATAATCAGACATACAGGTAGTTTATTTCACAAGTTTCTCTTTCTAATCGCTCTATTTATATGAATACAGTTTTGAAAGTGAAAAAATTAACTTATAGCATAATTTTTATTGAGTATAAATATTAATTTTATAATATGAACCAGTAAATATTGTTTATGAGAATCTTAACTGCCTGCTTTTTCCTACTTACTGATGTAAAAATTTAAGTCGTGATCCAGAGATTAAATATATTTTAATTTGATGGGAATATTTCTCCATGAACGACTAATTTTGAAAATCCTGTTCAGTATTATTGCAAAATAGTTCCTGTAACAGCAATTTTAAATATATGTCTAATAATGAGTTCATAAACTCTTGTTTATTGTCAATAATTGCTTGAATTTCAAAAGGAGAGTTTTCGGGAACCTTGATGATGCAAACATTTGAATATTCTAACAAATACATCATAAGAAATGAAAACAAAAGTTGTGTATTATAAAAAATAAGAATCATGTTTCAAATTGAAATCAAACTAATAAAACGTCTTGTTCTGAATAAAAAATGAAGAATATATATTTCTTAATTTGGGAAACCGTTTTGCAAATAAAAAAATTTGTCTGCGTTTGTTACAATATTCGAAAATTTTATGCAGTAGAATAGAAGTGGATTTGATGTTGGGGACAACATTTTCCTTGGTATATTTTTAGGTAAATATTGTAAAGAAGATCTGTTGGTACTAATTTTATCGTTCTTGCTCTTCTTCAACAGTGCCAACATCCAAATCAAGACATAGAGTTTAGTACAGGAAAAAATATTAATACATATTTTTGTGAAAATAAGCGACAAATTGGATGATAAATGCCCAGATAGTCTTATGCCCCAGGCTTTTTCTGGGTATGATGTGACATCGGCCTTCCTCAAAACGAAAAAGAGTGTGTTGGGGTATACGGGAAGCTCGTCTAAAGAGATATTTTCAAAAGAATCAGGAACTACCTAGCAAAGAATAGTTGTATATATTGGAAAGAGTTTGTCATATTATTATATGAAAAAAATTTAGACCTTGTAAGTCTAGATGATTTTCTAATGAATTTATTTACTTATAAAAAATAGGTATATTCAAAATATTTCCCTTCATTAAACACACTTGCATTCCACCTTAGAAGGAAGATTTATCAGGGTGGTTTTATTTGGGCTCAATTAACTGTATGTTATTGTAATTAACCTCACTTTACTATATCGCACGTTTCAGAGTTAGCCCAGGCGGTATCTGCTTAAAATCACCTATGTTTGGGTAAATCGGATCGCTCCTAAAAATCATAAGGAATTATAATTTCACTATGCGTTAGTTTCAAAACGTGGACGTAATTTCATATTCAACTTCAAACTTTCAAAAAGAACTGCCCTTTGCTCTAACAAAAGCATCCTGAAAATTTGGTGCAAAAATATTAAATTCAGTGTGCACAATTGAATTTGTTACATAAAATTTGAATTGGCCGCCATTTTTTTTTTTTTTTTTAGAAAGTTAGTTCTCGACGCCAGCCTTTCGATGCCGTAAAAATTTATTTTTTTTTAAACCTATTTTGACCATTTTATTTCCTTTGTTTAAAACCCAATAAACAGAAAATGAACTTTTTCGGCCATTTTGAAAAAAATTTTCAAAATGTTTTTATCAGATCATAAAGAAAAGTTTAATACCTTTACTTTAATAAAAAACAAGAATTTATTTTCGTCAAAATTGTTTTCAAAATGGCCGATAAAATTAATTTTTTGTTAATTGGGTTTTTAAACATGCAAGAGAATGGCCAAAATAAGTTTAATTTTTTTTAATTAAAATTTTAAATAACAAATGCAACTTTGAAAATTTTCAACGGATCTTAATTTTTAGAATATATTTTGAAAGTACTCGGAAAGACGCTTCTTTTAAAAAAAAAGCACGATGATTCGTTTATTAGAACCGGTGCTATTGTTAAAGAACACGCCAAAACCCTCGATGAACTTTTCGAAACTGTAACAAAATCGAAACATTTCGCATGAAAAACGTGCTTCACGTAAAAATGCCGTTTGAAGAGGTTTTTATACATTCAATCACATTTTTGCTCTACGGACCTTTTTTATGCAAAAATATCAGAAACTCATCAAGGAGTGTAATTTTAGAAAGTATACTAAATGTCGCGGCACGGGGACGTAATGTCGCTCCGACCACAAAATTTAGAAAGTATAACGAAAACCGAAATTTTGAAAATAAGAACCCTTTTACGAATCCACGTTGTTGAGCACTGCAACTCATGCGTTGTGTTAAATATCAGGACAAGTTAATCCAATCTCCAGTCAAAGTATTTCGAGAGTTTTAGTGAAAACAGCCCTTAGCGTCGATGGTGCCGTATCATTTTCTAGCAGTCGATTTTGACGGGAAAATGATGGATTTTAACGGTATTTACCATAAACCGGTTCCTCAGTGATTCGGTGTCAAAAAAGTATAGTTACCATGTTCTCAGAACATGCATGGGACCTCCTTGCCTGAACGTATGAAATTATAATTGCAGAATATAATTCAAAGTCGTTGCGATTCAAGCATTTTTAAGCTCCGAGAAGCGACCAAAATTGATATTGAACTAAAAATACGTCAATAGACAGGCAAGCAAAAGCCCATCAAAAAATTATTGACACATTGAACTTTTTACTGAATCTTTTTGTGTAATCATTAGCTAAAAACTAAACATTGGATGGTAGTTGGTTACATTATAAGTCGTTCCGTTCCTCACTATGTGTTATACACGGGCCAGACTATAGTTTGTCAATACATTTTTCTTGAACGTTTTGTAAAAACATAATTTTTTAAAAGATTTAATATATATTTTTGAACTTTATATTGTCTGTTTCTTGTGTTTCAAAATTCCTTTTCAGGTTCAAATTTAAGAAAGTGTTAGTATTTACTGTGTTAGATTTATAGTGTTACGACGTCCAATTGGTACTATCCCTGAAGCAGTTAAGAAAAAACGAACAGTAAGTATAGATTTTGTATTATTCTCCGTCTCAAACAGTCGATTTGAACCCTTCTTTGTGAACGTTTAATATCCACTTTGGAAAGTATAATAAAAGTCCTTCAGACGTGTAAAGATGGATCGTTCACATTATGATAGACCAAAGTTTAACTCAATTTACAATAAAACTTTAAGGGTATAAGGATTGTTTTTCGGCCAATAGCTTTATTTATTCAAGTACTTACCAGGTATAAATATTCGATAGGTGTGCTCATGGACAATCTTGTTTTTTTTTATACATTTATTTAACGTCGGCCTATTTCCGCTACTGAGGCCTAACACCGACGCCTGTAGACGAGCTACCCCCAACCAGGAATTTTGCCGAACCTCTTCCCTTAAGAAGAGTAGGGATCTTTTACTTGCCTAACATTTAATAGACAAGGGACCGACAGCTTTACATCCCCTCCGAAGGATGGTATATCTCCTATACAACCCTCGCCTAAGGTTGTATAGCTTCCGCGCATACACTGATATACAAGCCGCTGAAAGATGTGTGAGGCGAGAACGATAATCTTGTTAAATTGTTAAATAAACCAAGTCAAGCCTGCGCGAAATCCGTGAGAAATGTACGGGAGGCAGTGGTGGGGATAGCAGAGAGCGCGGCCAATCTCTAAAGTTAACACGTTTAATTATCATATTTTCAAACACCTATAATTGTTTATTTTCGACCTTTTAACGTACTAATAATTATTTATTTTATAAATTACTTTAACAATCATGTCTACTATATTTAAGTGCAAATGCATTTATGTAGTTGTACGAAAAACTTAAGCATGGTTTAAGATGCTCTAATTATAGTACCATTTGTTTATAAGTAAAAAAATTTGCCAAATTTTTAAACAATTCCCTAGGCTCTCCTAATTAACGGATTTTAATATCACAAAATGGATTTGAAAATTTGAGTGCTCTTTTGTCTCTTATGTCAAAAATTTTTCAACTTTCTAAATGCTTTAGTTTAGCCTCAGCAACGTTATGTAGATTTATTATATTAAAAAGTCTTTTTTAACAAAGTTTGAATGTCCTAGGTATAATAAAAGTATTTGAAAAAAATTCCACAATTTTTTTTACATTTTTACCACTTTTGCAATAGTAAAAATGAATTTTTGGATTCGCAACCAACTGCGTCTTATCTAAAATTTGATTACAAAACTTTTTCATTTGCATAACTTTTCTCTAAAAGCAATAGTTACAGAAATATATCAAAAAAATAGGGAAAAAAACGGAATTTTTAGAAATGTTTTTACATTTTGTTTAATAAAAAATTACGCCCACGTTTTCAAACTAGCGCATACTGAAATCATCATTTCTTATGATTTTTAGCAGCGATTAAACCGAAAATCTGCCATAATACCGGATTTACCCAAACATAGATGATTTTAAGCAGATACACCTATAAAGCTTATTTATTTAGAAAATATTGTATTTAATTTCATAACTTCTAATGTGCCGCAATTTGGGACTTCAAACACAGTTGTTCTGTTTTCTGTCCATTGTAAAAATATGGACTTAAATCAAGATTCAATACGAACCATTGAAACTAGATCACCAGACTATACAATTTTTGAAACACTTCCATTTAAGTAATGTCTTACTCTCACTGATTTCTTTTATTATTTTAACCTTCTATTTACTATAGTTCATATAACTGACATCCTTCCACAATACTACTCTCATTCAAACCAGTTTTATTCTTAATTCCATTTACGCTAACAATCCCGCCTTTTTACCGAAGGAATAATTAGATGCTCAGAATAATTCCGTTATTTCAACATTCTGAGTTGTTTCTTATATTCTTTAACAACTTACTTTGATTTTTATCTTATAAATATCATATATTTAATGTTGCTGTTTGTTCTTAGCAGACGTTTCTGACATGTATTAATTTATAATTATTAAGAGAATACATAAATAAATTCTTAATATTTCTAATTTAGCAGCAAATGTCCTGACAAAATAATTATCTACATAGTTTACGCAAATTAAATGTTACAACTTATAATTTTGTAGAATTATTTCAGTTTACACCATCAGATTAACATTTAAACTGCTTTAGCATAGAAAAGATTATTATATATTAATGTGATAAACTATATACAAAATAAATGTATTTCAGAAATAAAACTTTCGCTTTTTGAGAACATTTATTTTTATAAAAATGGAACAAATTCAAACAGTATAATTCTATTGAATGTCGTGAACATAAGAATGTTACAATATTTACACAGCCAATACTAGAATAGTTTCAAATATATGCCCCATTAAGGGAAGTTAGGATTAGTAAACGAAGAGCTCCATGGCTAACGTATAATCTAAAAAAATTAATGAAGGAAAGGGACAAAGCAAAACCTACATATAAAAAAACAAAAAACTCTGTGGGCCTCGCTCACTACAAAAATTTACGTAACCGCACATTGTAGATAGTCCAACTCGCATAACAAACGTGTCAACTGCGTTGATCGACCTAATTCTTATTTCTGGGGAGAAGATTCTCGAAAAATAATTGTTTTGATCATGATCTAGTATTTTGTGTTTTAAAGGTATGTAACAAAAATAGTGAACCCAAATTTCACACTTACAGAAGTTTTAAAAATCTTAGCTGAGTTATTTGAACTTGATTTATTTGATATACTTTGGTATCTAATTTTGTTGATAATTTAGTATACCTGTTTGATATTCACGCCCTGGTTATAACTTCTAGATTTACAAGGCCCCATGCACCCTGGCTAACAGAAAATATTAAAATGATGATCTCAAAAAAACTCTTGTAAAATATAAATGAACAAAAAATGATGCTCACTGGCGCTTTTACAAGGAAATGCGAAACTATAATACTAGAGCAGCAATTAAAAGGAAGAAAAATGCATATTTCGAATACAAAATAAATAACTCTACCCAAAATTATGTTATCATCATACAATACCTTAACATCACACATTTACTGAACTTCTGCTTACTTCAAAATGTTTTCCCTTCTTTATGGAAAAGGGCCGTGATGACTGTGTTGCCTAAAAAGTTGATTCCTGATGAATATAATGATCTTAGGGCGATAAGCATTTTACCAACGTTATATAAAGTTCTTGAGGAAATAATAGAAAAGCAACTAAGGCAGTATATCATTCAAAATAACTTGATTACAACAATACAATCTGGATTCAGGCCAGGCCACAGTTGTACAACGGTTTTGGTCCACATAGTTGATGACATTGTGGGAGCAGCGGATCAAGGAATGTGTACGTGTTTGGTTCTGCTGGATTTCAGTAGAGCCTTTGGTACTATAAATTATGATATGCCTACAGCTATACTGCATTATCAAGGCCTCTCTGAAGATGCGGTAGAATTAATACGGAATTATTTGAACGAGCATGAACAATGTGTTCGTTTAAATAATATTAGTTCAAATTATTTGCATTTAAAATGTTGTTCCTCAAGGATCCATCCTGGGTCCGTTGCTCTTTACAATGTATACGAGTAATCTTGTTAATAAAATTAACTACTGCAAAATTCACTTATATGCAGATGACACTCAACTCTATTATTCTTTTCCCTCCCTTGATATAGAGAGAGCCAATTCTCTAATAAATAAGGATATTAAGAAATTTATTAAGGCAGCTCAGAATCACTGTCTAAAAATTAACCCAAGCAAATCTGAAGTAATAATTTTTCGACCCAAAAATCATAGAAATGTTGTTAAAGCTAATTTAAATATTGTTTTGAAAAACGCCGTACTCGAAAAAAAAGATACAGTCAAAAGTCTTGGTGTTATTACTGACACTAATCTGAGATTTGAAAGTTATGTTAATAAAGTGTTACAGAAAAGTTACTTCTCAATGAAATATATGCATGTAGGCACTATCTTCCACAGAAATCGAAAATTGTTTGTTTGTTCCACGCATTGATATTGAGCAAGTCCCCGTCATACCTATATAGAAAAATTAAATTCAGTACATACATACATAACTTGAATGTTAGATTTAAGGGTATCTTAATTCCTCCAATACATCATACTCAGTTGTTCTCAAGGTCATTTAGTTATCAAATTTGCAAAATTTACAATGGTACTGATAATGAACTTAAAAGCAAGAATATGTACAATTTTAAAAAGGAATACAAATCTTTCTTATTTGCGCAGCAGGCTCATAATGTATAGCCCCCCCCCCTTAATTAGATTAATTTCATATTTATTTATAACCATATATATATTTTCTGTTTAAAGGTTAAGTGTAAGACTGATGGTTATGATTGTTTGTTGGCAAATAATTGCGGCGCATTAAACTTCGCCTTTTATATCCCACATAATAAATAATATTGTTAAGTATTGTCTGTGTAATATCTCAAGGAATATAATAAAGACATTTATTATTATTATTATTATCATCTGTAGTTAGAAATGAAAAAAGATCATGCATTAATAGAATATGTGAAAAAAATCATAAAAAGGTACGTGGCATACACTACTATCAATGAATATAAAAACGGCAAAAATACAAATGTTCCCTTTGAAATTACAGATGTTGAAAAATAAATAACTATTTTTTATCGTCCTTCCAAACTATTAATTCTAATGTTGATTTCAGTTATTATGACGTCTCCATAGATGGCGTAAGTAATGGGTATGATCACTTATCGCTAAATATGGTTAAACTTCGTGGCAAATATCTTGACCAGTATATTACTCATGTTATTAACTGTTGCCTCGAATAGGAATATTTTCCTGACATCTGGAAAAATGCTTTAATTCTACCGCTACCAAAAATTACGAACGTATCTTCGGTAGCAGATTTACGACCTATAAGTATTTTACCTTTTTTATCAAACGTTTTGGAGAAAGTTTTATATGCACAAATTTACGACTACGCTATTTCCAATAATATTATTACCTCTTTCCAATCAGGTTTCGGAAAGGTTACAGTACAGCTACAGCGCATGCTTGAGTCAATGATGATATTTAAAAAAATACAGATAATAAAGAATTTACAGCTTTAGTTTTACTTGACTTCTCCAAGGCCTTTGATACTTTAGATCATGACTTAATATCACTAAAATAAAAATTTTACGGCCTGGATGATAACCCCGTATTATTTTTTGAGTCCTACTTATCCGATCGTAAACAGATGGTTTGTTTGAATAATAGTAGATCATCTGCGGTATCTGTCACTTCAGGTGTAACTTAGGGGTCGGTGCTAGGGTCTCTTCTGTTTACCATATATACATCTGATATATTAAGGTTTATCGAACATTGTCAGCTACAAGATACATAAATTTATTTCCCTGTTGAACCAGCACCTGTTGCAATGGTTAGAATAAACAGCGATCTAGAAATAATTAAAAAAAAATATTTTGATCATAATTTACCCAATCCCAATAAATGTAAGTTAGTTTTATTTGGACAAAAAAAGCATGTTCAGTTGTTAACGCCTAATTTTAGTGTAAAAATTGACAATAACCTTTTGTCTCCAGTAAGTTTAGTAAAGAACCTTGGTCTGAAATTGTCCTCTCACATTAGCTCCTTATTAGCTAAGGCCTACAGTTCATTAAAATTGTTATATGTGAACAAAGACATCATAAACTTAAATATTAAAAAAAGTTTTATATGAAACACTAGTCTTAAGCTATTTTAATTATTATGATTCGATTTATGGGTACTGCATAGACTCTTTTGGAAAAAAATCGCATAAAAAAATACAGACTTCTTATTGCCGCTTAATCTACAATCCGAGAAAATATGATTACATATCTCATACATTTAAAGAACTTAACTGGTTAACTATGTCAAATCGCCGTAAACTTCATAGTATTGTATTTATCCATAAAATTTCAATATCTTCACAACAGGCTAGTTAGAAGATCAACTATTCGCTCTCGTAATGTAAGATTAGCTCATTTATATACTATACCTCGTCATTCAACTACCAATTTCAAGAAAAGTTTTTCTTACTGATTGGTCCATATGTATAATAATATGCCTATTCATTTTAAACGACTGTCTCTAGAAATGTTCCAAATAACAATTAAGAAACTACTTTTAGATGAGCAGATAAATTAATTTAATTTAATCAATAAACTAAGTTTTAAATGAAGTATGTACTTATAATTCGATTATTTGGATTTTTTTTCTCTCTTGTTAATAGCAAAAAGTAAATAACTTATGTTCCTAAAGATTAATTATATTTAGGTTGAAGTATGTGTGTGTGTGTGTGTGTGTGTGTATGTGTGTGTGATGGTGAGGCTGGCTTTGAAGGTTTTCATTAGCCACAGAAGATCCATGTGCAAGGAAATTCAAACAAATCTATATTGAAATTGAGGCTTTCCGCAAAAAGGCTATTATAGCATCGTAGATTTATTTCTTTTGCGTGCTTAAGAGAGAAACGGGTTTGGTAGGAAATTGAACGCATAAGGTTTGTAGGCTATTTTTAGCCTCTCTTATGGTTTCTGAATGGGAGGTACAAGAAAGAAGATATGGTTTAAATCTCCCAAAGAGTAATTATCACATAGGGCATATGAGGTGCTCTTAATAAAATAAAAAGATGTGCTGGAAAGCATCCATGATTCAATTTTAGTAGAGTGATTGTTGAAGAATATTGTTTGGTAACTGAAAATTTCGATATATGAGGAATAGATTTAGGACGTGTAGAGTGAATTAAAACGTAGGGGTTATTAGTAGAGTTAACATATTCCAGCCATATTTTTTCCAAAATTTTTTAGATATTTTGTTTCTGTTTTGGATGACATTATTTGTTGATATCATGCAAATTTCGGAAAGTCTAGTGAACTCTTTAGCTTCTTGGTATACAATTTTATTACCTAAAATTTCAACATGGCCTTTTGTCCAAATAAATGTTACGGATACGTGTCTTTTACAAGGCGGGTCATAAGTCCCAGTAACTGCCCAGGGCGCCAAATAAATCTCGAGTAGACAATTAAATAAAACAAAATAACATACTCAATCGTGTCAATATTGATGAACTAATTTCTGAATTTGCAAGACGCAAAGCAAGACGGATTCAAATTTAGTTTTTATAATAATCAGTTTTAAGAAGTTATTTTGTTATTTTAGTTCATTTCAAAAATATATTTTAAAAACAAAGTACTTGCCTTGTTTTACCTTAAGTTTTGCTTGTTGAATTAATGTGAATGATATCTTAAAAAACCGCTGCCGAAGAAATCACTACTTCCACATCCAGATTTTGTATCCAAGTCTTATACACAGTAAATCTCAATGTAATATTTTTTGCCTGATGCCAAAAATTTTTTTAAGACCTTGACTTTTCGTCCATACCCTAAATTGCAATTTTATGGACTCTTACGGCCTATTTACCCTTATTTACCCCATTTACCCCCGAACCCTTCAACGGAATTGGATCAAAATATAATCTAGTTCCAGATCTCCTTACGTGTACCGAATTTCAGGTCAATTTCAGAAACGGCTCTAGAGTAAACGTGCACACAAAAGTTACAGACAGTCCGACAGACAGATAGACCGACAGACGGGAAATTTTTTTTGCTCAAATTTAAAATCTCAACATTTCATGATATTTTAAGCCTATTTCAAAAAAAATATATATTTTATATTATATTTTTTATATATTTTTTTTTGGGTTATTATACTTCCACTGGATGTGGAAGTAATTATAACATTGATATGTAACTATTGTTTATCGCCTTGCTCTTTGACTTTTTTACAAAATGATTTGAAAAGAGGGGGCGACAGTATTGAACTTTGCTTAGGTTAAAAATATTTATTGGGCCGGCCCTGGTCTTTTGCTTAAGTTAGTAACTAGCTTTTTAATATTACATATGAGAGCATTTTTGTAATTTGTTCAAACTAAAGTTGTTGATAGCTTGCAAAACAGATCTTACATCGAAAATAATAACTATATCTCCCATATTCATTTATGTTGCCCATATTAAGGCATGTTCTATAGCATATATACTATATGACCTATAAAACATTAAGAAAATCATTGCATATTCTGCACCCCACATCTTTCACATTCATCTTTTGTGTATTTAGTGTGTTTTGTCCACAACAATTTCTTTTTCTACCCTTCAGTAAAATCTCTAATATCAACCTCTCAGCATGATTTCATGGAAATGCGATCCACTGCTTCTAACTTATGTCTGATAACTCAGTTTATAGCAAGGACACTTGACTCACAAGGTCAAGTAGATGTGATATATACTGATTTCTCGAAGGCGTTTGATCGGATTGATCACGAACTTCTATTAGGTAAATTGAATATGTTCGGGTTTAGTTGCCATTTCATAACATTTTTGAGGTCATATTTATATAACAGAAAACAATACGTAGTGTATTATGGACATGCATCTGAACTATTTACGGCAACTTCAGGTGTACCTCAAGGTTCCAATCTCGAACCACTGCTTTTTCTATTGTTTATAAATGATCTCACAAACATAGTACAATGTGACACAGTACTGTTTGCCGATGATATGAAGATCTTCGCAGAAATAAGCAGTATAGATGATTGTGAAAACGTTCTAGCACAGCTAGAAATAGTAGAAAACTGGTGCAATCAAAACAATCTTCATTTGAATGCATCAAAATGTAAGGTTGTTTCTTTTACAAGAAAATCTAACCCAGTGGTATTTCATTACTGATTAAATTCGCAAGTACTTGAACGTTTTGCAACAATAAAAGATTTAGGGTTAGTATTTGATCAGAAATTTACTTTCTCGAACCATGCAGCACTAGTAACATCATCAGCCATGAAAATGTTAGGTTTTATAGTTAGAAACTGTCACTCGTTCTTTAATGAGTTTGCTCTAAAAACACTCTACTATTCATTTGTTAGATCCAAACTTGAATACTGCTCAATAGTTTGGTACCCGCACTATACCTGTTATAAAAACGCCATCGAAAGTGTGCAGAGAAAGTTTCTGAAATTTTTATCCTTGAAAATTGATGGTTTTTATCCAGAAAGAGGCTACCAACACTCCCTTTTACTAGAGAGATTTAATCTTAATTCTTTGGAATTGCGACATGCATAAAATAATCTGAAAATGTTACATAATCTATTTCACAGCAAATTAGACAGTACGGTGCTCTTAGGCATGTTATCTTTTCATGTTTCTCGAATAACCTCACGTCAAACTCACACGTTTTACTGCAAGACATCTCGAACTAATGTGCTCCTTAGATCCCCACTTCATGTTATGTGCAATAACTTCAATAAAATATCAGATGTATGTGATATTAACTGTAGTACGATTTCGGAAATTACCAATGCATTTATCATAACTTTCACAACCAATAGTACTTAACTGTCACTACACCTACGTATTGCCAGATTATTTATAGGTATTTTTACACATATATAGATATATAGGTTTTGTTTTATTTTATTATGTATTTTACTTCAATTCTACATTTTTTTTAACTCTGTTCCATTCCATTTTATTTTATAACATAATTATATACATGTTATTCTACTATTATTTACAAATATAATATTAAGGTTTTTTTTGTTACTGTCACAGCTGTATTATATTTTACATACTACTAGTATTATTTTGTTCAAGTTTGTCCTGTAATTGGATTTTTATCTGTTGGGCAATAAATAGATTATTATTATTATTATTATTATTATTATTATTATCCAGGATCATACCTAGATTTATAATGTAAAGTTGAAAAAACTGGTATACAATAGCCACTAAGATTCATACTATCTCTTGTATTAGTCGATGTCTTGTATAGAACATTATTGCAAACTTTTCTGGAGATATTCTGAATTCATGTCTATTAATCAGTTTTTAACAAAGAATACTATGTATTTCAGGTCTTTAACGCATACATTGTAGGAACTCTGGATACATTTTATTAAGTCATCAAATATATAATACAGATCAGCTGTGAAGACATTAAATAGAGGTGGGCTAAGTACTGATCTTTGAGGTACTCCTTGCGAGACCATTCTAGTGCCATGCAGTGTGTTATTGTAATCCCTAATATGAATTTCTCTATTTGTAAATATTGACAAGTTTATATAAAAGTTTTATTTTTCATAATAAAATATTTTAAATATTATATGATCGGTTTTAGAGTAGAAACTTAACCGCATCTTCCGATACGCCTACATGATAATAAGCAAAGCGTTTAAAACACACAGTTAAATAAAGATTTACAGGTTACAATTTTTTATCTATCATTGCATTACAAACTTGTCCCAAATATTTAGCATGCGATGTATCGATGATAAAGCATTTAAGAATTTCTCACTTTCTCCAGTACATTATGAGTTCTACTAAACCAAAAAGCAACATAATCTCTTAGTATTGCAGCAAGAAATTACATGCATATATCTTTAATTACTATGTATTTCATTCAAATTAATAAGGTAGTTATTTACATTTTTACACGAACAATTCGAAAAATTCTAATAAGCTTTCCTTTTACCAAACATTATTACATACTTCCTATAGATTATTAATTACTGCGTTTTTTAAGATTCCGTTAAATCGCACGCGATTGCGTGGCAGATCCTAGGCGAATTCAAGAATTTTTACTTTCTAGCCTACGGTCGGAACAGCAAAAACTAGTTTTACTGAAAGCCTGGAAAATTTTTCTTCATTGTGTGAAATGGTAAATCATTTTGACTGTAAATAGACTGTAGAATATCAAGAAGTTTTATGTACATACAAGTACACAGGGTGATCGACTTTAACTTTCACAAAATGCATGAAATGGGAGAAATAATAGAATAGGAAATTATCAACTAATATAAATAAATAATATAATCGCGATAAATTATGAAGGCTAGTTTATTTTCAGGTAAATGATTTATTTTATTTGTTAAATAACATACTGTACAGGGTGACTCACGTTAGCCATTCGTTAGAAGTTTTTCAACTTGCAGTTGAATTACAAACTTGAAACTTCTCCAACTCCTTCAACCTCCGCCAGCCAAAACAAGGGAAAATAAAAAAAAGAAAAAGGGATGTGATCCTTTCGTATGGACAAAAGAACAATCAAGGACGGACAGTGATTCTCACAAGTTTACTTAGATCAGATGTTTTATCAGACGAACTATTGCAACTATCAACACCTTACGAGGTTTTTCAAGTTATTTCTAACAGATCAGTTTCTACAACACATTGTCGATATGACTAAACATTATAGCACACAGGAAACTCCTAATAAACCTCTAGTAACTTCTATAGATGAATTAAATAATTTGTTTGAAATACTTCTTTATATCTCCCTGATAAAACAAAATTTATCAAGGCGTTATTGGAGCTCAGAAACATGAATTTCTCAAGTAGCTGATGTTTTATCAGTAAACAGATTCGAAGAAGAATAAAACTGGTACTTATCAGTAATTCAAATAACTATTTTCTTCTTTACAGGCAGTTCTACAACCTTACTAATAATTTCCATAGCCTACTTAGTAATTTTCTTACATTGCATTCATCTGGCGCAGCCATTTTGAAAAATTATAAAATTGTTCGTACCCCACTTATTTTTTGAATTTTTTACATCTGAAAAAATTTTTGCACACCATCAAAAAAATATAGTCGTTCCATTAAAAAAAAGTGTGTCATTTCCGGTTCAACCGGAAGTGATATTTTCATTCATGTTAGTCTAAAAGTAGCCCATTATTCATTTCCATTATTCATGTGTACCAAAAACCAAATTTTTAAATTCAAGAACTACCAAAATATTGGGGGCGTACATTGACTCGTGGCCACCCGGTATTATGTATTTATAAATTTTTAAATAAACTTTGATTATCTACAGATTATCTGTACTTATTATGCATACTGTTTCCAAACGGGAACCAAAATAAAAACCCAAGAACAGAAAAGTATAGAGGATTTTTTCACTAATTTTTAGAGGTTCTATACACAAAATGACAGTAAGAAACATTTTTTATTTTTAATTTTGAAAATTCATGTAAAATAGTTTTGTCACTCACCCCTATACCTAACTTCGCCCCCAATCGAGTTATTCAATAAAAATCAAAAAATACCTTATCTTGCCGAGGTATTGCTTGGTTTATCAAGCATGCCATAGAAACAAATGACAATTCTAACAATTTACTTAAAAATATGTATACATATCTTGAGTTATTGGCAGTTTTTGTAGTAGGCTTTGGAAAAATGCCAAATGTCAAAACCTAGCCACTATGGTGCCATTGTTATCTTATTGTTTCAATTAATTCGTGCAATTTTCATTATGGAACATTATCCGAATGATGTCTTTGATTTGTTTGTAATTTATGGTGAAAATACCAGAATAGTTGACAGAACATGCCGCGCGTTGAATTTCAAGTTTCCACATCTACCGCAAATGACAAAAGGTAAATTTCTTAGATTGAAAAATTTTTTTTTGATCGTGGGAAAGTAGTTAAGATTCTAGTGAGAACTAAACCTGTAACAGGAAATGAAGATATTGAAATTAACACCTCGGGATATTTTCAAGCATATCCACGTGCTTTCATCAGAACAACATCTGCTGATTTGGGAATCTCTTATACCTCGTTGCAAAGAATTCTTTCTCTAGAATCTCAATGGAAAGCTGATTTCAAAAACCTATACCACATAGGGTCTAGATTCATAAACCTGGAGCTACAGACATTTGAACACATATTTTTTAGATTTAAATAATTCTTGCTTTATTGTCATAATTTACAATAAAATAGCAAATGGACAGTAAATAATAACAGAGAATTAACTAATCAAATGTTAAAATTCCTGAGCCCATCAGTATCCCAAACGATCAAGGAATTCTTGCTGCACTTTATAGTTTCTTGAGAAATGTTACATTCTAATTTAATTTTGTTTTTTAATCTTCAATATTGCAGGTTTACATTAATTTGTGCACTACGTTTTTTAGGTGACGCTAAAGGAAAAATCTAGAGGATAAGATCCGATGACCTTGGTGACCATTCAACACTACCATGTCTTCCAATGCACTTATTTGGAAATACTTCAAGATATCTTAATTCTTTATGTCATTATTTAATTTTGATTTGCTATTTTATTGTAAAATATCATAATAAATCAATAATTATTTAACTTCAACAAATAATATTTTCAAATGTCTGTACTTCCGAACTTATGAACTCTGTACCCTAAGCAGTATATGTCTTTGAAATGAGCTTTTTATAGAGATTATAAGAATGAAAAAATATACAGGGTGTTCCATTTAAAAAAGTAGATGATCTCATAACCAAAGCAGCGATGACGTCATGGCTGGAAAAACCTAAGCAGAATATGCGCAATTCAAAATCATAATTAACCAGTATAAGGATTTTTCTAAAATACTTTCGTATTTAGAAATAATGAATCTATTTCATACTTTATGCACACACTATATATTCCATGCAAAGAAAATTTGCGATAAGAAATCTAAGGATTTTGAATATAATGCTTAATAATGTTTGAACAATGACAGAATTGTTAAAGAACAAAATGGTAAGATTAACCGGCACGATAGCTCAATCGGCGAAAACGCGTTATGTTACAAACTCGTCTTGGTGTGACTCTGCTGTGTTCTGGGTACGATCTCCGGTGCCAACACTGGCAATGTCGATGGGTAATGGATGTTGTTTGCGTTTTTTCAAATATGCAGCCTTTGGTTTTGGATTTGGCGGTTGTCTACTATATCTGATATGTTTATGTTTATGTTTGTATGTAACCTAACAGTTACAGTGCAACAAATGCAACCGATCAAAATATTATCTCCAAGTTATATAACAATTCTGCAAATGAAAATTCATATACAAAATTGTAATTGGAAAACCTCAACCTCCTCAAGAGTTTACTTTGTTAGTTGAATCAAACTCGAAAAATAATATTATTATGAAACTGATGGAAAAAGTAAAGTCTGAGGAATTAAATATAGGTGTCAGTTAACAAAACCACTCAGTTAATGAAAATAACGTAATTAAAGCCTTTTTTCTACACCTATTATGTAATATGAGCATTATGATGTCGATTTTAAATAAGGAATGACCTATATTCCAGTGGCTGATATGTAATATTTATTACATGCCTCTAGAATGTAACAAGTGTAGGTGGCGCCATCCAGTGGTAGTGCAATTTGTAATACTGTTTGCGTTTCTCTTGACAGTTGACGTTTCTATTGGCAGTTAACCTTTCACGTTTCACCGTTGCAGTAGTAAAGCAAATAGACATAGAGACACAAATAAACCTAATTTATTGGCGTAGAAAAAGTATAGTCTGTAATTCGTTTGTAATGGCATATTCCAAACTTATTACAGAATATACTATTCATAATCAATTAATGATTACATGTAGGTATAATACAACACTGAAGATGTCACTGACGATATTTTAAAAGTTGTAGATGCATAAAACATTACTACAGCAGTATTATTTAACTACACAAGACACAAGAGCTTTAGACTGTCCAAACCATTAATGACTTAAATTTGGTGTTGATTCAAACTTAATTGGTTGGTTTAAAATTTGTCTGGAAGGTCACAAAGGATTTAAAATGTATTATATGAGTCAATGGACGTCAAAAAGGCAATTCCTCAGAGATTGGGCCTCATTAAAATTATTCCTTAAGTAAACGATTTGTCATATTATCAAATTTGGGAAAACACAGTATTATACGGACGACAGTAAAATATGCTTATAGTAAAGCTCCAATATTGTTGATATAGCACTGGAAAGAATTATCGATTTGTTTGTTGTTTAACATTTCTCTATAGTACTAGGCTTACAACTAAAGTCAAAAAATTAAATGCTCTTAATTTTAAATCTAAACTGGAGTTTTCACATCAATACTGTAATATATTTATTGGTAATGAAATGATAACAATTATTGAAACTATGAAAAATCCTAAAGTCTGGTTGACTAATCAAATATGTAATGAATGTTGGCTTGTAATAATTTAAGATGAAATTTAGAAAAAAAACAGCCATTTCTTTATTTTTAATTTTTTGGAACTTATTATTATTAGCCGTTACTCGAGTCCGAGTATAAAAATGTTACAGTCGATAAATTGTGTACAATAAAAAACAAGTAAAAGGTGTAGTCTATTGTAATTCCCATTCATCTACGGTGCACACGACTATGGCTATAGAGGCCAATTCGGGAGAGCACATGTCGACCGCAGTCAGGACAAACATAGACCTGGTTAGGTCTTGGATTCGGCCTTCTTGCAGCAACATTTCCTTGATAGCTAGCACAAACCCCTCGCCATTCGGTTCTGTCCGCTGCAAGTTGTTCCCATTGCTCGTCTGCAATACCGCAGGATTTTAGATTTTCATGGAGAGCGTCTTTGAACCTCTTTCGTTGACCGCCACGCCTTCTTCTACCGCTTAGCAATTCACCATAAAGTGTACATTTAGGAAGGCGGTTATCATGCATACGATGAACGTGACCTGCCCTTCTTAGGCGTGCTCTTGAAATAAGCACCTCAATTGGAAGGCTGTTTGCTCTCCTGAGTACTTCCACGTTTGATATGTGATGGAACCAACGGATTTTCATCATACTTCTGAGGTGTCTTTGCTGAAAACGTTCTAATTCTTTCACATGACGACGGTAAGTGACCCAGCTTTCACATCCATATAGCAGTGTTGGAATGACAACTGCTCTGTAGACAGCCATTTTCATTGACAAAGCAAGGTCGTGGTTGTCAAATACTCTCTCTCTAAGGCCCCAGAGTGCTCTAGATGCAGCGTTAATTCTATTGCGAATCTCGCTGACCATGTTTGCTTTGTCATTAACAACGTTGCCTAAGTAATTGAACTGATCCACCACTTCAAGAGAATTTCCGTTAAGTGTAATGTCTATTTGGTTCACTTGATGAGAAGTTGACATAATCTTAGCCTTTCCAATGTTGATTTTAAGTCCCAAGGAATCATAGCTCTGGCCATACACATCTAAAAGTTCTTGAAGCTCTTCCGGCGTAGAGGCTAAAAGTGCACAGTCATTCGCATACTGGAGATCACAAATGAATCATGTGCGTGTCTTCGTGAAAGCTCTAAAGCGCCCTATGTTAAAGAGACCGCCATCAAAACGGTATCTGAGACCTATTCCTCTGACTGTCAGTTTGTTGGCAACAATAATTGTTAGAGCAGTGGTAAACAAATTAAAGAGTAGGGGTGCCAGGACACATCCCTGCCTAACTCCAGTGAGGGTTTGGAAAGGTTCGGTTGCCTCATTATTATACATAACCTGGGCGTTGTTGTGTGTATGTAGACTGCGACATACTTCCACAAATTTTCTAGGGATACCTAAGCGGAACATAATTTTCCAGAGCACTTCCCTGTCCACCGAGTCAAACGCCTTGGTTAAATCAATGAAGGCCATGTGAATTTCTCCTTGATGTTCGAGTGCTTTTTCTTGAAGCTGTTTAAGTGTGAAGATTAAATCCGATGTGCCTCGGTATGGTCTAAAGCCACTCTGTGTTTCAGGAAGTAACTTTTCCATAACAGGTGTTAGCCTATTTGCCATCGCTTTAGTGAGTATCTTCCCTCCAACAGCCAGGAGAGCTATACCCCTGTAATTTCCACAGTCCGCAGCGCTCCCTTTGTTTTTGAAGAGGTTGATTAAAAGTGTATCAGGAAACTCCTGCGGAGCTTGACCACTTTCCCACACGACATCAAACAGTTTTTTGAGGTAGGGTATGAGCTCTGACGACACAGCTTTAAAGATCTCAGCTGGGAGTGAGTCGGCGCCGGGAGATTTGTTATTTTTTAGCTGCCCAATGGCGGTTAAGTTCTCTTCCGTTGTTAGTGGCTTATCTAAGTCTTCGAAGGTGTCGTATTGAGAGATAAGATTTATAATATCGTGATCGGCTTGACTTTGCTGGTTAAGAATGTTAGAGTAGTGTTCTTTCCATCGGGCTCTTATTTCCTGGTCTTCTTTGAGGAGATTTCCATTTAAATCTTTAATAGGGCACATATTTTTCTGACTGGGGCCGTACACCGCTTTTACTCCTTGAAAGAATTTCGTGAAGTCGTGTGAATCGGCGTACCTTTGAATTTCTCTGGCCTTGCTTGCCCACCACTCGTTCTTTATTCTTCTGATTTCGCGTTGCGTTTCATACTTAGATTGGGTAAAAGCTTCTGCTTTTGATGAGTCGTTGGGGTGGTTGATAGCGTTTTGGAAGGCAATATGTTTGCGGTCAAGAAGTTCTTTTTTAAAAGCTTCATTATCATTGAACCAGTCCTCCTGTTTTTTACTTGCCACAGTGCCAAGAATTTCCTCACTCGCACTTTTTAAACTGTCTTTAATTTGTGTCCAGGTAGCAGCGACATCTACAGAATTGGTTCCTTCCAGTGCACTCAAATTCTCTTGAACTTTTTGCTTTAGCTGTTCGACGGTTTCTTGGTCACGCAACTTACTAATACAGAGACGGGGTCTACGTTTTACTTGAGTTCTTCGGTGTTTGGGTCTCATAACAATTTTCATTTTAGAGACAACAGGACGATGATCGGTCCAACACTCGCTATCAATGCGCGCCTTTGTAATTTGGACGTCCTTGAGATGCTTCCTACGTACGATAACATAGTCCAGTAGATGCCAGTGACCTGATCTGGGGTGACGCCAGGTGCCTTTAAATTTATCCTTTTGACGGAAAATGGTGTTTGTTATAACTAGATCATGTTCGGCGCATTTAGTTAGGAGTAGTTGACCGTTAGCGTTCATGTTGCCCAAACCATTCTTGCCTATGATGCCTGGCCAGGTGTCTGCATCTCTCCCTACTCTAGCGTTAAAATCGCCAAGAATAACGAGTCGTTCCGTTTTAGGTATTCTACAGAGGGTTTCTTCGAGCTGTTGATAGAAGCTTTCATTGGTTTCGTGACTTGCATCCAGAGTGGGAGCGTAGGCGCTTATTAGATTTACCGCGTTGCCATCTGATAGCTCATAGCGTAGCAGCATTAGACGCTCGGATAGGCCTTGTGGTACTTGTGTTAAGTTGGATACAAGTTGATTCCTAACAGCAAATCCTACTCCATGTTTTCTTCTTGAATTGGTGGGAAGACCTTTCCAATAAAAGGTGTAGTACTTTTCTGTGAGAGAGCCTTCCTCCAAAAATCGAGTTTCGCTGAGAGCTGCAACGTCAACATTGAGTCGGCGAAGTTCTCTATCTATTAGAGCAGTTCTTCTTTCAGGCCGATCGGTGCGAGTGCTGTCGTTCAAAGTACGAACATTCCAAGCGCCGTAGATGAAAGAATTGGTTTTGTTGGATTTAACTTGTCGGTGTTTTTTCGACATTCGATGAGGTGTCCCTGTGGGCACCCTCCCCCGGAGATCCGATCGGGAGGGTATTTTACCTCCGGATGATTTTGTCCAACTTGAACGCTCCATCATTTTTTAAAGCCTTAATCGACTGAAAACGAAGCTGCATTTGAAGTTTTAGCTGGAGCAGGTATGCAACTGACCAGCTCGGTTGCGGAAGGCGAGTGGTGTGGTCCCATGGCACAGAAGGAGACTGCGACGATGGGGTAACCAAACGATTCCAAAAGCAACCTTTGTGTGCGGTGGGTTATTTTTACCGCACTCTTCGTGAGAAGGTGGATGTGCTCACGGCAAAAGGTAAGGGTTATTCCGCCCTTACTCGGTCGTTAGAGCCTCGTTAGTGAAAACAGGGTGCACCAAGTTCAAATTGAACTCATCGCGAAGGTGAGGTTAACAATTGAGTAGGAGAGGCTATAACTTGCGCTTCACTACCCCATTACACCCCCAACTTAACTGGACTTAATAAATGGAACTTAATAAATTAACAGAAACGACTATTACTGGTTAAGTTTCATGAGATATTTAATTGTAAAGCAGCCCGTATTTTTATTTTCTCGATATGACAAACACAACTGGAGACATTCAACAGAAACTGTTCCAAAAATTAATGGTTTTAAAAAAGGGATGCTCTATAGAGCCACCGTTGAACAAAATACTTATCCACAACTTGAATTTGAAAAGAGCAGAAAAGTGATAGTTATATGTGTTCAAGTGATAGAGCGTGATTTGCGCCAGTAGTGATTCAAAAAGTAAAACTATATCTCATGTAAATTAGTACTAAGACTGATTTGTTCATGATTCTCATATTAAGACAAGATCTGCGAAGTAAACTGTTGCAATTTTATGTTAGAATATCGATTTATTTATTTATTTTCATTAGCCGTTTCTCACCTCCATCATTTAGGACTATATCTTTTCTTCGTCTTAAATTCTCAGAAACGGATTTACTGCTCTTAAAAAATTCACACTTTTCTTCACATACTCAGTCGTTTGTCTTAAGCATAAGTGTAACTGGTCCGAAGTTTTTTATCCTCGTTGGTGTTGTTCATAATCCTGACATTCTAAAATTATGTGTTTAACTGTTAGAATTGTCTTCTACACATGACATATTGGCTATTAATTCCTTGTCAACAAATATATATTTGTTAAATTAGTATGACCTATTCTCAATCTGGTAAGTACTATTTGCTCCCCTCTTTGAAGTAAGGGTGTCATTTCCCATTTGCTAACCTTTGGTTTCATTTCTTTTAATTTAGCTATTTGGTTATTGCATTCATTTTGCCACTGAATAATCACTTTCTTTTTAAGGTATATTTTTGTGTCATTATGACGAATTACAATATTATTTGTTGTAATATCTGATGCAACTACTTTTGCTGCTCTGTCTGCAATTTCATTGCCTCGAATGCCCACGTCACTAGGAGTCTAGATCAAGGCAATTCATTTACCAAGATTATATTGGATAGACTTGCAGAGCACTAAGATAATCACTGCAAATGATAATGTCATTCTAGTTATTTATCTCTGTATACCATAACGCTTGCCATATTGCATGAAGTATTGCAGTATATACGCTAGCTGAAGTGGGTAGTGACCAGCTATTTATCTGATTTCCGTCAAAGAGTGAACACCCCACTCCTTGATCTAATTTAGATCCATCTGTATGCAGTTTATGATATTCCTCAAATAGATTTAGTGCAGTATAAAAATTCGATACAAGTAATTGTCTGTTAGTCTCTTCTCTACTATATTTGGAGTTATTAGTATCCAAAGAGGGACTCTTTAGTCGGATGTGATTCTTCACCACGTACGATGACCTTGCAAGTGCAGAAGCTATGTGTTGCACATAACACCTATCTGGACTCATTTTCGTCTTGCCTTACCGGCAACGGTGGCCCTGCCAGAAGCGGAAGCTCAGCCGGCATCGCCCGCAGGCTCATCGAACTTACTTGAGTATCCTCTACCCCATTTATAAACAATTAATATCTAAATTGTTGCACATTTTCGTTCGAAATTAAGTACTGTTTTTGTATTGTAGGTCTCGCACAGTAAAATTGCTTTCCATTTTAGTCGAAAGGCCGTTAATTTGTTTATAACGAAAGTATTTGGAATTTAAAAAAAAATGCGTTTTTGTTGAAAACATTGTTTTTTTTTTATTATTATCGAGAAATATACATAAAACCTACTACTCAACACAATGTTTCTACTGTCAAATCCACCTACAAGATTAATAGTCGAATTTTTTAATTTATAATTTGTTATAAGGCTTTTTGCAAATACTTCAGTTTCAATTTTGAGAACAAAATTATCTCGGTATTATCAGTATTCTAGATATATTACAGGTGATAATTACATGGTTTACATAAAATATAGATTGATAGAGAGGCGTCTGAAATATCCCTAGAGTTGTATAGCAAGATCACATGTAATTTACACTTAGTAATAAAAATTTAAATTTTTACACAAGATTTATTTACTCTATAGATTTTTATGAATTTTACATGCAAATCTCGATAATAATTTTGCTTATGTATAATTACAGAGAAATCAGTTATAACTGTATTTGTTAATAAATCAAGTCAAATCGCACGAAAATAATTTTTTTAAATAAGTTACACCTATTTATTACTCAGAAGAGTTATAATTTATTAGTTGGTAATAAGGCAAACACAGTTAATATCTAACGGGAAAGTTCCTTGCTTTAACATACATTTTTGATCAAATCCCTGCTTAATTTTTCTAGTTCCGCTTATACGGAAATGTATCCTTAATTTGACCTGATAATAGCAAAACTACCAGAGATAATTATGCGTACATAAACGGTCAAAAGATACGTATTTTATTTCTCAATTACGATATCGTATACCGATACCTGTGCGAAATCAATTTTCTATGGTAATTGCTAACATATAATTTGAATTTGTAATCTATAATACGCAACCATTGACATATATTAAGATGATTACATTTGAAATTAATTATATCTTCAACCCATCATCTAGATATTTAAATTTATAATACAGCTGTTACATAATGCAATCAAATATATACATCAATAATGAATTAGCAGATATAATTTTATGAGTTTTGAAGCAGGTACTATACAATCAGTTGACACATGTAGTGAAAGGATAATTTTCACGTCCATGGTGATTTAATTGCCAAACAAAGATTAATTATTATCAATAAGTTTCATTATGTCAATAATTGAAACACGCTAAGTTATTGAACCTTATAATAGAAACAACTTTCTTTTTGTTGTTGTTTTCATTACTGAAGTTACATCGGTATCTGAATTTGTCAGTCATGGTAAAAGATTCAGTAAACAGTTAAACTATTTCACTAAATTTCCATAAATTTCCATAAAACTTTTGTTAAACAAAAGAACATCGATTTCCACATACGTCAAAACTTTTTTCTTTGTATTAGCGTAATGTAAATTTGCTAATTTTTTTACGGAAGCTCAATAATTTTAACCTTGCTGTTTATTAGTTACATTTTTGTTATTTTTTATTGCTTTTTCTAATTAATCTAATAATCCAAATACTTTGCTTTTTGTTTCTGAGTGTAGTAGTTCAATGTTGTCTTACGTGCCGCCCTCTGCCGGAGAGGAGTTTAATCCTCAGTAGCAGAAAAAAGAAAGCTGCATAACTCGCTATGATAGAATAATAGTTCACGAGTCTGCCCAGAGGTGGCACTGTCTCATAAAATATACTGAAAAGAGTAGAAACGTCTGAAATAATAAACTGCAGCAGTTCGATACGGTTCTGAGACGAGCCAAGTGATTGGATAAGATAAAGAACAGTAATAAGTTGTGAATTATCGCAGTGAGTCTATAGTAGATAAAGTTATAACTAGTGTGTTATTATAATGACTAATAATTGTAATTTAGTGACTAATAAATCAGTGGTTAGTGTAAATTCGTGTTGCAATTATTGAACCTACGCATGAAAGTGTTTATTAAAAGGTGTAAACACGTAACAGTTGTTTAATTTTACAAAATGATTATTTTATATGCAGTGTATTGCCATGCCTGTGCCACATACCCTGTTCATGGAAAATGGACTTTTTATGTTCCTTTAGTCGTTTCTTCAAGTTTCGACCATTTTGACTGACATATGCAGCATCACAATCATTACAATTTAGTTGGTATACACCGGTTTTATGTACTTTTCCTGTTTTGTCTTTATTATTAATTAACATTTTGCCTAGATTCTTTTTATTGACTGAAATTATTTTAAATCCTAATTTATTGCGTCTACCCCTAATTTTATTATTAATCTTAGGTCCATAATTTATGTATTTGCAAATGTTGGCTTGTTGTGAGGAATTAGCGTAAATCTCTTTACGTAAATTCTGCCTTTGTTCATTTTTTGTGTCGGGAATGTACAGCCGACACCCAAGAAATCACTTTACTCCACAAATAACATCCTATTTTTTTCTTCAACCATCGAATATGAATTAAATATATACTGTTATTTTTTCTCCAAATGCTTTTAGTACCGTTCCTGAGCGGTTTTTTACCTTTCGCATGCTGTAATTAAAAAATATTATTAAAATGGTCATTTGAAAATCGATATCAACAGCTTTTGAAATATTTTTTGAAATCATGTTTTCAATATGGAGGCACAAGGCCATTACAGTTTATGCAAACTTCAATTTATGCTTATTTTACCATGACATATAACATAGAATGCGATTTGTCAACCATTTCTTCCAGTCTTGGTTCCTCCCTATGCTATAGATATTGGAATAATATTAATCTAGGTCAACGTAATACAACACTGTCAACTGATTGTCTCTTCTTCTTCTTCTCATTCGACAGGGTAGAAATCTAACGATATATAAAATCGGCTCTAATCATTGACGTCATACGTTCATAAAACTCAAATTAAGTAATACAGTATTTATGGATTTATAAATAACTAAGAAATGTCAAAACAATTTTAATCCGTGTTATGTTATCCTTGTATACTTTACCATCTAAATTAGTAATTATTTTAAAGTTTTTTACGCATAGAGTAGAGTAGAATTTTTTTCATGTCAGACAATCTTACGTTCTATACACACATCAGTTACAAAAAAATGAGAAAAGTACATGTATAAAAAAAAATAGATGTATAAAGATAGACACACATTAAAAGATAAGTAATATACAATACCAGTAGCATTAGAAAAAGCACAAAAAAATTCACATCAAATTTAATACTAATGGAAAACACAGAAAAACAAAAATTTTAAAAAGAGATTCTAATTTTGTTAATAAACTCTTGAATTTGATAAAATACATTATTCTTTAGGAATAGTTTCACTTTAGTATAGTACCAAATATAGAATTAATTACATACTGAGTTGCTAACCTTATTTACATAATTTATACTATACCACTCTTTGTTTTCTATATTTGGTACGTTATAGTACCAAAAAATATAGACTATAGAATATAGTATAAATTATGTAAATAAGGTTAGCAACTCAGTATGTAATAAATTAAATAAATTAGGCATTAATACAATATCAACGAATAGAAATAATTTAAGTCGCTTTTTGGTTAATAATAAAGAAAAGACAGAAGATATAAAAAAATCAGGGGTATATGAAATAAATTGTGACGACTGTGATGCCGTATATATAGGTCAGAGTGGCCGTAGTATAGTTGTGAGGTTAAGAGAACACAAAAAGTCTATTTTATACAATAAAAAATCAACTAGTTTCGCCGAACATTGCATTGAGCAAAATCACTTTTTTAACGGTAGTAGTGGTAAACTTTTGCATAATGCAAACAAAGGAAAAATCCTAGACATGCTTAAAATTTTAGAACTTAAGAAGGCTGTAAGAAACCATAAAAACGTTACAAATATACAAACAGAATTTTTTAACAATCCTGTACTAGACACCGTAATAAAATTAAAAAGTTCGTAGTCCCGGGCTGTATTGTTAAATTTAAAGAAATAGCAAAACCATCACTGTTAGGTTAGTTTCTAAGACTCTTTGATAATTGTCGCAAGGCCGAAACATATGTCAGGGACAATACTGAACAAAACTTGTGAAACAATAAACCAAGTGCGTATTGTACCTATTCTTTTGAATATTTATTATATTATATAGCTTAATAGATGTATATCTGAATGATTTTATATTTTTTGTGAGTGGAAAAAAGGAGCAATATTCTTTCCTATTATTTGGGTTTTCTACCACATGTATTATTATCCTCTTCAAAAACAAATCACCGAATTTACAAAATAATAGAATTATTGGAAAAAGCCTCTGCGCCCGTGACGTTTACGCCAAAGGAATAGTCAGAGGTTATGTTTTGCAAATAATATAAATCGGAATAAACACAGAAATAATGTATTTTGCTGACGTTTCGGAAAGTAAACTCTTTCCGTTTTCAAAGCTTTTTTTGGAAGAACTCTTATTTTGCTGTGTATGTCTAATACACAGCTTTAAGATTATGTTTATGTTATTTCCATAGATGCTTGCTACTTACACAGAACATAGAATGATATTTTCTTTTAGATAATGTTGAGTTTGTTAAGTTCTTCTTTTAACATTGGTAGCCAAGTTGTACAAATATCTACAGAACAATTCGATACGCACTTATCTTCATTTAATAAGATTATTGCTGATTCTTCACAGCAAAATAAGAGTTCTTCCAAAAAAAGCTTTCAAAACGGAAAGAGATTACTTTCCGAAACGTCAGCAAAATACATTATTTCTGTGTTTATTCCGATTTATATTATTTGCAAAACGTAACCTCTGACCATTCTTTTGGCGTAAACGTCACGGGCGCAGAGGCTTTTTTTCCAATAATTCTATTATTTTTTGTGACGCCTCTTCGTCGGTTTTGCAACTTGCACTTTGAAACTAGTGCAAGCGGTTGTTGCCTCGAGCGCCAGTTTCTGATTTTAAGTGTAGAAACACCACTTTCTCTATTAGCGGTATAATAGGGGCCCCAAATAGAATCAGTGAAGACGGTTTATTACCAGGGGTCGAAACGTAGGCCGTCTTTCTCAAGGAATGGATAGCTGTAAAGATTTTTATATTTGTGACACTTTTACTTTCCAGGACAGTCTAACTTAGAGGAGTGGCTCAAAATAAGACACGCAAAACGTTTTAATGATATATTGCAACTATGTACATGTCAAGAAGGAAAATCTTAAGATATATGATGTAGAAATATATTTACAACTTCTGATACAGTTATCTACATAAAACTAATTTATACAGGTAGTTGACATTCGTGAAAATGAAAAGAAATTTTTAATTACCCAAGTTTTGTAACCCTAATGTTATGCAAAATTTCTATTCTTACTCTCTGACTAGATTTACTCCAAAATGAAATTAAGTAAGTATACGCGGCTACGCGGCATATACAGGGCAAACGGAAAAGTGAAAGCAAAATAACGGGTATGACTAGCAAAGCAAAACGGTGGCTCGACACGTTCAAATTGTGAGTAATTTAGGACTGACTCCACGACAGACAGACAAGTTACTAAATCTCTATGGATTTTAACAAAATGAATTAATCTAGAATATTTCGGAAAAGCTAGAATTTACTACTTGACGTTGCGAACCTGGTTATCGGATTTTCTACTGAATGACACAAGTCGGTATGGCAGCGTCCCCTAAAGAGCCTAAAAAAATAAGCTAGTAATCAAACAGGTTCGGACATCAAGTTTGTCAGGAATTAATTGGTCTTTGTTATTTGCGATCGTGAATGCAAAATGACTTATTTCATTAACGGTGTATTTTCTCGGGCAGAGTGACAGTGCGACTCAGGTGGAGTGTCCCACTTAAAGGCAGCGTCCCCGACTGAGGATTTCGCAGTCACTTAGTTAATTTGCAAAAATGAAGTTTTGCAAAATTACTACAAGTCGCTGAAGGCGCAAATTATCGCAATGTAACAAAGACAAATTAACGGTATTCAAATGGTTACGGCAAATATTCTAAGTCCAAAATTACCACAAATTGGATATGACTTTAAAATAGTAAAACCCTACCAAAAGTCGACTGGTCAGGTCGAGCGCGGAAAACCAAAGAGAACCTTCGCAGGAGGCCGATTCAGGATCTCCCCGTGTTGAGTTAGAAATCAGAACGTTTAGCGCAGAATGCGCGGGCACATCTCACCAAGCAGTCTTCAGTCGACGGCGAGGCAGAATGTTTATAACTAGTAGCGTTAATCGATATAAATAATAATTTTCTGGTAATTTAGATGTTCGGAATCGCTTGCAAATGACTTACTTATATTATTTCGGAAAAAGAATGAATTTAATAGTCCCAGCATTAATACTTATTAATCTAAATAATTTATTATTAATTCGTTCCCTAAATGAAATTTTAAACCTGACTTTTCCTTGAAATACTTTACTTCAAACAAAATACGGATATTTTAATTATGAAAGTATACCGGGTGTGCTTAAAAAGAAATAGAATTCTGGTTTTTAAGAAAATTAAAATAAAAGTAATAGTGCTATTTTCTATTCGAAAATAGCTTCATTACATTTTGTAGATTCGGTGATTTATTTTTCAAGAGGATAATAATACATGTGGTAGAAAACTTAATTAATAGGAAAGAATATTCGTAGAATGCCACAAATAACTTTCAGACAATATTTAAAGGAGCAATAATGAGGTAGTGTCTTGTCTCATATCTATTTAGATTTTGGTTGACTACTAAATTTTCCCTTGCATAAATTAAACATTCATATATATATATATTGATTTGATGGCCTACATGGTTCATGATTTTTCGAAATTTGTGATAAATCTAATTGCTCTTTTCTGGCCCATCAAAATTTTATCAAAATTTTTGGTGTGTGTGCTGAGCCACCCCACAGTATGACACCGTATGATATAACACTAAGAAAAATAGCGTGGTAGGCTTGTAGTATGGTATTTTGATCTATCAAATTACTAAGATTTTTTAGGAGATAGACATAACTTGATAATTTCTTTATGTAGACATTCTATTTGTACTTCCCATGTTAATCTACTGTCCTGAAAAATGCCAAGGCACTTAACAGAATCTGTGTTTGAAACTATACGAGTGTTTAGATATCCATTCATACCACAAATACAGAAACTTTAACATATTTCAAAGTGCATCTAACAGTGTGTTGTAAACTCACTAAATCAGATATTACTAAAAAAACTCTTTCTTTTTAATGGTATCAACTTCCTAGACACCAACTCGGATGAAGTCTCTCGGAGAGGGAATAACGTTAGGAAGGAATGAAGAGAACCATGAAGTGGCAGTAGAGAGATGATAGAAACAATAATAGCTGCTTACCAGGAAAACTGTCCAGAGAAAACAATGAAAGCTATAGGTAAAGCATCAATCTGTTGGAACAAGCAACTAGTAGACCTCAGAGCTGAAGTTAGAAGATTATTTAATAAGGCCAAATTCAACCAATAATAGGACAACTACAATATAAAACTCGGGCAGGACAACAAAGATGTCCGCAATGCGAGGTCGGTAGATGGAGAAGATTTTGCGAGGAGGTCAGTGAGACCCCCACAGCTTCTAGCATCCAGAAAACCCTGGTCAAAGATAAACGTATTTTAATTGAACTAGGTTTCATCGAATGAGAGGATGAATCAATCCTACACGGAAGGCATTCAACTGATTATGGATGCACACATTACGGGCCCACTAATAATAACAGAATTGAAGGATACGCAGCACACAGACCAAGGCTAGAACGGCACAAACCTGGAGACTGGAAGCAGTCAAACTTGGCAAAATCAGATCAGCAATTAGTAATTTCTAACCACTCAAATCCCTTGATAATGTAACCAATTTTTTCCAAAAAGGGCAGGAACTATTAATATCCTATCTATGTAAAATATTCTGATATATGATATTCACAAAATATTCAGAGCATATCCAGTCTGTAATTAAATACCATATGGTGGATGGATATCTACCTACCGGTATATTGGACCAAACTCCAATGTCATATAGACCCAGCCTGTCTTTTTTCCTACACTAAACGTTGGAAAGGCTATTATATAAGTACGTCGCTCTTTACCTAATACAAAATCCTTGAAATCTTCCAGGGGGTTACCTCGGTAACTTGAGAGGCGGTTAAGAAAACAAAACAAACAAACATCAGAGACGAAATACTAAGGGAAAATCGTGCACTGTGCTGTAGATTACAGATGGTCACTTATCGATTACAAGTGAAGTGAAGAAACTTGAAAAGAAATAATATCAATAAATCTCTTAGAAATAGGTTAATTAAGGTAATTAATTTCTATTCCAATACTAGCTACTATTAATTTCTTTAAGAATTATACTTAAAAAACTTACACAATTATAATGAATCCTTGGCGACCTGATAATTGTTTTATATTAATTTTTTATTTTATGTGGCATAACATTTTAATATATTAATATAGTTTATTTACAGTATCAGTTATGTAGAAATTATTATGGAAAGCATTTGCTAAATATAATTGATTAAATTATCATATTACGATTAAAGGAGACAGGAGTAAATGTTCGATGAATAATAATACCTACTCGTAATAGTATTGCTACTACTATAAACACATAATTTATTGACCACCGGTCGTATACACATATATAACATAGGCCATTCTCTAATAATTATAATTGTATCCTTCAAAGATATGTTAAACGTTTTATTAGCAGATAGCGTCAAAGCGAGCGTACGCGAGCTTTAATAATATATTACATCATGAATGCATAAATGTTTTTAAAAAATTTTTATATATACAAAAAACTTTTTAAGAAACAAGCTATTATTGAGATAAGGCTTGTATTCGCAATATCCCGGGTTCGAATCCTGGTCAGGTATGGGTTTTCAGTGGTGTTTTATCATGTGTTGCCGAGACGACAGCAGTGGGCTAAATTTCGGTTGTGTAAGACAACACAATTAGTCGCTGTTACCTCTTCTCAGTTCGAGTCTCAACTACGGCAGCTGAAAATGTCTCAGGATTGTTTATCCTGGTTGAGAGGTAGAATATGGGTAAACTCCACCAGGACGTTAATATAAATAAGGCAAGAAAAACCTTGTCAAGATACCGTGTCAAATCATATTATGATGCTAAAAATAACCCAGCTAATGTACTATATACGTGCGACATCCATATATTGCTGTTAATATTACGTGCAAGATGTTCATGATAAATGTCCCCAGGACGTTCAAAACACAAATACTCCAGTCGAATTGCGGGGTTGATTGTTTATCAGTTACCAAAACAAAATATATTTCAAACCAAGTCTTTCCTGATTAGGATCCAAAAGTTTCGCTAGGTAGAAATTCCGGAAACATCCATTTTGGGGCAAAATACACCACTTTTTGGGAGTTTCTCGCCATGTTCTGAGTGTAATTTTTAAACTATCTTATAAAATGCATTTTTTCTTGTACCCTATATATGTATTGGGTCGGTGATCACGAATTTTGGGGTCCCATACCCATAAAATGGTCAGACACCCTTAAATGGGCAAAAACACCCTTTACAAGGGAGTCGATTCGCAGTATTCTCAGAACAAATATGAAATTTTTCAAAAAAATTTTTTTTTTGTAATTGTTTTTTGTAATTGCAACATTTATTACGTATTGTTATAATTTAATTTTTTTTTAATATTAAGGTTAATTAGAGGGGGTTGAAACTACCCCAAAATAAAAAATAAAGATAATACGATAAAAAAAATTTAATTATAATTTTGTTTTCCAACTTTGTAACTCATGATATTTACAACGAAAAAATTCATTCCAACCTCGAATAGGAGTGAAACTACCCTTGAGTATGAATAATCTGGAAAAATAATTTTAGAACGTTATGTATAGTATTATGTTTGTATGACTGGTGGTCGAGAGGTGAGCGCACTTGCCTCTCACCCAAAAGTTAAGGGGTCCAATCCCCGGTCGTGGCAGTGGAAAATACTGTGAGAGGGATTTTTCCACTATACACGGATATTGGGTCTGTGTCCCTTGTCTTTCAATGTGTAGCCCCCTGCAACACAAGTCTCTTCTAGAGCCTTCCGGGATAAAGGGGTCGTAATTACCTGTGGCGTTATTTATTTATTTATTTAATTATTATTTTAAAGGAGACGGTATAAATTAAACTTTTATATCAAATTTTCACTCAAGGAAGGGTCAAATCGACCCTTATATTAAAGAAAAAAATATCTGCACAAAACTTACTTTTTTAAAACATTATCCTGTAAAATAAAGAATATATGGATAAATATGTATATAAATTGAATACGATTTTTTGGTAACTATTTTTATTCAAAATTATAATGGAAGCTTGTTTATTCTATTTTTCAATATACAAAAATAATCTTCATATTACAAAAATAATACTTCATTATTTATAGTTTATGATAATTTGTACACTGAATGTCATTAGTCTTCTTCTATATTTACAGAAATATAGAAGAAGACTAATGACTAATGAAAGGGGCGTTTTTTGTCCCAAAAGGGGTGTTTCATGAATTTCCACCTAGGGAAACTTTTGGATTGTAATCAGGTACCAAAAAAACTTGGTTCAAAATATATTTTGTTCCGGTTACTGATAATACAAACCCCCCGCAATCCCACTTTTACAACTGGGGACTTAAATCTGGGACATTATTGGATAGACTGACAAAAAGTCTCTAAGTCTTTCCAGCAGGATTTATCTTACCCATATGTCTTTAATCGTATTAAATGCAACAAAATAAATATAGTTCAATACGACAAATATACGAACAAAAATGATGTAAATACTGCTAGGCACAACACGAGGTACCTTCAGATGCCTCAACTCTTTGTAATTATAGTAGTATGTAATTCTAATACATGTATCAATTACATGTAATTGTAACAGTATAAGATTGTGAAAAAATGTTGCAGTAATAAATAATATAATAAAATAATCAATCTTAGATTTGTTTGAATTTTGCGAGTTACTAGAAGTTGCGTGAGTCCATTTATAACCATCTTATATGTCACCTATGAGAAAGAAAACAATTATCTATCCCATTTGTGGATTTTAAATATATATAAAGTTCCCACCTGAGTCTGTGTCACAGAATTAAGTGCAGATTAGTTTAGGAGACTAAAGTGCCTCTAAAGTAAAAACAATTTTTTGCCATGTTTTTATTAGATGAAAATGTAATCTAGTAAATTTTTCAATATTTTCTTTAATGCTTCTTGTGAAGACCCATTTGCATTTCCAAGCTATCTTATGTTTGGAATCTGGAATTGATTGGGAGGGTGGTCAATAAAAATTGTTGAACCACAGCACTTAAGCGACATCCTCCCTGTAGGCAGACCCTCGCCTAGGCCTAGGCCTTTTCAAGTAGAAACTTCCTTTTTACTTTCATACCTTCTGATTTTACAAGATTTTCTGAATACAGTGATACCACTTACGTAGGTGGCATTTCAACTATCAGTTTTTTTTTACATTGGTACCTTGGAAAAAAACGCAGAAATGTATATATTTTTCGAGTTCCAAGGAGGTCAAGCAACCGTACAACGAACATGCTGAAGCTGGGAACCGGTAGAACTCTAAGATCAGAACAAAAAACGTTTAAATATTTTCAGTATCAGGTATGAGGTAAAGTCGGGGCAAGAATTCAGGCGATGCACGTCACGAGTGACGTAATTGAAAACATTTCAATGCCAACATAATTTTAAAGTTTTAATTACATTAAAAAGAGTAATTCTTGACACCAAATTATTAAGCTTTTTTCAGAAATAAGGACAGTTCAATGTGGCTTCATAATCCTTAGCATTATTGTCTTATTTTTAGAAATAGAAGTTAATTAAATCGTATTTCATCGCGAAAGGTTGGTAGTATAAATTTACTAAATTTACAAAAGCACCGATATTTTAAGTCGATTTACTGTCGATTTTATTGATTCGAATTGTTTTATTGTTGATTTCATTCTCTCGTGCTTTTAATTAATTGTTGTTTCCTTGTTTTATTTACCATCAGTTCTTTTCAGAACTAATATAATTGTATTATTAGTGTTATTCTAGTAAGTGGAGCAAGATTTATTTGCGTGAAAACAAATTAATGCATTATATTTTTAGGTTACCTGTCAAAATGCCGAAGGCATTTAGTAAAGATATCCAGGAATTAATTTGTTCTTTAATAAATTATTTTGAGAGAGAACGTGATGCCGGTGGACCACTGTTACCATTAACTGCTGTAAGAGAGGCAAGTATAATTCCAGAAGTTAAATATATATCATAACATAACCAGTAAATTTCAGAGAGTTGCTAATGCTTTAAACATAAGTTTGAGCGCTGTTAGCAACGTTTCCAAAAAAATGCAGACTGGGGAAGCTTTAGGTAGCCCTAAAAGAACTGGACCAACAACAAAGCCTGTATGCGACATTGATAACTTTGACCAAGCAGCAATTCGAAATGTTATTTATAAAATGTACAGAAACAGTGAGTATTTATTAAAATAACGTATGGAAATATTTATTATTGTTTTAGATCAACATATTACCAGACAATCGCTTTTAGAGCTGTTGATTGAACGGGACATTTACAAAGGAAGTTTGAGTAGCTTGGGAAAAATATTGAAAAGAATAGGTTTCAAATTTCTAAAAGATAATCCACGTAGAGGATTAATGGAACTGCCAAATATTGTTTTCAGCCGCGTCACTTTTTTGCAGAAATATGTAAAAAATATTTCATTGGGGTATCCTCGACAATTTGTGTATTTAGATGAGACGTGGATCTTTGAGTATGGTTCTGTACAAAGATCATGGCAAGATGGAAATAAAGATAGTGTGAAAAAAACCAAAACTGAAGGGAAAAGGTGTGTAAATGTCTGGTTTTTTTTTCATAAACGAGTTTTACATACAGGAGATTAAAAAAAATGCATTTTTTTTGTACTTTACACGTACAATCACAGAGAAAATATACAATGTAGCTAAAATTCGTTTCTGAAATGATAGGACCGTTGTATATAATAAATTTATTTATTATTAATGTAGAAATATATTTTTAGGTTTATTATACTTCATGCTGGAAATGAAAATGGTTTTATTCCTGGGGCATCATTATTATTTTCGTCATCAACAAAAAATCCTGATTATCATGGTGAGATGAACAAAACAAATTTTTTGAAATGGTTTGAACACCAGTTATTAAAACATTTAGAAGAACCGTCTTTAATAATCATGGATAATGCTAGTTATCACAGTAGTTTGGTGGATAAAATTCCAAATTCGAGTTGGACAAAAGTCGATATTATATCCTGGCTACGAAACAGAAATATTGATAATGAAGAAGGAATGCTTAAAGTACAATTACTTGACTTGGTGGCACAGTAAGTTATTTATTATATATTTAGAGATTTAGTGCGAGTACATAAAACGTGCACTGCCTTTTAACTCTTGTGGGTACGTATGTACACTCGACTCGATATCATAACTAATTTTATCAGATACTTCTGGTTATTTTCATTTATTAATATCAAGAGTCCAGGGACAGAAATTGTAATTTGTAGTAATAATATTGTTTTCCTATACTCTTCTAATACCCATATGAATTTATATTTATGTATTAACAAACCTTATTTTTATAGAAACAAACCGCCCAAGGAATATGAAGCTGATAAGCTGGCACAACAATACGGTCATGAGGTCCCCAGACTTCCACCATTTCATTGTATGTTCCAGCCAATTGAAAAAGTTTGGGGCATAGCAAAAACATATATAAATAATAATTATATATTAGGAGAGATGGTAATGGTGTGGAAAAAGTGATAAATATGTGGACGGAAGCATTAGATACTATTACCCCAGAAATTTGGTCAAACACTATTAAAAACACAAATAAGGAAATACAAAAATATTGGGACAGGGAAGTGGCTTTTGACAGAGAAGATATTATCCATCCCATTATTATTAATTTAAATGGATCCGATACAGACGACAGTTCAGACGAAGAAGAAAATATGTGAATGGTCTCAATTTGCTTAAATATATAAATGTTTTTTCTCTTATCAAGAATAATAAATAACTAAAAAATGTATAATTGTTTAATATCGTAGTAATTTTATTTAATTAGCAGAATTTAATTATAATTATGATTGTACTATAATATATATTATAAAACTCATTGTCCAATTATTAAATAAATTGTCCAATTATTAAATAAAGTTCATTTGAGAAATTATTTATAATCTATTTTTATTCCAATTTATCGAATTTTGATAGATTTTTGTTATATGTATTGTGGGCTGCAGACGTTGCAGTTATCACAGGCACAGCATAAAGCTTTATGCTTACATTTTCAGTTGTGGCAATACAATTTGCATGTGACCTGAATTGGGTGTGCAGCTAGTTCAGGTGCAGTAGCTTTGATTGACTTCAGTAATCTTCATATAATTATAGTAATTTTATCGATCTGTGACGTGCATCGCCTGAATTCTTGTCCCGACATTATGAAGCATAGTCCAAGTAAGAACTTCCCAGCAAATAAAAAACGCAACAAAAACTTTACGACATAATTATTATCTCCGCGGGTCATGGCGGCATGATGCACAAAGCATAACGGTATTTTAATGCGGTCGTAAAGTTTTTGTTACGTTTTTTATTTGCCGGGAACTTATTACTTAAACTTTAACAAGGTTCAGTTTACCGAACGGCTTGCCTGATTTATTAATATTTCAATGACTGAAGGCGGTTCGATTTTTTTTTTTTTTAATTTTAACAACCTAATTTATAGAAATATTTCTTGTCCTCTTCAATCTTAGATCGTTCTATTTTAAAATACATTAAATATCTTTTTAAAAAATTCTCTTAAATTTTCTATCTATGTTTATAAACAGTAAGACTAGTTTTACAAATAAATGTTTTTTTTTAAATACACTAAGTTACTTTTTATATGAGACAACGAATCAAACAGATGATATTTCAAAACCTTCTCATATCAGGAACACAGAATCGGAAGGAATGATTTTTACATACCAATGAAATTCTTGGCAATTTTAAATTGAATAAAATATGATTTCAAATGCCACTCCACTCACATATCTAATTGCCTGTCCCCTAAATTTCAAATTAGATAAGCATAATTTATGTACCAATAACAAACATTTTAAAACACCGTTTATTTACTTTACATCACTTTAAAATAACATTGCTACTTTGCTACTACACCAAAAAGAAATAGTGTAGATAATAAACACCTGTATTTTTTCTACTTAAGAGATGAGATTAAACATGAAATTACAGACAAACTTTCATTCAATATTATATAGACAGATATATCCAAACGTCCGTTATCGTACACCTTACTACCTATACCTATCCAGTTTTCTAGTTTTCAAAGTTAAATTTTCATTGCATGAGTACCATACATTGTGATGATGTTACATACACTCACGAATTTCCTCATTAACTTGGCAAAAACGGCAATACCTTATTTAACGGCTTGTGCAACATTTTGTACACATAATTTTATTTAATTCATTGCCCCCACCCATCATTGCTGTAGGAATGGAATGTTAAACGAAAATATTCTAGATGATATTTCAAAACCTTTTTTGATTAGGATCCCAGAATATTAAGGAGTCGTTTTTGCATTCCAACAACATTCTCCCAATATGTTTCAAAGTTTATCGTATTAAGTTACACAGGGCGCCATCTCTACATTGGAAACGTAACTCAGCGCAAATATCGTAGTGTGCTGTATGCAATTGCCGAGCAAGTTGTGCGATGTTCAATGAATGCTATAGAAGCTGTGTTAAATATTAAAGGTTTACGTCCTCAAACAGAGGTGGCGATAGTATCATTAAATTTACACTGAGTAAATTGGTTGCCATTTTAAAATGTTATAATATAATTTTAAAATAATTAGAATATATATTGTAAATTTTAAAAAGGTATTGAAAAAGTTATTTATACAGGGTGTTCCATAAATGGACGATCAAACGAAGTAGGGTAATGGGGGAGGTCATTTCCAATTAAAACAATCATATATGTGGTTATCCAATTATTGGTGGTTCAAAAGTTAATCATTTTTTTATTTCCCCCTTAAATCGCTAGTACGCCCATTACAAAATTAATTGAAAATAAAATTTTAAAGAACGCTGCCTTCTGAACAGTTGATCAAATGTCAGAAAGAGGTGTCCATTTAATGCAGATGCTAACATGGTATAACACATAGGATTATTCAGGATAAAAAAAATTTAATTAATATTTTTTACAAGTAATTCGTGTTTGTTAAGAATTACGTTTTACAACATTTCAAACTGGGTTGTCAGAATAGGTCAAATAAATATTGTCATAATTTCTAAATTTCTACAATAACTGTTCGAAATTTTTGCCATTTGCTCTAACACATAATCGGTATCGCCGAATAAAGTTTCTTTTAATTAATCGGAACGCACGTTCGTTATTCTTAATAAAACTGATCCCTTCTCTTATTTTTTGCCGTAATTCTTGTTTGGTTTGAGTTCGGTTTCGGAATTGAGGTATCGCCTCATTTCTAGGTCATAGTGAGTAGAAACCCCATCACACTGTAACTGTGTTTCTCAGTGCGTTTCCAGGACACGTCGTCAAGTAAGCCGCCCAATTCATTTTGTAAAAAATTTAGGTACTCTTCATTAATGAGCCTTCTTGGCAGCTCAAAAGGTTTAATCATTCCCTTCAACTATACCTACCCACATATTGACCCCAAATTGTTATTGAAAATGGTCATTTGTTACAACTCTGGGATTTTTACACTCCCGATAATGTAAATTGTGGATACTGAATATCTCCATCTGACAAAAGTAGATTCGTCGCTCCACAAAATTTTGTTAAAAAATTGAAGGTCTACCCTGTTCCGATGCAGCATTTCACGGCAAAATTCCACTTTTTTGTCGTAGTCAGCGGGTGGACTTCGGAACTCCTGAACGTCTTGACATATGACTAACACCTGTAGATGGGTCTTCAGTAACTATTTCCATTATTTCGCCTTCGTCGATGTCAATAGTAGGTTTTCCTTCTCTCCTTGGATGTCGAGGAATTTCCCCCTCACAGTGTCACCTATCTACATTTTGAAACACCCTACAATCAGGGTGACGGTCTCGATCGGGGTATCGTATTTGATACTCTTTATGAGTAGGAGTTTATGAGTCCGATCATTCCCGTTATAAAACGCGTACACATAGTGCATATCTGCATATTCTCGACGGGAATAAGACATGTTATACAAGATGTATCTAATTTCAAATAACAACCATTAACAATAACAAATTCGCAAAAACAATGATTTAGTTTAACAATGTTAATTTGGCAAATGGCTGCTTGATTGAATAATAACATGTTGCATTATAGCATATACAGGAAAAATGTTCTAAATACATTTTAACGACATGAAAAAAGTAAACCTAACCTAACCCGCGTCTAATCCTCTCACACACTACAATTTATGGAAAAAAGTAACAAATTTTGAAAAATTCAACTTGATAAAAAAATCTGTCTTAAATAAGCCTATCTGTTATACCATGTTAGAATCTGCATTAAATGGACAACTTTCTCTCACAGTTGGTTAACCTTTAGTAGTACATATTTTATCCGTTAGCTTCGCTTAATTATAAACAAAAAGTATTCAGAAGCCCGTTTCTTTAAAATGGCAGATGATAATAAAGGTCATGGAAATATCTTTGTCGTAAAGGTCCACTTATTTAAAATCCAATTAAAAAAGAAAACAGCAAATAAATCATAATTTTATTTTTAATTATTTTTTTAGTGGGCGTACTAGCGATTTCAGGAGAAAATAAAATAATTTAAGTAACTTTTGAACCATCAACAATTGGAATTGGATGTGCTTTTAGAGGGCGGAATAGTAAAACATAATATTTTTAGTCGCAAACTCCTCTGTAATATCCTTATTTTACTATAAAGAACGTAACCAGACTTCAACCAACAGCTACTCTACCGGCTATGTGCCCCGCCGAGCGCTGAATTACAACTTACAGGCCTGGTGCGTTAAGTGTAATAATTGCATATTACCATCAAATGTTGCAATGTTGCAATCGAAGCATTAAAGTTTTGATGGTAATATACCATTTCAACGGAAACCGCGTCCTCGCCTCACACATCTTCCAGCGGCTTGTATATCAGTGTATGCGCGGAAGCTATACAACCTTAGGCGAGGGTTGTATAGGAGATATACCATCCTTCGGAGGGGATGTAGAGCCGTCGGTCCCTTTTCTATTAAATGTTAGGCAAGTAAAAGATCCCTATTCTTCTTAAGGGAAGAAGTTCGGCAAAGTTCCTGGTTGGAGGTAGCTCGTCTACAGGCGTCGGTGTTAGGCCTCAGTAGCGGAAATAGGCCGACGTTAAATAAATGTATAAAAAAAAACAATTATTACACTTAACGCGCCAGGCTTGTAACTTGTAATTCAGCGCTCGGCGGGGCACATAGCCCGGAGAGAAGCTGTTGGTTGCAGTCTGGTTACGTTCCTTATAGTAAAATAAGGATTTTATAGAGGCGTTTGCGACTAAAAATATTATGTTTTAACCACATATTATGGTTATTTTGATTGGAAATGACCTCCCCCATCAACCCTACTTTGTTTGACTCCACTTATGGGACGCCCTATATATAACTGACATTTTAATTTATGGGGCTCTTTCAGCTGAAGAAGTAGAAAGTACACTTAGTTTTACCCTTCGTTTAAAATACATTGTGGATTGTGCTAGGTTTTTGTCGAACAAAAATTTTACGTTTTAGATAAATATACATTGGATCGCCAGGGGTTACAAGATATTACATAAAAGAAACTCACTTGGGCTGCTGTGGCATAGCAGATATCGCAGACACTACCTAGCCCGGGTAAGCGATGTAACGTGCCCACGATAAAATTTCACTAGCTCAGACTACCTCAGGGCGTTAAGCCCAAGTTAACATAAACTATTATAAATTATTAGTTTACTTACTTACACAAATCGTGACGGTTCCATTTGCAGCGGTCGCAGACGAAATGATGACACTTGCATTAAACATGAAATGCACTATATTACAGAAATTTACAATTATTTATTTGTTTCCTAGCATGAAACCTGGCGATGTTCAAAAGGTGTGGCTAATTTTCTGATTAATAGGTTACAATATAAATAAAAATGCTTCGTGTAGCTATACTGGGTTTACAACGTGACGATGAATTAAAATAAATCTGGCCACAACGGGTTTGATTAGAGAACCTCCTTAAGTACTCGTAAATGTGTAAAATCTTTAAATATATACAAGTTAAAATACAAAAGTAAGTATGAATATATATAACCACGCAGAACCACTGAAGCTGGTCCCCGGTAAAAAAGCAACACGCTTATCTAGGGTGGTACGATACCCAGACTTCGATGATACAGAAACTGCAGCCCTACGGCGGTGTCTTCGGCAGGATAGGTATTGACCAGACGATGGGGTTGATTACAGCCTCTCCAGCTGTGGAATTTTCTACTCCTGTGGGTGCGTGTGGGCGTTCGGGCCCCATCCGTAGAACTTTCTACCCCTGGTGTGTGCGTGTGGGCATTCTAGCCCCGTCCGTGGAACCCTAAAGATATACCGATTTAATTTGCACGGTCGGAAATGCACGTGAAGCATGCCTAATGAGAGCAATTTAAATCTGACATAACCCACAAAAGAAATATAATTTACCTCTTACTATTGAGGGAAGCAATCCACCAAAACTCCTAGGGAAGGCTATAGCTGAATGAATGGGGTCGAGTCCGTCTTACAAACCAGCGAGATACTTCCAAAGGAAAGCTTGTACAGTTAAATCCTGCACCAGCAGTTAAAATTCGCTACCAACAACAAAATATTCTGCTCAACAGAACAACAACAAATGGAGGAAATTTACTTGATGTTGATAACTCCAAAATCCACAAAAATGCCTTGAATAAATCAAGTTTTTGAAGAATTACCAACCGTGTACACACCGCCAAACGTCTCTCTCGCTTTTGACAACAGACGGAAGTCACGTGACTGATCTTCTCAGCTGGGGGACGCGTGACCACCCACTAGCGGCTGTTAATGATATACCACCCGCAAAACACACATGTGGATTGCGGGTCGCATATGCAACAGGGCCATAACATGTGTAACAAGGATAATATTGAGACCATCGATGGGAAGAACCCTATGGAGGAAGGGAAATGTTTTGATTTGACCGGAACCAGTACAGTTAACGTGGTTCAAAAAAATAATAATAATGGTCTGATAAACTTGACTTGAGAGAGGATTATTTATACCAACATGCAGAAAATCATCCAGTAGGTTGTCCCCATCAACAGAAGTTAAAAAAATGAGAAACAGCAAAAAATACGACTAAAAAAATTAACCTCAGCACAATAAAATTGAGAGGTTACTATAATTGGTTCAAAAACGAAAATTGAGATAACATCAAATCTTTACGTTTTGAGGTCCTAGGAACCCAAAAAAGTGGTTTTTGAAAAATGGCTGTGTGTGTGTGTATGTGTGTTAGCACAATAGCGCCGAAACTACTGAACGGATTTGAATGAAACTTTGCGTGTGCGTTTCTTTAGTGCCCCAGAAGATTTGAAAAGGTTTTGGTTGAGATCGGATTGAATTTACTGCCATTTTGACGCAACAAGTTGCTTATTTGATAATTACTTTCAATTTTCAATGGAACCATTGAAAAGCAGTTCAAATTCTGATTTCAACGATATATCACACTTCCACCCTTTCGATTTAGTTTCCGTGAAAAAAATTAAAAACAAAGCAAATATGGCATAGATCTCATTTCGCATGACATGATCGATGCGCGTAGCCGTTACGTCGTGAAACTCGTCACATCACGTGTTAATTCACGTGTGAGGGTTTCTTCACTGCTCTAGAAGTAGAGCGGATTACGTTTAGCGCCGTTTTAAAATATATATACAGACAAATCGAAGAATTAAAATACAAATATTTCTCTAAAATCTAGTAAAATTACTGAAATGCTAATGTTTCATTTAACAAAGACAGCCGCGAGCGATCGGATTGCAATGAGCAAATTTTGACGGTTGTCATTGTCCTCGTTTGTCATCCGATAACGTTGGTGTCATGTTAATAAGATTTCGGCATATTTGTAACTTTTAGTGAATTGTCACAAACTTTAAAGGTAGATGTAACAATATCAATGATTACGCTAGCTCAGGGATACTAATAGATAAGTGGACTGTATTACCAAATATTGCAAATTATAACTAAATAATAAATCATGTGTCGAAAACTTACCACAGTTGTTGTTGTTGTGTCCCTCGTATATGATGATATAAGGATAGAAAAGGTGGAACAGGAAATAGTTTCCGACACAGAAAACAAAACTAAAATTTCTTAATTCGCGAGATAAATTATGCAATGTAATTCACTTCACTCAACAATAATTCTATCTTTTTAAACCAAACTGCGGGAGCCACTATCAATCTAACAACAATCCTACGCGACAGTAAGACTCGCCCGCTTCTCCCTACCCATATTACAAAAAACTATGTTTTTTGTCCCTTTTTTTTAATGGTTCCATTTGAAATTAAACTGTTCTATAAAAATAAAAAGGCGCGTCACCATTTCCCCCGGCCTTTGAAAATATTTTTCAAACTACATTAAACAAAACAAAGCGATTCCAGAAAGGAAAAAAAAAATTCTAATAACAAAACGAATATAAATACAAATATCTAATTACTGATTAGGTAATGGACAAAGTCGCACTACAGGGCGTTTATAAATTCCATTTTTTGTTTTAACAAGTGCAACACGACTTAAGCCATCATTTCCATAATAAAGCTCTTCAATTACCCATAAGGGCCAGTGAAGAGGGGGTGCATTATCCTGTCGGATAAGGACCAACATACCTGTACGAGCAGGACATGTGGGTGTATTCCATTTTTGACGACTCTGCAAGCTATTCAAATATTCGAGCCGCCAACGCTTCCAGTATGATTGTACTATACTGTCCAACAATTGCTTTCGCGTAAGCAAATTTGAATTTAGATCAGACACATCCAAAGCAGGTAAGGAGCGCAACGGAGTTAATGTTAAAAAGTGCGCTGGTGTTAAAGCCAGCGGTTCTGCTGGATCGGAACTTAACCAGCAAAGCGGTCTAGAATTTAGTAGCACTTCTATTTGAACCAAAACTGTTAATAACTCCTCATATGTTAATATCTGACTACCTATAACTTTAAATAAATGCGTTTTTACGGATTTAATATTCGATTCCCAAATTCCACCAAAATGTGGGGCATTTGGAGGATTAAATTTCCATCTGATATTGTAAGAGGCAAGATAGTCCTCTAAAGTACTGATATAATCTGCAGATTGAATGAACTTGTAAATTTCACGAAGCTCAGAATTCGCGCCTACAAAATTTGTACCGCAATCGGAATACATTGTGTTACATGGCCCTCGGCGGGCTAAAAAACGCTTAAAACAGTTTAGAAATGTAGCAGTTGTCAAATCAGAAGCCAACTCTATATGAATGGCTTTTGTTACTAAACACACAAATAAGCAGATATAAGCTTTTTGACTCTTGACACCCCTACGCCGTCCTAATGTTATATACAATGGCCCTGCAAAATCAACACCACGTTCTAAAAAAGCCTTAGCTTATGTAACGCGAGGTTGTAAAAGATCAGCCATACTAGGGATTATAGCTTTCGGGCGAAATTTAAAACAAAAATTACACATTTTTATGCGTTTACGCACTATACTTCGTGCTGATAATATCCAATATTTTTGTCGGAGCAATGAAAGTAGTAAATGCGGACCTGTATGCAAATTTCTATGATGAAAATGATCTATCAAAAGGTTAACTAAATTGTCATTTTTTGGTAATAAATACGGATGCTGCTGGTCATAATCTAAGGGTGCCCTACCAAGGCGACCACCTACTCTCAAATGTCTCAATGAACTCGAGCATAATTTTTCGCTTTCTAATAATTTAATTTCACTACTGAAATGCGCTTTTTGAACAGAACGTATCAAAACATGTTCAGATTTTTGTAAGTCATTAGTTACTATTACTTTATTTCGAGGCAAAATTTTAAGAAATCTAAGTATATAAACAACTATTCGACATAATTTAGTCCATGAAGACACACGGAGCGCAAGGTTATGTAACGGATCGGTTTCTTCGACTAATATTGTGGGCAATACAATTGATATTTCCTCGGGCAATGGGGAAATATTCTCTACTATTTGTCGAATAGGCCACTCGCCCTGTGATTCTACTAACCAAGATGGACCTGACACCCAAGTACTATGCTCTACCAACTGCGCTGGTGTCAAGCCGCGCGATAAACAATCAGCAGGGTTGTATTTTCCCTCTATATGATACCAGGTTGCATTTTCAAGTAACGATTGAATTTTAGCTACCCGATTTGCCACAAATGTTTTCCATTTATGCGGTGAGTTTTTTATCCAATTTAAAACCACAGTAGAATCTGTGCAAGCGATTACACTATCTAAATAAGTGCGAGATGAGGAGCTGTCTATAACAAATTTAAGTAACTTTGCCAACAATAATGCTGCGCAAAGCTCTAATCTAGGAATACTCAAAGTTTTTATTGGCGCAACTTTTGACTTAGCACAAAGCAAATTAACTACAACTAAATCGTATGATGTGACTATTCTAATGTATACTGTTGCCGCGAGGGCTTTCGATGAAGCATCCGCAAATCCTACTAATGAAATTTGAGCATCATTTCTTGCCACAGTTTTTCATTATTAGTTGACCATTTTAGCAAATCAAAACCCCCGGCCTTGAACAGGCCTACTAATTCAAAATATGAAGCACGGGCTTCTTCAAAACTTGAAACACTACAAACCACATCATCCACGTAAATGTCTGTTTGAACAATCTTAGCCGCCAACGGATAATTTTCAGCTTCATCCGCAGCTAGTTGCTTAATGGTCCGTAACGCTAAGAAAGGTGCAGGTTTTAATCCAAAAGTTACAGTATTTAATTGATACGTGGCAAGCGGTTCGTCAGGCGAAAATCGCCACAAAATACGCTGATATCGTCTATGATCTGGTTGTATCCAAATATTTCTATACATCTGACGTACATCAGCAATCATAGCTATTTCGAACAATCTAAAATTTAACAAAATTGTCATAATATCAGTCTGCAATTTTGGCCCCGAATAAAGAACATCATTCAGAGAGAGCGAGTTTGAACTTTTAACTGAACAATCAAATACAATTCTATGGGGTGTCGAGATGCTATTTTTTGTTACAGCAAAATGTGGAATATAATAAGCAGTTTCACTAAAATCGTTATTTTTTATTATTGTCATGTGACCTTGATCTAAATAATCTCGAATTTCTTTACTATAATTCTCTCTAAATGAATATAGAGACTGAAGCTTTTTCTCAAAAAAATAAAAACGTCTAACAGCTATATCTAACGAGTTACCTAATATAGGAGAATTCTCCTTAAAGGGAAGTGCAACTGTATAACGCCCATCTTTTCCACGAGTTGTAGTTGATACAAAAATTTGTTCACATTCCACATCGTCCCGATTTAATGTAGAAGGTGCTGCCACGTCCTCTATCTCCCAAAATTTTTCTAACATTTTTTCTATCGTGACAGGCTTAACTGTTGTACAAAATGTGTACGTATTCTCACATTCATTAATTATAGGAGCTTTTCCCACAACTACAAAACCTAAATTTGTTTGTACTGCTATCGGCATATTAGGGGGACCCATTTTCTTATTTCTACCAATAATGTATGGAAACAATTCACCACCAATAATCCCGTCGATTTCTCCAGGCTAATAAAATTTGTCATCTGCTAATTGTAAATTATTTAAATAGTCTAAAAGCTCTACTTTTACGACAGATGTTGGTATAGCATCTGTAATTTTTTCTATCACCAAAGCACACATTTCAAATCGAATACTTAAATCAAAACGCGAGGCTATCATAATATCTACTTGACCTTTAACTGGTTGCGTAGAAGTTCCTATCCCCAAAACTGACAAATGTCCTTTTTGAATAGGTAATCTAAGTTTTTGACACAACTTAGAGCTAATAAAATGAGATTGACTACCACTATCTAATAAAAAGCGCGCTTGTCTTATTTCACCTGAAGCAGAAAATATATTTACAACTATAGTTGAGAGCAAAGTTGTGAATTGTTTTTGTGAAAAGTTACTATTTGAAGTAGAACAAAAATTTTGTATAATTTTATTAGTGCTGGAATTTTCGTCTGATAACGATTCACTATTTGACACAGAACTTTGTCCTTGTGGCTCACTACCCCCGTTACCCATTGCATTTGACATACGCGATTTGTCAAAGTGCAACAAGGAATGGTGAGATTTTTGGCAAGTGCTACAAGTGTGGACAGATCGACATTCTGATATTTTATGTTTGGAACTCAAACAGTTTAAACATAAATATTTTTCTCTAGCTAATTTGTATCTATCGCTTGGAGAAAGTTTTAAAAAATTAGAGCATTGTGATACTGTGTGCATTTGACCACAAACACGGCAAGAATTATTTGAAATATTACTATCAGCAAATTTATTAGCAGTATTATTTGCTACAAATGATTGAGTAAATTTCGGTTTATTACTATTTTGTAATAATTTTTTTTGAAAAATTCCACTATTACTATTAGTTTTTGACGCACTAGAACTGCTATTTTTTGAAGTGTGAACTAACGCTTTTGACTGGCTTTTAATAAAATCTACAAGTTCCTTGTAATTTGGCAGATCTGACGATTTTCTAGACATTTCAAAAAATTTGTGTGTTTGGTTATCTAATTTTGATAGAGCAATAAAACCAATATGTAATCTGACAAATTTTCAATTTCTAAATGTTTAAGAGAATTAACAGCGGTATCGAATTTTTCTAAAAAGGCATTTAAACAGCCTGCAGACTCGTTTGGTGCCGCTTTAAACTCCATAATTTGCGTCAAGTATGTATTAGCAAGTAAACGTTTGTCCTCAAACCGTTCTTTTAACATTGTCCATAGAACTCTATAGTTTGCTGCGGTTGGCATTATTCCCGCACAAATGTCTAGAGCTTTTCCCTTTAAAGCACCCAATAAATAATGAATTTTACTTGAGTCATCTAATGCATTGTTATTGTGAATTAAACTACGAAAAGTTTCGTAAAACAGAGGCCACTGTTTCTTATCTCCATGAAATTCCATAATATCAATTTTAGGTAACCTGGGCTCTGCTTTAGTTTGAGGAGTATGATTTATATTCGCTTCATTATTTACAGGTTTACTAATTGTATTATAAGCTATAAATTAATACTATTAATTTCATCCAATACAAGTTTAAGATCACTTAAAGCCCTATCTACAGTATTGAATTCTGCTTTGAAATTATTTAATGTAGCTTCGGTTTTTAAGTCATTGATATAATCAAAAATACGTTGTATTTTACCAAAATACATCTCTTTTTTAGCAATATAACTTTTTAATTCACGCTCAAGGGAACCAGTGTCGACCTTGCGTGCCATTTTTTGAATCTTAAATAACCAACTACTCTTGCAAAACGATATAAATGAAGTAAAATCTAAGTTGAGAAAGAACGCGCTACTATGTAAACAAAATGGCTACTATGTTTTAGTTCTAATATACTACTGAGTAGGTCACAAGGGCTACTACAATATATTTATCTATCTTACTCTACCAGTGCTATAAAGAGGTAACGCGATGCCGAGTTTTTGAAGCGAATTACAATGCCTAAAAAACTAAAGTAAAAACTACTAAATTCGTTAACTGAGCCGATACTGATCCGGCTCGAAGGACCAAATGATTACGCTAGCTCAGGGATACTAATAGATAAGTGGACTGTATTACCAAATATTGCAAATTATAACTAAATAATAAATCATGTGTCGAAAACTTACCACAGTTGTTGTTGTTGTGTCCCTCGTATATGATGATATAAGGATAGGAAAGGTGGAACAGGAAATAGTTTCCGACACAGAAAACAAAACTAAAATTTCTTAATTCGCGAGATAAATTATGCAATGTAATTCACTTCACTCAACAATAATTCTATCTTTTTAAACCAAACTGCGGGAGCCACTATCAATCTAACAACAATCCTACGCGACAGTAAGTCTCGCCCGCTTCTCCTTACCCATATTACAAAAAACTATGTTTTTTGTCCCTTTTTTTAATGGTTCCATTTGAAATTAAACTGTTCTATAAAAATAAAAAGGCGCGTCACCAATCAATATCATATGCTTTCTGTACCTTCGTTGGTGAATTTATTATAGATTATCACTTTACCAATTTTCAGTTTGTTGCTTTACAAATCTGTAGTATTTAGGATAACTAGACTTTCTTAGCCGTTCAAGTGATGTTAAAGTTTTTAGTATCCTAATAGTATATTATTCAACGAGCGATAATGTAGGTAATAACTCGCATAGATGAAATTTGCAGCACGAGCCGCAGGCGAGTGTCGTAAATTCATTAAGTTGAGGGTTTTTTTAGTGCCCTAGAAGATCTGAAAAGGTTTTGGATGAGATCGGATTACGTTTAGCGCCGTTTTGTGATACAATTTAATGCTCTTTTCGGCTTCAAAGATCCACCGAGTGGGGAGGTTCCAGCCGCTTCCAGTAGCTGCCGATTTTTTTTCTTGTATACATGCGCTGTCTGTTGCTTTAGCCGATCTAACGCAACGAGATGCAACAAGATCACTTTGCCTGCCCCTTATCAGGCTTGGGATTGACAGCAAAACTGGAGGGGTTAGAAATGGCTTAGCCACACTGCAAAATAGCAAAAATAAATAATGTCTGCAGTTCACAACACAACACAAAACTTAATAGTAATGAACAGTTGTGATGCTTGTTTTACTCGGGTAGCTGGTTTGGAGATTATCCCAGGGTTCAATGTTAATATTAATTAAAATCCAGATCCAAAATAAGACATTTATTTTCCTAATAATTATATGTACAGTGTGGCCATATCTTTTATGGCTTAAGTTGCGACAATCTTGTTATTACACAAGTACACCATAGTAATCGGAGAGAGAGAGAGAGAGAGAGAGTGTAACATATTTCCTCTATGTACGTCGTCGTAACCCCAATTCTCTAATCGAAGTTCCAGGACATAACAGACGCGACTAAGAAATCTGTTTCAGGAGAGATCCAGTTCAACACACTCGAATCAATCTGACAGGAGGTCCAGTTCAACGCACTCGGATCCTCCCTAACAGATACTTGGCCAGCGGCTGCCACGACGCCGGAGAAACTTGAGCTTCCGTTATCCCAGTTCAACACACTCGAGAAAGGTGAAAGTCAAGCTCTGAATTTACTGGTTTCTGGCTAGCTATTTTATACCCAAAAATCACGGTCACGTGGTTTTGCACCCGGCACGAAATGCACACGGCACGCAAGTTGCGGCCTGGTGAAGTTAGAATTAAAAGTTAACAAAAGAACTAATCAGGTATTGAACTAATCTAAAACTGAACTACTTGACCCATGCATGATTAAAATAAGTTAAACTGGAATGAAAGTATACAGTATTCCTGTAGTATTGTATACTTCATTACACAGTCAAAGAAAATGTTACTATTAAAGTGGTTCAGTTGCTCAAATATTACGTGTTAAATTTGCGACCAAGGAGTCCCGGATTCAAATTCTGGCTAGAGTAAGAATGTTTAGTGGTGTTTTTCATGTGTTACCGAATGTATGTGTTATGTTGGTCGCAGTGAACTAGACGATGTTGTGTGAGAGACAACATGGTTACTTGCTGCACCACTCCTGAGTTCGAGTCTCAGCTGCGGTAGATGGCAATGTCGTAGAGAATAGCCGTTGTATAATTGTCTGTGTATTTGTCTTGGTTGAATGGTGGAATAGCTAATGCTAGACTCAGCCAGGACGTTAATCTAAATAAGACGATTAAAAAAAAAGTGACATTATTCCGAGCATTATTCTATATCTGTACTACATCGGTCTAATGAAAATAAATCTATCTTTCCTCAAACGTGAAAAAAACATGGCTGGTCTGAGCGGAAGTCTTTTTCTTCCGGTCACATCGTTCTGAGCGGCAGTAGCCGTCTTTCATTGAAATTATTTAAAGAAAAGATAACAGTTATTGATTCGTATTCAACGTTTGGAGGTCTTTTAGCCTATTTTTCGAAACATAACATAGTAGTATGTAAGCATAGAATATCTTGATATTCTATGCTAACTATTTTATTGACAAAAAACATATATTTAAACGTATAATTTTATTGACGTTGCTTATAACCAATTAAATCCTCAATATTTCATTTAAACTGCTTTTCCTCGAAAACGATTTGTCGTTCGACTAATTAACACGTATTGTACTATTCATAAAAAATATGCTACTGATATTCCCTCCAATTATAGACCTATTTCTATTATACCAATTTTTGGGAAAATATTTGAGGTTATACTGAAGTTACAAATTTCACATTATTTTGAAGTCAATATTCCTTTTAGTAAACACCAGTTCGGCTTTAGAAGTAATGTCAACAACGCATGCTATAAATAAATTAATTGAAATTATAAACACTGGTTTTGAGGAAGGAAATTTTATTTGCACACAATATCTTGATTTAACTAAAGCTTTTGATTGTGTTACATAAAATCTTAATATAAAAGTTAGTTTTTTATAAATTTAGTAACAGCAGTATAGAGCTTATTAAATCCTACCGCACTAGCCGTCTTCAGTTTGTGTCTATAGGTAGCAATAAATCTGAGCCACGCATTATTACGGAGGGTGTCCCTCAAGGTTCGGTACTGGGACCATTACTTTTCCTTATTTATGTAAACAACTTGCCCAGTATCACTTCTAGTGCTGATTTTGTCCTGTTTGATGATACAACTGTTAAAGAATAAGCAGATAAATATCTTGTTACCAAATGTTCACGATACACAGTCGTTAGTTCAAGAGTAGTTTTTGGCGAATAAATTAGCCTTAAATATATCTAAATAAAAAAATATGGTATTTACACTTCGCCAAATCAATGCAACATGCAAAGTGACACAGCTGATTATGTAAAGTTCTTAGGTGTTTACTTGGATAATAAATTAACTTGGGAAAACCACACAAATTTCGTTTGCAAGAATGTTTCCAGCAAGATATACCTGTTGCGCAATCTGGCAAATCAGGTATCACAAACAACTTTAACTACAGCCTATTTTGGACTTATACATTCCAGAATTTCTTATGCTATCTTTAGTATGGGGCCACTCTACTCACAGTCCATCTGTCTTTGTTATACAAACGAGAGCATAAGAATTGTAAGTAAAGCAAGTAAAAAACAGGAGGACTGGTTCAATGATAATGAAGCTTTTATACAAGAACTTCTTGACCGCAAACATATTGCTTTCCAAAACGCTATCAACCACCCCAACGACTCAGCAAAAGCAGAAGCTTTTACCCAATCTAAGCATGAAACGCAACGCGAAATCAGAAGAATAAAGAAAGAGTGGTGGGCCAGCAATGCCAGAGGAATTCAAAGGTACGCCGATTCACACGACTACAGGAATTTCTTTCAAGGAGTAAAAGCAGTGTACGGCCCCAGTCGGAAAAATATGTGCCCTATTAAAGATTTAAATGGAAATCTCCTCAAAGAAGACCAGGAAATAAGAGCCCGATGGAAAGAACACTACTCTAACATTCTTAACCAGCAAAGTCAAGCCGATCACGATATTATAAATCTTATCCCTCAATATGACACCTTCGAAGACTTAGATAAACCACTAACAACGGAAGAAATCTTAACCGCCATTGGGCAGCTAAAAAATAACAAATCTCGCGCCGACTCACTCCCAGCTGAGATCTTTAAAGCTGTGTCGTCAGAGCTCATACCCTACCTCAAAAAACTGTTTGATGTCGTGTGGGAAAGTGGTCAAACTCCGCAGGAGTTTCGTGATACACTTTTAATCAACCTCTTCAAAAACAAAGGGAGCGCTGCGGACTGTAGAAATTACAGGGGTGTAGCTCTCCTGGCTGTTGGAGGGAAGATACTCACTAAAGCGATGGCAAATAGGCTAACACCTGTTATGGAAAAGTTACTTCCTGAAACACAGAGTGGCTTTAGACCAAACCGAGGCACATCGGATCTAATCTTCACACTTAAACAGCTTCAAGAAAAAGCATTCGAACATCAAGGAGAAATTCACATGGCCTTCATTGATTTAACCAAGACGTTTGACTCGGTGGACAGGGAAGTGCTCTGGAAAATTATGCTCCGCTTAGGTATCCCTAGAAAATTTGTGGAAGTATGTCGCAGTCTACATACAAACAACAACGCCCAGGTTATGTATAATAATGAGGCAACCGAACCTTTCCAAACCCTCACTGGAGTTAGGCAGGGATGTGTCCTGGCACCCCTACTTTTTAATTTATTTACCACTGCTCTAACAATTATTGTTGACAACAAACTGACAGTCAGAGGAATAGGTCTCAGATACCGTTCTGATGGCGGTCTCTTTAACATAGGGCGCTTTAGAGCTTTCACGAAGACACGCACACGATTCATTTGTGATCTCCAGTATGCGGATGACTGTGCACTTTTAGCCTCTACACCGGAAGAGCTTCAAGAACTTTTAGATGTGCATGCCCAGAGCTATGATTCCTTGGGACTTAAAATCAACATTGGAAAGACTAAGATTATGTCAACTCCTCATCAAGTGAACCAAATAGACATTACACTTAACGGAAATTCTCTTGAAGTGGTGCATCAGTTCAATTACTTAGGCAACGTTGTTAATGACAAAGCAAACATAGACAGCGAGATTCGCAATAGAATTAACGCTGTATCTAGAGCACTCTGGGGACTTAGAGAGAGAGTATTTGACAACCACGACCTTGCTTTGTCAACGAAAATGGCTGTCTACAGAGCAGTTGTCATTCCAACACTGCTATATGGATGTGAAAGCTGGGTCACTTACCGTCTTCATGTGAAAGAATTAGAACGTTTTCAGCAAAGACACCTCAGAAGCATGATGAAAATCCGTTGGTTCCATCACATATCAAACGTGGAAGTACTCAGGAGAGCAAACAGCCTTCCAATTGAGGTGCTTATTTCAAGAGCACGCCTAAGATGGGCAGGTCACGTTCATCGTATGCATGATAACCGCCTTCCTAAATGTACACTTTATGGTGAATTGCTAAGCGGTAGAAGAAGGCGTGGCGGTCAACGAAAGAGGTTCAAAGACGTTCTCCATGAAAATCTAAAATCCTGCGGTATTCCAGACGAGCAATGGGAACAACTTGCAGCGGACAGAACCGAATGGCGAGGGGTTGTGGCCAGCTATCAAGGAAATATTGCTGCAAGAAGGCCGAATCCAAGACCTAACCAGGTCTATGTTTGTCCTGACTGCGGTCGACTGCTCTCCCGAATTGGCCTCTATAGCCATAGTCGTGTGCTCCGTAGATGAATGGGAATTACAATAGACTACATCTTTTACTTGTTTTTTATTACACACAATCTATCGACCGTAACATTCTTTTTTTATACTCGGACTCGAGTAAAGGCTAATAATAATAAGAATTGTAGCACGGCTAAATTACAGAGATGACTGTAAAGAAGCTTTTATGAAACTAAGAGTACTAACACTGTCTTGCGTTTATATACTTCAATGTCTCCTTCATAAAAACTAACATTAATCTGTACACCTCACACTCACAAATGCATATTTTACCTACTCCACTAGAAACAATGAAAATATTAATCTTGACTCTTTACGTCTTTGTAAAACACGAAATATGTTACCTGCAGAGGTTAGAAATCGGGGCTATAATAGTTTTAAGGCAACCCTTAAGACATTTTTATTAGACAATGCGTTTTATAGTTTAAATGAATTTCTAAACGCTGCGCTGATCTGAGCTTTTAAATTATAATTGTGTATTTTCCTTTAGCCTGTTTGTCATATTTGTTTTTTATCCCGTTCGTCATTTTGTATTTTTTAATGTAATGAATTTTACTGACTCGTGTAAATACTGTATATAGTATATTAGCACCAATAAATATTATTATTATTAGTTATCAAAATGCTCTTTTTAATATTGCCTAGGGAGTCATGATTAATACTTAAAACAATAAAAATGTTAAATGAAAAAAGGTAACTAGCCTTGTTTCTCCGCCTATGGATGACACTAATTTTGGTTACTACTGTAGAAAAATACGTCTTAATAGTGCAAAGTTTTCTCAAATTATTTCTGAGTTAATCGTTAAAAACCTAAACCTAAATGTAAGCGCGATATTCAGAGGGGCGTAGCTCTCTTGGGAAACAGTTTCGGAAAAAGTTTATAAAAGGCTTTCTTAATATTTTTGTATGCAAAATCAATGCCCAAAGGGGAATACGAGTATTTTGGGACGACCTGTATAAAAATCTGTCTGGTTTAAGTATGCGATAGTAAAAATATTTAACTGTCTCTAATTTTTAATATTTTTGTGATAATTTTATCAATCGTTCTGATTTTCCATTTTTACAAGAATGTGTATCTCACAGAAGACCTGTGAACCTTATAGCATCATTTTTTTCAATGAAAGAGGCTGTGATAAATCGTTTCTCTTTTTTAATACAAAATATTGTTTTCTGTGTTTTAATTACTTGATACGATGTAAAAGAGTTCGTTAACTTTTACTGCACTACATTGAAGATAATACCTCGCCGTAAAAAATGATAACATAGAAAATAAAAGGGAAAGTATAAAGAAATGTTCCTCTATTGCGCCATCTTATTCAAAATAAAACATCGTTTTTTACTTAGTTCGCAGGAAGATAATCAGCATTGTGTCTTTTAATGTACCCTACATATACAAAACTTCTTAACAAATGTGACTTAGTCTTGTCTCTCCAGCGAAGTAAAATGGAAAAGGTATTTGGAAAGCTTTTTACTTGAATTAATGTTTTTTGGATGTGGCATTACTCGTAGAGTAAAATTAATCATTTTTAGGGTCTTTTATTGCTGATCTTGTACGGGTGCGTGGTTTTTTCAAAGGATGTTTCACCGGAAAGGAAAAGCAATAATGAAGACTTACAATCGTCACACAGTGAGAAAATTATTTACGACTACATCGCCCCTGTTATTACTCTCTCTAGTGTTAATCTTCCTAATCAACAAATAAAGCAATACGGATTTAACGGTAAGTAACGTTTTTTGTATTATTATTGTCATAATTTCTAGCCAAATTTTTAATAATTTGCCACTAAGTGTATGATATTTATATTTCTTTGATTCTGCTTATAACTTTGTCTGATGTAAAGAAAATTTCCAGTTGTGCAAAAAGTTTTTAAAAAATGCTTTGAGATTTAAAAAATAATTTTTATGTGTTTCTGTCACTTCTGAAAATATTGTTGGGTACATAATACCTACATAATTCCATTTACCATGGAATCAATATTGTTAAATATTTAAACTTTCCCTGTAACTGAAGATATCATTTTCTCATTAGAGAGCAAATATAATATACAGGGTGGTCAGCAAGTAATGGTCCATTGAGCGAAAGTAAATTTTTGATATTAAAATATTGCGATTCAGCTAAACTTACCTTAGTACGAAAGTTGATATTAACAGAGATACAGGGTGTTAAAGTCAATATTATGTTTTTAATTTTCTCACATAACTATGGAAGCTTTTGAAATATTGGTACGAAAATTGGTGAATAGAGTTTTTTTGTGACGAGAAATCCAAATCTGCTTCCATTTGTTGTGTATATCTGATAGGACGCCGCATAAGCAATGTTTAAGGTGTAAAATATGGATGCGCCTAAGCGGGGTTACGGCTGAATAGCCGAATACTAAAAGTATCCGGCTATCTCTGATCACCGAAGCCAAACAGCTTCGATGCTTCGGCCAAGGTATGAAATGGCACATGAAATTACGTTTTTAAGAAAAAAATGATTGAAAATTTTTTATTTTATAAAACTAAGTATTAGATAAATACATATTACTTGCATAATATTGAAAGCGAAACAAAATTTGATTAGTTTACCATTAGTACTCAAAATTCAGTTTCTGTAAATTGTGATTCAACAATAGTAGTTTCTCAGCATTTCTTGGAAGTAATGCATTTCTAGTTTCTTTATATTATATATTCCCTATTTCTGAAAATAGCCTCTCACTATATACACGGATTGCTGGTGCAGGTAAAAATTTTCTAGCCATTTCAGACAGTATTGGAAATCGTGACAGTATTGTGTCGTGTCGTGTAATTTCCTACACTACTACCTTCCAACACTACTAATTGGAACGTAACACGAGACACCATTAATTTTAGCAGCATTACATCCCTTTATAATATTTGCAGCATTACTAGGAAAATGGTTGCAGATAAGAACTATGTATACTGGATATTCTCAGTAAGCCAATACCCTGTGAAGCTTATAGAAATTTCATTAGTGTTTGAACAGTGAGCAAAAGATATATATGTAATATTTTGAACTATACTCTTATTCTTTATGGTTTCCACGATACGATCATATATTTCGGGAATAATTTTTTCTGTTAAAAAACTTTCTTCCTCGTAAATGATAGTTTGGAGCAACTTTGTTCATAAGCCTCATAAATCCTATACTTTGGACAATGGAAAATGGCATATTATCAAATGCAATCATTTCTGTTGCAGTATAATGCAAGGATTTAGCGCGCTTCTCGTCTATATCCTATGTTTTAGATTTATTTATAACCTCATGCAATGTTGGTTGTTGTGGATGATCAAATTGCTTGCCATTTCCACTTTTAGCGGATGTATTTGCCCTTGGTCATTCCCTATTTTTTAGTATTCCTCATTATCACTACCATTGCGATTAACATGATTTATAAGTGAAGTTGTTGAGGCTTTTTTCCAATTCCTCTTCGAGATACTTGTGTATCACATATTTTACACTTGGCAAACTTTTTATCCTCGCGCAAATCATAAAACTTCCAAATATCGCGTTTTTAACACACTTTTATTAGCTTCACCCGTATCTTTGTTTGTTTGTAACGGAATCTTTGAACGTGATTCTCACCCACTTCAAAACTTCAGATTAAACTGAAACTTTGCACACATATCAAGAATCGATGACAATACAATAATTTGACAACTTTGTCCTAATATTCTCACCAGGATCATCAGAATAAAATAAAAAAACATAAAAAATGACTAATCTATTGTTGAGATTTTGCCGGAGGCGCCGTTGTTATTAGTAAGTGCGGTGATTTGCTGCAGACAGCTATGGAACTATCCGCCCTCGCTTAAGCTAACATCGCAGAATGCAAAAACGGTATGAATTTTGGATGTTTCTCGTATTATTATATAAGCATCAACAGCCAGCGCTCGACGAGAGTTAAGCAACCGCGGTACGCGTCAAACGTTAGTTACAACTTTAATACATACATTATGATGTAACATTAATTATGTACTACTAGCGGATACGCAGCGCTTTCGAAAAGACGGGTATCAGCTGGTTTCTATATGTATCGGTGTTCATGATGCTAATTCTAAAATTCATCCAATCCAATAAATTTGAGAGAAACGTGCCGAGGGTTTGAATGACAAGAGGGTGACTAAAAATATCATGTCGCTAGGGTCAACCTCAGGGAACCGGCACACCCTGTTGCCTTACCCTTCTATTGGACAGCTGGGAGGGTTGACCATTTAATTGTCCATTACTTGTGGCAACAACAATGAAGAATGAAACTACAACACAAAAAAGAGGAGATTGGCGAAAAAAGGGCAAAAGTTAACAGAAGAAAAATTGTACTTTAAAAAACTAAAAAAATACGCTTTAATATCAAACCGAACTAAAAAGCAAAAAATAATGTTTAAATATTAAGATTTTGCTCAACAATGTTAGAAAGTCCACTAACTCAATATAATTAAACGATTTTTAATAAGTTTAAAATAAAAATGAAGTGATTGACAAAATAAAATTCATTTTATTGTAAAAAGCGTGGGGTGCCTTTTACTATATTGTTATAATTCTACTTGTATCATAGCTACCAATAAAATATTTATAACAATTGATATCAAGCACCCCACGCTTTTTACAATATAATGAATTTTTTTTGTCAACCACTTCATTCTTATTTTAGATTTACTAGAAATCATTTAATTATACTGAGATTTTCTATCGCTGTTGAAAAAATTTTTAATATTTAAACATTATTTTTTACTTTTTAGTTAGGTTTGCTATTAAAGCGTGTTTTTTTAGTTTTCTTAATTAATTATTTTACTGCTCATTGCAATTGTATACTGACCCGGTCCGATTCGGCCGAAGTTCCACACACTTCGGCCAAAGGCCGAATATTTAAAATATAGCCGAAGCTGCCGAATACTGAAGCAAACCCGGAGCTTCGGAGCATCTCAAATGTAAAATTGTTTTTTTTTAAACATTTATTTAACGTCGGTCTATTTTCGCTACTGAGGCCTATAACCGACGCTTGTAAACGAGCTACCCCCAGCCAGGATTTTTTGCCGAGCCTCTTCCCTTAAGAAGAGCCGAAATCTTTTACTTGCCTAACATTTAATAGACAAGGAACCGACGGCTTTACATCCTCTCCGAAGGATGGTATATCACCTACACAACCCTCGCCTAAGATTACATAGCTTCCGCGTATACACTGATATACAAGCCGCTGGAAGATATGTGAGGCGAGGACACGGTCTTCCTTGTGAACACGAAAAAGGGCTTGGTGAACGGAAAAATAGTATATTTTTAGTTGGATAGCTTTTTGTGAGAGACTCGGGAAGCCTTTCGTGCACTTGATTTTGTTTGAATCGAAGTTGGGGTGGTTAGTCCTTAAACGGCTGGAACGGGCCAAATGCTTCGCCCTGTATAAGTTCAGAGTCAAATTTCACTTTTTATTTGTATTGGCAGGGTCAAAGACTACACTATGTATAGTCTTTTTGCGCTAAATTGATTTTTTATTTAGCTGGCAGGGTCAACGACCACTCCCTGTATATGCTTCTTGAAATTAAACACTTTGTTTTAAAGGAAAACTAAACAAGTATTTATTTAACGTAACGAACAGAATTAAATATTTATTTCACTTAAAATTAAAAAACGTATTTACACGATTAAATGGTTAACTTATCGGCATTTGAAATTTTGCCTTAAGTTGGGTTCGGTTCAATTTGTATGTTTAAATTGATTTATAAATCTGAGAAAATTCACTTTTGTTTTATTGCGCGATGGTGATTTGATTTTATTAGAATTAATGCACTGGGGCGACTTTAATAAAGTACTTTTTCACTAGAATCTGCGTAGGAAGATGCACGGGCACTGGATTTGTTATCGCAAGATACATCGGAAAACACACTCTTCTAGGATTTAAGCGCTTGGGCAACCTAGGAAGTGGTACGGGCACTGGATTAACTTAACACGAGATACTCCGGAAACACAGCTTGCCGGGGACTTGGCGTGCTCCCTTATTTATACTGATGATGGGGAATGGGCTCGCGGAGATCTGGAAAAGAGCTGGATTCTTCCCCAGCCGCTCTATGGGGCTTAAAATGATGAAATATTGCGTAATAAATACTAAAAATTTGGAATTTGAACTGAAAAATATATGATAATTTCGGCGATGAAAAATGGGATTTTTTGATATACGAATGTAATGTAATGAAGTGGAATCTATTTTATTTTTAGAATTATGAACGACAACTGTCTGAATAAAGTGTTAAAATTGAATGGGTTCCGTGAAATAATGTTGGAAGTCATATTTTAATCCATATTTATGATATATTAAGGTCATATTGAGGGTATTACATCACCATTGTTAAACGGAGGGAAAGCCAATTTTAGTGTAATCGAAATGAAGATAGCAGCGAGTGGCTAGCACTCGATGTAAATTGGACATATTCGGACAAATGTTTTATGGGCTGATTGAAAAGGTTAATAAAGGTTGTTTCGAGATATGAATAGAAGATCGGTTTTGAAGTTAATCTGAAAGGAAATTTGTTTATAGAAAATTTTCGGCAGGGCAAAAAAATATTTTGTCTTTGGGTTTGGAGAGTGGTTTAGAAGTTAAACGAATTGCTGGGAGGGGCTGTATTTTTTAGGGCAATCTTTTGTATAGTTTTGACTGTAATTTGGTGAATATTGACGTTTGATTTATTTTGCTGATAGAGTTAGATTGTTTCTGAATTATCGATGGTGCATGAATTTTCTCAGGATTATTTTTGAAAAACTGTGGTTTTTGACTGTTGCAAGTATCTCAATGGCGTTTTTATCGGTTTTGTCATTGAATATTGAATTATTTTAAAAATTTTAGTTATTTTGGTCGAGTCCATATTGTTAATATGGGGAAGATACTATAACAATTGAAACGGTCACCCATCCAAACACTAACCGCGCCTTTCTTTCGAGAAAATCGCATTTTAACAAGCGATCTCATAATTTATTATAAGAAATTAACATAGTAGGCGCCGATGCCAACAATACTTTTGACAATTAAACATTCTCGTCGTGACAGTTGCCTACTAATTTTTTCCAATTTAATAATATTAATAATAATATGTATTTATTTTTTGCAGTTATTGAATTTGATTTTTATTCAGAAGAAAAAGTATTGAGCAGAATTCAAAATGTGAAACAATGATTGGCTTTATATAAAATGTCTTCTGTATACATAATTAAACTACACTATACAAAAATGATATCTTATTTGACATTTTATTAATGATATACATATATATATATATATATATATATATATATATATATATATGTTATATTAGAAATATACTATGATATATAATATTATCGAGACAGGCTTAACCTTCTCAAACATATCGTATTACATACTGCGTAACAGCTCTTCTCAATAACCGCTCACGCTGCATGAGCATTGTATTTCAATTCTAAGTAATCCTGATTGTGCTGAATCAGCAACACTGTTTCCTTTGTTCTCAAAACATTATAAATATTACCAACAACCTTTTTGTAATCAGTCTTATACTCACTTCAGATTAAACTACTTCAAAATTATTATTGTATCTTATTAAAACGAGTCAACGTTGACTCAAGTGTAATAAATAAAGTTTTTAAAAAGTTATTCAAACAATCCACTATCTAACATTGGCGCAGTCGTGGCGGATCTGAAAAACACACAGTTCGGGAGCCTAACCAGTAGCAAACATATCCGAGGGAACAAGGAGTCCATCTGAAAAAGGTGCCTAACCGGACGAAAAGAGCTTCTGGAACAAGGAGAACTTCTTAGCTGTAGTGGTGGATCCCAATCCTTTGTTCAGAAGAACCTACATTATTCTCAAACGCACAGAAGCGAAACAATAATAATTATCAAGAAATACAAGCAAAGCAACATTTCAAATCAACACGATTCAACAATTAGCAAGTAAGAATTTCATCCCGTCCCATCGTTGGTGTCTTCGGCATCAAAGGCAACCCTGTGGAAGGAACACCCAGTGACACCCCTGGCAGAGAGAGACCTTTGGTGAAGCTAAGCTCACGAAGTCGCATTCAACTGGACCACGAGGAATGAAAAATTTAGGGTAAGTCATTTTTGAATCATCTCGCAAACATTTATTTGCAAACAACGACATAATTTTACATTTTATTTTATCAAAATACATTGCATTGCTACATACAGTTCTAATATCTAAGGTAGTAATTTTATTTAAACTTGAAACAAAATATCTTGATTATAATTTGTGTGACCTATATAAATAACCGTAATCATACACTGTTCCTATCGTAACATTATTTTTATGGTAATATCATATACTCTTTAAGTGCGAATTTATCTAATTAACTGTAATCACGTACCATTGTTATCTTTGCATTTTTATCGTAATATAATATTGCATACCACATAAAAGGTTAAGGTTAAGGCCGTAAGACAAGCTTGTGTTCTATAATACCGTGTGTGCAAAATATACAATTATCAGAGATATACTATTTCCAAACTCAAAACGCTTTTTAAACCAAACGCGTTTTTCGAATTAATCTAGCTATTCTATAATATAAATTTTAAATATTACAGAATAAATTCTTGCACATTTCATATTAAAATTTCTTATTAAACACCAGTAGCGTACTAACTTAAATCGGAAAAAGGCGTTTTAAGTTATTTAATCATCTAAATAATATAAATAAAATGGCTACAAACGTAAGCAATTCCAATGCAAACAATTCAATCACGGCGAACGAAACCATAAATATTGAACCTTATAGGTTAAGCGAAATATTTTCCATAGTGCCCGAATTTGACGGCAACCCCATATTCTTGCAAACATTTATTTCAGCTTGCATAACCGCTCAGGGTATCGCTGTTGATGATCAGCGCGTCTTATTAACACTTCACATAAAAAATAAATTACGCGGAAAAGCCGCAGAATTAATAAATTCCCGAAACCCTGCTACATGGGCAGAAATCAAAAGCTTACTTGAAGCTCATTTTGGTGATTCTCGTGACCTGACAGCACTAATTCAGGATCTACAGAGGATTCGCCAATCATCTAACGAAACTGCATTGGTATTTGTATCTAGGTTGCAGACACACAACGCGAAAATGCACGCCGCTATACAAAAACAAACTCTAACCCTTGAAGAAAAAACGGCTCAATCAAATTTGATTGAAAACATGACATTGACCACTCTATTGACTGGGTTAGAACCCAAATTAGGCCAAATCATTAGGGCTGGTAATCCTAGCAACATGCTAGACGCCATAAACAGGATCAAACGAGAACTACAGTTGTCATATTTCGAATCACAAAAATTTTCCATTAAAGCCCCAATCAAAAACCCTGTCCAAAATGTTCAAAGACGCCCAAATTCTCATCAATTCTGCACATTCTGCAGAAGAAATGGGCACCATGTTAACGAATGCCGCACAAGGCAAAATTATCAGTCCCCATCTCCCAATTTCACAACAAATGCTTATTCTAATCAAGCACAGCTTCCAAGGCCACATTTCCAAAGTACATATAATCATAGACCACAAAACTTCTCTAACCAGCAACAAAATTATTCTCAACAGAACAGGCCCTCAGCTATCAGGCCAAATCCAAACTTCAACCAGCAGAGACCTTCTGCCATTCAGCCAAACCCAAATTTCAACAGGTTCAGTCAACAAAAAACGCATCATTTGAACCAAGAATTTTACGATAGCTCAAATCAATATGAAGACTATTCCGCAAGTTATTCTCCCAATTACCAATACCAAAATAATTTCGAAATTAATGAAAACAATTATGATTACGATTTTGGAACCCAACAATGTGAGAATTATACTGCTAATTCTCAACCCCAACAGTACGAGAATTATACTGCTAATTCTCAACCTCAACAGCACGAGGATTATACTGCTAATCCTCCGGATTTTTGCATAGGCCCGGAGTATTCCACGAGTACTCCAACACAACAAACGGACGAGCTAGACCAAATTTCTCATCAAGTCCAAGCGATAAACCTCCAAGACAGTTTCGACCCAAACCTGAACTTCCCGGAAAACCAATTCATGTAAAAACACCCCGCTACAAACTAAATGTCGTAAATTCTAAAAATCTATTTTACATAAAAGACTTCACAAATCGTTTCAAAATTCTTGTCGACTCAGGTGCAGGCATTTCTGTATTTAAAACCAAAACAGCGGAAAGGTACAAACAAAGATATCCTGAAAACGTAATTATACAGGGTATAACAGATGAAAAAATTAATATCACCGAATCTGTACTAATACCATTCAATATAAATGACCCATACAAGGTTTATGTTCACGACCTAGATATAGAATTCGATGGACTATTAGGTGCAGACTTTTTAAAATATTATAAGTGTCATGTGGACTTTGAAAATAATCAACTTATTACCAATTTTAAAACCATACCACTATTCGAGGTGACTGAGGTAACATCAATCAGGAACCACAATAATTCTAACGAAAACAATAATCCAGGTATTAGAATTTCAAACCCAAATTTAAATGTCAAAAACCAAAATGTAATTTCTATCGAACCGCGCACAGAAAAGATTTTTAAACTTAAATGCGATTTACAAAATACCGAAGCTATACTAATAGCCCAGGAAAACGAAAAAGTACGTTTACCGAACGCCATTGTCAAAATAGACAACAATGGTGAATTTTTGACAACGATAATAAACGCTAACGCGATTCCAAAAACAATAAAATTTTCAAATCTTAAACTTGAACCCGTCCAAAAATTTAGGTCAATATTTAATGTAAATCTTCAAAATCCGGATTCCCAATACATAGACCGAAACTACGAAATAAAAAATCAATTACGCTTAGATCACTTGAACGACGAGGAGAGTGAATTAATTACTCAACTCTGTTTAGACTTTTCAGACATATTTTATCTAGAAGGTGACAACTTGACATTTACCAACGAAATCAAGCATTCAATAGACACTAACGATTCTAAACCAATTTTCACTAAATCTTATCGTTACCCCCAAATTCACAAACAAGAAGTAAAATCACAAGTTTCAAAAATGCTCGACCAAGGCATTATCCAGCCTTCAATTTCTCCCTGGTCCTCCCCAGTTTGGGTAGTCCCCAAAAAACTAGACGCTTCTGGTAAACAGAAATGGCGCGTCGTAGTTGACTATCGAAAATTAAACGAAGTAACGATAGGTGATAAATATCCTCTACCTAACATTTCCGACCTTTTAGATCAATTAGGCAAATGCCAATATTTCACAACTTTAGACTTGGCCTCTGGCTTCCATCAAATTGAAATCGATCCCAAAGACATTCAAAAAACCGCTTTCACAGTCGAAAATGGTCATTTTGAATTCGTACGAATGCCTTTTGGACTCAAAAATGCTCCATCGACATTTCAAAGGGTGATGGACAACATTTTACTAGGAATCCAAAACGAAAGGTGTCTCGTCTATATGGACGATATCATTATCTACTCCCCTACTATCCATGAACATATTTCTCGATTAACAGAAGTCTTCAAACGTTTACAAAAAGCCAATCTCAAAATTCAGCCAGACAAATGCGAATTCCTTCGCAAAGAAGTCGCCTATTTAGGACATCTTATTACAAAGGATGGTGTAAAACCGAACCCTGCCAAAGTCGAAGCAATTCTAAATTTTCCTCAACCCAAAAATCAGAAAGAAATTAAATCTTTTCTAGGTCTAGCAGGCTACTATAGACGCTTCATTCCTAATTTTTCCAAAATTTCAAAACCCTTGACTAAATTGCTACAAAAAGATACACCTTTTAATTTCGACAATGACTGTACAAACTCATTCGAAACCCTAAAACAAACTTTGACAACTACCCCGATATTGATCTACCCTAACTTTGATGAACCTTTTGTCCTAACTACAGACGCTAGTGCATTTGCAATAGGTTCTGTACTTTCACAAGGAAGTATAGGAAAAGATTTGCCGATCGCATACGCATCTCGAACTTTATGCGGCGCGGAAACCAAGTATTCAACCATTGAGCGTGAACTTTTATCTTTGGTCTGGAGTGTAAAGCATTTTAGGCCATATCTATTCGGAAGGAAGTTCAAACTCGTCACCGACCACCGACCACTCACTTGGTTATTTTCCATAAAAGACCCAGGTAGTAGACTAGCGCGTTGGCGCTTAAAACTAGAAGAATACGACTACGAGATAATATACAAACCCGGAAAGATCAATAAAAACGCGGACGCGTTGTCCAGAATAAAAATTAATCACTTTTCAGAATGTTCCAAATTTTATTCAAAAATTCTAGCCGCAAACGAAGATTCAGATGAAGACGAAATTTCAGACAACGACGACGAGATCACTGACGAACAAATTGCCCGAGAATTTGACACATTTTCCCGACTTTACAAAACCAAATCTCTTATAGATTATTCCAAAATTCAAATTACAAATAAACAACTATTAGATCGAGAAAATAAAAACATCATAACGTTTTTCCAACAAAACAACTTGACAGACCTTCACCATCAAATTATCGAGGATATTTTCGAGGAAAACCCCGAATTCTATAACAATACAATCAATATCGTTTCCAGTAAATCGACCCGACAAAGAAATTATTACATTATCGCTCTACCCTTCGACCCAGAGTCTGTGGTAGAACACTTATTTTTAACATTATATAAACACCGAAACAAATTAGACCTTTCCAAAACTTACCATGTTGAAAACAATCTAGACTTTCCAATTCTCGAAATCCTATCATTTATTTTTGCTGAAAAAGACTTAAAACTAATCATATGTCAAAATTTAGTACGAACTCCCGACGAGGACCAACGTCCGATCATTCTCGACCAGCATCACACCGGAAAAAATAATTTACATCGTGGAATAAATGAAACGATACGTAGAATCAAAAATAAATATAATTGGCAAGGCTTAACAAAAGACGTCGAAAATTTTATAAAAAATTGTGAAACATGTCAAAGAACAAAAGTCTGTCGCAAGAACCTCAACAATCCCTTAGTGATTACCGAAACCCCTAAAACTCCATTTGAGAGAGTTAATATTGATCTATTCGAATTTCCCACGCGAAACTATGCATTAACTATCCGCGACGAGTTAACCAAATTTACTCAAGCCTACGCAGTCCCAGACAAGAGCGCAAAATCAGTCGTAAATACCCTGTTGCTTTATTTTCAGCATTATATTCAGCATTGTATGACTGGTGGTCGAGAGGTGAGCGCACTTGCCTCTCACCTAAAAGTTCCGGGTTCGATCCCCGGCCGTGGCAGTGGAAAATACTGTGAGAGGGATTTTTTCACTATACACGGATATTGGGTGTGTGTCCCTTGTCTCTAAATGTGTAGCCCCCTCCCACACAAGGCTCTTCTAGAGCCTTCCGGGATAAAGGGGGTCGTAATTACCTGTGGTGTTATTTATTTATTATTATTTATTATGGTACCCCACTAAGAATTCATTGCGATTATGGCGGTGAATTTGATAATAATTTATTAAAAGACCTTTGCACCCTTTACGACATAAAACTAACATACTCAAGCGTAGGACATCCTCAATCCAACGGATCTATCGAACGATTCCATGCCACCCTAGCAGAAATGATAAGAATACACAAAACCGAAAATCCCAACGAACATCCCTTTACTATATTACCCTATGCGGTGATATGTTACAATAACTCGGTAAACAAAACTCATGGCTTTACGCCATACGAGCTTATTTTCGGACATACAGCTAACCGACCACCTGAAACTCTTTACAACCAAAAAGACCTGATCACCAAATACGTTAGAGACCTAAATAATCGAATATCCCATTATTACAAAATTGCGCGAAGTCGAACAGAAGCACAAAAACAAAAAGCCAAAGTTCGATTCGACAAAAACATTCCCGAAAATAGACACACATATAATATTGGCGACAAAGTATACGTCAAAGAATCACAAATAAAAAATAAACTGCAAAATAAATTCAACGGTCCCTTTGAAATTACAGAAATCTTTCAAAATTCCGCTACATTACTAAATCTCGAAACAAACCAAACAACCAAAGTAAATTTTGATCGAATGAAACCATATACTGAAGATTAAATTTATTTTCAGGTTTCTCCTGCTGATCGGATCAGCACTTGCTCAATTTAAAATAACACCTATTAACAATACGATCGGAGTATATTATCACCAAGACACGGACATTGTGATTTCTCACAAGAAATGGACTTTACTGGTACACAAAAACATATCTACCTTTAAGACAGCTTTCGACAAAAACGACAAGATCTTACAGACACTATACAACACACTCGACCCAGCATATCATTACATGAACGTCTTTTCAGGAGATGTAAAAACTCACCTTAGCTTATTGACGCAAATTTCCCAATCAATACAATCAAAATTTGACGAAATTTACCTTGACACGAAACGATACAAACGAGGAATACTAAATGGCATCGGAACGATTTTCAAATCAATAACCGGAAATTTAGACGCAGAAGACGGTCAGTATTATTCTGAATTGAATAATGACGAACACCAACTCGAAAACCTAATTAAAAACCAAATATCCGTTACAACTTCAGTAATCAAAAATTTCAACGCAACTATTCAAAAATTGCAAGTTGACGAAGAAACTTTCAATAAGGATATTAAAGAAATTGAAACCTCAATCTTAGACATGACTAAGGACATAGAAAACGTCCATGCAAAACTGAAATTTATCGAAATCTGCGAACAACTTATGGCAAGTTATTTATTTATCGAGGATAACCTAAATGACATCCTAAATTCCATCACTTTCGCGAGGCTTAAAATAATTCACACGTCAATTATAAATCCAAAAGACTTAATAAATGCTCTACAAGAAATTTCGCAAAACCTACAAAGGAACAATTTACCGCTTCCAATCAAACTATCAAAGGTTGCACAGTACTTAGACATTATAGAACTAAAAGCTTTTCAAACAAATTCGGATCTAATATTTGTGTTAGACATACCTTTAATAGACCCTCAAACATATTCAGTATTTCAATTATACCCTATTCCTATTTTGGATAATAGAACTGGTTTATATCATGTATTATCAACTTCTCAAAAATATATCGCGAGAGATGATGATTCATTAATGTACATACCTATCTCGAACCTTGAAGAATGCAAACCTCTTTATTTCAACACCAAATTATGTCCAAATTTATTTGCATATCCTATTGACAACAATGCCATATGCGAAGCCCGTCTCTTCAAGAACCTCAAAACTCTGCCAGAAAACTGCCAGACGTCATTTATCATCAGCCAAGGCTACAACGTCCAAAAAATAGACGAAAACACATGGTTAGTTATTAACGCAGAACCTCTACAAACAACCATCAACTGTCCAGAAAGAAATTCAAAAACTGAAGTCATCTACAAAAATTCAATAGTAAAATTACAACCAAATTGTTACGCCTTCATAGGCATCACAAAAATTCAAGCTAGTACCAATGAAGTAACCGATGTAAAAGACGACACTCATCCAATCCAAATTCCATTTGAATGTTGTAAACATATTCCAGACAAAATCCGAGCTCCAAATCTTAAACAACTAAAATTAAACAATCTCAATACGGAAGACCTCGAAGTTGCCAAACACAAGTTGGACCAATACTCCAGAGATTTAGATGATTTGATCAACGAACCCTTTATAACAAAACACATATCCTGGTTCACCTATTTTATCATTGTACTAATAATTGGACTGTTATTTCTGTACCTATTTTGTAAGTGCAGAACAAAAAGACGAAGACTAGCCATCGATGTTTCTGCATCACCCCCATCTCCACCGAGGCCTAGCAAACCCTACAGGACATTTGCTAACCTATTTCCTTCACGAAGACGACCTACCTTAAGAAGAGAAGACAACGAAGCCGAAGACATAGAACTTACATAAAGACAAACTGTTTTGTGCCTTTTTACTGACTTTCAGTGCTGGACTCTTCAGTGAATTTTATTTCATTTGTTTAATCATTATATTTCATTATTTTTCTATCATTTGTTAATTTCAATTTTATTAACATTTTTACGTCATTTTCATTCAAACCCATCATGCTTATATTTTATGCTTTCACAGTAAAGCTATATTTTAACCTTAGGAATATTTTATCCTATTTTACAATTCAAACCTAGTATGTTTGTATTTTACGCTTTCTTGCCAAAGCTATATTTTAACTCTAACATTTTTATGTTATTTTATTTTATGAAGCAAGCTTATTGTGCTTGCATCTCATATTCTAGACGCTAAGGTTATATTCTGTGTTTTAAACCTTACGATTTAACATTTTTGTATCTTTTATATTTTTCCAAATTGTACCATTACCTTTTATATACATTTTATATTCATTTCAAAAGTTGCTGCATAAAACACCAACTTTTTTTATAAGGGGGAAGCTGTTATATTAGAAATATACTATGATATATAATATTATCGAGACAGGCTTAACCTTCTCAAACATATCGTATTACATACTGCGTAACAGCTCTTCTCAATAACCGCTCACGCTGCATGAGCATTGTATTTCAATTCTAAGTAATCCTGATTGTGCTGAATCAGCAACACTGTTTCCTTTGTTCTCAAAACATTATAAATATTACCAACAACCTTTTTGTAATCAGTCTTATACTCACTTCAGATTAAACTACTTCAAAATTATTATTGTATCTTATTAAAACGAGTCAACGTTGACTCAAGTGTAATAAATAAAGTTTTTAAAAAGTTATTCAAACAATCCACTATCTAACATATATATATATATATATATATATATATATATATCGTGACTTTTAAATGTCAAGTTCTTGTCTTTCTTGTCTATTACTACTCCAAGATATTTCATTTCATGCACTCGTTCAATTACAATTTGCTTAATTTTTATATAAATGTTATTCCAATCAATATTGTTTAGTACATATTGCCATAAATTTATATTTATTGACATTTAGACATAAACTATTGTCACCTAACAATTCATAAATGTTGTTTAATTCTGAGTTAACTGTTTGAATCAATTCGTTTACATTTTTACCAACAATATACAACATAGTACCATCAGCAAACATACATATTTTACAATTCTTTTGCACATTTGGTACTGGGGGTGATAGTGGAGGGTGGCTGATGCCAAAAATTTTTTGAGATCTTGACTTTTCGTACATGCTCTAAATTAAAACACAATATTTTTAGTCGCAAACTCCTCTATAAAATCCTTATTTTACTATAAGGAACGTAACCAGACTGCAACTAACAGCTACTCTCCAGTCTATGTGCCCTGCCGAGCGCTGAATTACAAGTTACAATAAGAAATAATCGCATATTACCAACAAAACGCTAAATGCTTCGATTGCAACAAACATCAGCCGAAAGACTGATCCTACTTAAAGGAGTTCTCGTGCCAGTCGTCACACACCATGAACTATGCTAAGCCCAGTCAGGCTATTTATTTTTCGATTACAACAGACACTGGACCGCTAGATGGCGCCTGGTGACTGTTTTACATGTCGCTATCCCAAAGATACCGAAATGTACTAAATAGTCAAGTGATCCTCTTGTCGGTCGTCACATGCCTACCTTGCACTGACGAGAGCCAACAGCTCGAAACTGCAGTCTGTAAGTGGTATGTGACGACTGGCACGAGAGCTCCTTTAAGTAGGATCAGTCTTTCGGCTGGTGTTTGTTGCAATCGAAGCATTAGCGTTTTGATGGTAATATGCAATTATTACACTTAACGCGCCAGGCTTGTAACTTGTAATTCAGCGCTTGGCGGTGCACATAGCCCGCAGAGTAGCTGTAGCTGTTGGTTGCAGTCTGGTTACGTTCCTTATAGTAAAATAAGGATTTTATAGAGGAGTTTGCGACTAAAAATGTTATGTTTTAATATTCCGCCCTCTAAAAGCACATTTGAACTATGCCCTAAATTGCAATTTTATTGACTCTTGCCTCCTTGCTTTGCCTATTTACCCTTCTTTACCCCATTTACCCCTGAACCCGCCAACGGAATTAGATCAAAATAATCTAGTTCCAGATCTCGTTATAATACATAAGTGTACCAAATTTCAAGTCAATATCATAAACGGTTCCAGAGTAAACGTGCACACAAAAAAGTTACAGGCAGACCGACAGACAGACAGAAATCTTTTTTTCCGCTCAAATTTAAAATCTCGACGTTTCATGACACTTTAAGCTTATTTCAACAAAAAATATAGTTTTTTTGCTTTACTATACTTCCACTGGATGTAGAAGTAAAATATAATATTGACTAACACTATCTCTCTAACACTAATATCAACTTTTGTACAAAGGTAAGTTTAGTTATATCACAATATTTTAATATCAGAAATTCACTGTTGCCCTATGGACCATTACTTACGGACCAGGGTGGTCCGTAAGTAATGGTATGTTACAAAAAAATAAATATAGAACTGGCCTGCAAAGTAAGACCGGGTATGCAAATACTTTCTGTTGTAAAATTACGCCTGAAAACTCTATAGAAAAACTAGTCGTAGAAAAAAATTATAATTGCGAATTTGAAGCGCATCTGTCGATAATGTGGAACTATTAGAGATCCATCAGAAATAAAGGCATTTTAAAATTCAATTATCTATCACCATCTATACGCCGCGTAGTTAATAGAGCATTGAAAACAAAATTGTTATGTTTATCCACACAGAAATATATATAGATATCCAATTTTGTTCGTTCCGCTAACATTTCTTTGTTTCTTTCAGGATATATCCCATCCAATCTTCCGTTATTACCGCAACCCCAAATTCCGAAAATCGACTTGAACTCAATAATCGATGGAAATCCTCTGCTGGCTGCATTGTTATTGAGTGCATCTTTAGGATTGTCTCCCAAGCCTGCAGTTCCCAATCACCCGGAGCTGCTTCCTATAAATCCATACATCGCGCTTTTACTGTCTCAATATGGGCGATATGTGCCTTACCACGGCGCCGGTAGAGGATTATATGGATATGCGGCGTCGAACAATTATCACAATAATAAACCGTTCGGATCCTATAAAATATACGAAGATGCTAAGTAAGATATATTATTGGTATACAGGATGTTTCTCAACCAACTTCCATATGTGTTCCGTTAGCCTATTCGTTACTGATATACATAAGATTTTCTATTTTTTAAATTCCCTTTTAAGTATCCTAAAAAGCAGCATACTGTTCAGGGATGGAAAGTTTGGGACGACCTGAGCGAACTGTCCATCCACCTCCAACTTTAGACACTTAAGATAAGTGACGAGGCATTTTTATTTATATACTGTCCAATTTTGCTGAATGCTACATACCAATTCAAGTCAACAATTAGTCAGGTTAGAATTTAAACAATTGCCTCCCCAGAACTGACTTCGGGATCAAATGTGCAACCATCGCGTGATCCGCGGTGGCGGATTGTAGGGTCGAGCGGATTAGGTCTGGTTTGACTAAAAACAATTAAAACTTAATCTTAAATTCCTCCTGTTAACAAACAGATTAAAAAATGTGTTAAAATTCCTATATCTAAATGGACAGGTTTTTTAAAATTAAAAACCACACATTTTTAAAAACTTTCACGTTATTTAAAATTTTGGTCCTGACGCAGAGATCTCAACCAAAACGAGGAGCCTTCTGCGAAGTGTGAAAATGCCGAGCTGCGCATAGGCTGGCCTAAATTTTGATTTCAATGATTTTGATTTTCCGAAAATTTTGGTTTTTGTTAGAATTTTGGTGGAAAGTGAATTTACAGTCAAAAATTTACAAAAAGAAATCAAGAAACAAATGGAACAAAAAGAAACAAATCGAAAAGGAGAGGGGGATAGCAAAAATTTAAAGATTCAAAAGTATGAAAGTTTGGCTATAAGGGGTTGGCGGAAAATCGCTAACGTCTTGTACGGCAGGATGTGTTTTATTCAAAACGGGGCATTATGCTGTCTAAATTGTTTCTTGTTAGCTAGCTATCGCCCAGTTTGAAAGAGTAGAATTTTTGGGAGATGTCCCGGACGTAGTTCGCTATTGGGGTAACGTCGTGACAAAGCCTGCATCTGAGGGAGGTGTATCTTCCAGAATTTGATATGAACTGAATAAATTGTTCTCGAGCACTTTTAGTTTTCTCATTGTCTTGGCTGACGTGCGGCACCACATCGGCGCCGCCTATGTGATGGATGACCTTACCAATATCGTGTACAATATTTTTTTTATTTTGTCGGTTAAGTCTGCTACCCCTGACCACGAGTGGATACAGACTCTTTGGCAGGGAGTAGACCGTCCGTGCTGTCTCATTAATGTCCGTATGAAAGGTCAGTCGCTAGTCTATTGTGACACGAAAGTACTTCATATACCTCTTGGTTGGAATTTTATTTCCCCGGATCGAGATTGGTGTTAAGATTCTATTTTCAGTAAATCCATGGTCTCCGATTTCTCAGCGTTTACTCGAATCTTCCGCTGATCGTAATATACCGTGGCACAAGCCACGTGCGCTTTGAGCGAGTATATTTGCTGCTACAAGTTGTAGTCGTGCATTTTGTATAGTAACTCCGCCCGGGATCCAGACGGTGTCGAATGCCTTCGCAATATCGTGGAGCTCTTCCCGAGGTTGTATTGTGCATTGACGTCGTTAACTATCCTAACGATCTGCTGACCGTGCTTCTGCGCCTGTAGAAGCCATACTAGGAGTCACCATTGATGTGGAGCTCCTCCTGAATAGCGTCGAGTCTGGTAAGAACTAGCTTCTCCACCAACTTGGAGATCGCCGACAGTAACGAAATGGGCCAGTAGCTGCGCGTTCTCGTTTGGCTTAAGGATGGGTACGACTACCGCGCCTTTCTTCTAGCTAAGCCAGTCTTGCAGCCGCAGGATCGCGTTAACGATGTATGTCAACTGCACAATACTTTTCCTCGGGAGATATTTGAGCAGTTTGTACTCGATGTCCTCTTTTCGGTACGTTTTTGACAATGTCTACTATTTACAAGGGCTTGGCCATGACCTTCAGAAATTCTCTTCTTGTCAGCTGTATTTCATGACCAATGATTTCGTTAATGTCATTTTCAATGCGGTCGTGTTCTAAATTATTTGGTATACTTGTATATTTTCGAAATGGGAAGCTAAGTCGGTCGCCCTTTGCGCGTCTGTCATCGCCGTCTGACCGTTCGCACGTGTCAGCGTAGGTATGGATTCCCGCGTAGTTTTCAAAACCCTCGCCAGCTTCTACAACGAGCTGTTTTGAAGATTTAACGTTGCCAGTTTGTCCCCCCATTTCTGGTTTTTTGTAGTGTCGATTGAGGTTCTGATATGCCTTTGCAGTCTGATCATATTAGCCGTTTCAGTCTGTTTTTCTCGTATAAGTCTTGTATAACCGCTGCGTCGAGTGAGTCTGTTGGGATTCATCGTAATATTGGTGGTAACAGTCTGCTTGGCATCCTGCAACACTCTTGTAAACTCCTTCACTACATTTTCCAGCTCGGCGGGTGTATCGATTGTGTTGTTTAGTGTTAGGTCTGTGTTGCCAGTTGGGGCCCCTATAAGATGTGATTTTTAGTGTGATGTCTTCCCTTGGCATATCTTTCAACTCTAGAGTGATTGAGTTATGGCCTGACGTGAATTCTTTAAAGTCCAACGGGGCCGCGGTGTTCGTCACGACCTTATTGACCACTACGTCAAGAGTTGTCGATGTTGCACCGGAAAATGCGTGCGAACGTCCGGATACTACAAGATAACACTACGACTATAGACATAGTCAAACAGAGCATTGCTGTTCGCGTTGTTGCCATGGCAGTTCCAGTTGCGATGTCTGGCGTTAAGGTCACCTATGAGTAAGCAGCATGGCTTCGTGTGCATTAAATTCTTCACACAATCCGCTGTTAGCCATTAAACGCTACATACACATACTTTCAAAAATAATAACGACAACCTATGACATGTGCTATGTGATAACCTCCAATAATCAATATTTTACATCAGTCATTTTTACGTAAATATGATCAAACTCGTCTCTTATTCTAGTACTTGCACGTTTTAACGAATACAACTGTAAGTACGCCTGTGTGCAAAATGTGCAACTTATATAAATGATAAAGCCCTCTGTAGAAACAATAATTCGCTATTACCTCAGTGAGAGATGTAAACATATACTATCAACACTTTAGTTGTTTTACCAGCTAGCCTGGCAGTGATAGCTATCGGCTGTAAGTGGTAACACACGCTCAAACAAACAATTTCAGAGTTATTAAGACGCCGAAAGCGGATATAAATAGTATTCATTGTTGTACTGAAAAACTGTCTAAAATTTTCAAAATTTTCTAGATTATTCTTGGTTATTTTGATAAATAAATATGTTTGCGTTTATGAGAGAATTTATAGATCTGAATAAATGGATATATTTCAAAAACTCCCCTGTATAGTACTAGCAATACATAAAATAAAATGTAACGGATAATGTAAAAATGGAGCTACTTAGCATGTATGGTCCTTAGGCTAAAAGAAATTATTGGTCCGTAGCGCTCACCCAGATTGTCTGGACTGAAAATAGCTCCAAAGGATTCTTGCATTAGCGGTTATATTTCCTCCATATTTGGTATGTACTCTTTACACCTCAGTCCACTTTAGCTCATTCCTGCATCAAAAAATTTCTACCAGTTGTGTCGGATCTTTTTTTTTTCTATTTTTTTGTGTGAAATTAGCAGTAACTTAGAAACATTCTGTATATATACCCATGTCTCTTTTTATTTTTACTAGGTTTCATATCAATATTTGTTGCTTTATATTGTTAATGTTTCATTAATAAACGAAATATAATAATATATATAAATTTTTATAATTTAAGTTTTATTTTGTTTGTGTAATATTCATTTTTATTTCAGTTTTGTATTTCGTTCATGCACATAGGCAAATTGTACCTTATATTCTTACTATTTATATTCTAAAGCAATCTATGAAAAGCAGGAACGAACAATCGTTAAAATATTTGAATAAATTACATATCAAGAATGAGTTGCAAATGTAATAAATGTTTTACATTTATATTTTTTCACCGAAAAAAAAATCCCAATGCAATTTCCCGGTCCCGGATTTATAAACATTGCTTCAAATCATCAAGCAACAGTATATTTTCAATAAAATAGAGAAGCTTTGTTAAATGATACTTTGTACATCCACATCTTAGTAAAAAATTATGATTTTTAACGAACAATTGACAGTTGCCGGTATAAGCGAAAGTGATGGAACTGTCAAAATATCTTAGTTGGATAATAATAATATGGTATATTTGAAATCAATTAGGTACATAATGTTGTATACAAATCGTGTAAAACATATATTACAAACAAATAAACAAGGAACTCACAAAGTCGTAGACTGTCAGTGAGGAAAACTGTAATATCTGATTCATAATGTATTATACGTACATAATGATATACGTACACATCATACTTGCTTCGGATCCAGTCCTTATAACAATTATAACTGCAATATTAACGAAGTTAAATCATGTCTGGGTGTAATGTCTCCAGAAATGAAAAGGCTGGTATCAACGAATACCGAAACTGTGCAGACTAAACCATTCCCCATTAGAGGTGATAGGGCCAATTATGTCAACATATTCGATGACTACAGTATAGAGTTTAAAAAGCTTCAAAATATTGGCTACCAATAATTAATTATCATAATTAACCAGTAATCAAAAATAATAACCATATATAATAATTTAAAAATTACGAACTAAAATATAGATAGGCTTAAACAATTGAATTTGAACTTGGTGCACCCTGTTTTCACTAACGAGGCTCTAACGACCGAGTAAGGGCGGAATAACCCTTACCTTTTGCCGTGAGCACATCCACCTTCTCACGAAGAGTGCGGTAAAAATAACCCACCGCACACAAAGGTTGCTTTTGGAATCGTTTGGTTACCCCATCGTCGCAGTCTCCTTCTGTGCCATGGGACCACACCACTCATCTTCCGCAACCGAGCTGGTCAGTTGCATACCTGCTCCAGCTAAAACTTCAAATGCAGCTTCGTTTTCAGTCGATTAAGGCTTTAAAAAAATGATGGAGCGTTCAAGTGGGACAAAATCATCCGGAGGTAAAATACCCTCCCGATCGGATCTCCGGGGGAGGGTGCCCACAGGGACACCTCATCGAATGTCGAAAAAACACCGACAAGTTAAATCCAACAAAACTAATTCTTTCATCTACGGCGCTTGGAATGTTCGTACTTTGAACGACAGCACTCGCACCGATCGGCCTGAAAGAAGAACTGCTCTAATAGATAGAGAACTTCACCGACTCAATGTTGACGTTGCAGCTCTCAGCGAAACTCGATTTTTGGAGGAAGGCTCTCTCACAGAAAAGTACTACACCTTCTATTGGAAAGGTCTTCCCACCAATTCAAGAAGACAACATGGAGTAGGATTTGCCGTTCGGAATCAACTTGTATCCAACTTAACACAAGTACCACAAGGCCTATCCGAGCGTCTAATGCTGCTACGCTATGAGCTATCAGATGGCAACGCGGTAAATCTAATAAGCGCCTACGCTCCCACTCTGGATGCAAGTCACGAAACCAAGGAAAGCTTCTATCAACAGCTGGAAGAAACCCTCTGTAGAATACCTAAAACGGAACGACTCGTTATTCTTGGTGATTTTAACGGTAGAGTAGGGAAAGATGCAGACACCTGGCCAGGCGTCATAGGCAAGAACGGTTTGGGCAACATGAACGCTAACGGTCAACTACTCCTAACTAAATGCGCCGAACATGATCTAGTTATAACAAACACCATTTTCCGACAAAAGGATAAATTTAAAGGCACCTGGCGTCACCCCAGATCAGGTCACTGGCATCTACTGGACTATGTTATCGTACGTAGGAAGCATCTCAAGGACGTCCAAATTACAAAGGCGCGCATTGTTAGCGAATGTTGGACCGATCATCGTCCTGTTGTCTCTAAAATGAAAATTGTTATGAGACCCAAACGACGAAGAACTCAAGTAAAACGTAGACTCCGTCTCTGTATTAGTAATTTGCGTGACCAACAAACCGTCGAACAGCTAAAGCAAAAAGTTCAAGAGAATTTGAGTGCACTAGAAGAAACCAATTCTGTAGATGTCGCTGCTACCTGGACACAAATTAAAGACAGTTTAAAAAGTGCGAGTGAGGAAATTTTTGGCACTGCAGCAAGTAAAAAACAGGAGGACTGGTTCAATGATAATGAAGCTTTTATACAAGAACTTCTTGACCGCAAACATATTGCCTTCCAAAACGCTATCAACCACCCCAACGACTCATCAAAAGCAAAGCTTTTACCCAATCTAAGTATGAAACGCAACGCGAAATCAGAAGAATAAAGAACGAGTGGTGGGCAAGCAAGGCCAGAGAAATTCAAAGGTACGCCGATTCACACGACTACAGGAATTTCTTTCAAGGAGTAAAAGCAGTGTACGGCCCCAGTCGGAAAAATATGTGCCCTATTAAAGATTTAAATGGAAATCTCCTCAAAGAAGACCAGGAAATAAGAGCCCGATGGAAAGAACACTACTCTAACATTCTTAACCAGCAAAGTCAAGCGGATCACGATATTATAAATCTTATCCCTCAATATGACACCTTCGAAGACTTAGATAAACCACTAACAACGGAAGAGACCTTAACCGCCATTGGGCAGCTAAAAAATAACAAATCTCCCGGCGCCGACTCACTCCCAGCTGAGATCTTTAAAGCTGTGTCGTCAGAGCTCATACCCTACCTCAAAAAACTGTTTGATGTCGTGTGGGAAAGTGGTCAAGCTCCGCAGGAGTTTCGTGATACACTTTTAATCAATCTCTTCAAAAACAAAAGGAGCGCTGCGGACTGTGGAAATTACAGGGGCATAGCTCTCCTGGCTGTTGGAGGGAAGATACTCACTAAAGCGATGGCAAATAGGCTAACACCTGTTATGGAAAAGTTACTTCCTGAAACAAAGAGTGGCTTTAGACCAAACCGAGGCACATCGGATTTAATCTTCACACTTAAACAGCTTCAAGAAAAAGCACTCGAACATCAAGGAGAAATTCACATGGCCTTCATTGATTTAACCAAGGCGTTTGACTCGGTGGACAGGGAAGTGCTCTGGAAAATTATGTTCCGCTTAGGTATCCCTAGAAAATTTGTGGAAGTATGTCGCAGTCTACATACAAACAACAACGCCCAGGTTATGTATAATAACCGAACCTTTCCAAACCCTCACTGGAGTTAGGCAGGGATGTGTCCTGGCACCCCTACTCTTTAATTTGTTTACCACTGTTCTAACAATTATTGTTGACAACAAACTGACAGTCAGAAGAATAGGTCTCAGATACCGTTTTGATGGCGGTCTCTTTAACATAGAGCGCTTTAGAGCTTTCACGAAGACACGCACACGATTCATTTGTGATCTCCAGTACGCGGATGACTGTGCACTTTTAGCCTCTACGCCGGAAGAGCTTCAAGAACTTTTAGATGTGTATGCCCAGAGCTATGATTCCTTGGGACTTAAAATCAACATTGGAAAGACTAAGATTATGTCAACTCCTCATCAAGTGAACCAAATAGACATTACACTTAACGGAAATTCTCTTGAAGTGGTGGATCAGTTCAATTACTTAGGCAACGTTGTTAATGACAAAGCAAACATGGACAGCGAGATTCGCAATAGAATTAACGCTGTATCTAAAGCACTCTGGGGACTTAGAGAGAGAGTATTTGACAACCACGACCTTGCTTTGTCAACGAAAATGGCTGTCTACAGAGCAGTTGTCATTCCAACACTGCTATATGGATGTGAAAGCTGGGTCACTTACTGTCGTCATGTGAAAGAATTAGAACGTTTTCAGCAAAGACACCTCAGAAGTATGATGAAAATCCGTTGGTTCCATCACATATCAAACGTGGAAGTACTCAGGAGAGCAAACAGCCTTGCAATTGAGGTGCTTATTTCAAGAGCACGCCTAAGATGGGCAAGTCACGTTCATCGTATGCATGATAACCGCCTTCCTAAATGTACACTTTATGGTGAATTGCTAAGCGGTAGAAGAAGGCGTGGCGGTCAACGAAAAAGGTTCAAAGACGCTCTCCATGAAAATCTAAAATCCTGCGGTATTGCAGACGAGCAATGGGAACAACTTGCAGCGGACAGGACCGAATGGCGAGGGGTTGTGGCCATCTATCAAGGAAATGTTGCTGCAAGAAGGCCGGATCCAAGACCTGACCAGGTCTATGTTTGTCCTGACTGCGGTCGACATGTGCTCTCCCGAAATGGCCTCTATAGCCATAGTCGTGTGCACCGTAGATGACTACACCTTTTACTTGTTTTTTATTATACACAATTTATCGACTGTAACATTTTTATACTCGGACTCGAGTAACGGCTAATAAATAGATAGGCTTAAACATACATTTTTAGATAAAGTAGAGTAGAATTTAAATTAATAGCAGTAACTAACAAAATAAATATCCAGATGGCGCAGAAAGCAACATCTTTCTGTATATGAATCCCTTCGCTTTCGTATAACAGAGAGAGAAAATTAGCTGCGAAACCCGAACTAGAAACTACCCACCCCTCACATTTTTCTATAGTTTTAAAAATAAAATTGAAAATTCAATTTGTCAAAGCTCCAATTTTTCAAATAGTATGTTTAATTTTTTTATCAGATAAATTGTTGAAAATTGATAAATTTGTTTTATACTGGTTGCTGTCCAGATAGGTGTTATAACTTATAAATTCATCAAAATAAACTTTCTCTAATTTCAAATAACTCATCTGTTTTTCATAGCATACAGCAAGATATGGATACATAATTCGAAACGCTTCTACATAAAGCTTAATGTTTATTTTAATTTATATTCAACTTTTAATCAGGAATTCCAGTGTAAAGCAAATTTACCACTCTATCTGATAAAAAATAAAACATACAGGGTACTATTTGAAAAATTGGCTATATGACAAATTGAATTTCCATGAACTGAAAAAAATGGGAAAAACATTTCTAAATCCAAGCAAATGAACAAAATTGGCCAATTTTACATTTAATTTGTTGAGAAATTCCCTTTTATCCGAATTCAAAGTCTACTTCGAAATTTTTTATTTTTCATCCGATTTTAAATCTGAAAAAGGCGTTGAAGAGAGAAATTACAGCTTTATGAGAATGTGACTTGAATATACAGGGTGCTATTTAAAATAAGAAATTTGTGTCAATTTCCGGCCACAACTGAAGTGATCTTTTCAGCTATATTTGATTTCCCAAATTTCGGAATTTTATTTTTAAAACTGTAGAAAAAAGTGGGGGGTAGGTACTTCCTGGGTCACCCAGTATAGATATATGGCAAGTTCAGCGTTTAACTAATTTTTGACTTCAACAACTTTGTGTATATCCATTCTATTAGTTTCTAAGATAAATTTCTTTACTTTTCCTTTAAATATGTAATTCAATTTTTTTACATCGTATGGAAGATAATTATAAAATCTGTGTATAAATTGTATATAAAATATTGTATACAAAGTTAAAGCAATAGTCCAGAAACATTGTCTACGTGGACAATATTTCTGGATCTTTGTGTATAAGAGAAAATGAAATCGTACGGAAATATTAACTCATACATAAACACGCCAAGTTAAAGTATACTAAATTATAGCCATGCCTAGGATGGCCTTTAAGAATTTAGATCTAAATATTATTCTTCTTAGAGTATTACATACATAGTTAAGGTGTATATCCCATCTCAAAAATCTGTCAATGGTAATACCTAGGTACTTTATGGATTCTGCTTGTTCTATTTATATCTCAGAATCGATATTTATGGAGCTGAAATTATGTAATTTTCTATTATAGCAACTGAATGGCATGTATCTAGTCTTAGAAAAATTTCATTGGTAAAGCTTATCACTGTGGCCTTGCTTCCTAAAGTAAGTAAATGGTTCAAATTAATATAATATAATTAATATCAGTCCCAATGTGGTAGCTTCAGGTACACCGTATTCAGCAAATGCATTCTTCATTAAAAGTTGAATTTATTTTAACTATTTGATTTCTGTTCGTTAAGTAATCTTTTAAAAGTTTTAATACTGGTCCTGTAAATCCAATATTAGCCCAATAAAATGAAATCAAATTTGTCGATTTGAATGAAATAATTCAGAGCGGGCTGAAATTTTAGGAACAGGCTTATTTTGTAATACTTTTTAACTTATCAAAAATCCCCACCCGTAGACGCCGGCGGAGAGGAAGGGGGAGAAAATAGGTAAAAAAATCGGTTTTTAGCAAAAAATTCAAAAATATGTACACATGAAAATTATAGGTAATTAAAATCCGCACAATTTCGTTTTTTTTTTAACTTCGTACAACCTATTGGAGCCGAGATAGATTTTTTGAAATTTTGACAGTTTTGCAGCGTCGGAAACGCGCGCGTTCTTCGCTAAAATCTCAAAAATAGTCGTTCGGGTCGCAAAATACTCCAAATGAAGGTTGTAGAGAATTCGATTACGAACAATTTCCTTTTACTTTTCATTTCCACTCGATCAATATTGGTAGAGATATGAATGTTTAAACATCTTTATAGCGCGCTATCAGACCACTTCTATTAATGATAATATCGATAAAAATTCGAAAACGATAGATATTACGCATATAGAGTGTCTAATAAAAGTTAAAGGGAATCAAATTTTGAATATGTTGGTGTATGTAGAAAAATCAATTTGATAACGAGTGAATGGAGATAAAAGGGAAAAATATAAAAATTGTCATTTTCAAGTGCATTTAGACAAATAGCTATTTTTTGGTTGGCTTTAGGCAATAGTGACACCAAAGATTTTTTAAAGAGAATTAAATTATCTGTAAAATGAGCTCCAAATAACTTTCATACGATGAATAGTTCACGAATTATAGCTGTTTAAAGCTATGAGCAAAAGTTTCTTTTTTATTATAAAGATTTTTCCTGCAAGAACTGTGCTTAACAATTTTTTTTTAAATATGAGCCCAGTATGAAACGACTCAGAAATACTCACAGAATAACTTCTCATACTTCAAAAAGTGAAAAAATATTATTAAATGCACTTTTTTGTACTTCCAACGTGACGATAATTGCCTGTTTTCTAAGAATTAAAAAGCAACCGCATTTTCAATCGTCAGTTCCTTGTCGTTACTTATTGAAAATCATACACGAAAAAGTGTTTTGTAAGCTTTCATTTAGGTCTTAAAATTTTGTCGTAAAGTCAAAGGAAACGATGATATATACAAAAAAAGGAAAATTAAAAAATAATATTGGTTCAATTCTTCTGAACAAAAACAGTTTTTAAGAACTTTTTTAAAAGAAAATATACCTTGCGAACGACTTATGCTATTATATTATTTTCATATGCATATAAACTAATAAAAATAGATCAAAACCAATTTTTAGGAAATTGTTATGCACAGTTCTTGCAGGAAAATATTTAAATAAAATAAAAAAGAAATTTTGCTCATAGCTTTAAACAGATGTAACTTGTTACCGGCTCAATGCATATGCGACACGCAACACACCTTTTGTGTTTCGCGGGCCGCATATCCTCAACAACCGCGGGTCGTGGTTTGGCTTCCTTTCGCTAGTGGGTGGTCGCGTGGCTTCCGTCTGGTGTAAAAAGTAAAAACGTTGTCTCCTGTATGTGTGCGCTGCCGAGAGCTTTTAAGCTTGTTTATTTGTCTTTGTGGATGTTGGATTATCGGAAGCGGTAAAATGTCCTCCGTTTTAAGTTGTTGCTGTTAATCAGAATATTTCGTTGCTACGGAGGGAGTTTAATCCGCATCTGTGCGGGATTTATGTGTGCACACGTGAGTAACCTTATTATCGCCATCTTTTTTGACTTTACCCACGTATTTCAAAAATTTATAGGCTGGTTGACCACTCTGCTTTGGGAGAGACGGACTCGACCCTCACGGTTATTATACATATGGTTGGATTATGCCCGCCCCTACCAATCAGAAAACGTTTAGTGCATTGACGTCAAGATAGACCTCGTTTACGCTCGCATATAATGCTGTCTCGTTCTCCCTCATTAATAGTCTCTTAAGTCGTTATTGCTTCCACTTATATATCTTGCAATTATTATTTTATTTTAATACAAAAAAACAGGCATTGTTTATTTTATACAAATTTGATTTAATAAGAAAGGGACGCACTAGAATCGGACAAAAAAATTTTAAGTTACTGCACAAGAAGTCTGTATTTCTTATTTTAACATAGCCCAAAAGCGTGTAAGCTATCGTCCTATCTTATCATAATTTTAAGGCAAAATATATGTTACCCCAAGGTTTTAGGTATTAGCATAGCACACAAAAATACGAAGAAGTATAAGGAAAATGTTATATACAGTATTCTCACGTACGAACGAACTTTATATTAGGTGATATATTAAATTTATTTAAAGATATTTTTAATTAAGACTATTAGGAAATGAGTGAAAATTTGGTAATCGAATGTTGCTGACTGCGAATCTATCTGAGCAATGAAAATAAAAAAATATATCTAGCATTATGTAAAATTAAATAAAATAGTAATAATAAGTCTTTATTGAAACATCATAGTTTGTCATCTTTTGGAAATTTATGATAAGAAACAGCCAATGCCTTGCTTAGTCTTTTGTAAACTATTGTTACATATAGCCACGGCACACCTTGTTCCAGGCATAACTATTAAAAAAAAACAATATTTACCTACACAATAATAATAAAAAATTAACAAACAAATATAGAATGAACCAACAATACTAAACCGTGTCTGTGACCAAACAAACGATACAAATATGGCGCGTTCCAAGGTCTACTGTAACGTCACAGTCCCCGCCCATTAATCCAACAGTATCTATACTAACCGTGCTCGACCCTGTCAATTAGATAAATTATTTCTTTTGTGGATTATATATGTTTCAATTGCTCTCATTAGGCACCTATAATTTTCATGTTTACATATTTTACAGTAAAATAGATACTTTCCGATTTTTGCGAAAAACCGATTTTTTTACATATTTCCTCCCCACTTCCCTCCACGGGTGGGGACTTTTGATATGTTGAAAAGTACCACCAAATAAGCCTGTTTCCAAAATTTCAGCCCCCTCTGAATTATTTCATCAAAATTTTCCCATTTTATTGGGCTAATATCCTCTAACGTATCTCACATTTACACGTGGCTAACTGTATCAAGTGGCTTAGCAAGATCCAAAAACACACACAAGTTAGGTTTACTTTTATCCAAAGCTTGAGAAATTTGTGATGTTAAAAATGCTTTAGCATCTTGGGTAGATTGGATCATACACTGTTTACTCTACTTATGTAATTTCACAAAATCAGTAGTTTTCGAGATATGGATCGGATAGGCATTTTATTTATTAGATTGCCGTGTCATTTGCACATGTAAATCATTCAAACATACTGATGTTATTATTTACCCAAATTCAACCTCAAAAGATTGTCTTATGTTGATTTACCTAACCAATGGTAATGTGAAAATGGGTAATTAATGATTAAGATATCGAAGCGTCAATATAAAGAGTGTACTGTATATTTTTCTAATTTATTTTAGTTTTATAAATTACATCAATTCATATAACATTTTAAATATCCTTGAAATGTATTATCCTAAGTGTAGGAAAAATGAGGCAGCTTAAAGAATTAAACAGGGCTTATACCAGCGAAATTCCTGAAACTTCGTCATATATGTACGGATAGAAACGATTTCCTGTATTATTACATAAATTAAAGGCAGCGTGTTGAAATTCACAATGGACTTTAATTCTGATTTAATATCGCTGTAGTAATAACATTACATAAGATTATTAGAATTGCGCCGCACATATGACATTTAGCGCTCACACTATAATACCTAAACATATGCAATTAATATAATGTAAGGTACGGAAATAAAGTATTACTGACAATATACATTGTGAATCCCCCGTTTGTAGACACAATACGATTATACTATGATTTAACAGGACAAAGGAGCATTTATTGTTAGGATGCCATTGCCCTTTCACAAAAGTAATGACCTCACTGTTTCTTGCCCTTTGACCTAAGTTTACCTTGATACCTTACAATACCTACAAATGACTACAAATATTTTTTAGTTTTATTTCCACTGAATGCCGGTGTTGAGTAATAAGCTTTCTTAATTATGTCATTATCCACCTTAGTAACTGTCATTCCAGCACCGTATAATCCTTTACTATGGGCGTTTTTTTTGTAAGCAATGAATTGTTTGGATAGTTTGAATGCATTGAAGGGGGTTTATGGAATGCGTTAAAAATAAACTTAAATGGGTTTTTTATTAATCATACTGACTGGTTGGTTTTACGCTCATTGTGTTTGGAATATTTTAGATAATAAACAGTGAACGTTCCAACTTCAGATAAAAAAGATACATGGATACACATTTCATTCTCTATTACATACTATAATCGTATACAGATATTTCGGTTCATGACAGAGATAAACACACCCGGTGCTAAAAAAATGCGTTCAAAAAAGTGTGTGTAAACTAAACAAAATTGATAGGTGTTTCGAGTTAGAATCATAAATGTACTTTGAATCGCAAAGAAATTAGGAAGAAAATTTCTCCAAAAGTTAAGGTGTATATTTCATAAGGTTTGCAATACTTTCACTTAATTTTAGAAAAGAACCTTCTTCATGTACATCATACATGAAAACTTGATGACAAATCGATTGTAATCTAACTCTAATCATTTCTTTGAGAAAGTTACACAATGTGTTTTTCACACTGAGTAGATTCTTTATAAACGAATTTACATTTCCACTTGATCCTTGTCTTTATCCCCTGTCCCTTCTTTGATAATAAAAATAATGTAAAAGAAGAACTGTGATTTAAAGAAAAATGAAAAAATGTAAGTACTTCAGATTCGGGCAAAATTTCATGATTCTTGGGAATTTAACTTAAATAACTCAAAAACCATTGCACTAAACGAAAAAATCGGTTTCGGGTGAACGCACATTGACAGTACTTTCTCACCATCCCATTTAAGTTTATACCGTTGTAAACAATTCAATTTGACAAGTACATTGATTAAACGAAAACTTGTTTTTGGATCCTCCCTGATACTCTGCCGAGAAATACGAAGCAAGACTTTTCGACACAATTTACGATCCTGAACAATTTTCATTCGAAGAATTTTTTGATTCGTCGTTAACTTATTATTAGGCATTTCTTAGGTACGTCCCTGTCCTCCTGGCCTGAAATTTGCGAAAGGCCGCTTCGATACATTTTCTGATCCTAAATAACATTAATTTGAGACACTTGAACTTTCTACGTTGAGCCGTGTTCGGGAAACGTATATCACACTGACACACACACACAGGCAGACAGACAGACACACATACACACATACACACACACAGGTACACAGACGGCATGCCGATTAAGATAAATTTGCTACTTACTGACTTCAAGATGTCCATTTTCAATATAATCTAAAATTGTTAGTTGAAATATCTTCACTATGTACCTTATGTAGTTCCTGGTGTTCATTATCTGTTCTTGGATATTAAACATGAATCTCTCCATTTCTGGGAACAGTTTTCAATTCTTCAACCACTCTACTAGTGATACCAAATCTACGGCGCGGTTCTGTAGATCATATAATAATCGTCCATAGAGTTCCTTTGAACCCCATTTCCATATCTTTTGGTAATTTTCGTAGGAGTACTTGATGATCTTCGTTACTCATGTTGAATGGAGTGTATCCTAAGTCGGCTTGTACTATTCTCCTACGGAGATCGGTGGTTTTGGAATGAAAGTTCTTCCTAAAGCTGCCAATCTGTTGGTGACAAGCAGTTACCTTATCCGCGATTACTCTACCACATTTCACCTAAGGAAGTGTGACTCTTTCCATTAATTATTTTAGATAGCGCATTCTGATCCAGGTAAATTCTAGTCTGATCTTTTTGTTCATCAGTGCCTGACCACTTTACAGTGCGAAAGTAATATGTAAAACGGGGAGGCCATAGCTGTTGATGTTTTACAATATTCATCGACTTAAGCTTACTCTTCGAGATGTTACGTAGTCGTTAATAAAGCTGCTTAATTTCGTGCTCAACGACACTAGCTTGAAAAATCGCCAGATATTTATATGACTTGTCAGACATAGACTCGATGATAGTAGAGTTATCTAGGCGGTGATTCTTCAACTTTACCGTTTCAATGGCGACCGTCACTTTTTGATTCCAAAAATCATTCCAATGGCTAAACTGCATCTACAGTTTCTAGTTGCTTTTTATTTTCAGCGTATATTTTTGTTATTCATATAAAAGAGCTGATTACCATTATTTCTTTGCCTACATTTATAGAATATCCATAGCCTATGTATATGAGGATTCTGTGATAGGGCTTAATGCTAAACAGAATCACAAATCAGATAACGAGCAGCCCTAGAAGATGCCTCGCTTCACGTAGATATTTTTAGTTTTGATAAGGGTTCCTTATGTTCTGATAAATAGCTTTGTGGACCGTTCCTTCAGTGCGTCCCTCAATAACTGCGTTCCACTTGTTTTGTTGACATTATATATTTCAAGTACCTTTACGAGCTCCCTGAGTAATACAGTTAAACGTCTTCTGATAGTCTATGCAATATTGAGATTTTCATTCTTTTTCCTTGCCTGGTCCAGGGTTACATAATTCATCGTCTTTGCATCCCATTGATATTTTCCTACATCATTTCTGCTCTTCTATCATAATACAGTCACATAGGGGTTCATGTACTAAAAAAATCCGAGTGAGCTGAAACTTTGCATACATTTTTACTTTTATTATACTAATGATATGTCAAAAGTCCCCACCGATATCTTGTGTGCGTTTCAAGTTATTCAAGGTCAAACGTCACAGAAATGGGTTTTTCGCAAATATCTTGCTTCCTATAAGTCCTATGACTTTTTTGGTTATGTAAGAATGAATATTAAAAAACCCTCTTCAAAAAATGTTATATACATGTTTTACTTAACACCAACCGTTTTCACACTATACGCCAGGAAAACACAGGGTAGCGGTGTATTTGTTTCCACACCACCTCAGAGGTAAGACACAAGGCGCGTTTTTTTTACATGGTCTCCCCAGTAGGCCTAATCCATGGTTTTGCTTGTTTTATAGCTCATCTTCATTCTCGAAATCTGTCCCCTCTTCCACGTATTCGTCCTCTGCCATCTCCTCCAAGTTTTCGTCCTTTGTCCCTTCCTTCAGATTCTCGTCGTCCTCCCCAACATTTTCATTTTCTTCTATATCTTGTGCCAACAGGTCAATACGATCAAGCTCTTCATCTTCTTCATCCTGAATAATTTCTGTGATGGCGTTACTATCAACATTTGTGTTGAGATATGACTGACCGTAACAATGACCACACAGTACGGAACAGGACAGTTCAACTTTTCTGCACCCGCAATTTATGTTGCATCCTTTGGTGCAGTTGCAAAAAATGGTATTTAAAAGTACATCTGGTGCAAGGGGCTCCAAAATGTTATTATTCATCGTCCATCCTCATTGTTCAGGATTTAAATTATTTCCAAGCCAATTCTGTACTTGATAATACACTCGACTTAGATGTTGACTTGCAGCTGCGGCAGTAGGTGGAAGTGACGACAATTTCACTGCGGTATTAAGTCTTGTTGACTTCGCAAATGTCATGTATCGATAGTTTTCAATAGATAATTCTGTTTTAGGAGCTCCATAGATTGCCAAAAGAATGCGTAATCGTTTCTACTTTACAATTTTCCTGTTTAAAAGCTTCCGCAAATTGATGCAAATCGGGGCAAATGCCTCTCGAATATTTTAAAAACTTTTGTTTTTCCTTTATTAAAAAGTGCAGACGTTGTGTCACAACCAGTAATAGCGTGTAGCAACAACAGATGCTATTTACAATTTGGAAATTTATTTAGGCTAGAAGAGGAGTATGTATTTGATTTTATTTTCCCTCTCCCTGGTTTAAGGAAGAAAACATCTTGGATTGAAGTAGCACGTCCTATTAGAAGAACTAGTAAATCTACATCATCTCCAATGATAATAGTGATGTTGCGTTGTGATTTCTCAAGTGCCGTTTCAACTATTAAAACGTCGGCGTCGTCTCTAGCTTGTTTCACGGCTATATTGTTAGATTGTAGTCTGTCCATTAGCATTGATATTAATCTAGTTTTATTTGAGCGATTGGATTGGAACTTTTGTTGGCTAAGTGTCACTTGCATTGCTTCGTCAAACATGGCCTCTACGGATCCCGGAATTGAAGCAGTTCGTCGAAGTTGTTCCATTGCTTTTAGATTCTTGCTATTGTCACTGTATACATCAAAGACAACTGCTATGTCTGAGCCGAAATGTTTTTGTAAATAATCAATATATCTTTTGATAATACACTGAAAAGTATAATCTTTTTGCCATATTACACGGTGCAACAGGAACCCACCATCAATGACGTAAACAACGCTATCAGCAGGTATTTCATCACACCGAGGGTCGAAGCATTTATAGAGCATTATTTAGGAGTTTTTCGCATGCCTGCATTATCAAAAAATGCTGTGGGATAAGGACTTAACTCGTACTGCATATATTCTTTCAGGTTTTCGTCAAATTTCTTGTATAAACTGATTCTTTGAAACAGCAGCAAAGGATCTACAGCAACATTTACGTCATGAACTTTAATAGAACTATTGATTGACAAAAACGAAAGGACCCTATTTGCACGTTTAAATTTTATATCATTAAATTTTAACCCAACAATACTTTGCACTGACTGAAGACTAGTTTTGTATGCATCGTAACAGTTTATTTTTTCAGTCCCGATGGCGCCTGTAGCTATCGATATAAGTTGATTTGTTTTTGGAAATGGACTATAAGAACTAAACCAGTCAACCAATTTTTTTACGTCTGCATTATCTCTCTTAATGCTTGAGTCTCTTGCATCAACATGTTGATCAGCTGTGTCCAGAGACACCTTGCAAAATTTCTTCGCAGACCGAATTCATAGCGTGCATGCCATATATCCATTTGCACAGTACACTTTCTCGTGTACTTCGTCCCCTGGAAACACCTCCCCCAGATTTCATTAAGGTTTGCTCTATTATCATGTCGCCCCAGGTTCCGCAGTTGAACTTGTTTAACCGTCGAATCGTGAAAAATCCTTTAGAAAATATCTCAAATGTCTGCTGGTTTATATTTAAACTAGAGCTTAAACCTGCCTGGCGACAGCGAATCGGGGAACTACACGAAAATCTCCGAGCGATGACCGATGACCGACGCCGACGGTTCATACTCAAAGTTAAATTAATAGCAAGCTATTTATATTATATCAAGGTTTGACAGAATGAAATGAAATGTACTGACAGAATTTTTTGGCAGCATAATACGGAAAAGACCTTTATTTAAGAAAATAAGATTTTCGTGACCTTTGACCTTAAATAACTGCAAACGCACGAGCGATATTGATGGGGACTTTTTAGACATTGCTTCCAATATTAAAATAAAGGTGTAAACAAAATTTAGGCTCACTCGGATTTTTTTGGCAGATGCTGCTTTTTCCGACCTAATATAACTGGAGTATCAGGGCATTGTTGTGTTTCAAGTAAGTATAGATTTAATCGCATGTCGGCGCAAAAAGGTAGGTAACCGGTTGATATTGGACAGGGTTCTTGGTTTTTTTCGATTTAGGTAGAAGCTGCCCATGAAAACACGAAAAATTTTTACACCAAATATTCTCTACTCCATCTCTGCCCAGCGCTTTCCAGTTGGCTAATCTTGATATGATTCTTTTGAGATCGAGTGAAATTAACTGGTTCCATCTGAATGTGGTCGTCATTCTAAGATTCGAACAGTATTCAGTGTGCTTCCGGTATACAAAATACATATTGTTAGCCGCTTTGTATGTTCTCTCAGTTTTTACTTCAAGGTATCGATATGTTTTCAATGAGTATCTTGTGTTGCCAGTCGTCTCTTACTTCTAGCTTGAGTTCAGAGGACAAGTGCTTCTTGCTTCTCTTACTGTTAACCAAATGCTGTGTTATTCCATTATCCTTCCTTGGTCTACCAATCTTCTGTTTGCGTCTAAGTTACCATGTTTGTTTGTATGTTTGCATATTATTTCTTTTTGTCTTCCAATTAGTGTACCAAAGGCTCTGTAGTAAATGTGTGAGTGAATATCTGCCAAATCCATTTCCTATGTCAAGCCGTTCGCTAAACTCGTGTTAGCTGTTATTAGTATAGTTCTTAACTTTGGTGTAAAGCTAAGGATTGGTGGCTAAGATCTCAAGCAGGGGTGTGTCCCACGATATTTGTCTATTGTTGGTATCTCTCAATCCATGCGGAATTGTACTAGGGGGCGTCTAATGTTACACTGGGAGTTGGCTGGGCTTGGCGATTAGTGTCCTTATCTGTGGGAGTTGGTTTTCTTTCATTATTTGACCTATGTGTATGTAGTTGTCTACGTAATTCATCCTCGATCTGCTTTATTGTTACAAGCCGGAACAGATTGTTCTTTATTATTATTCCTCTTTGATCTTAGATTCTCTTTTCGGCTAGGTATTTGAGCCAATTCCGTATGAAGTATTCTAGCATTCACTACCGGCACATTGTCACGTTAATTTTGAGAGCTGTTTCTCTAAAATAAGAGCGCATGACTTGCTTGTTATCCCATTTGTTGCGTTTTGTCGGTTGTACCGCTCCTGTGAGTGCAAAAGCACGTTGCCGCACACGCGTATTTCTCTAGTAGCTATAGCTTCTCTTTCGATAAGGGCACATTTGGTGCCGGCCTCTGACGTACCCTGGCGATCCCCAGACACCGGCCTTTTTCTATTTACTGGGTTTCTTGTCTCCATAGAAGATCCGCAAGAAGTATTTTATCTCCCCTCCGCCTTCCAGTAAGCTCAGCGAGCTTTCTCCTCTCCACCAATTGGAGACGCGTCCGATGGAGTACAGACAACCCTACGCAGTAGTATTATTATTATTTTAAAAATTCGACACAAAAACACTGACATTAAAATTGAAAAATATGGACAAATAATAATGTGGAATACTATTATGTTCTCGAGATCTGCTTTCTTATACCCTGGAACATGTCGGAGCTGCTATGAAATCTCAACAAATAGGAATCAAGTAGACACAACTATGGCACTGAACTAGTACCAATATTCAAGATAACAGCCCCTGTCATATTTACCCTTGGTAGAAAGCAAATCTCAAAGAACATAATAACATTTTATTTTATTTCATGTTTTATCAATATCAATGTTTTTCGATGTGGTTTTTTATCTTATTAAAAGCAAGCTTAAAGGTTATGAAATAGTACCACCAAATAGAGCAAATAGTGTTGAGATTAATCCAGCCTAGGGCCTGGTCAGATACACAACCATCAAAAATTTTACAGGAATTATATGGCAAATAAATATAACATGTAAACAATATGTGTCCAATTGACAATACAAACTAAAATATATATTTTAACTTTTTCTTGATGCTAGCAGGGATGGTGTTACATAGGTTTACGGAATAGTATGAAACATATTTTTTTATTATACTTCTTTAAAAATGCATTATTTTCATTTGTACTGTCGTGAGCAGAAAAAAATAGGACAACTTTTTTTTTCTAATGTAAATCTGTCTCTATTTGAATATGTAATGAGTAACCGAAAGAAAACAGATATCACTTTTAATTTATTTTTTATTTTAATGATGTAGTTATTGCTATAGTAAATGATGGATAGTTAATGAGACAAATTGCACTGCGTTATAATATTAACAAAAATTTGGTGTGTAACATTTTAAGAAAGTAGAGAATAAACGGTACTATTAGTAGAAATCCTGGATCAAAGGACAAAGGATATCCTATTTAACAAGAAACTAACTATTAATATTTCGTTATTGCACCATTTCTATTTATAACTTCTATAAGTCTGTTTAGCATTGGATTAAATAACCTTATACAATAATCATTAGTAATAATATTTTCCCATGCATTATTTACTATTTTCAGTAATTCTTCGTCATTCCGTGGTCTCACATTTCGTTTTTGGATACTTCTTACGAGTAGTCCCCATACTTCTTCCACAGGGTTAAGATCTGGACTATGACAGGGCCAGTTAAGAACATTGATGTTGTTATCTTGAAATCAGTTAGTTACGGTATGAGCAGTATGAACGGAACAATTGTCTTGTTGAAATATGAACTCGTTATTAGGAAATAATTATGACACAGAAGGGAGCATAATATTGTTTAAATCCTAATATACGTTTCACTATTAAATCGTTCCTCAATATGCCACAAAACACCAGGACCACGTGTCGATATCCAAGCCCACATATTGACGGAAATTCTACCACTTTTATCATTGTTAGATATATATTTCTCATCGAATCGAGTATTTGGAGGGCGGTAAACACGAATACGACCGCTGTGTGTTGACTGGAAAGTTTTTTCGTCTGTAAAGATTACATTGTTCCAAAAATTTACATCATGCGCTAAAAATTCAAGCGCAAATCCTACTCGAGCTTCTTTATGTTCAGTTTTAAGTAAGTATTTCTGTGCTGCTGCATGACAGCGTAGCTCCGATTCTCTTACTCGCCGGCGACCAGTACTACTCGATCCAGAAAAATTCGTTTCTTCAGCAGCCTGAATAACTGAGTAAAATGGATTTTCTACTAAAACATTTACCAATTGCAAATCTTGTTGTTGAGTTGATATCCTTCGTCGCCCTGATCCAGGATTTCTACTAATCGTACCGTTTATTCTCCACTTTTTTAAAATGTTACACACCGAATTTTTGTCAATATTATAACGCAGTGCAATTATTTGTCTCATTGACCATCCATCTTCTGCTTTAGCAATAACTCCAGATTTAACTAAATCGCTTATATGAGGCACATTAGTTTTTTGCACACTTGCTATAAATTATGACAACTAAGTGACAATGTCACAAAAATTGAAGTTAGATGTACACAACTAGATTTTAGCAAAATAACGTTATAAGACTTGTCCTATTTTTTTTTGCTCACGACCGTATTAGTAACTGTAAGATGGGCTTTTTCAGACTAATGCACGGATCTCCGATTTTTTCCGTGCGCTGAATAAAAAATATATAGAATATATGGCCTGAAAATTGACAGCAAAATAAACTAAGAAAGTCTATATGCTATCTGATGTTTAACATGTAGCTATTTTGTATTTTAATTCGTAAATGTTTGAATATTTGGATGAACTTTAGTAATATTTTTTTACGTTTTGTCGACATTATCTGACATGACTAATTTAAAACAAATCACCTTTGAAATAATTTGAGAGGAAACGCAACATATATACCAAATACTGCATTGTCAGCGTTGTTTATTTTCTGTCAATTAAATTTGTGCCGATAAAATGTACTCAGAAGAATATCCCGAAATTCCCGATAACATCCGAGAGCAAGTTGAGTGCGAACTTATTCCCAATAAAATCCAGGTCAAGATATAGACATGAATATCATATTGTTACTGAATGGCGAAATGTGAACAGAATCAAAACAGTAAGTGACAATATTCTTTTAGTTTACTTCGTCGAAAAAGCAAAGTCTATGAAATCTTCCATGTGATGGAGTCGATTTTCAATGCTAAAAAGTTGTTTGGCCATAAAAGAAAATGGTGACGTCAATGAATATCCAAGAACTATTGCTTTCATAAAGCGTCCAGCTGTAGGATATATACTGAAAACAGGATGGTTTTCTGATGGAAACGATGGAGCAGGAGAGGCTAAAGGCCGTCTAAAGCTCCATTATGCAGGCCTACGAGTGCATTCCGGTAGGAGGGTCCTAGGTGCGCTTTGCCAAGTGCCCACATAGGCCAGGCTACCTCTTGGTGGCGTGCGCGGATGCGACAAGCGCTAGTTGCGGAATGTTGTCCCCACGCTTCAGCCTTGGGAAGGTGCAGGCCTCAAAACTCTGGAGGGGGACAAGATTCTGGGACTGTACGCATGCACCGTGTACGTCGCCGGCGAGGATGGCCAAAGGCTGGAGGCCAACAGAATACTCACCAGACTAACGGTGAGTAACCAAAGCCTAAACACGAACCTGTGGAGGATGTTTGCAAAGACCTTGTCCGAGGAGGGGCAAGTGTGGCTTATTTCCATGGACAAGCAATCCATGGAAGAACTCAAAAGCGGAATGGGAAGGATTAAGTTCCGCCCAAAGGAACAGGGAACATATCCAGGTAAAGAGGAGACAAAGAACGTCAAGGTCCAGAAGCCTCTAACCAAGCCACGACCTACGGAAGCAATTGGTCTCGGAGCAAGGGCCAAAAGAGGGAGGAGAAGAAGGAGAGAACAAGCTCCACTCCGACGAAGAGAATGAAGACTTCTCCGGCCAAAGTGGGTTGAGTCCGCTCAAGAGGCCTGTCGCCTAGAAGCGGACGCGCATCTCCATGGGGAGAAGTTATTGGTGGAGGACCTGCTACCTCAGGGACCTTCACTCCAATAAAAGAAGAAATTAGAGCCCTGCAGGCGAATCTTCATCATGCGATGTCGGAGATTCGAAGAAGAAGGTATCGATATTGCCCTCTTGCAGGAACCTTGTGATAGTCAAAGAAAGGCCGGCAGGCAGGCCACAAGGTAAGTTGTTATACGATACACGATCTACTAGACCTAGAGCGTGTATTGTATACAGTAGTAGAGTTAAGTGTATACTAATTCTTGTGCTTTGCACCGGCGATTTTGTTACTGCAACTCTAACAGCATCAACGGAATTGAGTATGAGGAGCTGGGTCATATGCTCTACGTACCTCCCAGATGAGGAAAGACCCTGTCCTCCGGAGATGCGAAGCGACATAGTTGCCTACTGCGGAACCTTCTACTACTAATCGGATGTGATTGCAACGCACACCACGCTGTATGGGGAAGCACTAGCATCAACAACAGGGGTGAGTTGTTCTTACTTTTCATCCTAGAGGAAAGGTTACTAATAGCCAATATAGGCAGGAAACCTACTTTTGTCACTTGGGTACATAAGAAAGTCTTGGATTTAACCTTATGTACAGGTAATGTAAGTGATACTATCAAGAACTGGCACGTGTCAGAAGAGCCATCAGGCTCCGATCATGGGCACATTAGATTCAACATCAAGATCCCATCTCTAATGGAGACAAAATTCAGGAATCCCCGAGATACAAACTGGGAAGGATATTGTAGAGTCCCTTACAGAGAATCTGGAGGGAGGAGTAGCGTCTGGAAGAAACATAGAGAGCCTTGAAGTGGCAGTGCAACTGGCAAGCGAGGCGATAATAGCTGTCAATCAGAGAAACTGGCCGGAGAAAACGAGGAAAACTAGAAGTAAAACAGTGTGGTGGAATAATCATCTGGAAGGGCTGGAGTTAGAAAGCTATTTAATAGGGCCAAATCCAACCAAGACTTGGATACTTACAAAGTAAAACTCACGCAGTACAATAAAGAGGTCCGCAAAGCAAAGAGAGGCGCAAAGAAGAGCTTCTGCGAAAAAGTCAGTGATGGCCCTGCAGCTTCCAGAATCCATAGAGTCCTGGCCAAGGACGGTTGTACTGCAAATGAAGTAGGTTTTATCAAAGAAGAAGATGAAACATATACGGAAACAATGACGGAAAGTATCAAATTGCTTTTGGAGGCACACTTTCCCGGCTCACTGATAATAACGGACCTATAGGATAGGCATTATCTAGACCAAAGATCAAAACGATCCAAACTCGCGGACCGGAGGTTGGCCACCGAGGATATAAAACCTGATAAAATCAGACGGGCAATTAGTAAGTTCCAACCACTCAAATCTCCTGGGATAGACGGAATATAACCAAACTTGCTAGAGGTATTAATACCTGACTTATGTAAAATATTCTGGGTTTGCTTGGCGGACGGTGAGAGTCATCTACCTGCCAAAAATAGGTAGATTATCGGACCAAACGCCAAGTCATATAGACCTATAAGCCTTTCTTACTTAAAACGATGGAAAAACTGTTAGATAGGTACATTAGAGACGAATTACTAAGGGAAAACCCCCTGAGTGAACGTCAATATGCATACCATCGGGGGAGATCGACAGACCTTGCGCTGGATGAATTAAACAGACTACTAGTAAAGTCCATGGATGACAAGGGGATAGCAGTAGTAACATTTCTAGACATAGAAGAAGCGTAACAACACACTCACTAACGAGAGCATTATCAAACAGAGGAGTTGAAACAGTGATCTGCCGGTGGATTAAAGTCAGTCTAGACAATAGGATTATAATATTCATTCTAAATGAGGCCTCCATTGTGCCAAAGGAGTACTATCTCCACTACTATGGGCAAACCTGGTTGACGAACTCCTCCGGAAACTGTCCACAGAAGGCTTCTATTGTTTAGGATATGCTGATGATCTAGCAATAGTTCTCAAGGGGCGACTTACGAATACAATAATAGAGCGTTCGCAAAGACCTCAAAATGTTGTCGACAAATGGTGTTGCTAGAAAGGACTCTCTATAAATCTCCACAAAATCACAGTCGTCACTTTTCTACGGAGAAGAGCACTGAAAGGCCTAAAGCCCCTAAGGCTCAATGGAGAGGAAATTCCATTTGCCTGTGAGCCTAAATATTTAGGAGCCATCTTTGACCAAAAATTAACATGGAACTCCTAAACCCAGAAAGTCACACAGAAAGCAACAATCGCCCTGGGAAGGTGTAGGCAAAGGTGTGGAAAAAACTGCATGCTAAATCCCAAAAAGAACCTGTGGTTATACACCATTGTAGTGAGACCCATGATAACCTATGGATCAGTGGTATGGTGGACTAATATGGTGCAGTCAGGAGGAATAAGACTGTTAGGTGGCGCCACGGGGTCATAAAAATTGCTCCTACGGCTGCACTTGAGGTTCTCTTGGACCTGCCACCATTACACATATTCATACAAGGCGAAGCTCGGTCAGTGGTGCACAGGTGTGGGACTGCTTAACGGCCCTTATAGAGCTGGGAAGTCAGAACAGAGTAACCTTAGCATGGGTACCTGGACACGAGGGACACAGAGGAAACGAAAAGGCTGATAAATTGGCCAAGGAAGGCGCACTGAAAGCCCCAATAGGACCTGAGCCTTTTGTGGCGTGGCAAACCCATGCATACGAGCAGCCGCTAAAGAATGGGTGCAAAATAAATCTCTGGAATGGTGGAGGAATCTCCCAAGACAGAAACAGGCCAAGGAGTTCGTTAAAGAACGTTCGGAAAATTCACGAAAGATCTACTAAGTCAGAATAGGAAGGCCATCAGAGTAATAATAGGCCTTCTAACTGCGCACTGCCGGCTCAATAGATGACAGAGGACGCAACATGCAAGTTCTGCCAAGAGGAAGAGGAAACCTCAATTCATGTGTTGTACCACTGTGAAGGCCCGGCGAGTCTGAGAAGAAAACCAAAGGCGGACAGCTATACAAAAGGGTCTTTATCAAAGCTGTGGAGTCTAGTACAAAGGACAAAGCTGGACGAGGTATTATAAAGAATGTATTCTAGGATCACCATAATAGATCTGAAAAGGTCGCGGTGGTAAAGGCTAAATAACCAGCTCCTCTGTTTATCTATATATCTATTATATTTGACATAACTGGCAGCAAACTTATAGGACACAAATCAGTGGAATTTTCAGAAGAGTTAGTTTTTTAAGTGGTTTCACAAGAGTTTCTTTCCATGTATCTGGAAACGCACGCATTAATTTATTACGAACGAGAAATTTTCTCCTCTTGCAAATTATGAATTAAGAATTATTCTGAATGATAAATTATGCAATCATACCTATAAATTTCAGCATAGTTGCTGGAAATAAGAGAATCAATCTGCCACAATACAGAAAAAAGATTTTAATTTAGGTAAAAAAAAATCGTAGCTTTCCTTTAAACGAGACAACTTTCTTAAATCGTTAATTAGTAACATTAATTTCATTGTGCGTTCCCACGAAATCCGAGGTGGTCTCCAGCCACAATCGCTCTTATAATAAAGAAAAATCCTACGGTCCACCTATAAAATATCTTCATCGAGATTACAGTATCTAGTTGTGCTGGTCAATCAATTCTCTATTAAAGGATATAAAAATAAGCTGAGATATAAAATACTCTATAAAGAAAGTTACATTTTATAGCCCAGATAAAATAAAAAGTATATAAGCACCTAATCTCGTATAATGGCGTTTAATAAGTGGTGTACTATTACAATATATAAATGTTTATTTGGGTATACGAAAACGTTTATGATTCTTTAGTTGATATACACCTTTTTATGTGTAAACAAGTAATTAAAAAACAATAAATATTAAAGTAAATAATTATATAGCTATGAGCAGTAACTTAATAAAAGTTAAAAGTATTTAACCCAGTAACCTTTTAAGGAAGAATATGCCTATTTAAAAATGAACAAAATTAGATTGTTTTTAACTTTTAAACTAACTGTTTACATGTATACCGGGCGTCCACGAGTCAATGTACGTCCCCAATTTTTTTGTGTTTTTTAATTTGAAAATTTTGTTCTTAGTACACATAAATAAATTGTTGAGATGTGAAATGCACTGAAATTAAAAAATCCACTGGAGTTAAGTCAAAAGACCTTGTAGGTCATCTGTCTGGACCCTAGGTCCCAATCCAACGATGTGGAAACAATTCTGTTAGGTAATCCCTAACAATAGTAGTGCTGTGTGGTCCAGCCCCGTTTTGTTGAAAGTGAATCTTATTATGACCTAAAGTCAGGACAGGCAAACCAGGTCCCAGATCTTATGAATCCTTGTAGTGAGAGCGAACAATAAAAATAATAAGAATAAAATTTATTATAAAAATCAGCAAAGTAGAGTACAAAAATTGAAAGGTAAAAGTCTTACAATAAAATAAATATCAAGAATATAGCAAAGTTTAGAGTTTTTCTCAGCTTACGCTAGGGGAAAAAATTAATAATATAAACAATTTTACAATGAAAATTATACAGTAATTACTTAGAAGAATAGCAAATGATCCAAATGTTCAAATCCAATAATCAAAAACAGAATAGGTGGTAAGTTCTGTACCCAAAATTTAACTGTACCAAATCGAAATATGGCCTTACCAAAATCAAAATTTAGCCGTACCCAGATCGTCTACAATTAAATTTACCAAATTAACCTCAAAATTAACCCCTAATGTGAGCACGTGTCTATAATAAATCAAAGAAATTCAAACTTACCCAGAATAATACTTCTGAATGATAAACTCGCTAATTAATTCCGAATAAATCGATAATTCAATTAAAATAATCCAAAATATTAATTGAAAATACGTGTGAAATCTAGTTTTTGATACGGTACCAAACAGAGTAGCAACCACGTGCCTTTTAATCTAAATTAATCACTTAGCAATATTTTCAGCTTAATTTCTTGATAAAAACAGGAAGTTTGTCGGTACTTGGGTAATATTTATAACCATTTTAGACTTTTAGTTGGCAACTGAACATACTAGTTGCTGCAAAAATCAGTTTCTTATTATGTTTTCTATAACAGTGTTTTTTATTAAGAGCAGCCATTTTTTCGCTTTGTTTTTAAATATTTCTGTATTGTTTATATTTTTTAGGCTATCGGGTATAAAATCAAATAATTTAGGTCCCAGGTAAGTATGGCTTATATGTCCTATTGTTTTTTTAATTGGAGGTTTTGTGATTTTCAGTTTGTATTTAATATAATAAGTGTGCTGGTTAAATGTTATGTTATGTTCATTTTTTTAGATGGACTAATAGTGCAACGCAGTATAATTTTCGAACCGTGAAGACTTCGGCTTCTTCAAAAAGAGCCTCTGAGGGATAGGTGTACTTTACTGAAAATAATTTTTAGCACGCATTTCTGTATAATCTCAAGTTTTTTAAGATATGCATCTACGACACCCCCAAGCTATTATTCCATAAAATAACTGTGAATGCACAAATGAGAAATACAGGGTTTTTAATTCCTTTATATTTAAATAGTCCTTAAGGTGTTTAAAATTTGTTAGAAGATATCTTATTTTATTAATAATATTATCTATTTGTAGGTCCCATTTTAGGTATCTGTCTATAATTATGCACAGATACGCTATTGATTCGGCCTCTGTTATGCTAGTACGGTCATTTATTTTGAGGGGCCCTAGATTAGGCAATTTATTTTTATATGATGTTAAAGTTAAATATTTGGTTTTGACTATTTTCATGGTAAGTGTGTTCTTTTCAAACCACTGTTTTGTTCTACTGAAATCACTTTCTGCTATAGTTTTCAAATTTTCCCACGTGTCTCCATTATAGAATATTACAGTGTCATCAGCAAAACTTAAAATGCGTCCAGTTGTATTTAAGGTAAATAGGTTATTCATATATAAAATAAACAATATTGGTCCCAGAACTGTACTCTGTGGTACCCCATAGCTGATCTCCCTTCTTTCACTTTTGATACCGTCGATACATATACAGGGTGGGGCAATAGTGCGTCGAACCTTGATATCTCTAGTTCTACGACAGCTAGAAATTTTTTAAAAAATTGCAAGTAAACTAGATAAAAAAGTCTATCACTGGAAGTTATTTTCGAACATACAGGGCGAACCAAGACGAAATTACAGGACCAAGTGCTTTTTTTTTTAACGGAATATGTGACGTGAACCGTAAGGAAATGGCCTTTTCGGTTAAGCACTCGCCGGCTGCTCTTCTGTTCGGAGGCGGGTCGTAGGTTCTTTCGATAACTTTAACTTAACCAACAGTTTATATTGAAGAAAGAGTTGTTAATTTGTAAGCTCTGGGGCGCCAGTCAACTTCTTGACAGAGAAGGGGGTTAGAGACCAGAATAAAAAAATTAAGTAATGTATACTAAATATAATAATAGTAAAAAATGTATAAATACAAAGCCACCAACAAATAATAATATAATACACAGGATAAGGTATAACACAATTGCTAAAATTAGATTTACTAAGCTATGAGGGTGTGAGGCACAAATGGAAGAAAAAAAGTTAAAAAGATTAAATTGATTTTATGGCCTCTCCAGCTATGAATATTTTAACTTCTAGAATATTTCAGATTTTAGAAATAAAAAAGGTACAGTACAAATGACCCTGACCTTGTCAGTAATACTGAAGGGATAAAGAAATCTCAAAAAAAAAAGATGGAATTTAAATTCCCTAACAGCTGTTTAGTTAACAATAAAGAAATATTTAATTATGACGCTTTTTCAAAAAATATTAATCCATTTACGATGCAATACTTTGTCCCTAAATAATGAAATGTTGGAGGCTCCTCCCTGCAGTTGTAAACTGGACCAGTTGTACTTACAGTCGTTAAGGCGAAGGCTGGAGAATTAAAATAGTTACCAACTAGCTGGACCAACAAACCATTCAGCAAAACTAAGCTGGTTGAAAACGATGACCGAACATCTCAGGTGGAACGTCTTAGTTCTTTTAGATTACATGACCCGTTCCGGCATCCACGACAGGTGTTATGTGTCCTCAAGCCACATAAGTGGGTAATACCTGCGACTGGCTTAAATCTTTGAGTGTCAGATTATCGGGTGAGGGTTGGCAAGGCCCTCCAAAAAAACCTATAAAAATTACTAGTATCAAAACTTGGTACTCTCTTGAATTTTATGCTATTTGTACTTATATTAAATTAAACAAAATATAGATCTTTAAATGAATATACTTCAGATTTACTGACCTTAGATGTTCTTAGGTTTTCTATTACAGAAAGGTGGTGTCTGCACTTGGCTGGAGTTACAGCAAAAATGCCTCTAGTAACATGGCTATTCCTTTTTTTACTTTGACACAAAAAATGACCAAAAAATCCGCCACAAAAACTATCATTTTTCCCTCTAATCCGGGGCTACCAATTATGGCATAAAATTCCTATAGTAGAGTAGAGCCAAGTTTGAAATGCCCCATTTGATCTGTCTTTTAATAGACCAGTATTCCTGAGATGTTGTCATTGTATTTTCACACTATTTATTTGTTGGTTGTATTAATGTCATCTGACATTGCCTTCCAATTTAAAACTATAGACTGTAGAACCCTCTGTTGTTGCCTTAATTTACTACAATGTATTGAGTGTTGCATAAGGTCGTCAAGTGAAATATGCAAGAAGTCGCATTATAGCCCGGGCGAGCATGAAAAATGGATTATTCAAAAAAATTATGTTACAAATACTATGTATATCAGTACATTTTATTTATTGCAATATTAGCATTGAATATCTCCCAACCCCTTTGATGTAATTAATTTTTTTATTGAAATAATGCAATCTGCACATGTATATTTAAAAAATCACTACAGTCATAATTATGGGTTTTAAGCAAAACTTATGAATACCAGTTATGAGACATTTAATTACTGTTTCTGAATCATTTTCATTTCCTAAAAATGTACAGGGTGGCCAAAAAGTTCCATTTAAAAAAAGGCACTTTTCATTTTTCCAACTTTTAAATTATTTGAAAATAATCCTAGGTCCATGGCTTTGTTGATAATATACATAATTGGTGCCGATATTTCAGCAACCACTACCTTTAAGGTTTCTGCTTTTATACTGTAATGTCCTGGTGCTTTATGGGATTTAAGTTCTAGTATATTTTTTTTTATCTCATCTTCATTTGTTGGGCTCAGAAAAATCGTATTCTCCAATTTTGCCTCTTTGTTGTATAGTGGAACATTGTTTATTTGAGTAATTTGTTTTGCTAATGACGCTCCAATTTCACTATAGTGGTTGTTGAATTTATTTGAAATTTCTTTTTTGTCGGTAATTATTTCGTTGTCTATTTCTATTTGTTTGATACCTGCTTGCTATTTATTTTTGTTACATAATTTGTTAACTGTTGACCATAGATTTTGTGCGTAATTATTATTTTTACTTTCTGTAATATCTAGTTTTCGTGCTTTTTATTAATTGACTTAACTTATTTATAGTTTTTGTATTGATTTGCTTGATTTATGTTGAGCGGGTTATTTGTCATCATTTTATATAAGTAATTTTGTGATTTTATGGAATTAAGTAGGCCGGTGGTAATCCATTCTTTTCTAGGGGTTTCATGTCTCTTTAATTTGGTAATTCTAGTATTTTTGTTTATGTAATGGTCTAGTTTCCTAATAAAGTTATCTGCTATTTGATCCTAACCAATCATTTCATTTCCCAGCTATTTTCCTATAAAAGCAAGGAAAACTAGAGGAAGAATTTCTGCACAAAATATTGGTTATAAATATACATTCTTTAACTAAAAATTTAAATGAAATGGGAATGAACTTATTCTATTTATTTTCTCCGCATCTCTGTGGTTTTCCGGTTTTCTCTGGGACGTGTTGTAATTGACAAGAGGCAAACAACTAAAACAAACCTTAAACTAGATGGTAATACCAACCAAAAAATAAAAAAATATGTGAATTATAAATTTGCACACGGGGGGGGGGGGGGGGGGGTTGGTACACTTCATATTATTAGCTCATGGTCTATATCCGAAAATGTTCATAAAATTGTACAGCGAAGTCGTAGTGACGCATTTCTTGTTGAAACTACTGTGTTTAAGGTTTTCTCAAAATATCCATTACGCAAAAAAATTGTATTGGCCGTCGGTCGTTGTAAACGCTATTTCAATCGAAAGTAAAATGTTAACAGAAATAAAATTGATAGGCAGTCGAACTATAGGTTACTACGTAATAAAATTCACCCCTTCACTTTATAAAGGTAATTTTTTAATAAAATGTCATTATTGTTTATTGTTTCCAATGTTACAAATATTCAAATAATTAGAATTAGGAATTAGAAATGCAATTTTCAAAATATAAAAATACAAAATACTAAAAATTACAAATAATATTACTCAATGTACCTAGCACCTAGACTTGACCTACACTAAGTTCTCTAGGAACTTGTTCTGTGGTTAGTATTGGGAGAAGGAAACGTTAACGTTAGACTAATAGGCTGGGGCCGTTACGGATTTTTAATGCTGAAAAAAAAAAATTAATAGCAGGCAACGGCCGGCTGGAATATATAGTTGAAGTCATAAGAAATGAAAAAAAAACTTTGGAACTTGAGATGAAGGGAAGTAGTGAAATGGGGTGCTATTTAAGGGATGAAAACAGTTTTTCGTGATTTCGTGACCTCCTAGAGAGAAGTGTTTCATACACAAGTTGTAGATAATAAAAAAATCTAAAACTTTTATTCTATATATTTTTCGACATAACCTCAAAGTTTGCAACAAAATTACAAAAAACCGATTTCTCTGTTTTTATTTTTTTTCTCACGTGAAAATTATTTAATTTAGATGAAACTTTGTGAAAGTACATAGTTATTTGCATATAATAAGCATGAATTTGTTCAATTATGGGAAATAAATATTTTTCGAGATATGACCATTTTTCCGAAAAATCACCTCTATCTTCGGCGAACAACTTTATTGATTTTCTTTTTGGATTTTGATAGTGTACTAGTGCTCGTTTTTTTCGTCGAGATGTCTACTTTCCAATGGTACGTCGATCTTACTGATTTATTGTCATTTAGCAGCTTAAAATTAAGAAAAGCCGAAAAAAAATTTTCCGAATCTCGAATTTGTCGATTTTTTTCATTATTTTCAATTTTTTAGCATATATATGTTAATAATTCATATTTTAATGAAAAAACTTACTTTGGTATAAAATAACTAAAGTTGAATGAATTTAGTTATTGGAAACCACGCTAAAATTGAATACAAACAAAAAAAATACTGTTACGTATTCAAACAAAAAAAAAAGTGAAAATGAAATGTTAGTAGTGAAATGATTGTTAATACTGCGATCCAATTAGCTAAACAAGATGATAAAACTGTAATAATCGTGGGTCAAGACATCGATTTACTAGTTCTTTTACACCAATTAAATTCGAATGGGCTGGATATTTATTTTCACAAACCAGGCTCAAGCAACGTCAAAGATTCATTTCATACATCCCATTGTTTTAAACACGAACCATTGTGTAATAGCGTTTCTTCATGCTTTCTCTGGGTGTGATACAACTTCAACTTTTGCTGGAAAAGGGAAAAAACAATAGTAAGATCTTTATTGGGCAATAAAAATTTATTAAACCTAGCCAGTGTTTATTATCAAAAAGATGCAGACCACATAACCATAGCAAAAAATGGATCTCAACTTACAGCTAGTATTTACAAAAGTAAGAAAATTTATAACTCGTTAAATCAATTACTATTTGAGCTGTATCAGCAAGCTACAAACAAATCCACTTTTAAATTGGAAAAACTCCCTCCAACTGAAGGAGCAACTGCACAACACTCCTACAGAGTCTATTACCAATTGCAAACTTGGTTGGGTAATTTTGACAACAATCAGGACAACAAAAAAGCAAAGGACTGGGGCTGGAACGAAAATGTAGGAAGACTCGTGCCGAAATACATCTCTAACAGTTCCGACTTGATTCCCGGAAAGTTGTTAAAAAGCGTTGGCTGTACTTGTGAAAGTGGATGCAATAATCAAAGGTGTGGCTGCCAAAAACACGGCTTGAAATGTGCCAATCTATGCAATACATGCACTGAGAACTGTTCAAATAGAGACTGAGAAGTATTTGTAGACTTAAGTGATTCTGAAGATATTGATGAAGAGCCAGCAAAGAATAATGACATCGAAATTGAAGAGCCTGGAAATGCCAATGATTTTGAAGATAATATAGAATTTGAGAGTTTGATCGATGAAGAAAACGAACCACAACAAAAAAGGCCTAAAATTGATTATATTTTAACAATTATTTTATTGATTTTTCTTTTTATAAGCTATTACACAACCAATATCAATAAAGTAAATATTTGTAAATAAAGCAAAGAATTCGTAGCCAATATAAATAAATTGTATGTTGTATTTTATCATATCTATTTAGAATAATTTAATATGCATCTAAAGTTTTCGAAACTTAACTGTAGCTTATGAAAATTAATAAAGTACTATTGATTTCCATGTAAATGTTAAGTTTCATGAAGTTTTCCCAACCTTTCCGTACCTTTCATTCAACTTTATTTATTTTATACCAAAGTAAGTTTTTTCATTAAAATATTATGAATTATTAACATAAATTTGCTAAAAAATTGAAAATAATGAAAAAAATCGACAAATTCGAGATTCGAAAAAATTTTTTTTCGGTTTTTCTTAATTTTAAGCTGCTAAATGACAATAAATCACTAACATCGACGTACCATTTGAAAGTGGACATCTTGAAGAAAAAAATGAGCACTAGTAGAACATCAAAATCAAAAAAAAAATCAATAAAGTTGTTCGCCGAAGATAGGGATGTTTTTTCGGAAAAATCGTAAAATCTCGAAAAATACTTATTTCCCATATTTGAAAAAATTCATGCTTATTATATGCAAATAATTACGTACTTTCACAATGTTTCATTTAAATTAAATAATTTTCACGCGAGAAAAATAATTTAAAAAAAAATCGGTTTTTCGTCATTTTCTCGCAAACTTTGAGGTTATGTCGAAAAATATATACAATAAAAGTTTTAGATTTTTTTATTATCTACAACTTTTGTATAAAACACTTTTCTCTAGAAGGTCACGTTTCGCCACAAATAACGAGAAAGGATTTTCATCCCTTAAATAGCACCCCATTTCACTACTTCCCTTCATCTCAAGTTCCAAAGTTTTTTTTTCATTTTTTATGACCTCAACTATATATTCCAGCCGGCCGTTGTCTGCTATTAATTTTTTCATCTCAAAAAGGTAACGGCCCCAGCCTATAAGCATTTTCCAAATAAGGATAAGTGTAAGAAAAAATACAATTCTACAAAATTAAACTTAAAATAGAACATAGTTTGTGTTTATAAAATTTTAAGTTTGACAAAAGGACAACTAATATAAAATACTATACATTTATCCATATACACACACATTTATAATATATATATACACGCCCTTATACATATAAACCCTTAAATACACGCGCGCACACTCATACACACAACATTATGCAAACATTTAAAATAAAAGTACATTATGCCTTACAAAAATAGTTTATAATAGTTATTATTAATGTGCTAATTTATGAATTCATCAAATTTTGAAATTATCGTTTTCAGCAACTCTTGTTGTATAGTTATGTTCCATTGGTCTTGTTAGAGCTGGGCGTTTTTTAAAAAATGTTAAATTTGAGAGGATATAAATTGTATCAATATCAAAGAAGTGTTTGTTGTCAAATAATAAGTGCGACGGATATGATCTCTGTTCATTTAGTATAACTTTAATGACATATTTTTGCACAATTTTTAGTGGATATAGATGCGTCATATACGTTCCACCCCAGCTTGTTATACTATATTGATTTATTGAGATTACTAGTGCTTGATGAATTTGAATAATTATTTTTCTTGATGAAAACTGTCGAAGTTGGTAGAATTTGTATATTAATTTCCTGATATTTTTTACTACATATTTTATATGATAATCCCATTTTAAAAATTTGTCTACATACACACCCAGATACTTAATTTGATCAATTTTTCCTGTACTCCTACACAAAGTATTAATGTTACACTTTTGATCATGACATACATATAGTTGCCTCACTTTATTTAGAGAGAGATATTGAACATTTATTGTTTTTATTAGTACTCTAAAGGAAAACAAAATGGATTATATAAAAGACAAAGCTTATTTGCAGTTAATTTTTCAAGCCCAAAAATTTATTTTGTGCACACCCATGTCTACTTATACTTTATATTATGTCTAAGGCCTAATGGGTTATTTGGCAGTCGCAGCATTCTAAGTGGCTAAACGTGCTTGGCTTCGAAATGCAGGTTACACAAAGCCCTAGTGGCGTCCACTTTTTGTTTCCTCGTCTTGCAGTTTTCCACAAGAACCATCGGTGAATTCTGATATCGTACATAAAATTTAATAATCCGTAATCGGAAACGGTGTAACGTTATGGCATAGCTATAACCGTTTGCCTTCAGTTGAAGGACTCGTAAAAAATATTATATATACTTACGTGTCTATGACAGAAGTCCTATAAATACAAATCAATACATATAAATAAATCTTATATTTCCTTTTTCTTAATATTTTTGGGTTTTTTAAATAGTACCGAAGTCAGAAATTTTATTTTCCGAATTTTTGTATCTCCGTGTATCTTCGTACCTGTTTGTTTGTCTCTATATCTGAATTTTTGTTTCACTACAACTTGAACATGGCCCAACGTATTTTGTTAAAAAAACGTATATGTAGAAATCCTTCTCCTGTTGAAATGCGTCTGACATTATTAATTCTAATAGTTCCAACATATCATTTACTCTAATATAAATAGTGCACTTTAATATAATCCTCATAACTCTATTCTATAGCTTTTGCAATAGATCTATGTTGATCTAGTTAGCGAGATATAGAATAGTACTACAATAATTAAAATGTAATATAATAATGTTGTTCATCAATATTCCACTTTTGATAGATAAATAAAGTATACACGATTGGAATTGAAACCGTATAAAAACTACAAACCGGCAAAAACAGTCGGCATCTCTTTATTGTACATGGGCGGAGGTAAATAGAAATGCTTGTCATAACAAAATGACAAGATTTTCGGGCGTTATTATATTATCCTCTGTTTCAAATGGTCTCCAGAAAGCCATGGTAAATTAGTAAATAATTAAAATATTTTACCTTTTATACAGTAGTAAATATTTATAAATATGAACAGTAACTAACTAAACTCCTACGCTTGATATTATAATAGGTATTTATGCGCTGCACTGGCACATAGACAGCACGATATTAAACTTCCACGTTCCAAGATAAAGAAACGATTTACGAGTTTTTTTGTGCTAGTAGGCCTGTCCGTTTTATTACCTTTAAATCAGTGCAGTCGTAGATGGTTCATTCAGGCTGATTACATTGCCAGTCTCAGACTCGCCTGCACAGTTTCAACTACCGTTCGAATCTCAATACCATTGCCAAATATATAGGATAAAATATCAAGTTCAGTACGCACGGTCCTGTGTTTTAAAACTGACCAGTTTCAATTCCAATCGTATATACTTACCAACTAACACTTTTTAAAACACCAATCATTTAGCTACCTATTTGCGTACATAATTGACATGATTACTGAATCTAAATTTGTCATTTATGATGAATCCTGGATGTATAATTTCCTTGACAACTTCAACTACTTCCCTAGAAGCACGAAATTATCATCCCTGGTGTTCTATTTCATTTTCATATTTAAATTTCTGTTTTACTCTTTATTTCCATCTATCAAGCCTTTGGTGAGTAGCGCCACCACTTGCTCCAGCTGGGGTGCAAAACCGAACCGGCAGCCCTAGTGCACCCGGGAGGGGAAAGCGTCTTCTCCTCTGGTGTCGGTCGTGGGCCTGCTGGGCTAACCACCCACAGGCCCTTAACTTTGGTTCCAATAGGCCGAAGGCAGGGCCCCCACGATCGACCCCGTGCGGATAGGGGTCAAGGGCAAGGTGGTGGGGCCCAACCGGACAGACCGCCCGTTGATAACAATGGCAATGCCCAAGGACGCTTTGAGTGGACAGATGAACTGAGGGATGAACTTTTGCATTGCTATGAAAGCAGTGAGCCCGCGCGGAGGGGATACATGGCGCGGATGCATGCTCTGTGGTGTGAGAGGCTACCAGAGCATAGCGCCTTCACGCCACAGAATCTGCGTGTCTATGTATCCCACCTTCGTAGTAGGGGCTACGTGAGGGCTGCTCCTGGACCGGTGAATGAGGTGGCCGAAGAGCCGCCACAATCACCGGTTGAGGACGTAGCTCTCCTCGTTCCGCCAATACCAGAGGGCCTCAGTACCAGAAGGGGGTTACACCGTCTGAAAACCCCTGGGCCACAAGACCAGAAGAGGCTGACATCTGGCACATAAATTGTGCCGTGTATGCCGCTGCTCAACGCTCTTCTCAGGTGGAGAAGCGAAATACCTCTTCCCCACAGGAGAGAGCGCAGCGGCGCATACAAAAGATGGAAGCCAAGATCCGGTCGGCGAGGCAACACGCATCCCGTATCCAATGTGTGATGGACTATATGGCGGCCAACAGGCCGTTCACGCCTAAAGTGCGTCGATTAGCCGCCAACCTAAGACGCGTCCATCACTCACTCAATGAGGCAGTGCTGCGAACCACCAAACAGCACTGTCTCGACAGGATACGGATGCTAGTGACTTGTAAAAAATCACTAGTGAGGCGGGCGAGAGGGCTTGCGGAAAATAAACTGTTCCGCGAGAAGCCCTCGCGCCTCTTCCAACCGCCTCCGCGTGTTGTAGACAATCCGCCGACTGCAGATCAGGTGGAGAACTTCTGGAAAACGCTATACGAGGAGAGGCTTCCACTCAACCGAGATTCTCCTGCCATTGCACACTTTGAAGCCTTTTGTCAAAGGCTTCAGCAACCACAGGATGTGTGCGAACCAATAACCCCAGAAGAGGTTCGTAGGGCTCTTGAGGGCTCTAAGAACTTTGCTGCTCCAGGTCCCGATGGGATAAATAACTTTTGGTGGAAAAAGTTATCGAGCACCCACCAACATTTGGCCAGAATTTTTAATTCCTGGTTAAATGGGGAGCAGCAAATCCCTTCTTGGGTTGTTGAGGGGCGGACAGTGCTGATCCCCAAGAACGGAGATTTGTCCAACCCAAAGAATTACAGACCGATAACCTGGCTAAACGCATGTTACAAGGTGTTTACACGCATTTTGTACATGCGGGTGCTCCACGCAGTTGAACCGGTTTACGAACGGATATATGAGCAACGAGGGTCGAAGAGAGGTGTCGCTGGCTGCAAGGAAAATTTGTTGATCGACAGATGTGTCACGCAGGACTCCATGCAGTATAAGCGGAACCTCTCTATGGCCTGGATCGACTACCGCAAGGCATTTGACATGACATCGCATGAGCTCATTGTTCACTTGCTCCGATGTCTTGTGGTACCCGGTCCCGTAGTGAGATGTATTGAAGAACTGATGCCTCTCTGGAGGACTCGCTTTACCATAACAACGGGTAACGATAGAGTCCAAACAGAGTCGGTGACATTCAGAAGAGGAGTATTTCAGGGAGATTCCCTCAGCCCCCTTCTGTTTTGCATCTCACTACTGCCATTATCCGTCTCGCTCCGGAAAACCCGTGGCTACAACTGCGGTACCCCCGGCGACAGGAGGCATAAGGTCACCCATCTATTTTATATGGATGATCTTAAACTTTATGCCTCTGGAGAGAGGGATCTCCAGCAGTCCCTTAGGGTGGTACAGGAGTACACGCAGGCTGTCGGTATGCAGTTCGGGTTGGACAAATTCGCACTGATCCATCTCAAGAGAGGACGATGCGGTGACTATGGAGAGGACGCGCAGCTCGTGGACGGAAGCATCTTACACCATCTAGGTGCCGGAGAGTCGTACACTTACTTGGGTGTCGAGCAACGCTCCACCCAAGAAGTGAGTGTAGTGAAAAACGCTCTCCGCGGCAAGTATCAGCACCTACTCCGACAGATCTGGTCTTCAGAACTGTCGGGGAAGAACAAGGTGTCTGCTACAAATATGCTTGCCGTTCCGATCCTTCTCTACTCTTTCGGAGTAGTGAAGTGGACTAGAGAAGAGCTGCGCCAACTCGATATAGTAACCCGCAAGAAGATGCATCTCAATAGGAGCTTGCATCCTAAATCGTCCGTTCCACGGTTATATCTCCCGCGACATCGGGGAGGCCGTGGACTCTTGAGCTTGGAGAGTCTCCATAGCAGGATGGTTCTGGATGGAGCATGTAAGGTCATCAGGAGTTCGGATCCCCTCCTCTGCATGGTCCGAGACCATGAAAGTGCAGAGGTAGGAGCTTTTCTCTTTAAGGCAGCACGGAGAGCAGCCGATGGACTTGGTCTCATCTTCGACGTCGAGCGGGTAAACCCCGACTCTGTCACCGAGTTGGAACCCGTTCGACTAAAAGCCCACATTAGAGCTGCAGAACACAACATCCTTCTGCAGCTCCATAAGGATAAGCCATTGCACGGGGTCTTCTATAAAAATATAGAAGACCTCGGCTTATCCGAAAGGCTGACCTTCGCCTTCTTAAGGTCAGCTGGGCTGAAGTCTGAGACCAAGGGATTCATAATGGCTTGCCAGGATGGTGTATTTAACACTCTCGTCTATCGACGTCGTGTTATGGGTATGGAGGTCCCTGATGTCAGTTGCAGGGCCTGCCGCAGGGTGCCGGAGACTGTAATGCACTTACTGTCGGCTTGCCCGACATACGCAGTCTCGACCTATATTCATAGACACAACGCAGCATTACGAGTGCTTTACTATCATCTAAGGCACTCGTATGGGATAGACGAAACACAGTGCTGCCTTACGTTCCGGGGGATATTGAGTCCGTTGTGGGGAATGAGAAGTGTCTAATTTATTGGAACTACTCGTTTCCCACCGTCAGGCAAATACAAGCCAACAAGCTTGACATAGTACTCCTCGACCACCAACTCAAGACAATGTATGTCGTGGAATTCTCAGCTCCCGCTGAGAGCAACATTGTCTTGAAAGAGGAGGAAAAACGGACAAAATATCGAGATTTGCTCTTCGAACTCCGCAGGCTTTATCCAGGCCATTCTGTTAAAATAGTGGTACTGATTATAGGAGCCCTCGGTGGAATGAGACAGACGCTGCTTTCAGAACTAAAGATCATACCGGCATGCCGAGATTCGGCAGAGATCTTAGCCGGCAGAATGCAGAAGGCTGTCATCCTCGGTTCATTGCGTCTACTCAGGGCACACGATTCGCGGACCCGGTAGTCACTCACCCCACGGGCGTGGGGAGTGGCTATTGGTATTACCAGCTCCCCTCTGTGAGGGTCGGAGCCACAGAGTAAGGTGACTGGTTTTTGTAAAAAAAAAAAAAATTTTTGTTCCCATAAGATTCCGAAGAACATTGGATGTGTCACAAGTAGCCTTACAAACTAACAGAAATAAAATAAACAACAAGATGCAATATAAATAAAAGAAACATTTTAAAACTTGAATTAAAACTTTATGTGAATTCTAAATCCCTAAAACATATTAAAGTAGTCACTGTGACTATACAAAACACTATCTGTCAAGATATTTTTTAATTCTTTTTTGAAACTTTTTAGATTATAGATATTTTTTATGTGTTCCGGCAAATTATTATACGCCTTTATTCCCATATATTGTGGACTGCGTTCATACATACTTGTTTTATGTATCGGTATGCTCAATTGGTTACCGTACCTTGTTTGTATACTTTTATTAACATCAGAATTTCTTTCGAAGTCCAAAACGTTTTTCTTTGTGAAAATAAGTAAATTAAAGAAGTAGAGCGCATAGACTGTCATTATTTTATATTTTTTAAAGATAGGCTTACAGTGCTGCCGATATTCAGCGTTGTCGATTAAACGGACGATGCGCTTCTGCAGCAGAAGCAATCTATCTATCTATCTCCATTGTCGATCCCCAAACAATAATCCCATATGTCAATCTACTGTGTACGTAAGCATTGTAGAATAGCAGTATAGTTTCAATATTTATTGAAGTTTTTAAATTACCAATGGCAAAATATGCGCTACACAATTTAGTGGCAACGGAGGCAATGTGGTTGCTCCATGCTAATCGATCATCTAGGTGAATTCCTAAGAATTTTGTTGTTGGTGCGTTACATAACGACTTTTGCTCTGATCTAACTAACAATGATCTTGGTTCTTTCTCTAGTACTCGACTATTTTTGAATGTCATAAGGACCGTCTTCTGCGTGTTTAACATAAGAGCATTTATTTCTACACCAATCGGTTATTTCATTAGAAATTATATTAGCTCTTTCCTGCGCATTTTCCAAATTTTTACTACTGATAATAGTCGAGGTGTCATCAGCAAACTGACACATCAGAAAATTAGAGTCATTTGAGACACTGTTATTAAGGTCGTTTGAGAAAATTAGGAATAAAAGTGGTGATAATATTCCTCCTTGAGGTACACCGTATTTTATTGAACATATTTCAGAAGAAAATTTGAAATTTGCGATGTTATTTGACTCGGCTGTTATTTGAACGTACTGTGATCTATCGGATACATAAGAAATTAACCATTTTAGAGGTGGACCTGTGATACCATAACATCTTAATTTATGTGCTAACACCGATTTATTAATGACATCAAAGGCTTTCGTGAGGTCGAAGAAAATCCCTACGGTGAACAGTTTTTCATCTATAGATTTATTTATGAAATTAATGGATTCTACAAGGGCAGTTTCGGTGGTTTTTCCTTTTAAGAATCCGTGCTGTGTTTTTGAAAACAGCTTGAATTTATTAAAATAATCTACAATACGTTCATACATAAGCTTTTCAAATATCTTAGAAAACACAGATAAATTTGAAACTGGTCTGTAATTTTTTGTCTGAATGATCACCTTTCTTAAAAATTGGTACAATTCTGGCTACCTTTAACTTAGAGGGAAATTCGCCAACTGTTAAAAGATATATTGATTATGTTTTCTAGAGGTATTGCGATTATATTAGCTACATTTTTTAATATAAAACAAGGTATTCCATCTGGTCCAGCCGATTTTTTCTTAGTAACTTTTATGATTGTATTGTATATTTCAGTTACACTCACTGGGTGAAGAAAAAAAGATTTATCTCCATAATTGTGGTTTATCATTTTAATATTACTTTGTATTTTATCAGCCGGTTCATTAACAGAGTTTAAAAATGGTCATAGAACGATTTTTCAAAAAGTTATTTGTTCCTGATGAAATTCTCTACAACCCTATTATCTTGAAATTTTTGTAAGGTTTCGTTTAGTACCTTAAAAACGTATTTGAAAATCGTGCTGTTTCTGAATTTTGGACGTTTGGGCGCTCGAGCGGAGGAGAAGTGACGCGTACAATTATCTATTATCTAAAAAGGGTGGAACCCCGCTGTACGTCGCAAGAGTCCTGCTAATAATAAAAAAGGCCCTTCCAGAAGACTTCGACAATCCCGGTGTGATCCAGGAGAAAGAAAGGTCAGATCCTACCATTTTGTTTTGACAGTGTCTATGCAAAAAACCAAAACCCTTCTCTTTTTTGCCAATTTTGAATATCTCTTTGAAAAAGATACATATAAGTTTTTCTAGAATATTACTCATATAAATTATATATTTTCCAACTTTTGATATTATATTTGCGTAGGTATATTCAGTGAAATAATATTTATTAAGGTTTTTAAATTTTAAGATCACTCTAATCCAAGAATAACGTTACACGAGGAAAATATTTACCTTTTAAACAGATACCTTTATAATTTGCAAGATTTAAGAACAATACTATTACCAGATCATTACTACCCTTTACCTATGAGAAAAGTTTAATACATCGTAATATTTTTACGATTGTGTATTTTTTGTTACTGCAACAGTGAAAATTTTTAATACTCTTTCTTAGATTTGATGTCTAAGTGGCGCCCTCATAATTAACAACGTTTTAGTCAATATATGTTCAACCCTTACTCATGCCATTGCCACCAGACCGAAAGCAGCCGCGAACAGTGCAACCTTGTCCTCAAAATTTGGTTGATATAATTTTTGATAGTAATTTTATAAGAATAGCTGAAGTAAAGGGCACAAAATCTCGATCCAACGAATCCCCGCATGCTTAGGAGCGACAGCATGGAAGAGGGGGTGGTTTTTTATGTTGGGGGTAGTTGCGGGAGAATAGGGTGAAAAATATCACCTCCAACATGATCTCTTCCCTCGAAACCATATAATATATCTTGTCGAGTCCGTATCTTCTTATTTTTTTGAAAATATTGCTATTACGGGCGAGGGTAGGCTCAACAACCGGGGTCGGTTCGAGGTACTTTAATGTAAATTAACTGAATTTATTATTATTACCCAAAGAAACCCGATCCCTCGCAAGCCCAAGACCGAGAAGCCGGAAATTGGGGTGGCTTTTCCTTGATAGGGGTAATACGCAAGGATTTCAGAACTCGAAACTATCACCATCGTTTTTCTCATCCTCGAAAATAGAGGGGGAAATAGTAGAATGCAAGTTTTCACGGCCGTTGTCTAATGAAGTAGTTTCTTCCGGGTCTTGCCGTGGTCGTCGAACTTGACTTGACGTTTCGCTGATCATCCTGTCAGCTTCTTCAGAAGGATTCTAAAGACTTTCTTTAGACAGGATGATCAGCGAAACGTCAAGTCAAGTTCGACGACCACGGCAAGACCCGGAAGAAACTACTTCATAAGAGGGGGAAATGTATTGCAAAAGATCCTACAAACTTTTGATGTTCGGGACCTCGACATTCTACCATTCAAATAAGTACTTAATCACATATGTATAAATCTATCCAATACATATTCTTTAAATTTTTTCAGTAGTATATTTCTATTTACCGTTCAAATGCGCAGTTTAAATCCGTAAACTATGACGGTTACTTTACCTGAGTCAGATGCGTTTGCCGATTCGTTAATCATATACTACAAAACACTTTCACACCTATGCCCTTCCCTAGTGCCAGAACTAAACTTACACTTGCACAGATACAACTTTTGTAATATTTTTTCGAATACTGTAAGCATATTTATTGGACGAAATTCCTCTAGTTTAATAGTATCAGCAACTGTTTTCATTATAATTAAGATTTTCAATGCAGCAGGAACAAGACCTACTTTCAATGCAAAGAACAAAAATAGTTTTGGGTAAGCGCCTTTTCCATAATTTAATAAGCAACTCTTGCCTAACCATATGGGATCCTTCTACCACGCTTGACATAGACCGATAAAAATCGGAAGGTTTGAGTTCTCCCATCTGGGAACCAGAGAGCAAGTCATCTAAATGCTTCTCCTCACTAGAAGTCAGGCGCGAAATTAACGTATGACTTAAATTAACATACAAATCCCTTTCAAGAGGGTTAGCTATAATAGCGTAAACATTGTTTAAAACTTCTAAAGGTAAACTAGCGACTACCTGGTCATATTTTTTACGACCTTTGCTAATACGAGCCACGGCAAATTGAGAGTCAATTTGAGAATACCAAACCTCGGATTTTGAGACCCAAAATGGTGGAAACCGTGAGCCGTAAGTACGGGATTATCAACTACAATTTCATTTGTGGGCTGTGCCATCATGAATGATTGATTGTTCTGTCTCGTCTAATACGAGGTGATGAAGGCTCAACTCACCATAAATTACCAAAATATATCTTTGCGTTAGACGTCTTCCTCGTTTTTCCAACGACCGTGCAGGACCAATCAAAACTACCCAAAACAATTCTCGAAAATCCTTTCAAAACTTAAAAATCCTTATCCATAAATCTTCTGTGGGGGCCAAAAATATATAGCAACAATAACGACTGCCGTCTTTTCAGGGGGTCACTTACAAACATCGTTGTAATTGTAGGAACTTGAGGTGAGTGGGCAAATGAGCTGCTACATAGCATAGCAAGTCAGCTGCTACATACTTATGTTCCAGATATTTATCGGAGAACAATATTTGATATATATCATGGTTTGTCTCATCCTTGCATAAAAGTCAGTAGAAAATTGATTACGAATAAATATTTCAGGGCCAAAATGAATTCCGAATGTAATTTATGGGCAAAAACATGCGTCAATTGTCAGACTGTTAAAGCCGTCCGTCATACAAAAAGTCCGGTAGATAAATTTGCTATGCCTAAGGGGCGATTCGATCACATTCATATAGATCAGATTCATATAGAGGCTATTCTTACATATTGACTGTGATTGAACGTTTTACCCGATGACCGGAGGCTTATCTGCTTTCCGATATTACTGCCAAAACAGTAGCACGCACTTTATTTCAGAATTTTGTTTGTCGTTTTGGCCATTATATGTTAATATTGGTTAAGGCGCTCAATTTGAATCGAATTTATTTAGTGAATTTTCAAAGTTTTGGGAGTTCCATAGAATACGTACCACCACATTTCATCCCCAGAGTAATGGTATGGTGGAAAGTTTCCATAAAACTCTTAAAACTGCATTAACAACTAACGTCACATTGGGTAGATGAACTTCCTATTGTATTATTAGCTTTTAGAATTATTCCCAAAGACAATTTGCAATGCTCTGAACTCGTATTTGGTCAGAATTTAGAGCTACCTGGCGAATTTTTCAGTAAATCGTATACTGCCCTGATACTCCTTATTTTATCGACAAGTTACGCGCCTATTTTGGTAATTTAACTTCGTTTTCTCCATTTTCACCACAGTAGTCAAAAATCATTTGTCAATCCTGACGTTTTGACCTCTGCTTATGTTTTTATTCAGAGATAACGTTTTAAACTTACCTTATCTCCTTTGTACGAGGGCCTATTTAAAGTCTTGTCCCATACAGATAAATTAATCACTTTTGATAATGGGACTAAAGTTGTAACTGTCAACACTGACAGGGTCAAACCTGCGTTTTAATTAGTCGACAAGTGCCATGTCCCAGCCGTTCCTATTAAAAAAGTGCGTTTTGCCATAGACTGATCGTTCTTCTCTTTTAACGGGGTAGTGAATGTAACAGCTAACTTGCTCACTCACCTCAATTTCCTATAATTACAACGATGTTTGTAAGTAACCCGTAACCATAGGAAGAAGGATAATAAAAAATTATGATGTACAATATTTTTGATTTAATTTGACATTATAAATTTATACACAAATATGATGAAAACGCTGATAATTTAAATAAATATATAGTTATTGCTATGGAAATGTTTATAATGTTAAGAAGTAGGTTAGCTAATATCAAAGAATACTGTATAAAGAAATATTTCATTATCATCAGACCTGCTTTTATTTTCTTATGTGAAAATTATTGGTTTAAGTTTAGTTTTATCCAATCCCTGAGAATTAGAGAGATGAGGCTATTCTGTATAAATAAATGGCGACTAACTGAACATACTTAGATATTCTTGATACACCCGTTATGATATTGTCCTTGAACACAACACGTATCGTTTATTTCTTTCGTTAAATCTGAATGTTCAAATGGAGTCTTCGAAATCGGGACACGTGTTCCTATCACGGCCTATATAGCAGCCGCTTGTAGATTTTTTAAGACTTAAGACCTAATTTAACGCTCAGATGGCAACTCATAAGGCCTTGTATTTATAATTCCGCTGCTCCATTTTTATCATGTGTAAGAAAAAGTGAGAAGAAAAAAGCTCTCTGTATGTTATCGTCGGCGGCATCTTTTTATTTCGGTATATGATGGTAAAATCAAGAATAAATAGGGCATCTTTTAAAAACCTCCGACTAAGCATAGCCAGCATCTTAACTCTGTTATCACATAAATAATCATTTTCATGAACTGGAAAAAAATGTTTTTAGTGATAAACATGTAGAAATTTATAAATTTGTCATTAAAAAATTTCCAAGTAAATAATATTTTACAGATATAACTCTGAAGATTACCGTACATAGTAATACACTGTATAAATCTCTATAACATGAATCAAATCTACCGTGGATAAAACAGAAATCACGACAGTTGTTTGGTTTTTATTACAGCAATTTAGAAATTCTTGCTCATTTGGATAAATAATTTGTAGCATAAGAGAAGTTTTTCTTATCTTTTAAAAAACTGCATGAGTATTATAACAGAATTATTATTATTTTTCTTTCATAAAAAAGAGCAACTCGTGCCTTCTTTGTTTGTAGGTTATATGAGTGCAACTTATAATTATAAAATGGTGCTAACAAAATACAGAATAAGTGAATGCTTATCGAAATCATATCTTCACACTAGTCGGCTTTCTACAAAGAATAAAGACAATAAAAAGGAAAATAATTTATAGATTAGATAGGAAAATAGTCTACAGAACATAAGCTACAAGCAAAAAGACGATTTCTTGTGATCCATTGAACAGATAGTGGAGAACCGAACCGGCAGAAGATAAGGACTTTAGCTTCTTTTTCCATTACACGTATCAGTAAGTAAATGCCGAGGTGGAGCGTCCTTCGATGCCAGGGCGAGAAGAGGTTGATATATATAAGATGTTGCTTTTAAATGTATGTATACATAACATATTAAAACTTATTATTCAATATACTAGAATTGGATTTATACGCCTTTACTATGTAAGAGAGTGCGAACCACTAGAGGACTTCCTACCTTCTTAATTTATAGATATATAGACCAGACATTGGATAAAATTCTCGTGATCATGTATTTGCACCTAATTTTTTTATTCTATCTTGTCGAAACAACTCCAACAAGTAACAATCTGAGTGTCGGAGTTTGTAAGTGTGGGGCATTTTTTTAACATCGTTTAACCAACCGAAGACGTGTTTTTTGAGTATAAAAATTTCACGCTTCAATAGCTTGTCTTATGAACCATATAATAAGAAAGCCCTACCATGTCATCGTAACTCAGCTTGCGTTATTGCTGGGTATTGCTTAGCCACTGATGATACCGATCCCAAGCCCGGATCAATTAGGAGGGTTGAGCTAGGGACTGACAGAACTTTCCCGTAACCCATTGTTATGAAAGCGAAAGAAGATGTTGCCGGCCGGAATTTTAGACGACGAACTCACAAACTCAACTTGAATATGCGACTGGGAATATGGAATACAAACACGTTAAGGCGGAGTTACACGGCGCGTGGTTCGACCAACCAAGAACCTAGTGCGTGTTTGTTTCGCTGTGGTTGACCTGTTTACAAACCAAAGGTGTCAATACGGTACGTAGTTCATTCAGATTTGAGACGCATCTGGAGCGTACAAAAATGTGGAACCTTGTTTATTATTTGTCTAGTGTCTAGTCAGTACTGCACCGACGATTATGGATGCTAGGCAACAAATTATTACGTGTTCTTCCTTATGCATTATTTATTCTGGACTGTTGTTGCAAAACCAATTGAAAAAACGTAAAAAGAGGTGGTGGATAGTGTTGCATTTGAAAAGTAGAGAAGGGTAGGTAAAAAATCAGATGCAGATCTTCGATAAATTCTAGAGTTTTATTTCTAGACCACGCCATAATTCGCTGAATACCAGAACAACACTAAATTGCCGTTCGTGATAGTATAAATCTGTAGGAACCCACACGAAGCTTGCACGAACCGACGAACTCGAGTCCTTTGATCCGTGGAAATTTACCAACAGCCGATGGATCGCGCCAGCACATACCGCGAATTACGGGCTTAATAGCGAACCATCTATGTCAGACGGCTTATGGTCTGTGGTTGTCGGGCCGGGTTTGTCGAACAACGCGCTGTGTAACTGTGCTTTTATATAGAGCTGAAAAAAGTCGATCATAAATTAGAAAAAATACGTCGGGCAGGTCAAAGTGTGCTGGAAAGTAAATCAGATAATACGTATGTAACTGTAACTACAGAGATCATGCAGAGAGCGTTGGGTTTGCAGTAAACAGAAAAACATATCGTAGGATTTGAAGCAATTAATCCAAGGTTATACAAAGATATTTCTTTAACTACTTACGCACCAACTTAAGAGAAATCGGTAGAAATGAAAGGTAACTTTTGTAGCGAAACGGAAAGAACACACCAGCGTTATCCAAGGTTTATTGTTAAGATAATTTTAGGTAATATGAGCCTCAAGTAGGACGATGGGAGCAGATATTTCTGTCTACCATAGCAACATACAGCATTCATGAACCCTCCACCACAGTAACAAAGAAAAATTAATCAATCTGGCTGCGTCCTTAGACATGACACTAGCAAGTACAATATTTGAGGCATCACCAGATAACAATGTGCAAAATAAAAAAATTACATTCTCATAGACATGGTTCAGATGTAACAGACTGCCAAAGCTATGGAGATCTAAATATGGATTCTAATCATTATCTGGTTAAAGCCACTATAAGACTACGAATATTAAAGCTACCAAAAGAAAAAGACAGTCACAATGGAGAAGTAGTATGAGGTCCGTAAATCCAGCTATCAAGACAGAATATGAAAATCAATTGAAAAGTAAAATAAATGAAGGAAATGAGGGTGATCAGCAGCAGATAAACATACTATGGAAGGAACTCAATGAAAATATTAAAAGCACAGCAGTGTGGTGGGAACAGATCGAGAAGGAACTAGGCTCGGTAAAGGATGCAAGCCTCAAATATTCCAGCCTCAATCGAGAAATACCAAGATAAACTAATATACAGACAGAATAAAAGACAATGGAAGAATTACTGCAAGAAATGGAACAACTAAACAGAGAACATGATCATAGAAAATTGTACAAAAAAATTGACGTAAATAAACTAATTTAAACCCCGGACTATCCAATGTAAGAATTCTCAAAGAGAATTGATAAAACACCAAAAAGTTCTTTAGAATTCATCACTGAAGATTCTGATATACTATCTTGGGCACCTATATTGATAATAATAGATTATATAATAATGTCAATTGAATTGTAAAGCTTTCACATTTTCTCCTCTTCTTCTTATTCTTCAGATAATAAATGTTCTATCCTTCCTCACGTAACTTTCGAATAATTCTTAGGTAAGCTCTTCTCTAACAAAGACTTTAGTTTTTTATCGATAACATAAGAATAACGTTTTGTGTGTATTTTCCTAATATATTTTTTGTTATCGTTTAGACTTGCTATATTTTAACTATACCCTGTTTCACTTTGCATGACTTTCATATTATAGATCCCTTATTAACCATGCGATTTTCTTAAAACAGGTGGCAGGTACTTACCCATAAGGAGATTATGCCACGGTAAATTATTCAAAAATACACCAATGGCGTTCGCCGTTATGAAGAAATGGACCTCAACGACAGGCGCGGTTAGTACTTGGATTGGTGACCATTCCAACGGAAACCGCGTTCTCGCCTCACACATCTTCCAGCGGCTTGTATATCAGTGTATGCGCGGAAGCTATACAACCTTAGGCGAGGGTTGTATAGGAGATATACCATCCTTCGGAGGGGATGTAAAGCCGTCGGTCCCTTGTCTATTAAATGTTAGGCAAGTAAAAGATCCCTACTCTTCTTAAGGGAAGAGGTTCGGCAAAATTCCTGGTTGGGGGTAGCTCGTCTACAGGCGTCGGTGTTAGGCCTCAGTAGCGGAAATAGGCCGACGTTAAATAAATGTATATAAAAAAAAAAAAAAAGAAATGGACCTAATTTTCGAAAAAAAGACATTAGGCAAAGTTTTAATTGTAAAACAATATGATATTCTTATTCATCGTTATCAAAAATCCACCAATACCGAATTTCAAAAAAATAGTGTATGTGGTGTAATATCGGTAAAATTCTCTTCAAGAAAGTTTACAAATGTTTCGGCGTGTAATGTTTCAAAAAAGAAAAGTTCTAAAATCTGCTCATTTAAAATAGCGCACCAAACATTCACTTTTTGCGATCGTTGAAATTTACAGTTTATCATCCAATTAGGGTTTTCAACAACCCAGTATTGGATATGTTGACTGCAGACTACGCCATTTGTATTGAATGTCGGTAAACATTATTTTCTTTAAAAAATTCATATCATTGAGAAAATTTCCTTGTGCCCAAAGACAATAATCTAGGCTTCTCAAATTGTTGCCTTCGAACAAAGTATGTAGGTACTTCGGTTTGAACGCTTTTAATCTGTTTCTTTTTAGGCATCTCCATACTTTAGTTTTATAAATGTTTAAATTACGTGCTATATTTCTGAGACTGGCATGATGATCTTGCCTAAATGCTGCAATTATCAGTTCGTCATAGGGATATCTAACATTATGGTTAACATAATTTCTTGGCCTAGGTTTTCGAACGTTACTGGTTTCGTTGAACAAATTATTAGTAATTGCTACTGTTTCAACGTGGATATTTACTCGCTCTGGATGCCGTGCGTTAAAAATTCTTATAGCGTCTGCGAATGATATATTTTCACCTACAATACGAATTATTTCCACTTTTTCACGAACTGTTAAACGTGCCATTATTAAATTGAGTAGTGGTGAGAGGTAAGTGATACTTACCTCTCAAATGGTCAATTATTAAATAACAAAAAATTTTACTTAAATTTGTGTAAACACAAAAATAATGAAATGTCACCCAAACTTTAAAATAATTTTGAATTATCATGGCCAACTTATGTTTAAAAGGTAAATGTAGAAATTTAGTCCCACAAGAAATATACTTTGATGTTATTTTGTTTACGAACATCATGTAAAAGGTGGCTTACTTTCTAACCTTATTAATGTGATTTTAGAAAACATAAGCAATTGGATATCGGTCAAATTTTATAAAAGTTGTACATGTGGTGTTTATCATTAAAATTGAGAATGTTAAATTTGTTTAAAAGTACAATTTTATTTTCTTACTACATGGACACTACATACACTATCTTTTTGAAAATCGGTACTGGTGGATTTTTGATGACGATGAATACAAATATGATATTGTTTTACAGTTAAAACTTTTATCTAATATCTTTTTTTGGAAAATTAGGTTCATTTTTCTTTATGAACGACGAACACCACTGGTGTATTTTTAAATATTTTACCGTGGCACAATCTCCTTATATTTAAGTACCTGTCATCCAAATTTTAAGAAAATTGCACGGTTAACAAAAGAGCCATAATATGGGAGTCATGAAAAGTGAGAAATAGTGTATATCACAATATCATATTTAATCGACAAATACTATTTTAAAGTTCTGTAAAGTTAATAATGCTGGCAGAAGGGTCTACTACCAGTGTTTCAACTAATCCTATCCTATGTAAACAATCCTTCAACTATAATGTTTATTTCCATAACACAGCCTGAATTGCAGATGGCCTAACCACAGTCCACCTAAACTCGAAGTTCATGACCCACCGACAGCCCTGAAGTCTTTTTAAAATTCCTTCCACCTCATTCTCCTATTTCGCATTATATGTTGCCATCACATATTTACCCTCGTCGCTTAAGATGTCATATTGGGGATATTAGCGGAGATGTATTCGGGAAATTGCTGTGAAAACGATATTTCCACAACATATTTATTATTGACATGTAACTTCCCTCATCTGAGAATTTACGTCAATATTCGTCCTTTCTTCGCAAATGTGATTTCTTAAATGTGAAATATCTTATGCGTCATAAATATTACAGCAATTAGTTTGATCTAAATGTCTTGCTGCTGCAATTATTGAGGGTGTTTTATTGCATATCAGAAACCTATAAATTATTTACCAATTATTGAATTTATTTGTATATTTATTTGTGTACTAGTACTTTCTTCAAGACGTCACTCACTATTTAGTGTTTTAAAAATCCATGGGTTTTGCTGTTATTCATAAATTTTAGAAACCCTTGGTTTTCTTACACACACTAAATCCCAATTAAATTTTTTACTCCCTTTAATAATAGGTTGGGGGTGGCAATGGAGGTGGTAGAGGAGGTAGCTAATGCCAAAAAAACATTTTGAGACGTTTCGTTCTTATATACACACTAAATCACATTTCTTTTTTTACTTCTTTTCATAATAGTATAGGGTTAGTATTGGGGGTGATAGTGGGGGGGTAGGGGTGGCCGATGCCAAAGAAAATCTTAAGACCTAGACTTTTCGTTTCGTTCTAAATTGCAATTTTATGGACTCTTACCTGCTTGTTTTGCCTATTTACCCCATTTACCCCCGAACCCTTCAACGGAACTAGATCAGAATATAATCTAGTCCCAGATCTCGTTATAGTATATAAGTGTACTAAATTTCAAGTCAATATCATAAACGGTTCCAAAGTAAACGTGCGCGCAAAAAAAGTTACAGACAGACCGACAGACAGAATTTCTTTTTGCTCAAATTTAAAATCTCGACATTTTAAGCCTATTTCAACAAAAAAAAATATATTTTTTTGCGTTACTATACTTCCACTGGACGTGGAAGTAAAAATTGTATTTGGCTGTGAAACTATTTATGACACTGTATATCTCTATCACAAAGTGTCACATTTCTTAGTCGTTCACTTTAACTTAACACATTCTTCGTTCCAGCTATAAACCATGTTTTTTATTATCTCTATGTTCGCTGCATGTGTAATAAGTTTAATTGGAGTTTGAGTACGTGATGTTATCAGATCACGTATAGAGTGGTCCCATTGCGGATATGGAAGTAAGCCGGCTAGTTGATCACAGAAACGGCAGGCGACATTTCAAATGATGAACTTCCTGCGACCTCGGAATGCATGGCTGATTTGAGGGGTTACGTAATAGGCGACTCGGTGAAGAGGACGTATATGAAATTTAGTCTTCTTTCAACCACCTTAGGATTATTAGTATCTAATTGTTAATGGTCTCCAAGTCAAGAAAGTGTCGTGTATTAAAAAAATAAGTTTTCTACCACAAAAATAATTACACGGAGGACGGTGTTGTCGTCATGTTAATCACGTTAAAAGCAAGTCGTCCTGAAAATTACTTTTACCTAGTTTAAACCTGCCAAACCAAATTTCAATGCAAATATTTGGTTTGTACCTAAAAACATTTTCTTGTTAATTACGAAAAAGAGAGAGGATACAATTTAGAAGTATAAAATAAAAGTTACGATGAGTTGAGTAGTTTAAAATTTATGGCAAAGAACAACTGTATATAGTATTTCCAAATTGACTATATTCCGTTTCCGTTTCAATTAAATAGATAATATTAGACAATGAAACGAACTGATTTACTACATGTGAATACATAGATTTCTGAAAATTAGCCATTACATTAGTTAATCATTAACATGTATTCAATGTTTGTTCATGATTAACAACCACACTAAATCTGCTCAGTAGCTTACTAACGTGTAACCAACGTTGGTAAATATTTTAAAACATACCTGTCTTATTCGATTAGTTACCAACCTCCTACCGACGTTGGTAGGTTACCAAAAAGTTGACCAGTCTTATATAGTCAGTTACCAACGTCTAATCACCGTTGGAAAATGATTTAAGAACATATCATACCTAATTAGGTCACTTTGTGACGTCAAACCAACGTTGAAAAATATTTCAGATCGAATAATATGTTTGCTAGGTCCAAGCAACGTTGCTGCTACGTTGATTCAGAACTATGGACATTAAGTTACTATTCAACTAGTATTTGCACTAATTCTGACGTTGGAATTACTAAAAAAGTAGTCGTAAGTCTGAGAAATGTTGTAACATGTAAATGGCCAAAGTAATACATATGCTCTCTTGCATATTAGTTTATAACTCGAGGCATATAAACGCAAGCTTTGTTTCCAGTAAATTTCACCAACTAAGTAGATCACACTGTATAACTCGTCCATATATTCCCTTATAATCTACAGCTGTCTGACAAGTAAATATAATGAATTAATAAAGTTACTGTATGCAGCTCATTACACAGCGATAAAGATTGGCAGTTGTCTATTCTTCCCTTTCACTCCATAGGTAGTACTTTACTTCCACCTCCAGTGGAAGTATAGTAACGCAATTTTTTTGTTGAAATAGGCTTAAAATGTCATGAAACGTCGAGATTTTAAATTTGAGCGAAAAGAATTCTGTCGGTATGTCTGTAACGTTTTGCGCACGTTTACTCTGGAACCGTTTATGATATTGACTTGAAATTTGGAACTAGATATTTTGACCTAATTCCGTTGAAGAGTTTGCTACGCCCGCAGATGGCAAATAGGAAAAAAAATGGTTTACTAAGATTTATATTCCTATTTCACAATTAATGAAAGGTCTTGATGGGCACCTCTCAGGGACTCGTAGCAAATATTTATTATAGTGTGCAGTTCGTGATAAAAGTAGGAACGACACACTTGCTAACTCGTCGGGGGGAAAGCGGGTAAGGCAACTAGGTGGTGAACACACAAACATAGAATTGGAAAGGGGGAAAGAAATAATGAATCACCGGGTAACAATTTATTACAAAGTCTGGCAACAATAATTATTATAACCCAAAATGAGCCCGGATAAGAACTAAAATATATTTACAAAAAGGCAAAATTAACATAAAATAGGGCTATTCATATATACCTATATAACTAACACATATTACGTATGACTAAATATATATACGTATATTTCTTTTTAAATGAACCAATCCGGATTTGTTACACAGTATGGCGTATCATGTACAATTGTCGATGGATAGAGGTAATTAAGTAGTGTATATATATAGGAATTACATAAATGTGGGAAAAATATAAACATATGTACCTTTTTCCCTTCTTTTCTATGCCAGTCTATTTAGATGTAATGAAAAATGAAGTATACTCAAGTATAAGAATTATATAGATTAGGAATATCACTTACATAACGTCGCGGTAGCGCAAATATACGAACCACTGCTGCAATGGTGTGAATATTCAGATGATAGGCGTCGGGACGCTGTGCCTCTCTCTTAGCTGTGCCTGGAATCGAGCTAGTGGTTATATGATGACAGCACAAACACCTAGAGCCCCCTGGACGGCACCAACCTCGTCCAAAAATTACTCGTCGGGACGGTGTAACAACGGGTAGTCCTGTCGATTAACAAGACGACTGCAGGAAAGATGAAGCAGATAAAAGATTCTAGCTGTTAGATAGAGGAAATAAAAAAATATCTCAATAAAAAAAACATTGCCCATAAGGGAAGAAAATAATAAGTAACTTTCGCATAAACTACGGTTCTTCTGCAACAGTATTAAAATGCCTCTGGAGGTTTCCTGGTTCCAGAGAAGGACACTGGGCACACTATAAAGAAGTTTATGTAAGACACCAGCAAAAAAAAATTAGGAATGTGTGGACTTACCAACAGATTGAGTCTGAACCCACAAATCCGACTACACGGTCGACTAAGTGATCCGTACACAGAATACAAAACGGATATCACTAAAGACACCCCGAGGTATAAATCCCAAAAAAAATACTTGGACGTTCATACAAAAGAAAATAACGTTTACCTTCGAAGGTGATTAGGTTTAAACTAAACTCTGAAGATGGCCACCGGATCTTCCAGGGTTTAAGTAGAAGCTTCCAGAACAAAACATTGCAGGGAAATAGAGACAGAAAGTATAAGCGGCTCATGCGTAGAAAATGGAGTACATTTTCCTTGTAAGGAAAAGTAACAAAATTACATTAAAAATACATCCTGAGACTACCGATATGACAAAACAACATTGTCCCATCATACCATACATCCCCCTTACATAACTGTGAGTTTTTCTCGAACAGTAATTTCGCGATCGAGCATAGCATTTTCTCTCTTTAGTTGGCTATCGGCGCAGACATATTTTCAGAACACGATCGTGTTAAACCATGACGTTGTACGGCACTCTGCTCGCGAGGCGAATTGTAGGCAGTCAAAATATTGACCGTGTGGGTACCGATATTACTTACTGATGAATGAGTGCATACAATCCGAACAACCACGACTCTCGCACACCGAACCTAGCAGGAGTATACTATGACAACCATAATTTTTGGTTTTGACAGAAAACAAACCGTCGTATGATGGTTCATAAAACAAATTTCATTTTAAATTACGCTGTGAAATTTTCAAGTGTAACAGGTTCGGGGGTAAATGGGGCAAATAAGGGTAAATAGGCAAAGCAAGCAGGTAAGAGTCCACAAAATTGAAATTTAGGAGGTGTACAACAAGTCAAGGCCTCAAAATTTTGTTGACATTAGCCACCAACTTTATTATCCCCATTGCCACCCCCTCCCTATTATTAAAGGGAGTAAAAAATTAAATTGGGATTTGGTGTGTATAACAGAACCAAAGGCCCCTAAAATTTATTTTGGCATTATGCACCATTCCATTTAATAGAAATTTGTTTTTTTTTATGAAAGGCGATAGCAGGAAATGCTGATTTGATTAGAGAGGCCATTTTGCTGCCAGACTTTCGTATAACGATACAAGTGTTCTGATGGATCATGGTTCTGATAACATCAGGTATTTAATGATGAATTTTACTAGTTTAAATTTTTGCCTATTCTTTCTATTTCACATCTGAATAAGCATTTAGGAATATTTCAATATACCTGTAGGTTTTTGATGACGCTGAGTTTATAGTCAATTGCTCTATTCGCTATTTGGACGTGATTTGATGTTGGAGTTCATTTTCCTACCCTATTGTAGCCCAGTAAGGAATCTAAGTAGTAGTCCATGCATATGTGTGGCTTTTATTTAGAAGTTTCATCACACCCTGTTCGTAGTCCTATGTGAATCTGTCAGACAGCTGAGGAGAGTGAAGACAAAAAAATAAAGGAAAAGGAATGTGAGACTGCGGCTGCGGCACCCCTCATAAAGGCTTGTGGATTATGTTGGTAACATTTTTTTACTAAGCATTGTTGAACATATAACTTTCGAAAAAAATCATTTACCACAACAAAAAACAATAATGTAAATTTTTTTTACATACGATAGCACGCAAGCCATAGCGATATAATATTCATCGCAGTACTTTGTCATTTTATATCTATATATTGGAGAACACGTAATAGGGCCACATTTCTTTGATGGTACATTGATTGGAGCTATTTATCTTCATTTTTTGGAAAACTATCTACCACAATTATTGGTAAATCTCCCTGAAAGAATTCGAAATAATAGTATGTGGTTTCAGCAAGATGGTGCTCCACCACATTATCTAAATGCAGTTAGAGACCGCTTAAATAATACCTACCCTAATCAATGGATTGGAAAAAATGGACCAACTAAATGGCCTTCTAGATCCCCAGATCTCACAAAAATGGATTTCTTTTTATGGGGATACGTGAAGGAAATTGTTTATAGAGATACACCAACAACAGAAGGAAAGAATAATAACTGCCTTTACATCTATCACACCGGCAGTTTTAGAAACTATGGGAACCTCATTTGAAAAGCGCATAGAGATGTGTCGATCAAAATGGGCAACATGTGGTCAGTTATTTGAAGAAACATCTTTTTTTAAGTTTATTTTTGAATTTTGCAATTATTTCTCAATAAAATGAAATTGGTTGCAATTAGCTACTTACAAAAAAAGTTCGTTTTTCATTTCTACATCACATCGTAGAAAAATATACAGGTTGTTCCATTTGGAAACATTGAGAGAATTCAATTTAAAATGTTCTTAATTGAAAAATAATTCTTGGCCACCCTGTACATTTTTAGGAAATGAAAATGATTCAAAAACATTAATTAGATATCTCGTAACTGGTATTCACATAAGCTTTTCTTAAAACCCATAATTGTGACTGTGGTGATTTTTTTAATATCCATCTGCAGATTGCATTATTTCAACAAAAAAATTAATTACATCCAAGTGGTTGGGAGATATTCAATGCTAATATAGGAATGAATAGAGCCTAGAAATAGGCTTTAAAAAATGTACTGATATACATTACATTTCATTTTTAAAAAAAAAGGTACTTGGTCCTATAATTTTGTTTTGGCGCGCAATACAAAGCAAGACTTTAAAAAAAATGCGTCTACAAATACTTGTTTAATTGATGAAAAAAATACTGAACCAATACATACAGGATGTCCAAATAAAAATCGGGATACAAATAATGAGAAAAAGAAAAAAATTATTTTAGTAGATGATAACATCAGCCTACATGACGAAATTAATTTGGTCTCCAGCATGCAACCTACCAATAAGGTGTTATATAATAAAAACGATGACAAAACCAAGGATACTCTTGGTGATACTAACGAAAATTCAAAATTTCTTGTAAAAAAGAGGGTACTAATATTAGGTGATGACAATGCTTAATATATAAACAAAGAAATGAGTAAGATTTTGGATCCCAGTATATATGATATAAACTCTGTTATTAAACTCGGAGCAAGATTAAATGATGTTATCAGTAGAATTGAGTTTTTAGCTGACAACTATACATTAAATGATCATATCATAATAATTGCAGGTTCGAATGATATCTGTGCAAGAAAGACTCCTTTCTTTCGTTTTATCTGTAACAAACTAAAGCAATGCTCACATACGAATGTTTTATTTACCTCAGTACCGGTTTTTTCGAACAAAAACTCTCAGCATCGGCATATATGTTAGATAATGGATTGTAGAAATCACTTTTTAAAAACTTTATTTACTTGGGAGTCAAGCTTGACTCTAGGTACAATAATGAACAATAATAAATTTAGAATGTATTAGGTCGAAAATGAGTATATGACTAAAGGTACAAATGTCTGTTGGTTGTATTTATAACATAAGAGAACAAAGAACATTAAATTGGCAATTCAGCATGATAAGGGATTACCAAGAAAGAAACATTAAGCTCAGCCAACGTGAGCGGTTATTAGAGAAGAGCTGTTGCGCAATTTGTAACATGATATGTTTGAGAAGGTTAAGCCTGTCTCGGTGATATTATATATCATAGTATATTTCTAATATAACAGCTTCCCCCTTATAAAAAAAGTTGGTGTTTTATGCAGCAACTTTTGAAATGAGTATAAAATGTATATAAAAGGTAATGGTACAATTTGGAAAAATATAAAGAGTACAAAAATGTTGTCGTAAAGTTTAAAATACAGAGTATAACCTTAGTGTCTAAAATATGAAATGCAAGCACAATAAGCTTGATTCATAAAATAAAATAACATAAAAATGTTAGAGTTAAAATATAGCTTTAGCAAGAAAGCGTAAAATACAAACATAATAAGTTTGTCTTAAAATGGGGTAAAATATTCCCAGGGTTAAAATATAGCTTTAATATAAAAGCATAAAATATGAGTATGATAAGTTTAAATGAAAATAACGTAAAAATGTTAATAAAATTGAAATTAACAAAGGATAGAAAAATAATGAAATATAATGATTAAATAAATGAAATGAAATTCACTGAAGAGTCTAGCACTAAAAGTCAGTAAAAAGGCACAAAATGTCTTTAGTTAAGTTCTATGTCTTCGGCTTCGTTGTCTTCTCTTCTTAAGGTAGGTCGTCTTCGTTGATGAAACAGGCTAGTGATTGTCCTGAGGGGTTCACTAGGCCTTGGTGGAGATGGAGGAGTCGTGGAAACGTTGATGGCTAGTCTTCGTCTTCTTGCTTTACACTTACAGAATAGATACAAGAATAAGAGTCCGAAAATTAGCACTATGGTAAGATAGGTAAACCAAGAAATGTGTCTCGTGATGAAAGGTTCCTTGATTAGGTCGTCTAAGTCTTTTGAATATTGGTCTAGTTGGTGTCTGGCGACATCGAGGTCTTCGGTGTTCAGATCACTTAGTTTTAGTGGTTTCAGGTTGGGCACTCGAACTTTGTCCGGAACCTGGTTGCAACACTCGAACGGGATTTGTATAGGGTGAGCGTCGTTCTTCACGTCTGTCGTTTCGCCTGAGCTGGCTTGGATCTTCGTGATACCTATGAAGGCGTAGCAATTTGGTTGTAATTTAATTATACAATTTTTGAGGATGGTGTCGGTTTTTGGGGTCTCTTTCGGGCAATTGATAGTCATCTTTAGTGGCTCTGTATTGACGATCATCCACACGTTTTCGTCTAGTTTTTGGATGTTGTATCCTTGGCCGATGATAGTTGACGTTTGACAGTTTTCTGGTAGAGTTTGTAGATCCTTGAAAAGGCGGGCTTCGCATATGGCGTTGTTGTCAATTGGATATGCAAACAAATTTGGACATAATTTAGTATTGGTATGGAGTGGCTTGCATTCTCTGAGGTCAGCAATGGGTATGTACATCAAAGAATCATCATCTCTCGCGATATATTTTTGAGAAGTTGACAAAATATGATACAGACCAGTTCTACTATCTAAGATAGGAATGGGGTATAATTGGAAAACGGAGTACGTTTGAGGGTCTACTAGGGGTATATCTAATACAAATACTAATTCTGAGTTCATTTGGAAAGCTTTTAATTCAATAATATCTAAATACTGTGCAATTTTTGAAAGTTTAATTGGGAGTGGCAAATTGTTCTTTTGTAGGTTTTGTGAAATTTCCTGCAATGAGTTTACCAAATCTTGGGGGTTAATGATAGACGTATGAATTACTTTGAGTCTCGCGAAAGTGATCGAATTTAAAATATCGTTGAGGTTGTCCTCTATAAATAGGTAGCTCGCCATGAGTTGTTCACAAATTTCCAAGAATTTTAATTTTGTTTCAACTGCTCGTACGTTATACGTAATGTCTAAGATTGCGTATTCGATTTCTTTTATGTCTTTGTTGAATGTCTCCTCGTCTATTAGTAGTTTTTGAATTGTCGTGTTAAAATTTTTAATAACTGAATTTGTAACTGATATTTGATTTTTCATCAAATTTTCTATCTGACGTTCGTCTTGGTTTAATTTATTGATACAGTCAGAGTAGTATTTACCGTCTTCTGCGTCTAAATTTCCGGTAATTGCTTTGAATATTGAACCAATTCCGTTTATGATTCCGCGTTTGTAGCGTTTCGTGTCGAGATGTATTTCGTCAAATTTAGTTTGTATGGATTTTGAGATTTGTTCTAGGAGGCTTAAATGCGTTTTAACCTCACTCGCGAATTCGTTCATGTTTTTGTATGCTGGGTCAAGGGTGGTAAAGATTGTCTGTAAAATTTTGTCGTTTCTGTCAAGAGCTGTCTTAAAGGTCGATATATTTTTATGTATGAGTAACGTCCATTTCTTGTGTGAGATGACAATGTCCGTGTCTTTGTGATAGTAAACACCGATAGTATTGTTTATTGGTGTTATTTCGTATTGAGAAAATGCTGATCCGAACAGCAGTAGAAACCTGAAAATAAATTTTAATCTTCAATATATGGTTTCATTCTATCAAAATTTACTTTACTTGTTTGATTTGTCTCGGGATTTAACAAAGTAGCAGAATTTTGGAAAATTTCTTTGATCTCGAAAGGGCCGTTGAATTTATTTTGTGACTTGCTTTTGATTTGGGATTCCTTTACATATACTTCGTCTCCAACGTTATACGTGGGGCGATTTTCTGGGATATTTCTGTCGAATCTGACTTTAGCTTTTTGTTTTTGCGCTTCAGTCCGACTGCGTGCAATTTGGTAATAGTGGGATATCCTATTATTTAAGTCCCTAACATATTTAGTTATTAGGTCTTTTTGGTTGTACAGGGTCTCTGGTGGTCTATTAGCTGCGTGTCCAAAGATCAGTTCGTATGGCGTAAAACCGTGTGTTTTATTAACCGAATTATTGTAGCATGTTACTAAATATATTACTAAATATTACTAAAAGGATGTTCATTTGGGTTTTCGGTTTTGTGAATTCTGATCATTTCGGCTAAGATAGTATGAAAGCGTTCTATAGAACCGTTAGATTGGGGATGTCCTACGCTAGAATATGTCAATTTTATATCGTAGAGGGTACAGAGGTCTATTAGTAAGTTGTTGTCGAATTCACCGCCGTAATCACAGTGAATCCTCAGTGGGGTACCGTAATGTTGAAAATATAACAATAGGGTATTTACCACAGATTTTGCGCTTTTATCCGGTACAGCATAGGCTTGTGTGAATTTTGTAAGTTCGTCGCGGATAGTTAGAGCGTAATTTCGTGTAGGAAATTCGAATAGGTCGATGTTAATTCTTTCGAAAGGCGTTCTTGGAGTTTCAGTGATTACTAGAGGGTTATTAAGGTTTTTACGGCAAACTTTAGTCCGTTGACAAATTTCGCAATTTTTTATGAAATTTTCAACATCTTTGGTTAGTCCTTGCCAATTGTATTTATTTTTGATCCTACGCATAGTCTCGTTTATTCCGCGATGCAGGTTGTTTTTGCCGGTATGGTTTTGGTCAAGAATTATCGGTCTTTGGTCTTCGTCAGGTGTTTGTACTAGGTTTTGACAGATAATGAGTTTTAGGTCCTTTTCTGCGAAGATAAATGACAGAATTTCGAGTATGGGGAGGTCTAAGTTATTTTCGACATGGTAAGTATTAGAAAGATCTAATTCATTTTGATTTTTGTATATTGCTAAGAACAAATGTTCTACTACAGATTCAGGGTCAAAGGGTAGAGGAATGATATAGTATTTCCTATGTCTAACCGATCTACTGGAGAGGATATTTATTTTGTTGTCGTAAAATTCGGGGTTTTTCCTCGAAAATGTCATCAATAATTTGGTGATGAAGATCTCTTAGGTTTATTTTGTTGAAAGAAAGTTATGATGTCTTTGTTTTCTCGGTCCAAGAGTTGTTTATTTGAAGTTTGAATTTTAGAGTAATCTATTGAATATTCAGTTTTGTAAAGCCTAGAAAATGTGCTAAATTTCTGAGAAGTTTGTTCGTTTGTGATCTTGTAAATATATTCATTTGTTTTTACTTAGGGCCTCTCAAATAAAAAATATATATTTTTTGAACATTTTGAAGAATGTTTGATTTTCAGTTTCTGAAATTTCTTCTGAACGTTTGTGAGTTTCTTTCAGGGTTTACGAGTAGTTCAATTATTTAATTTGGAAAATGTATGTCCTGATTTTAAGTTTTAATTAAATTCTGAAAAGTTCTTACTGCATATTATTTAATTTTTCTGCCCTTGGTATTAATTATTATATAGTTAAGAGCTGTTATTACTTGTGCTTGTAAAGCGTTTATATTGGTGTAGGGAGAAATCATAATGAGTGCAATGCGATACTATGGTGCTGGATATCATGCAATTCTTATTAAAATGTTTAAGTCCATAAACATACAAGACGTACCTCTGTGCAAAAGTTCAAGGTACTGTTATCAAAGTAGTACTACTATTATGAGTTCTTTGAATTATTTGTAAATATTTTATGTGCATTTATTTAAATGAACAAAAATATTTCGTTATAATTAAGGTTTTGTTTCATAGAACAGAATTTATTACATGAGAAGTTTCCTAGTAATAGAGAAAAGGAACAAAGTTATTTACATAAGAAGTGTTTTGATAGTTAACTAGTTTGTTATACAATTGTTTTTCGTAAAATTTTCTGGTAGTATTAATTTAGAAAGGTCTAAGAAAAATGGAAAATACTTTTAATATAAACTGTTAATTTTTTTTATAATAATTTTCTAAAAGATTTAGTTTAGGCGACTAAAAAAAAATATTTGTGAGATAATTTTGAAAGTAATTTTGGGTTGCAAATTTTGTAACTGTTTTATTTCCAGGGTCGGCATATAGTTGAGACTGAAATCGGTATTACCATTATTAATTAGGCTTAAATATAGATTTGAATTTTTGAACTGGTTCAAATATTAAATTAGAAAATTCTACTATTTTCGGTATTGTTTTTACCGGGGATAAAAATGAATTTCGTTGGTATATTTTTCTGATTGTGTGGGGTATATAAATTTTTCTTTTGTTTTGATTACGCAAAATCGTATGCGTGTTTCCTGGATTATTCTTTATTTTATTTGTTTTTCGAATTTTCGATTTCCTGAATATTTTATTATTAATTTTGAATACTGTTTGCGAAATAAACATTTTTCTGTTTAATGTTATTGTTTGTTTCGAATTGTTATTGGACATGTTTGGATTTAAGGTTGTCAATTTAAATTTGCCTGTAGGAGATGATTTTGTTTCTGAAAGGTTCATTTTTTGTTGGTTAACCGTAGGGGTTACATTTGAAATTGTTTTTGTTTCTTGTACCTTATGTTTAATTATTCCTTTGATACGAGATTCGGTAAAGATGGAATTTTGGTTTTTGTCTTTACAGGAGATGTCTGAAAGTTTAGAACTTTTGTCTATTTGATCGGAGTCTGAATTTTGATAGTTTTCATCAGACGTTGTCTCGAAAAATTCGCTTTGTATGTTTGTCTTTGCAAAGGTGTTAGGTAAGTGTATTTTTTCTTGTTCCTGAGCTAGCGGTATAGCGTCAGTGTCACAATAAAATTCAAATATTTCTTCAGTGTCTGGTTCGAAAAAAATAAGATTTTGATTAATGGTGTTATCTGAAAGGTGATTGTTAATATTTTCGTTTGAATTCGTAACTGGTTGTAAAGGTAAATAATCGTTAACTTTAAATAATGGTATATTTTCAAAATTGGTAATTAGTTGATTGTTTTTGAAATCTATAATGCATTCGTAATATTCTAGAAAGTCGTTACCTATAAAGCCATCGAAGTCTGTATCTAAATCGTATACATAAACTGTGTGTGGATCGTTAAAATTGAACGGTATAAGAACAGATTCAGTGATTTTAATTTTTTGACCTGTTACTTGTATATTTAAATTTTCGGGGTGTCTTAGGTTATAATTTTCTGTTGCTTTGGGTTTGAAAATGGAAATATCTGCACCTAAATTGATTAGAATATTAAATTTATTTGTTGGGTCTTTCATGAAATACAGGTTTGTCGAACTTATTTGAAACGGAGGGTTAGATGGTGATTTTACATGAAACACTGTTCTTGGGGATTCGAATGTGGGTCGGAATTGTCTTTCAGGTTTAATGTTTGAATTTGGTTGGACATTTGGTCCACTTCGAAATTTATTTCTTGGGTTGGAGTATTCATTGAATACTCCGGGCCTAATGGAAAATCCTGAGGATTAGCAGTATAATCCTGCGACATCTGAGAATTAGCTGTATAATTCTCATTTTGGTATGGCATGTTATCGTCGTTATTTTGCGGGAAATGGGGGTAATCGTCATAATTTACTTGTGGCATGTTTGCCATATTATCAAGGCTAGAATTAGTTTGATAGTTTCCGAAGTTATGGAATTGTGGGTCACTGAAATTATCAGTTTCATGGTAAAAATTAGTATCATAATTTTGAGAGTCGAAATGATTGTCAAAATTAACGTGATGTGTTCTCTGCGGGTTTTGTCTGTTAAAGTTAGGATTTCTTTGATATTGCTGGTTGGGAGAATTTTGGAAATTCGGTCTAGAAAATTGTGGAGGACTGGCAAAATTGTTTTGTCTAAAGTTCTGATTTTGTTGTGAGAATTGTAGTCTTGTACGGCACTCATTAAAATTGTGCCCGTTACGTTTGCAAAAATTACAGAATTGTTGGGAGTTGGGACGCCTCTGTTGGTTCTGGATGGGGTTTTTGTTGATAGTTTGTTTTGGGAATTTTTGTGACTCGAAGTAGGACAGTTGGAGTTCGCGTTTGATTCTATTAATTGCTTCTAGCATGTCGCTGGGATTTCCGGCACGGATTATTTGTCCAAGTTTGGGTTCTAGTCCGGTAAGTAGTGTTGTTAGAGTCATGGTTTCAATTAAGGATGATTGGGCTGTCTTTTCTTCCAACGTCAAAGTCTGTTTTTGCACAGCAGCGTGCATTTTGGCATTATGTGTTTGTAAACGAGATACGAATGTCAGGGCAGTTTCATTAGGTAGTTGGTGAATCCGTTGTAAGTCTTGTATAAGGGCTGTCAAGTCGCGTGAATCACCGAAATGCGCCTCAAGTAGGCTTTTAATTTCTGCCCAAGTGGCAGGGTTCCTCGAATTTATTAATTCGGCAGCTTTTCCGCGAAGTTTGTTTTTAATATGCAGGGTGAGTAAAATACGCTGGTCTTCTATGGACATACCGTATGCGTAAACACTCGCGGAAATAAAGGTTTGTAGGAAAATGGGGTTCCCGTCGAACTCTGGAACTATTGAGAAAATCTCACTTAACCTGTAGGGTTCTATGGTAAGGGTTTCGTCAGCGTTATTGGTATTATTTGCTGTAGTATTTGGTTGGTTCGCCATTTTGTATTATTAAGATTTGTATATAAATTTCAGATAAACAAACAAAAATTAATTTGGTACACACAAAAAATAATAAAAATTAATTGTAAAAGGTGCAAGAGTACGCCACTGGCAATAATAATGAATAAAAGGAAACGAAATTGTATTCTTTTCTGTATAAAGCATGTAACAAATTATTTTTGCGATGGTATTTGCACTTATTCAGATATTATAGTCATATGGTATAAACAATACGTTAACCTTTATTAGTAGTAGTAGTATTAAATTGCAGTAAAAACGTTACAAGATAAGGATTAAACTTGATATATGTCAAATTAATATATTGATTGCAATGAAAATATTTATGTGTTAAAATAAAATAAAATATCGGCTAAAGTAATACGATATTTAGATAATATATTCAACTAAATTAGATTGCAGAACTGTCGTGGGTTTAATGCAAATGTGAATGCAATGTACGAATGATAAAATATAAATGTTTAGTGCAGTTTGAAATAGAAAATAAATCGAGATGATTCTTAAATTACTTACATTACTATCTTCATGCCTGGGGTCCAGATGGAAGGTCGAATGCGGTTTCGTGAGCGTTGCTACACTGGGATGTACCGTCAGGGGTATCACTAGGTGTTCCTATCCACGGCGACGTGTTCCAAGTGCCGAAGACACCGACTTTTAGGGGCCAGGAATGTTTCTTACTTGCTAATTATTTCTCGATGTGTATATGATGCTTCTTGTGAGCTTGTTGAGACGTTGCTTGTCTGCTTGAAATTGTATTTTTCTTGTTTCTCGTAGATTCTTTGCTGATTGAAGGATTGAAATCCACCACCTCTGGGTTACAGGGTGTTTTTCAGATCCGTACGACTGCGCCAATGTTAGATAATGGATTGTAGAAATCACTTTTTAAAAACTTTATTTACTTGGGAGTCAAGCTTGACTCTAGGTACAATAATGAACAATAATAAATTTAGAATGTATTAGGTCGAAAATGAGTATATGACTAAAGGTACAAATGTCTGTTGGTTGTATTTATAACATAAGAGAACAAAGAACATTAAATTGGCAATTCAGCATGATAAGGGATTACCAAGAAAGAAACATTAAGCTCAGCCAACGTGAGCGGTTATTAGAGAAGAGCTGTTGCGCAATTTGTAACATGATATGTTTGAGAAGGTTAAGCCTGTCTCGGTGATATTATATATCATAGTATATTTCTAATATAACATATATACAAATATAACGAAAAATTAAATGACTTCCTCTGGAAAGTTAATAACTATATCCAAGGATAAGCTGGATATGTGGAAATTAATAATGGAAATTCACATGATCTAAAGGCCTACACTGCTCAATCTATTTCTAATATAATACAGAATACAAAACCAGTAAAGAATTTAAAATTTATTATTTATGCTTTGCATATGAAACAAGCCCCAAATGATCGTCAGTGATCCATAAATTTTCAATAATACTGTAAATTTTTTATACCCACACTTATCGCAACTGAAGTTAGATCCGTAGAAAAAACAGACTCTTTTATGATAACTCATCAAAATATTCAATGTATAGCAAACAAGATTCCACAATTAGATATCTTTTTAAGTGACCATAATACGGATGTATTATTATTAAGTGAACATTGGCAGTCACATGATGAAATAGACTTAATCAGCCTTCAAGATTTTAATTTGTGTGCATCGTTTTGTCGACCCAAAAAAAAGCATGGTGGAGTAGCAAGTTTTTGCAGAAATAATGTTAAAATTATGCATTTACATCATTGTAAAGACTTATCTTTAGTTAACATTTTTGAGTGTTGTGGTGTAGAAATTAAAGACTACGATATTATTGTAATAGTTGTGTACCGTCCTCCAAATGGTGATATTAATATATTTCTGGAACAGTTTGGTAAATTATTAGATATATTCTTATATAGTAATAAGTTTTTAGTAATAGGTGGGGATTTCAATATTGATTTTAATGTAAATAATACTACCCTACGTGAACTGTTAAATATTCTAAGCTGTAACAACATGTGTTTAACCATTCATGAACTCGAGTTACTCCTACATCTAGTAAATGTATTGATAACATTATAGTTAATAAGAATGAAGTAATCTCTGAAGCCAATATAGCTAAAAATAATTTGTCAGATCACTTTGCCCAGTACATCCGGGTTTCTATAAACAGAGTAGTTGAGAATACCAGTCACTACAGACGTTTTTTTAATGACAATATTGCAAATTTTTGTACATATCTACAGAACACAAGTTGGGACGAGGTTTGGGCCACTCAAGAATGTAATACCGCTTTTAATTCGTTTATGGACACTATTTCATACTATTTCAAGATTTGTTTTCCTATCACTAAAATAAACAAAAATAATAATAATAAAAAACATGCAAGTAAAAACAGCCCTGAAATAATTGCCGCCAGAAATAGAGTACAACTTTTTGCTGATCTTAGCAGGAAATATTCTCAGTTTAAAGAACAATTTAAAATTGTTAACAATGAATATCGACAATTATTATCGTCAACACACATTAAAAAAAATGATCAGTTAGTGGCAAATGCGAGGATCAAATGTAAAGCCATGTGGAATATAATAAATAACAGTTTAGGCAAATCTAAAAAGAATAACTTGCAGATTGAGATAGAGGATAATGGGAAAATTTTGAATCCTACTGAATGTGCTGAGGAATTTGATAATTTTTTTATATCTGCCCCTAAAAATGTATTAGTAAACTTATCTAATGGTATAGATCATCAATTTCTAGCATCATGTATAAAGCCCTGTAGTAATTCATTGTTCCTTAGAGCCGTGACAGAAGGCGATGTTCTAGATTTAATAAACAAGTTGAAAAACTCAAATTCTTCTGGCATTGATGAGATTTCTAATACATCATTAAAGACTATTGGTGTGTATATAGTTCGTCCTCTCACATATATAATTAATTTATCAATAGAACAAGGCATATATCCCGAGAAATTGAAAATATCTAATGTAATACCTCTTTTTAAGAAAGGTGATCCAAACCTAGTTATCAACTATAGAGGAATCAGCCTGTTACCCAGTGTATCAAAAATCTTTGAATCTGCAATTAATATGCAGCTTGTAGATTTTCTTACAATTAATAATATGCTCTCCCAAAATCAACACGGTTTTACAAAACAGAAAAGTATAGACTCAGCACTAAGCGAGTTTGTAAATGGGATAGTAAATGCACTGGACAAATCAGAAATGGCTATGGGACTTTTTGTAGACTTCTGTAAAGCGTTTGACTGTGTGGATCACTCTCTTCTATTAACTAAACTGGAAAAATATGGGGTTAGGGGTATTGCTCATTAATGGTTCAACTCCTATTTGTCAAATCGCCTTCAAGAGGTTAAAATTAAAGATACTCTTTCCAGCTTAGCAGCTATTAATACTGGAGTTCCGCAAGGATCCATATTGGGTCCAACGCTTTTTGTTGTTTTTATTAACGATTTGATAAATTATTTAGAACAACCACTATGCTCAATAGTATTGTATGCAGATGACACTAATATTTTGATTAGGTGTAGGAACTTGTCTGATGCGGAGAATTGTGCCATTTCAATCTATAAAAAAATCAACTATTGGGTTGAAAAAAACAAATTATGTATAAACCGTGAAAAGACAGTGGTCGTAGTTTTTAAAACCTTACAGTCTAGTCTAAATGTAAATAGTAGTCTAGTTTTAGATGTCAACACAAATATTAAGTATTCTGATAACTCAAAAATGCTAGGGTTAAGGATTGATTGTCATCTAAAATAGTCTAGCCATATACAGGATGTCTGTATTAAATTGTCTAAAGTATGCTATGCTTTAGCTTTAACATCTAAACAATGCAGCGTATCAATTATAAGGCAATTGTATTTTGCATCTTTTCATTCTGGCATTAAATATGCCATTGTTCATTGGGGCCAATCACCTCATGCACATAGCGTTTTTCTCCTACAAAAACGAGCAGTGTGTATCATGGCTAATTTAAAATACAATGAATCTTGTAGGGATGCTTTCAAATCATTAAATATTTTGACTATGATATCTGTATATATTTATGAACTTACTTGTTTTTTGTATAAAAGCAAAGCAAATTTATTTGAAAATAGAGCTCCACATCTGTATAACACCAGAATGAAAGATCTCCTTATACCACATAAACACGAAACAGCGTTGTATCAAAAAAGTCTTTTTTTATTGGATGTAAATTTTTTAATGCTCTACCTGAAAATGTTAAATGTATACCAACAATCTATAAGTTCAAAACTGCAGTAAAATCGTTATTGTTAAACAAAAATTGCTACACCATTGATGAATTTTTATCGACTACTTAAAACATAAATATGTGGATCTTTATACTATTGCAAGTCATACCTAATAAAAATATAATAAATTTTATTATTTATATACTATGATTTTATATGTATATATATTTAGTACTTAAGGCTTTCTAAAAATTTTAAATTAAATGTATCACTTTTAAAACTAGTTTTTAGATAACACAATTTTATTGTATGTATATTTTTATTTATTTGGACAAAATTTCTTAAACTCCATTAATGTAGTTTTCTGAAATTAATAAAATTATTATTATTATTATTAATATTATTATTATGTTCGAAAATAATTTCCAGCTTTAGACTTTTTTATCTAGTTTACTTATAATTTTTTTTTAAATTTCCAGTTATCGTAGAACTCGAGATATCGAGGTCCGACGCACTATTGCTCCACCCTGTATATTCATATTTTATAGATACACTGTATGCGTACGATCAATCGTTCTCGAGTTTTTATCGATTTTACCATGAAACAAGTGTTCTGATAGCGCGCTATAAAATTGTTTAAAAATTCTTATCTCTGCCAATATTGATCGAATGGAAATGAAAAATAAAAGGAGATTGTTCGTAATCGAACTCTCTACAACTTTCATTTGAAACATTTTACGATCCGAACGCCCATTCTTGAGATTATAGCGAAGAATGCGCGCGTTTCCATTGCGTCGCAAAACTGTCAAAATTTCAAAAAATCTCTCTAAAAAAATACGAAATTTTGCGGATTTTTATTACCTATAATTTTCATGTGTCGATTTTTTTACCTTGAGTATATTGCCTCATCATGGCAATTTTGTTTGTGGACGATTTAATTTTTTCACAATTTTTCGTTAACCTTTAATTTCGGTATGAATACGAATAAAATACAAACTATATACCGGATTTGACCTTTATTTTTGACATCACCACAATAACGGTGGCATCATTAGGGATGTTTGTAGCTGTAAATTGCAATTTATTGCATCATTTCGGGATGCAAATCGCATTGACGGATTTCGCCATTGAATCGTCTATTAAAATACCTTCCTTTTGAGGTATCAGTAGGTTGCTATTTGAAAAAATAAGTTGGGGTGGCTGAGGATAAGGACAAAGGTAAAACAAAAAATTACAACAGTTGCGTAATTAAAAATAAAAAAAATCGGCTTCTCCAAGGATCTTTTTATACAATTAATATTTTAATGTCATGTTTCAAGACTTTTTACGTTCTGTATGTCTTAGTTTTAAGTATTGGTATACAAAACTCTACCCATGTCTATTTACTTTCAAATGCTATTACAAATTGAATTTACATTCCCTTCCAAATGGTTTTTTGGTTTAAAATCATAGTAGAGAGGCATTTATTGTTATCTTTTATATATATAATGTTATGGACATATTTATTCGTACCATTATAATCATTCAATTTAAATTCAAAAAGTATATTAACAGCTCAGATCTAAGTAATATTTTTTACGATTAATGTAAATTATGTACATAGCAATTTATGTGTAAATAATACAAATATTCGAAGTGTAAGGCTGATGGAGCTATTACTATTCTTGATTTGACCAGGAAGAGCAACGATCTTAGATAAATGGCGGCGCGTATATTTTATGACATGTTGGTATTTAAATTTATTAAAGAGAACTGTCAGTACAAATAAATTTTATATACTTCATATAAGCGTAGATGAGAAAAAGGATACAGATAATTTTATTTGACGGTGAATGTCCGTGAACACAATCCTACAGGAGATTTTTAGTGAAATTTGTCTTAGGATAACTACCATAATAATTAGTATGTCATTAAATTAATATTAAACACACCAAGTTTATAAAAGTCATAAAATAAACGACTTTAGAAACTCCTATTATGTTCTGTAAATACTTAGAGTTCCAACTAAGTAAATAACACAGTTTGAATCTCAACTTTGGTGCATTAATAATTCCTGGGTTCTACAGAAACAATGTGCATTGTAATTTACTCCAGGGTCTAGTCTGTGGAACGAGATCACTCCACTGTAAGGCCCTCGGAGGACTTCCGATGGAAAATCTTTCAACCAGTACGTATAGCCCGGTTGGGGTGAGCTCCTTTAACTTGTACATGAGTATTTGACCTACTGCACCAATTAATGATTCACCGAACCATCTAATAATGATAATGAATAATTCATATTTCATTTTCTGCATATGATATAGGTAACATTTGTTTCCAAAAGCGTCTTGACTACAGCATTAATTGATATTAACATGATTATTGAGTAATGTTGTTAAAGAACACGCCGGACCCTCGATACAATTTTTGAAACTATAACGAAATATTTCGCATGAAACGCGTGCTGCACGTAAAAACGCCGTTGGAAGAGGTTTTTATCAATACGTTAACGTTTTCGCTCTACGGAGAGTTTTTTATGCAAAAATATTGAAAACGCACCAAGGAGTGTAATTTTAGAAAGTATACTAAAGATCGCTGCAGGAGGGCGTAACGTCGCCTCGACCACAAAATATTAGAAAGTATCACGAAAATCACCTTTCAAATTTCAAAAATAAAACTCTTTTTACGAATCCACGTTGTGTAGCACTACAACTCATGCGTTTCGGGGAATTTGGCGTAAAAGACAAAAAATGTTGAGGGTATATTTTCATTTTTTGCAATCAATTTCGGCGGAAAAACGATGTATTTTCCGGGTATTTGCCCTAAACCGGTTCCTCAGTGATTCGCTGGCAAAAAAGTTTTTTTACCATGTACTGACATGTGCATGGGACCGCCTTGGCTGAACGTATGAAGATATAACTGACACATTATTATTCAAAGTAGTTCCGATTCAAGCATTTTGAAGCTCTGAGGAGCGTCCAAAATTATCATATACATTTCTTGAGATTTTGTAAAAACATTTTTAAAAGAACAACATATATTTTTTGAACTTTAAATATCGTCTTTTTCTTGTGTTTCAAAATTCCCTTTCAGGTTAATTAAGAGAGTGTTAGTATTTACAGTGTTAGACTTAAAACAGTGCCACGACGTCCAATTGATACCATCAGTGACAATGTAACCGCTGTGAAAGACTTAAGTGTTATATTTGACTCTAAAGTATTTTGGTTAGAGCATTTTGAAAGAAATATCGAAAAAGTAAATAAAATTCTGTAACAGATATTGATTTGTGTAGTGTAAACATCCCCCGCTCAGGGCCTGGTCCCCTTAAACCTGACTACGGATCAAATAAGTTACAGAAGGCTATCAAATAACTTTTCGCAATTTCAATAGCTCTTTGTCTATATTCGTCAACAAATTGAACAGGGAAATAAAGTAAAGAATTAAATTGGTTTTGTTTTATCGTATACAAGGCATGTTAGGAAAAATGGTATTTAATATACAGAGCGTCCTAGAAGTAATGCTACACAGAGCAATGGCAGGTGTAAAGATATTGTAACTCAGCTAAACTTGCCTTAGTTCAAAGTAGCAAACAAGATATAGGGTGACAAATTTAATAACCTTAAAAAAACCTACACCTAAAATATTTTTGCGCTATAGGATCTCTTTCTTTTTAAACGAATAAGGAATATTTGTTTTTAAAATGTCCACTCCACTATTTTAAAATAAATAAAATATATCCCTGCGTGATTAAGAATAACTAAAACTTTCATTTTCAATTCTATTAATATCTGTGTAATATTTATTATATTGGCAATCATTTTGACCGAGGTATAAGAAAAAGGATTTGTTATTTATTATGGGCTTTGCATGTGATTTATCTAAAAGATTCTGAATGATGTGTGTAAATAATACCAAAATAAATGATCCTTTTTAGATTTTCTTTTATTCAATTTCAACACTAACAAAAAAGTATAAAATACAATTTAAGTAAATAAACAGATGTATTTATAAAAATACGACATATTTGAATACAAATTTAATTTTAAAAATAAATAAATAATAAACGCAATATTGAATTGAATTGAATTGAACTGAACTGAACTGAATTGAATTAAACTGAATTGACTTGAGTTGAGTTGGCTTCATTTCACTTCACTTCAATATTTGTTCCATCATAACTAGGAAAAGACTAAAAATATTTTGATAAACATTTTTAAACGTATACATATTTCCGACTTAACAGCTCCAGGGTTCTTGAGGGAGTTTAAGTTTTTGGTATGACACTGCCACTGACATACTTTACACAGACACTAAAACACTAGATCCCTACAAAATCATCTCCCTATTATCTTACAGTTGAGCTCAGATTTACGGTCCACTCAGAAAAGGCAATAAAAATTTTACGACCTCATTAAAATATTTAGATCAGCAACTCAGTCGTTCAATTTTAACAGCGCGAGTTAGATTCGTCAAAATAAGAAATTGATTAAAAACTTTACCGAACACGAGTACAGCAAATGTCAGGATGAACTGAAGAATGGAAATGATATAAATAGTGTCTCTTACTACTATTTATAAGTTTCCTTATCTATACTGCTGAATCTTGCAAAAGGGTGATACATATGCGATGTACCACGCTTAAGGATTTTGTCGGCTCTCATATTTTGGCACCTGTGGGCCATGGTCTGTGCTGCCCTATGCCTACTTACTTAAATGAAAATAAAATGTGAAAGCACATATTGGCTTAATATGAACGTTTATCTCTTTTTTATGAATAATCACAATCCTAATTTATGGATCTTAATTTAGAGACACCGTGTAGAGAAAACACGCTTAGTAAATGTGGTTCTACTTTAAACGCATCAAGATATGAATCTCACAAAGCACTAGCAAAATCCCTATATAATTACCCTGGGTTAAAATTATATTTCTCTATCTGACTTACATTCTCCCACAAAATAATGTAGGTATTTATGGAAAGATTAAACAAAAGACGTATTTAAATTACAAATTACCTTTGATGTGTGAACATTGGGTTGGCGTCCTTGGTTAAAAGTTTGTTTGATCACACTCATTACCTCAGGATCAGGATCTCTAATCCTTTGAACAAAGCCACCCTTAGACGTGTGAGAGATTTAATGAAAACGATGAACACATTTCGGGAACAGCAGAGGTGTTATTAATTAAACGTAGAACTTTTCGAACAAACGGAAGATAATGGAATAGTTCAGTTGCCAAACTACACACAAGAGGTGGAGGTGAAATTTACCAAAAACATTTATAGTTGTGTGGTTTCATGGAAAATTACAAGATTATATTAATTTATACTTCCACTTAATTTGGGAATAAAATGTGTAGTAGCACTACGCAGGGATACTTTAAATTATAAATTTTAAAATCTCCCTACACAAAAGCATTGACTAAATAAATGAAACTTTAAAAGTATTAAATAATAATATGGAAGATTATCCTTAATTTGAACAGAAATTTTATTTAGTTAATCAGTTTCTAATAGCAATAAGGGACCGTGTACATTGATTTTCGTTGGGATTAGAGACTGGAGTCAACATGATTAACAAGAAACCAAATGATAACATTTTAAAAATGAGATCATCCATTTTTTTTACCTTGTCATTTATCATTAATTTTTATGTATCATATTCATTTTCATATTTAATGATTGCTATTCGAGATCATATTCGTTTTAGCAAAACTTGCAATACATAAATAGACAATTTTTGCAACAATGATTTTAAAGCTAAATAATCATGTCAAATGGAATATGTCAATATGTTTACTCAGTAATAAAAAAAGTGATAACTATTTGTCATTTTTTTTGTTACGTTTTTTGTTATGTTATTGTTAAAGGCAATGTGAAAAAAGGTTAAGAATTGTGATACTCCAAGAAGATGATGCAAGAAAACTATCATATCCTAAAAACAATTAAATGGAAATTCATGGGATTGATTATCATTCAGAAACAAAAGTGGACAAAAAATAGTGGGAATTAACAACATTCTTCGATATAGTTGATTTTTTATGAATTAATTAATAAACATCTCACCAAATACAAAATGCGCTGATAAGTTTTTAAAAATCCAACGGACAGACAGGCATACAATCAGACAGAAGAAATGGGCCACATGAAGTATGAAAGTGCAAATCGAGTACTGTGCACTGTACTTTCCGACTTTTGTTGGTTTTGCTCGATTATAAGATATATTCGCTAAGCTACGCTACGCTCATGAGGAGCAATAACTCCGAAACACGTGTCCGTAGGTGCATTGTTGTTTCTCTTTGAAGTATAACACAATAACTTATTTCTTTATTTAATTATTTAGCCTCATAAACCCCCATCATCTTTTAATTATTATTTGTATTTAATACATTATTCCATTAATAAATATAATATTTGTCAATTTGATAAGAAAAATATGTACGTTTATGATTGTATAGAAGTTATTAATGAATATTTAGATTTTTCGATTATAGCAGCCCACTAATATTTTAAAAACTGTATCGGTATTGTTAAAGAACACGATAAAACCCTCGATATACTTTTCGACGCTGTAATAAAATCCAACTTAGAAAATATTTCGCATGAAAAGCGTGCTTCACGTAAAAATATCGTGGAAAAGGTTTTTAATATTCTTAATCATATTTTCGCTCTACGGAGCGATTTTTATGCAAAAATTCCAATAACTCCTCAAGGAGAAAGTATAGTAAATGTCGCTGCACAGGGACGTAATGTCGCCCCGACCACCAAAATTTAGAAAGTAAAACAAAATTTGAAAATTAAAAACCCTTTTACGAATCCACGTTGTTAAATATGAGGACAAGTTAATCCAGCTTCTATTCAAAGTATATCGTCAGTTTTAGCGAAAATAGCCCTTAGCGACATGGAACCCCCATCATTTCCTAGCAGTCGATTTTGACGGGAAAATGACGAGTTTTAAAGGGATTTGCCCTAAACCAGTTCCTCAGTGATTCGGTGTCAGAAAAGTATCTTTACCATGTACTCATATGTGCATGGGACCGCTTTGTCTGAACGTATGAAATTGTAATTGCCCAAATATAATTCAAAGTCGTTGCGATTCAAGCATTTTAAAGCTCCGAGGAGCGACCAAAATTGATATTGAAATAAAAATACGTGAATAGACAGGCAAGCAAAAGCCCACCAAAATTTTATAAGCATTGAACTTTTCTTGAATCTTTTTGTGTAATCGTTAGCTCAAAAACTGCATATTGGATGGTAGTTGGTACACTATAAATCGTTCCGTTCCTCACCATGTGTTGTACACGGGCCAGACTATTGTTTGTTAAAACATATTTCTTGAAGTAGTTGTAAAAACATAAATTTTTGAAGAGATTTAATATATATATATATTGAACTTTATATTGTCTTTTAATTGTGTTTTTAACAAAATTCACTTTCAGGTATAATTTTAAGAAAGTGTTAGTTACTTCCAGCGTTAGGTTTATAGTGTTACGACGTCCAATAGATACCATCAGAGCAGCAGTTAAGCTAAAACGAACAGTAAGTATAAATTTTATATTATTCTCCGTCTGAAACAGTCATTTTGGACCCTTATTTTGTGAACGTTAACATTCATTTTTGAAAAATATTAAAAGTCCTTCAGACTCCAAAAGATGAATCGTTCACAGTATCAGTAACGATTGCAATGCATTAACGTAAATTTTATTTTTTATCACGAAAACGGTTGGTAACATGGCATTTTTTAAAGAGAAGAAAAAGCTTTAGAATGAACAAGGGAATCAAAAAATAGTTTATTCTGAAATGTAAAATGAATGGATTTTAAAAATATTTTAAAAAATATATTAGGGGTTGCCCATTCCACCCCTTGGTAAAGCACTCAAGGGGATGAAAAAAAATCGCAAGATGCTTTTCAGTGAGTGTAGTAGATATGCTAAATATTTTGTTTTTTGGAATTTTATTTTTTGAGTAAAAAAATGAAAATAGTTTTTAACGTCCCCTTTAAAGGGGATATAACTTGAAAACGAAGGGGTATTTTGAAAAATATTATATGAAGAACCCCGATTAATTTGGGCTAAGGAATCTACAGTTATTTTTTTTCTACTTTGTTACCGGACACCCTGTATACATATATATTTTTGCTAAATATTGCCTTATAGGTAATACGTTTCTTCGGATGTTTTATAAAAATTGTTTCTTGTTGAGTGTCGTAATATATATGTGATATTTTTGAGATCAGGTTAATGCTTCAATTAACTACCCCACTCACCACTTACTCACCCCACCGCCCACTGAGATAGTCAGTGTCGCTTCCGCACTTTTTAAAAATATTTTGATAATGAATTTGTATACGGAAGGGGCACTAAAAATACTCTCATTTTGTTACTTTCACTTTCAGAGGCTCAACAGCAAGAGTCTCAGCAAGACTTTCTTTTGCAATTGTTTTAAAATTCTTTATAATCCCGTTAATCATGTAACAAGTATGAAGAATCTAAGTTAGCTAATAAAAAAAAATAACTCGTGAATAGGGCAAACATTTTTTCCCCAAAGTAATAGCATTATTAATTTTATTTTGGACTGTGATCAATAGCAGGGCTATTCAGGGTTGCGTAACAAAAATTGGGCTCTTAAAATATGATTTTTTGTAGCTGTGGCACTCAAAAAAACTGATCTAAGATGTCCATTTTCACGAAATTTATAAAAGTCCCTATATCTCAAAAACTAACAATTTCTACTATTTCTACTAAGGCCATATATTGATATTCTGGTCAGTAATGAGCTGGCCTATTAGCCCTCCAAGGCATGACGTTGACTTTTGAGACACCTTATATAGATGCATATAAAAAAAATATTGGTTTTTCATTCCTACGTCATATGGTCGATAAATATACAGGGTACTCCATTTGAAAAAATTGAAAAAATTCAATTCAAAATGTTATAAATTGAAAAATTATTTTCGGCCACCCTGTGTATCTTGAGTCAGTGAAATTGCCTCAAAAACATCACACAGATATAACGTACTTATAAATTTTTTTCTTCAAATCCATATTGGCGACTGTATTGATTTTTTTCCAAATGCATTTGCAGATGGGATTATTTCAACAACAAGAAAAAGCACTATATCCAAATGGTTGGGAGATAGTCAATAATATTATAGGAGTGAAAAGAGTGCTGAAAGAGTCTTCTAAAAATGTACTGATATTTACAGCATTTCGTTTTAAAAAATTACACTTGGTCCTGTACAATCGTCTTGATTCACCCTGTATATTCGAAAATATTTTTCAGTTGTAGACTTTCATGTGTAGTTTCACCTGTATTTTTTTAATTTCTAGTTATCGTAGAACTCAAGCCGTCGAAGTCGGATGCGCTATTGCCCACTAGAGTCTAAGTGGTCAGATACGAGGATCGCCCGATCGCTCTTCAGAATATCGCAGGGTTGCCAGATGTTTACTATTTTCAGTGGCAAGTATACTGTATACGACCAGAATTGAAACCGTATAAAAACTAAAAGCCGGCAAAAACAGTCGGCATCTCTTGCGGATGTAAATAGAAATGCTCGTCATAAGAAATACAATAAAGAGATGCCGACTGTTTTTGCCGGCTTTTAGTTTTTATGCGGTTTTAATTCTGTCGTATACACTATACAACCGTTGTTGTTTCCACAATATTGCCAGATCTCACAATTTTCCATGAAATCCCGTTAATAACTGGTAGATGCAACAATATGAAATACACATTAATAATTGCATTACATTAATAATATTAATAATACAATTTTATAGTTATTACAATTTATTCAATTCGAGTAACAAAAACAAAGAAATTAAAATGTATCAGGTAAAAACAGTAAACAATAATATTTGTAATATTCTGAACGTTGTTGATTAGATAAAAGGAGCAAGAAAATTAAACTATATCTTCAATGCGTAGTAAAAGCTGCACTGATCGATTTTTTTCATCAGATGTCTGTAATTTGAATTTTTTAGTACTGGAAATTCCCTTAGGTTTTTTATTTTTGGTGGATATAAACCTTTTTTGTGGCTCAATTTTCCTTTTGCCCATTTCATTGGAACTAGGTGCAGTGACATTCGCAGTGGTAACATAATTCCGCCCCACTAATGAGCCTTCAGAATCCATTGCTGTTAGAGTTGGCAGGATAGGAGCTAAAGCTTTTTCAATTAGCTTGTAGTGTTCTATGGTATTTGCAAAACTTAAGATGGATTGAAACGTTTCCAACATTTTTCTTCGTACTGGTTAATGTTAGAAGTTGATGTTGTGCACATCAATGAAAGCTGCTTCAAAACAGTTTCTTCTGCACTTCGATGGTTTTCATATTGTTCATCAACCACTAATGCATTTGTATCTCCGATTGTTTCATACGCGGCTGGTAGATTAAATTTTTGTAAATGTGTGCATAGAAGATGAACATGTTTGCACATATTCCATCGTATTGCCGAGTCGGAACAGAAACAAATATATACATATATATATATATATATATATATATATATATATATATATATGCATTACATTCGTCGCATCTCAGATTACAATTGCATGATTTATTCAATATTTCAATCGAATAAAAATGTAGCCCTTTTGAAGAATTTACTGTCCAAACCCTTCCATCTTCAACTTCGAGTATCACTGTGGAGTTTGTCATGGAATCAACTTCTTTATGTGTTTTTCTCAATTCAGATAGTTTTTTTGTAATTTTGCCTATAATTAAGATAGTTACTTAAATTTGTAATTAAGTTATAAAAATACCTTTTTTTAATATAATAAGATGCTCAAACAGCCTCTCCCGCGCCATTTTCATTAGTGCGGAGATAGCCTTGTCCAGCCGAAGTACTGTCTGTTCCTTTAGATAGGTATATGTACTTCACAGTCTTGTGCATCCTTTCCTCATGCATGTTTGTGTTTAATCCAACACGTTGTCTATAGCAGTAAGCACAAGATTTTCTTTTTATAGGTAGATTTTTGTTTCTCGGTATCTCTTATTTTGGTATTCAAATTCTTCTTCCAAGCTTTTATAACATGCCAAACGCAAAAAAATAATCTTACATTAACTATTAACTCGCACCAAGCCTTATAAAATGTTTCATCAATGTCCGACATGAAAATTTTCGGTGATATTTCTTTGTACAAAAGTTTCTTTATAATGTTGAAAATAACTGTCATGACATATGCGTCGGATCTATTACTGAATGCAAACATACCATGGAATCCCTGTCTTAGATCATCCAGCACCATCAAAGTTGTTAATTGAAAATTATAATCATTGAGGTCATGTGTACAGCCGATACATAAACAGTCACTGCCATGCCTCTAATTGGCCATCATTCATAATAACTAGCAGAAAGTCATTCTCTAGAAGTTCTCTGTAGTCTTCATCTAGATCTCCTTGTCGTTTAAAATACTTTACGATGGAATATATACCTTGTTCAAGTTATAAAGTTGTTCAATATTAAATAAAATTTTTCCTGGTTAACAAATGTATGCGACCGTAATTATTATGATCAAATTTATCTCTTACATTATTAATTATTTCATCAAATGGAACTTTTTGACTTATTTTATAAGCTAAAAGATTTCGATCTGATTCTTTAACTGGGATTTTCCTTAAATCCATAGTATGACCAACGTGAGTCCTTAGAAAGAGAACATGAACTTTTCCAGTTGCATTAATTATCATAGCATCAATCTTTGGTGGTCAATAACTATAAATTTTATTAGTACCCTTAAATTTCAGATGGCCAATATGTTTTCCTTTACTTTGATAGAAACCATGACACCTATAGTAATATATAATTTTGTCATTGCTTTTTATCGAATCATGTCTTACATACTTTGAGACAGTATCTTTCTCTATCTGATCTGTCCATGCTTCAAATTCTAAAAAGCTAGCAAACTGTAAGTTTCGGGTAGTTACGTTAATATCATGATCCAAATTATAATGCTTTAGAAGATTTATTTTTAGGCCCGTGTATTTGTTACATAAAATACATTTGACTTCCTTACAGCACCTCTGTCTTCTATTGACGCTATTATTGTACTTGAAAACATGTCGAATTAAATTAAACTTATTGGCATAAGCTTTAGAGCATTGGTAGCAAATACATTTTTGCCGGGCAGTCGACATTGAATCAACATGTACTTTTAAAACATGTCGCTTTAAGTGACTTTTTACTGTAAAGGTCTTTTCACAAATTTTTCAGACATATTTAACGGATTTATTATGATTTTCCATTTTCGCACCTTCACCGGCCTTCGCCTTTAACACCTAATCAAAAATAATATTGATAGCATTCTACCGACATACCTATAACAGTTAACTAGACTAACCTGTTCATCTGCACAGCTTCGTAATTAATTTCCTTATATGCAAAAGCACTACATGAATAATATACAACACAGTAAAAAATTTGAAAATTAGTAAAATAACAGCTTACAGCTTATATGAACCAATGCCCGCTACGCCAGACCATGTGCTTACACGTTTTCATTTCACTTTGGGCATTTCCGTGCGTTCCTCCGACCACTAGACTCTATTGCCCCACCCTGTATATTTCATCAAATATGATTCAGACTTTGCAGTTATTTTATTCAATGCAAACATGAATCAATGTAACCTTTAGACAATTTTATTATTAATCAACAAAGCAATATAGCTTAGGGGAGTATCGCCCACGTGTAGTTGTTAAGCCGAATGAAAAAATACAACCCCCGTATAAGTCCACAACGAACATCAGGAATGATCAACCGCTAAATTTACTGAAAATATGTCGATACCCAAAAAGGATAAACCTAATATTCTCTCAGAAACAAGAACAACTCAATAAATTAGACCTTTGATTAATTGTACCGTAGTTGCATTTAATAAATCGTTTCGTTCGTGCCACCCTGGCGGTTGAAAAGGTGCGCCGCTTTACTTCATCACTTCACATAATCGCCGGCAACGCGAATAAATCAACTACCGCCAACAAATTCCTATAATTGAAAGGTGTTCAGAAAGTCTCTGGGGATTTTCAACAATCGAATAGCTTATGCTCTATATTATATTTCTGAATCTAATTTGCATGATGATACTGTATGGCATTTAAATTGCCGCACTCGATATTATATAGGAATTTTGTAAAAAATCTCGTAAATAATGGGGGTGCAAAACATATTTACAGACAATTCTCTATACGTACATAGTTCCGATACAATTTTAAATTGTTATAAAAATGTCGAGTTTCCTAATGTACTATATTGTTAATAATGTCGAACCGATATTATTGTGATTCGCAAGAATTTAAATCCATACAATATACACTTGTCCTTGCATAGCACTAAAAAAAATCGTTCTCGTGTGGATACAGTTCGACCGTACTTTCTCACCATTTCAAATCCTAGATTATCTTTAACTTTCCAAAACAATAATTTGGCAGAACTTCGAATGAGCGCAATGTTTCTTCGCAATGTTTAATCTGGCTAGAAATTTCCAAAGGGCGCTATCGATACAATTCAGCATATTATAAAAATTTATATTTGAAAAGTATTTTTTAATTATGTAAGTTATTTGGGTTAGGGAGGGAATTCGACAAAAAACTTTTGGGTCCTCCCTGGAGTTGCCCTTGATGCTCTGAAAAAAATTAGAGGAAATGTCTATTCGATGCAATTTTCATCACAAACGATATTTACTCGAAACAATTTAAACCATTCACCTCTGAGTGCTTTGCCGGGAAATTTGCAAAAAACTTTTTTATTCAAATTTTGCAATTTTTATTTTGAGAATTTCTTAATGCGGCGAAAATTTGTTTTTACACCTTTCCTAGAACTGTCTCTGGTACACTGAATACCTCTTCACGAAAACCTCTTTTCGGACTCTTCCTAGAGCCGACCCTGATACCATGACGAGCAAGCGCGTGTTGGCTTACCGGGAAACAGGAGCTTCCCGGTGGGTCTTCACAAAATAATCCAAAAAATGGCTTAGAACCTACACAAATTTTAAAATTAGCCTTAATAAAATAGAACCTGGGTCTCTTTGTGCATTGTTTCTCCGGCCCTTAAATTGTCCCAGTACGCACCTGCTGACCAGATATTAGTTACTATAATGAAAAAATTATTTAGTCCTGTCTAGAGCCGCCCCTGGTGCTCCAATTTCATCCATATTCAATTGGGTTCTTCATTCGCCTTGTCAGGTCTCTTGTCTAAAATTTTATCTTTCTGAGTTGAGCCTTGTCCAAGAAAACATACCATCCACAGACAGACCGACAGACGGCATGCCGATTCCAATAAATTTGCTATTTTCTGGCCTCAAAACATCCATTTTGATCATAATCTAGAATTTATGTTTTTTTCATCTATATATGAGAAAGTAATAGGTTATTAGTTTACTAGCAGACATCCTTTACCTCAAATTCTGGAGAAAAAGTTACGTACTGTCGTGAGCAGAAAAAAATAGGACAACTTTATTTTTCTAATGCAAATCTGTCTCTATTTGAATATGTAATGAGTAGCCGAAATAAAACAGATATTACTTTTAGTTTATTTTTTATTTTAATGCTGTAGTTATTGCTATAGTAAATGATGGATGGTTAATGAGACAAATTACACGGCATTATAACCTTAACAAAAATTTGGTGTGTAACATTTTTAAGAAAGTGGAGAATAAAGGGTACGATTAGTAGAAATCCTGGATCAAAGGACAAAGGATATCTTACTTAACAAGAAACTAACTATTAATATTTCGTTATTGCAGCATTTCTATTTATAACTTCTATAAGTCTGTTTGGCATAGAATTAAATAATCTTACACAATAATCATTAATAATAATATTTTCCCATGCATTATTTACCATTTGCAATAATTCTTCGGCATTCCGTGGTCTCACATTTCGTTTTTGGATACTTCTTACGAGTAGTCCCCATACTTCTTCCACAGGGTTAAGATCTGGACTATGACTGGGCCAGTTAAGAACATTGATGTTGTTCTCTTGAAACCAGTTAGTTACGATATGAGCAGTATGAACGGAACAATTTGTCTTGTTGAAATATGAACTCATTATTAGGAAATAATTGTGACGCGAAAGGGAGCACAATATTGTCTAAAATCCTAATATGCATTTCACTATTAAATCGTTCCTCAATATGCCACAAAACTCCAGATACGTGCCGATATCCAAGCCCATATATTGACGGAAAACCTACCACTTTTATCATTGTTAGTATTTCTGTGCTGCTGCATGACAGCGTACCTCCCATTCTCTTACTCGCCGGCGACCAGTACTACTCGATCCAGGAAAATTCGTTTCTTCAGCAGCCTGGATAACTAAGTAAAATGAATTTTCTACTAAAGCATTTACCAATTGCAAATCTTGTTGTTGAGTTGATATCCTTCGTCGCCCTGATCCAGGATCCACTTTCTTAAACTGTTACACACCGAATTTTTGTCAATATTATAACGCAGTGGAATTTGTCTCATTGACCATCCATCTTCTGCTTTAGCAATAACTCCAGATTTAACTAAATCGTTTGTACGAAGCATATTAGTTTTTGCACACTTGCAATAAATTGACAACTAACTGACAATGTCACAAAAATTAAAGTTAGATGTACACAACTAGATTTTAGCAAAATACCGTTATAAGACTTGTCCTATTTTTTTTTTGCTTACGACCGTACATACATTGTTAAAAATATGATCATAAACGGTATTAACGGTATATTATGTTTAGGTTACTTCATTAAAGTAGGAATAATTAATGTTTAATAGTTCATTTTTCTTCAAATGTCAAAAAACATGATTTTTGAACTTAAACTATCATTTCTCTGACCCTTCATCTGATCGGCTTACTAGTCAACTTATGTAGCTTGGCCTCTGAGATGCGCAGACGATAAACAGAGAACGTCGTTGTGTAACGAGGACAGTCTACCGGCTATTCGTAGAAATTGCAATCGGAGGTAGAAATTTAGCATATTACTTTTTATGTACCGGTTTATTATCAATTTATTATGTAAATCATTTTATTACAGAATTTAAGTTCGCCAAATGTTTGGGAATAACTCCTACAATGAATGTTAAGATGCAATTAATATAAAAACTTTAAAATGTTACAAATAAAATTACAAATGGTTAGGAACTGAACGAAATAAAGGTGTAGCATTAAATTTAATTATTGCACAAAATTTTGCTCCACATTTGGATAATGATGTAATGTTATTATAAAATAGCGAATAAAAATAATTGCGGCTAGTGAAAGTAAAAAAGTAATTTATATGCGTAAATAGGCTGCATTTAAATACAGTTCTACTTTAAGGGTCATGTAAATGAAACTAAAAAAATGAACTTCATAAATTCACCTTAATGATCTATTAAAACAAAAAGTAAACTTATACAATTTACAATATTAAAAGTGTTTTTCCTTCTATTGTAGATATTGAGAGTTCATTTGGTGGCTCGTCTTCAGCAAGTTCTTCAACTCCCGATAAGCCGTCTTCTTTATCTGTACAATTGTTGAGTTCTTCTTCGCTTTCTAAGTCCATGTCAGAGTCCTCATTTAAATTGATGATAAGGTCATCAACAATGATGTTAATCATTGGTTCTCTTGCTATAAATTCAATCTCAAAACGTTTGGCCAGTTCGCACCGACTTTTCCATTCCTCGACAGTAAATTGCGCGAAAAATTCATCACAATAGTTTTCGACATGTATAAAATCAAACGTAACATTTCTTTTGCAACATATTCTTTCATTGCCGTCCATACTAATTCAATTGAATTTAGATCAGGGTGGTATGGGGGCAATATTAACACGGTATGTCCCTTTGCCATAAAAAGATCATCAATTTCATAGCGCATACCTTGGCTTATAATTTTTTATAATTCCGTATAATTCTGGCTTCAATAAATTCTCATCCATTCCATTCGTTAACCAACCGTCTTCTTTTTTTGTTGCATAGGTTGGCATTTTTTCCTTTTCTTTATTATGGTAAGGGGCATTGTCGATTACAACCGAACTTTTTTGGGGCAAATTTGGTAGCAACTTCTCCATGGCCCATTTCTTGTAATTTTCAAAGTTCATGTCATTATGATAACCTCCAGTGCTAATATTTTACTTCAACCTAATATATGAGTTTGGAACAAACTCGTGTTCTCCTCCCGTGCTAACAATAATGAGACGGGGACCTTTGGAAACAGGCTCCTTGAGTCCATCAGTCGTTTCATCGTTCCATGCTTTGCTATGTGTGTGTGAAGAATGGATATAGTTTTCGTCCATATATATCATCGGACGATCTTCCTGCCTATACACACGCATTATTTAAGAAACTCTATTCTTAGATGCCGAATAGATGGACGTTCCATCAAGATCCTCCGATTTTTTTCTTTTCGCCAGCGAAAACCCACTTTATGAATTTCCTTTCTTAAGGTATCTCATAGCCACTGACTTCACAAAACTTTTTGTAAATTCCCTTTAAAGTTGATACAGACTTTTCGGTTATGTAATACTCTATTATTGTTCTACGTAAAAGAGCATGACTAAAGTGATCTAAGGCGACTTTTGATTTTCTAGTTTCCCTTTTTTTATTTGGAGTAGAAAATACTGTAGCTTCACCTTTACCAATCTCCTTACCTTGACTTTTGAGGCGTCTTACGTTTTTGACACTGACTCCAGTGGCCGCATCAACACGTTTTTGAGCCTAAAAAAAGTAATTTGTAAAAATCATTGTCTATTTTTTTTCATTCGATAATAGAATAGAATAATATTTATTCAAAGTTAAAGCTGTAGTATATGATACTTATACAAATTTGTGAATAAATGTAAGTTGTATATCACACCTTATGAAGTATACTTGTCTTAAAATGCTAAATACTAATATATAACATGAAAGTAAAATTAATTTTTTTTATAATTTTCATTATTCAATTTAGGTGCCATCTACGATTTATTATGCATCTTAATGCTACATTGAATAATTTAGATCAATTATAACAATCTAGGCGCAAAACGAGCGGAAAACTTATACCTAAATATATTTTATATTTAATACAATTTTGATAATTATAGAATTATGCCAATGAAGCAATTCAGCATTTTACAAGTCCATTAGATCATGAATTATCTTTCTTGTATATCTATTTAAATTGTTTTTATATTGTGTTATATTTTAATTAACATAAAATAATTGTCTAATGTCCAATATATTAGATTTTTTATATAACATATCGCTAGGATATAAAACAATCCATCGAATAAAAATTTTGTAGCACAACTTATTAAGAACTCAATGTAAACTACCGAATTATCATAAAAATACAATGTAATTCTACAATAATTACTGCTAACACAGTACATATCTTTGAGAGGTCTATTATGGGAACACCAGCCTCTACTTCTTCCTTCATAAACTTTAATACATTGTATATAATTACATTTCAGTTTGCTCTTAAATGGCATATTTTAAAAGATACTCTAAACACGGAGATAAACAAATTAATCGTTTTTTCGAGACCGACCGATGCGAAGACCACGAGTACACTTTCATAAATGAGCTCCTTCCGGTTCCGATGGGTGGAGTCGTGCGCATTCAAATCTCAGAGGCCAAGCTACTTAGTTAAGTAGTACTTAGTCTTTTATTACCGCTAACGAGCTTTGAGCGGTACTAACAGTATTCGAAGGAAAAATAACAGTATATTTCTAATTTATATTCGACGTCTGAAGAAGAAATACCATACTGGCATATTTGGAGTTAAATGTATGTCTCGACACAAAAAATGCCACTTTTACTCCATGTAAAATAATATACTATTCTCATCTACTGATGGAGGAAGTATTATTGTGCGGAAAATTTCTACATTTAGATTATGTTGAAAATGGGTGTTTTGAAATCAGTATATCCGCATCGGCATGCCTTCTGTGTGAGTGTCTATCTCTCTGTCAATTCTGAATGGCAGTATGCCTGTCGTCTGTTAGTAAATCTGTCGTCCTAAAGCTCTGTCGGTCTGTCCGGCAGTTTGTCTTTTATTCAATCTGTCTGTCGGTCAATCTGTCTGGGGGTGACACATTTTTCTCGAAGACAACCACGTGGAAGTATGAAATGTTAGCCATAAGGCCTCCCAGGTCTTATGTCTAAAATTTTATACTAGGCTATAAGAACACTATTAAATATTGGCAAAATCGATGCCCCAGCGGCAGGGATGAGGCACATTTTTTCGTCGAATCTAAAAATCTTTGAATTAAAAATTGTTTAAGATCAAAAATTGTACCGAATTGGTCCTTTGCAAATTTCTCGACAGTCAGTTGCCCTGGAATGGCTCCAAGGAGAGTCCAAAAACAAAATTTTGTTTAATAAAAAGCTTTTTAAAATAAAAATAGTTTAAAATTAAAATCAGATTGTTAGGGGTGGCATCAGAAAAGGCCCAGTAAAAACTTTCGTAGAATCAAACAAAGTCTTAAGTAAAAATTGTCCAGGACAGAAATATGTACGAAAAATATTTTTCAACTCTCAAAAACAAGTTTTCGACGATAAAGTTGAAATTGTAAAATTGTTGAAACAAAAAGTACATCGAAAAGTTATTCCTTGTCAGAGTACCAAGGGCAGTTCTCAAAAAAAATTGTTTGAATAAGAATAATTGCATCGGAAACGCGATTTGAAAATATTTCGTCAGATTAAACGCTAAAAATATAGTCACGATATAGGAAAGTAGTGGCGACTGGCGAGGTGGTTCTATGCGAAGCCAATTCTTTTTACAACCTAGTATCAACTACTATGGTCCAATAACGTAACTATAGCCTGAGAGGCCCCAGACCAAGTTTATGTTACGGGACCCACCCTTTAAAATTTTTGACAAGCAAAATAAATCAGGTAATTTTTAATTGCCATAATTTATAATTTACACATTTCTCTTCATATAAGTTTCAATGTTATTAAATTTATACACGGCGAACTTTAGCGTTTACAAGTGTATCGATAATCTTCCAAATCTCCCTTTAAACTAAAACATAATATTTTTAGTCGCAAACTCCTCTATAAAATCATTATTTTACTATAAGGAACGTAACCAGACTGCAACAAACAGCTACTCTCCGGGCTATGTGCCCCGCCGAGCGCTGATTTACAAGTTACAAGCCTGGCGCGTTAAGTGTAATAATTGCATATTACCATCAAAACGCTAATGCTTCGATTGCAATTTTGATGGTAATATGCAATTTGAGTTGAATAAAGAAGAGATGTTGATGAGTTACCGTCAATCTTTAACAATTATTGTCGGAATTTTTAATTGTAGGATAATTAATTTTTTGTTTTAATTGAATATTTACAATTTTAAATATTATGCAATAGTGGCCTCCATTGTAAAAATATAATTTCAAAATCAAAATTTACAACAAAAATTGTAATAAAAAATTGAAAAGATTGTTAAAAAAATATTTTTTCCAAATATTTTATTGCTGTCTACAAAAAAAAGTCATTTGAGGTGTCCAGAAGCCCCAGAGGCCTGGCTGGACCAGTGGTAGTTACGCCTCTGTTACAGTCATTAACCGTGATTATATTATTCGCTGGAGTATTTAATACTGCGTAAACCATACTGTGTGACCTATCCCAAAATTGTACAGCTTGATAATGTATTTTCTTAAAGGTAAAATTTTACATTTTGTTTACAGCAATCAAGATCTACTTTTGATTAAATATCTGAACACTCTCCTGTATACACTACGTTATTGAATTAGTAATACGCAAGGAAATACAAAGTATCAAGAATTTTCCGGATAAATTAAGAATAGCGATATTATTGTAAATTTATTATTACAAAGTAAACAATGGAATAAACATAAAAACCATTTACAAAATTAATCTTCGTAATATAAGTAACTATCCCATCCTCATTCGCGTAGTTTTGTTTTATTTATTTTCATTTTTTTAACACGCTTTTATTAGCTTCAACTGTATGTTTGTTTGTAACGGAAACTTTGAACGTGATTCTCACCCACTTCAAAACATCAGATAGTCAGATTAAATTGATACTTTGCACACTTATCAAGAACCGGTGACAATACAATAATTTGATAGCTTTGTCCTAATATCCTCACCAGGATCAACAGGATAAAATTTTAAAAAATTATCTAGATTTTGCCGGAAGCGCCGCTGTTATTAATATATATTTTATTATTGTGGGTATCAGCTGGTTTCTATATGTATCGATGTTCATGATGCAATTCTAAAATTCATCCAATCCGATGTATTGGTAAGAAACGTGCCGAAGGATGAATGGCAATAGGGTGACTAAAAATGTCATGTCCCTAACGTCAACCTCAGAGAACCGGGCACACCCTGTTGCATCTTCTATCGAACCACTGGGAGGGTTGACCGTTTAATTGTCCATTACTTGTGTGAACAACAATAAAAAAAAATTATGGTTTAAAAAAACTAAGAAAAACACGCTTTAACGGCAAACCGAAGTAAAAAGTAAAAAATAATGTTTAAATATTAAGATAAAAAGCGTGGGGTGCTTGATATCAATTGTTATAAATATTTTATTGGTAGCTATTGATAAAAGTAGAATTATAAAAATATAGTAAAAAGCACCCCAAGCTTTTTATCTTAATATATAAACATTATTTTTTACTTTTTAGTTCGGTTTGCCATTAAAGCGTGTTTTTTAAGTTTTTTTAAACTATAATTAATTTCTTAGTTTAAGCTGAAGTAAAATCCATTTAAGTGTTCACACTGTAGTAGCCTCACATGTTTTTAAAAAATATATTTTTTTGTGCTCCCCACTGTAGCTTGAGAAGGACAACACATTATGTTTCTCGCAGTGTAACATTGCGGCTTAAAATTTTTCTTAAATTGAAAAATTAGACCTTTTCGTGTGTGTGTACATCTATTCCTGTATCACCTACCTGAAAGCTTTCAGAAGCTAGATACCGAACCCACGACTGGACAGACTAAAGATGCGTGTGCCACTTTTCCCCAAGAGCCCACTTTCGTAGTTATATAAATTAAAATATTTTTTGCCGCCAATTAGTGCATTAGTGGTAATACATCAAAGAACCATTTGTACCTTAATGAAAATATTCGTCCTAAAGTTGGCAAGTGTGAAGTATCAACACACTGTTATAATTGAAGTAGATATAACTGGCTGATAATGACATTTTAATCATTTCAATCTCTTTCTAGGCTGTGTTTCTAGCTGTGCTGTATTTTCTATATCGCGTAGTATATTTGGATGATTTTCACAAATCTAGGCATAAACTAATGTAAACTCATAGACAAGATAGCTTCGGCCGTACTTGGATAAATCAATATTTGAAATGATAATGTATGAAGCTTATAAAGCTTTCTGCAATCATTTCCCTGTGGACTGAACATTTATGTAAAATAGGGATTATTGAAATCCTCACTTTAATCGTATCATCAGAAATCAGAAAAGTAAAGGTATTTTATAAAATCTGGGAATTATTTAGCACGATAGGATACATTATTATATTCTATAGAACAACATTCTGCATGTTATCGTCATCAAGTTCAAATCAAAATGAATTTATTAACGTCCATGGCTAGAATCAAAAAGACATTCATAATCAGCAATGAGTTCCGGGTCCGTTTGTTTTAGGGCAACTTAATAAACCAGTCTAATAACAAAGATTTTCAAATAAAATATAAAAAATTGAGGTATACATTTAAAAAACTCCGATAACAAGAACACTGATACAAAAAAGCACGAAATAATATAAAATATTATGTTCTCGAGGTTTGTCTTCTTATATACATATGATATGTCGGGAGTTGCTGTTTTGAATATTACAACATCGTACAACAAATTTCATACAAAATTTTTAAATCTTAGGATATTTATTGTTTACTACTACATTTTTTTATTTAATGTATTTTTGCTTACCTCATTCATTTTGTCTAACATTTTCAATCAAATATTGCTATTTAATTATTAATAAGAAAAAGATAGTAAATTGTCTTCAAAATAGGTTTCTAGATTCTAAAAAATAGTGGAGGATCTGATGATACATTCAAAAATAAAAATAGTAATGATTTTTAGCTCCCTGAAGGTTTATCAAGATTCAACTTTGCTAAAAACATTATCTTCTTTCTTTCATATAAAAAACACACACAGTCATACAAACATACACGTCAAAGCTATAACACCCCCTGTTATTAGTGTTGGGAGTTAAAAATATATAAACGATAGGTATAATAACGATGCTATATGTATTGGGGTTTCTTAAATAAAACATTCGCACAGATAGTTCAGTTAGAGTATTATGGCAGACCACTTGATGTGTAATTTCAAAATATTGCAATTTAATAACAGATTATTATTTTATTTAAGGCTGTAGTTGTAAAAACAATATTTTGAAAGGAGCGAAAATAAAACATAGGCACACAAATAGTTGTATTGAATAGTACCTTGATACAAATATGGTTCCACTTGACATAATACACCGATCCTATTTTATCATAAGTACGTATTCCCGCGAATTTCCTTCTTTTCAAAGTTTTGTTTAAATAATTTACTTTGGCAACGCATAAAAATCTTTAGATGTTGAGTTGACCTTGTTTAGGTTAGAATAAACTCTTGTATGTTATACACTTATACACATTTTTTTATCGTCTTGGCAATAATAAATAATAAGTTTCAAATGATGTGTTTTTCAGTGCATTTAATCCTCAAGGGGCACAAACGTTTTTTTAATTTTTAAAGACTGCAAATCCAAATGCGATCAGCTACTCCATTTGTCAATTTGGGCATCTAGGGACTTTAACACTTGCTCTCTCCTTCCCCTCAAGTAACTGACTACTTCTCCCCAAGAGAAAGAAAAGCGCTTGCACATTCTTAACAGATCGGACGATGGGATCGGTATATTGAGTTTCATCCAAAAAATCATTTTGAAAATTTTTGTTTACTCATAAATCACGTAATTTAGTATTTTCTACGTGATTTCAATTTTTCATATTACACAGTTGACTCGAATAAATCGGGACTTAAACAAAAAAGTAAAAATTTATTTTAAAAAATTCGGCGTTCGAAATGTCGCTTATGTCTATCATTATATTCAGACTATTACATAGAATCTGAGGATTTAATAATATATAGAGTGGTGTAGTTGAGAATTACAAGTTGGTACCACTTCCACAGAAACAAGGACCAGAGAAAACTAATTTATGTGTCAAAAAATGACGCTTATCACTATCCAACGATGTATCAATTTTCGAAAATTTATCTGTAAAAATAACGAAAAAATTAGCCATAAAATTCGGACTCCTTACTAATCTACCGCCCTTCTATAAATATACACCTCGAGCTGTTTTAGAAGACGAGGAAACATTGTTGTACTGGGATGGACCAATCCAGTCTGATAGAACTTTGGATCACAACCGCCCTGACATCCTGGTGATAAAAAAAATACAAGAAGGCCAGTATTATTGATATTAGATGCCCCCTAACCAGCAACCTGCAGAAAACGGAGATAGAAAAAAGAAACAAATATCAGAATTTGGCTATGTCGCATAATATCGCCTACAGGCGTGGTGACGAAGAAGTTCTTGAATTATTTGGCGCAACTTAATCTACCTAGAGGAGTAGCAAAGATTATCCAGAGGACGGTGATTCTCCAGATATGCCATGTTGCCAGGAAGAATAGAAATTCGAAACATCCACTAGATTAATGGGACATTATGAATTTCATCCCCGTTAATCGAGCCGAACCACAACAGCGCGCGCGAGGGTTCGGTGAATTTTTTCCGGCTTCGGCCCAGAAAGTGCTCGGCTTAAGTCGATAGTAATAATAATAATACGTTTCTTTACGAAGAAGAAAAATAACAATAATTTACAGTGGTAATGTATTGGTACACAATAATTGTAAATACACTTTGTTTCCCAATAAGTGACTTAACACTGGATTTGGTGAAATGGGTAATGAAGTGCAATTTTTAGTAATTGTAAATTGGGTATTAAATAGATTGAAAAATGTGGGATATAAACTTTTCGGAATTACTTATCAAATACTAGCTTATCCTGTATGCCTTAGTTTTCCTTAGTTTTATAGGAGACTAAAATACTAAACTAAAATATTAAACTAAAAACTATTTTTATATAAAAACTAGTATTAAAGACGAACACACAAGGCGAGGGAAAACTTGAACTGTTGATAGCTGCTAGCAATATATGTATGTAGTCGACGAATCCGTTGGATGGAATGACATATGTTTGTTGTACTGCAATATTGGGCTGGTTCCCCTCGGCGATCCAACCAGCAAAGCCATGAGTTCTAATTATTATTCTTTAGGTAGATGACGTCATTGGCTACGTTTCTAGGATTTTATAATATATGCTTTTTTAAGAGCTTCTTGAACTGACGTGTTTTTGTTACTCTAAGTAAGTCCTTGGGTAATGTGTTGTAAGCTCTTGGGGCTAAGAAGGTATAAGATATTTGTCCGATTGTCTTTGTCATAAATGGTATAATCAATTGGTTTCTCTGTCTGGTGTTGTGCTCGTGTGTAGGTAATGATTTTATGTTTTTTGTACTTATATTTTACACTTATGTTGTAGTAGTATAATTGCCTGATATCAAATAGTTTTGCCTCTGCGTACAGCAAGTCTGTGGGGTATCTTGGATCCCTGGACAACATTATTTTTATAAATCTTTTTTGTATGGTTTCCAGGGAAGTTAGGTAAGTTTTAGCAACGCCACCCCAACCAAGAATGCAATGTTTCGATGACTCTCTACAAGGGAATGGTAAAAGTATCTGAATCTGTATATAATGGTTTGTAGTTTTTTAATCAGATAGTTTATGTGAGTATCCCATCTTAAATGAGAGTCTATGAATATGTCTTAAATATTTTATGTTTTTGCAGGTTATATGGTGTATATCGCTCCTAGTAGATTTATTTCGAGACTCTCAAATAATGGTTTACGTGAGTTGTTACGGGGTTAATAATCTATGTTCAAGCCAGTTTTTATTTTTTGTTAAGTCGGTTACAGTCTTTGTTCTGAGTTCTTCCCATGAGTTTGCTTTGTATATTATGGCAGTATCATCGGCAAAACCTATGATTTCCCCTTCATTCTGTAGTGAAAACAACCCATTTACGTAGATTTAAAGTAAAGTGGGTCCTAGAACTGTGCCTTGGATACTACGTATTTTATTATCGTTGTATCACTCATTTCGTTGTTTATTCTGACGCGCTGTTGTCTGTTTGTGATGTAACTTTTGAATAGTTTTAACGTATTTCCCCTAATGCCAATGTCTTCTCATGTTTCTAACAGCAACTCATGGCTAACTGTATCAAATGCCGTTGATAAGTCTAGAAATGTACATATACATGGTTTACCTTCATCCAGGGTAGTTAGTGCCAGTATTGGATACGTTCCCTCTAAAGCCAAATTGGCTCTCAGAAAGTAGTTTGTATTTATTGATATATGTTAGCCTTTTTTTAATTATTATTTCGAATAGCTTACTTAGGTGCGTTATGAGTTATATAGGTTTGTAGTTCGTTAAGTTTTCTTTGCCCCCTTTTTTGTGAACGGGTATAATTACGGATTCCTTAAAGATTGTAGGCCATTCTCCGAGTGTTATGCATTTGTTAAAGATATATTCTAAACGCCACAGGATGTAGTCTGACATCGACTTTAGGTCTTCTGCCTTTATATTATCTAAGCGGGCAGATTTTTTGTCTTTTAATTCTCTTAGCAATTCTTTGATTTCATTAGTATCTGTAGGCAAAAGCATCATGGAATTTTGTGTAGTATTTTTAACGATATTGTAATTGGGGTTTTTGTTTTTTTTTTTGGCCAAGGTTTCTCTCATTTTTGTAAATGTTATGTTAAATTCATTTGCTCTAGCTTTCGTATGTGTTATTATAGCTGGTTATGTTCATTTTTTACAGATCTGATTATGGTATTGTTGGAATGTGTTTTGCTAATTTCCTGCACGGCTTTCCATAAGGTTTTGGAATCCGTTTTGTGTTTGTTTATTTGATTTCTATAGTATTCAAATTTGGTTTTTTGTATTAGATTTGTAAGTTTGTTTTTATAGATTATATATTCTGGTTTTAAGTTTTTGTCTGATATATTTTATTTTTATTACGTATAGATTTTCCTAATCCGTTGGTAATCCAGGATGTCAGTTTTTTCCTTTAATTTTTTTGAGACTTGTTGATTAATTTATTGGTTTTGTAATATTATTAATAAAATTATTTTTTGCCGAATCAACATCGTTTTGTAGGTACGCGGATTCCCAAGACCTGCCGTTCAAAATATTCCGAACTCTATCCACGTTTTTTACATATCCTCTATTGTAAACATTATTGGTTTCCCTACTACTATGTAATATAATTTGAAGCATTCTTGTACAGTGGTCTATAATATCGGTTTGTAGTATTACCGGTAATATCTTTTCAGTTATATTGTGTTTTGATTTAATAAACATGTGGTATAGGGAAGATTTTTGGGTTCTAGTGTATTCATTAATGCATGATATAAATCCAAATTCGTTGAGAGTATTCATGTATTCTATACTATGGTTGTTTTGTTGTAGTATATCAATGTTTATATCCCCGATAAAGATATCAGTATCTAGTTCGTTTTGATGTTGATGGAAATAGGTTTATAAATGTGCGAGGTAGTCTATAATACTTCTGAACATGGCGGTCTATATATGGCAGTTATATTAATGTTACATTTACTGTCTAGTTTTATAGTAATTTTAATTGCGTTTATATTATTATGTATCATGTTGTTTTCAGCTATATTATACAGGGATGTATCTTGTATTTTCTAGGTTTCTGTAAGAACTATAGATTCAAAATCAGGAGGAGTAAAAAATCTTGGAGGAGTATTTTAAAAAGTCTATGTTTTTATTTATACATCGAATGTTATTATGTATTTTGGTCGATAGCCAAGTGGGTTAAGGCGCGAGGTGGCAATCGCGATTAATCACACGGACATCGTACCACCGAGTTCGAATCCTGGCACCGACACTGGCACTGTCGGAGAAAATAGTTGTATGTCCGCGTTTTTTCAATGTGTAACCCCCTTCCGCACAAGCCCCTGGCTTTTGGAATCGGGGGTTGTCTAGTTTCTGCTGTGTTTATTCATTTATTTATTATCTTGAAGTTGTTATTTAATTTGTTGATATCAAAGACCTCCCTCTACATTAAATGCTGTTTGATAATGTATAGGTTTCTACTGTGTTTAGTTGAAATTCTCTGATGTATTGGTTCATTTTTTTTCTTTTTTCCTTTTTATTTGTGGAAATTATGGTTTAATCAAATACGCAACACATATCATACAATTATATGAGTGCAAAATTAATGTGAGTAAAAAAATGGTTAAAGACTAAATATAGATAAAAATAAATTCGAATTATAGGGTTAGAAGAAATAATTTATTGTTTCCGTTGTTTGGTACCTTTTTCATCACTTTATTTCGTCAATTTGGTCGATCTTTTCACTCGATTTTCGGTCTTCATGGGTTGCTCTTTTCTCCTGTTGGTCTTTGAGTCTGGATTTGCAATGTCTTTGGGTTTTTCCGTTGTTTAGGCTTTGTCTTGTTTTTTTGTTGTGTAGTGGTGTTTCAGGCTCTATTTTATTCATAATATCTGTTTTCTCGGGTTCACTGAGTGGTTGATCTTTTAACTCCTGATTGGTGTAGTGTTTGTTGTTTATGATTAATGTATTATTTTTGATATGCACTTTATGGTTATTATCTCTGGAGTTTTTGAGGTTCTTCGGGTTCGGGGATGTAGTCTTTAGCGACGAAGATTCCGGTCCCTCTTAGATTTTTAGCACTTTTTAATATTTCTAGTTTTAACTGATACCTGACTAATTCGATGGTTATAGGGCGGTGTGTTTGTTCTGTGTTTTTTGTCCTATACGATAATGATCTCTGATGTCGAAGGATTGTCAATGAATTTCGATTTTTTCGTTGATTATATTCAGTATACAGTCAGTTTCATCAACTGTATTTTCTCCTTCTCTTATTCCGTATAGTACCAAATTATATTTTTTTAATTTTCTTTCGGGTGTTAATATGCGAGTTTTCAGGTTTTAATTCTCTCTTGTTATTTCTTCGTTTTCACTTCTAAGACCTTACTTCTTGTTTTATTTATTTTATGTCGAAAGCTATGTTCATGCAACACCCAGTACAATATGAACTGACATGGTATACCTAGCAAGAAATATTATTTTTCCTTTTTTCTAAATTTAAATGAAAATTTCTTATACAATTTACCATTTAATTTAATCATTATTTACAATTCATGCTCTTTACTGATATATACAAAAATTGTAAGTATTTAAAATATTTCGATGAAAGTGGGTAGTTTTTCTATTATATTAGGTGCATAAATTGAAAGGAAATAAAACTGTCTCCATAGGGGAAACATTATGTTCCAACAATACGCTATAATTTCTGATGGGCATCCCTATTATCACCCTATTATATAAAACGTGGTTATTTTCTAGTTAACGACTGCACCTTACTTCATTTGAAGGGATCCTTAAATTATTATATTCGAAACTATAATGCTTGGCTAGGTAGAGATTGAAAAGATAATAAATTAACCTACCACGCTTGGCTACAAAATTCCTTTTGTACGTATAACATAAAAGAAGATATAACTGGAAAGTAGGTAATAATAAATTGGAAAATTTTCTACAAGTACTTATGCAACAACAACAGAAAATGGTTGTAAAAGCAATGGCAGTTGAATTATTAGTAGACCTAGCCTTTCATGTAGGTTTCGATAATATATTTTATTCAACAATGCTCCTAGGAAAATAAGAAAAGTAAAAGAGAATGCAGCTAGTAAGTTTTCTGACAATGTCGCTCATGTTTGATATACTTAATTAAACAAATCAGCGTAGCTAATTCACTATCATATTAACAAAATGGTTACTTCAAAAAGTAAAATAAAATAATTTTAAAATTGCTTCGAACAAATTACTGGAAACATGGATAACATTTTGCAAGAAGCCTACTACGCTGAGAATTTTAATTCATTTTCAAGTTAATAACGAAAACAAATAACTATTTTAAATCACATTCTGAAATTCGAAAGTCAATAATTTGCTTACAAAGTAGGGCCGAGCATGAAAAGTATATAACAATATGTTACTGATTATTTATTTATTAATCATCACTCTACAGGAACGATGTTCCCAATTACAGAGTTGTATACACATACACATGGACCATTATACAACGACCATTTCCTACGATATTGCCATCTGTCACAGCTGAGACTCGAACTCAGGAGCAGTATAGCGGCTAAACGTGTTGCCTCTCACACAACCTCGTCTAGGCCCCTGCTGCCAACTGGGTAACATATGAGAAACGCCACTAAACATCTATACCCTAGCTAGGAATCGAATCCGGGTATCCATGATTACAAGCCTAACATTAACCATTAAAACCAATTACCAAGTACAGAAACGGTGCGAGGGGAAGCATTACTATCAGCTCTGATTTTAGTATATGATATTATAACTGAATTTAATTTTTAACATTCCATATTATTCTTATTAATGTTACCATTTTCCACCACTGTCTAGTGAAGGTGACCATCTGTATGAGAGTTGTGTTTTACTCGAGTTGTATGCAGGAGAAAGTGCTAAAACCTGCTTAGGTTCTATCAAATTGAATTTAAAAAAAAAGGATTTGTGGTACTAAAAAATACAAGTATTCAGTAAATTAAAGTTTTCTCTAAATTTATAAAGTCTTGGGTATAGATACAAGGAAAGGAGGGGGAAGGAGGGGAATTTGACGAGAAAGGATGTTATGAGTCTTAGTCAATGTCTTCTTTCCAGAAAGAGTGGAAGTTTTTTGGTGGATTAGTCTATGTATATTAGTCTAATTGTCGTGTATCCGTACGTCAGTTATATGTCTGGTAAGTTCTGATCGCTGAATTTTACCCCGGAAGAATTCTTCGGAGGTCTTCATGCTGAAATCGTTCACCATGGGATCTCCGATCCTCCGATGCAATTCAGCGATCGATATGTCTCTGTTAGAGTCTGTCAATAGTCATAGTATTTTGTTCTGTGTTCGTTGAAGTCTCAAACACTGCATGTCTGAAATAAGATTCCAAGACACGCAGGTGTATGTCAGTGCTGGTCGAAGTATGACTTTGCAGTGTTATCTTGCTGTCGGTCGTCAGTCTGCTTCGCCTATTTACCAGCGGGTAAAGGCAGCTAAGCGAAGCGTATGCCCTATTGATAGTCTTCGTGATATGTTACACGAAACTCAGCCTCTTGTCCAGACTGACCCCTGGAAATTTGGCCGAGTTCCGTTCTTCAATCAAGCCTAACATGTAAGCACTGAGCCAGCTGAGCTTGTTACCGATTTTATACCCAATTGTATAAAATGGTTCATTTTGCGTGAGGTAGCTGTTTTTTTGTGTGTGAGAGCAGAGGGCGTGAATACGGATTGTGGATAAGAGAGGGCGCCGCTTGGTTGTTGGAAGGTTACTTACAATCTTGTCCAGCCAAGAAGACAAAATTGTTTAACCACATTTACTTAAGACTTGAAACTTATAAAAATTAATGGTTACTTATTTAAAAAGACACGATATATTTACTATTATTAAATTACCAGACAAATATTATTAAGAGGCGATGCAAGTATTAATAGCAATATTTCTACAAAAACAACATTTATTACATACAACATATACACACAGGTTAGAGAAGTTTAATAATGTAGTTAAATGGTAATAATAACAAAAAGTGAGCAATACGTATTAACTTGGAAATAATGTTCATCGAAAAGTATCGTCTATGTCCGATGTTAAATTACTAGTAGCTTTGCTTGGCCATGCTTTACCTTATAAGGTTTATATTTTCAAAAAAGATGCAAAAATTTACTCATGCTATGAGGCCCATAGCCCAGATTAGAATTAAATTTAAAGATATATTATGGTAAAGTTGACATTGAAAGATTTTAAGTGAATGACAAAGTTAAGTAATTAAATGAAATTAAGATTCATGACAAAAAAATAAGAAAGAAGATTAAACTTGCTCTAACAAGAAACAAGCTTATTCTAGAAAAACTTTGCTTCAGCAAAACATGCTCCAGCACTGATCGAGCTCATCCACAGCATGGCTAGAATATCCCTGCGGTACGACATCACTTGGTCATCTTCATGACACCAAGTGAGGAGGCTACTACGATGTCCCTGACTGTTCTAGTTGGTGCCCCACTGGCTGTACACGATTGCATACATCCAGTTCCTGGCTGGTTCATCGGCAGATCACAACAATTGATTTGAACGTAGTGTAGATTAATCCAAAAAATAGCCAGTCCCAAACCTCCCTATAAGTAGAGAGTAGCATATGAATTCCACAAAAAATGCAAAAAAAATCAGGAGGCCTCTAAAGAATAAAATTTTCATGCAACAGCTGATCAAGCTTCCACTCAAAAAAATATTGAATTTTTATTCACAAATGCCCAAAACTAAATTCAGTTTAGCCAAACGAAAAGAGAAACGTACTTCCATAGCACATGGGCCCTGACAAAGACAAGAAATTTGCCATCTTTCCTCCGGCAATGTGACCTCTTTCCAGTGCTGCCAACCTAAATTTTGTCTCAAAAGACCTTCTGTTGCCAACTAATGAAGAAATATATTTACATAAAAGAGAAAACAACACATACTGCCAAAAAAATTAATGATACTAAAGAAATAAACAATGTGAAATTGAAATAATTGTTATGAGACTCTTATCGGTTGATTTTGTTGTTTTATGAGTAATGCAACATTAGGTACACTTGAGTGTACACCTGGTTGCATACTTATGGCCTTTAGAATGCTACAAGCTATATTAGAAAATGAAGATTATTCAATAAATGTTCTAACAATTATCTGAAAGTTATTTGTGGCATTCTACAAATATTCTTTCCTTTTATTTGGGTTTTCTACCACACGTATTGTCCTCTTCAAGAACAAATCACCGAATCTGCAAAATAATAGAATTATTGGAAAAAAGTTTCTACGCCTGTGACGTTTACGTCAAAGGAACAGTCAGAGATTATTTTTTACAAATAATATAAATTGAAATAAACACAGAAATAATGTATTTTTTCTGTGTTTACTTCAATTTATATTATTTGTAAAAAATAATCTCTGACTGTTTCTTTGACGTAAACGTCACAGGCGCAGAGGCTTTTTTCCAATGTGGTAGAAAACTCAAATAAAAGGAAAGAATAAATGTTCTAACACTTCTTAAAGTATTTGATATCTTACATAGAATAAGAGGAGTTATATAAAATTAAGCATTTCATGTCTTGGCATATGGTCATTGCAAAGGAAGAAGAAGAAGAAGAAAACATGCTACGAAGAAAATAGACTGGGTAATAATTCTTTGTAAGGCGATGTTTTCTAGTTTTTATGTCCATTTATTTTTAGATTTATCTGTACAAAACCAGTATAGATAAATTTTTATTTTAACCGATAATTTATATTTATTAAAATGTTTTACTAATTTAATCCGTATTTGTAAGATATTAACAAATTAAGCATGTTTTATAGCACAGCTGGTGTGCCTAATATCCAAAAATAGTAAAAAATAAGTGAAATTAATTTTTATCGATACCAAATACAATTTTATATACCTCAAATATTAGTAAATACCGGTTCAATTTAAAACCTGTAAAAATAAACAAAATAAATGGTTCAATTTAAATGAAAATTAGTTTCGATGTCGCAGACATGTGTGGCATTAAATTATAGGTGTAACAGTTGTGCTTTTAACTGTAAAACAGAGAATGTATATAAAAAATTTTTGAACGAACGCCGAAATAATAATGTTTTATTTAATACATTTAAATATCTCAATCCCTAAACACTGATGAAGAACCAATGGCATAGGACGAATTGGAAATGCTGCGGCATTAATTGCTTTTTCTACAGAACTATTTACTACAGAACATTGTACCATTTTGTCAAAAAAAAAAAACTGAAGTCTGTGGACAAGGTAACTAAAGAAAGATGCAGAAGTCGAATTGTATGTACAGATATTTGGATAATAAATTAGTGTTAGTCAAAAGTAAAATATGAAAGTTATAAAACATTTTAATAAAGAGAATGTACAAAACAGTAAGTATATTGTTTTACGTGGAGTATGGCATTTTTGTGTCGAGAGGTGTACTTGACAACGAGAATAGCCGAGACATAAGAAATCATTTACCCCACACATAAAATATATTTTATTCAAATGTCGAACATTAATTAAATAAATACTGTTATTTTCTCAAATGTTTTCAGTGCCGCACGTGGACGGCAGTAAAAGGATTTTACTGTCGCTCAGATGAAGTGTCAGGAAATTGACAATTTATGTTCGCGAAATTCATAAAAATCATATTGATGCATTTCCAAGGAACTGCGGAGAGTCCCCAGCAGAATGATAATGTAAAACAATATACAGGGTTACTGGTAATTCGATACATTCCTTTGGAGATGTGATGGAGCATGATCTAAGAAGTAAATTTAGCCCTAACATATATTATGCAAAACTCAATAGTTTTTGAGATATTTAATTTTTTTTTGTTTTTCTCAAAAAGTAGATCTTAATGTCCTAAAAGTTAATTTTCGAAAAATCTATTTGACATTTTTAAATTTTTTTTTACTGGATTACTTGTCCAATATTATAGATATCCGTTTGGAATGAAAAATATCTGGAAACATTTCGATCATGTGAACATTTGAAATAAAAACTTAAAAATTTTTCTTTTTAATTCAGCTATGAAATTTACCTATTATGTTTTTTCAAAAAAATATTAACGTAACACGCGTATAAATTATTATAAAAACTGCCTTATTTCAATAGTTATCTAATAAGGTACAAATGTTCAATGTACCCTTAATAGTTCTAAGAAAATACTAGTAAAAACAACACAAGTAGTACGAATTTTATTTTTAGATAAACAGTAAAAAACATTTTAAAAGTAGAGTTTAATTCTTCATTAATTTCAAAGTTGTACTTTATTTTTTATATGTCTTGCTCAAAATGGGAGCCCCTATTCCATATACAGATACGGCAGCGTCTTCTTATTTCCGCCCTTGTTACTCCGGTTGTCAGATTATGCCTTATGTGTTGGGCAGCATCGACTATCCTTTATCTAAGGTTTTCTATAGTATTGACTGGTGTGGCATAGACCATCTCCTTCATATGACCCCATACGTAATAATCAAGGGGTGTTAAGTCAGGGCTTCGCGCTGGCCAAGGTATTGGGCCCGCTCTTCCAATCCAACGGTTAGGGAAACGTTGATCAAGTAACTGTCGTACTGTCAGCCGATAATGTGCTGGACAACCGTCGTTCTGAAACATCATTCGCTGTCTGACGGCGAGAGGAACATCTTCTAAAATCACCGCCAGATTATTTCTTAAAAAATTTTCATAGATTTCCCCGTTTAAATTTTGAGGAAGAAAGTGTGGCCCTATTAAATAGTGGCCAATGACTCCCATCAACACATTAATAGAAAACTTCATTTGGAAACTAGTTTCACGTGTTAACTTGGGATTTTCCTCTGCCCAATAATGTAGGTTGTGGAAATTTGTTATACCCTCGCGATTAAATTTCGACTCGTCCGTCCATAAAATACTTGTTAAAAAATTTGCACTTTCTGCATCTGAATTTAACATAAAGCGGCAGAATTCCACTCTCCTTCCAGGATCACCTTCCTTCAAGCCTTGGAGAGGGGTATAGTGGTAAGGATGACATCCAACTCTACGTATCGTAGATCAAACTTTCCATTGTGACGCTCCGGTTAGTCTTGCGACATTATTAGTTGAAATAGTTGGGTCTTCCTCAAAATACCTCAATATTTCTTCCTCATCATCTGGTTCATAAACGGGAGGAGCACCAGCGTCACTTCTTCTACATTTCACGGAGCCAGTTTCAGCGATATTTCGATATGCCGTACTGAATACAGGTGCATTTGGTAAGCGGCGGTTAGGGTACCAAAGGCCATATTCTCGGCGAGCTTCAGCAGCGTTGCCGCCACAGTATCCATAGACAAACAAGATATCAGCGTATTCTGCGTTGGCATACGCGGCCATGGCACAGAAAATACAATAACAACAACTAATAACAACAACTACGAGCAAAATCAAAATCTTCGATAACTAATTTAACAAAACCAACAAACTTAAGGGACACGGAGATAAGAATGTCAGTTAATGACATATATGCACAAACGTTAAAGTCAAGGACTGACTGACTTAAATGAAAATGAACGATTAGTCGTTTAATAAATTCCGCCACCAGCATTATCTTTACTAATTTTTTATTAGAACTATCAAGGGTACATTAAACATTTCTACCTAGTTAGATAGCTATTGAAATAAGGAAGTTTTTATAATAATTTGTACGCGTGCTACATTAATATTTTTTTGAAAAAACCTAATAGGTAAATTTCATAACTGATTTAAAAAAAAAAAATTAAAAGTTTTTATTTTAAATGTTCACATGATCGAAATGTTTCCGGATATTTTTCATTCCAAACGGATATCTATAATATTGGACAAGTAATTCAGTAAAAAAAATAAAAAATGTCAAGTAGATTTTTCGGAAATTAACTTTTAAGACATTAAGATCTACTTTTTTGAGAAAAACAAAAAAATTGAAATATCTCAAAAACTATTGAGTTTTGCATAATGTATGTTAGGGCTAGATTTACTCCTTAGCTCATGCCCCATCACATCTCCAAAGGAATGTATCGAATTACCAGTAACCCTGTATAATATTCAAAACAAATCGTTGGAGAATATGTTTGTAAGTTATTTTTAATTATTTTCCTTTATCTCTTTATATCAGCTGTTTATTTTAAACAGACATAGAGCGTAGGCAAAATTAAACACATATTGTTGCGGACCTCTAGCATATACGACCCACGCCTTAGCGTTTTGTGGGCCGCATAATAACACCCGCTACGTCCGTAGCAGAGTTTCGCTATTATCCGCGGGAGGCGCGATAATATTCTTCCAGCTGGTGAAAAGAGGAGATGGCGGTATACTGTTGATAATCCAACAAAACTCGTTTTATCCGAGGCATCCCGGTGGATTTTGGGATTGTCAACACAGGAAAATTTTCTCCATTTGTTGTTGTTCCGTTTAGCGGAATATTTTGTTGTTGTGAGTAAATTTTAACTGCGGAAGCAGGATATTTAAGTACACAAGGTAAGCTAACCTCTTTATTCCATCTTACCCGTTCTCCACCCACGTGTTTCACAAATTTGCAGGCTTTTCTTTGGAAGTATCGTGTCGACTTGAAAGGCGGACTCGACCCCATTCATCCAACTGTGGCTTTCTAGGAACATTGGTGGATTGTTCCCTCATCAGTGAGGTAAATTATATTTCTTTTTGTAGGTTATGTCAGATTTAAATTGCTCTCATTAGGCACGCTTCACGTGAATTTCCGACCATGCAAATTAAATCGGGATATCTTTAGGGTTCCACGGACGGGGCTTCCACATACAGTAGTGAAGTTCCACGGACGGGGCATCCACACACAGTAGAAAGTTCCAGGGCTGGAGAGGCTATAATCAACCCCATCCTCGGGTCAATTTCTTTCGTCCCGAAGACACCACCGTAGGGCTACAGTATCCTCAACGTCGAAGTCGGTATCGTACCACCCTAGATAAGTGTGTTGTTTTTATTTACCGGGGACCACCTTCAGTGGTTCTGCGCGGTTACATCCATTCATACTTACTTTTGTATTTTAACTTGTACATATTTAAAGATTTTATGCATTTATATTTATTTAAGGAGGTTCTCTAAATCACACCCATTGTGGCCTAATTTATTACCATTTATCCTCAAGTTGTAAACCGATCTGTAGCTACACGAGGCATTTTATTAATGTTGTAACTTATTAATCAAGAAATTTGCCACATCTTTTGAACATCTCCAGGTTACATGCTAGAGAGCCAATATTTGTAAATTCCGTAATATAGTGCATTTCATGTTTAAAGAAAGTGTCATTATTTCGTCTGCGACCACTACGTATGGAACCCTCAGTGATTTGTGTAAGTAAATAAACTAATAATTTGTCATAGTTTATGTAAACTTGGGCTTAACGCCCTGAGGTAGTCTGAGCTAGTGAAATTTTATCGCGGGCACGTTACATCACTTATCCGGGCTAAGTTGTGTCTGCGATATCTGCTACGCTACAGTAGCCCAAGTGAGTTTCTTTATGCAATATCTTATAACCACTAATATCCAACGTATTTATTTGTTTATGTACGTGTAAATCGTAGCAATATATTTATGCTTATGCCCTCAGTTATGTTAGAGAGCAGATGTTCTAACTTCTTCGCACTGTTTCCACTATTATACTACTATGGTGTTTTCCCATCATCTTCCTCCATCTCCCACTTTACCACTATTTTCTCAGTATCCCACGATCCTCCCTTACCTTTATCCGACATATTCTCCACTGTGTCCCATTCAATTACACCACATATTCTCCCTACTTTCTCCTACATTTCTATCATTATCACATAATACCAATATCTTCCCCTACCAAGTTTCTTCATTTTACCACCATTTCCCACCACCTCTTGCATAAAGTGCTCTAAATTCTAAGCCTGAATGAGAAATTCTAACTATGTTTTTTGATTTTCAGTCATTAAAAAACCAACCCCAACATATCAGAAGTTCTACTGAAAAACAAAGTAATAAAAATTCCCGCCTTGGATGTTGTATTTATATCAGAGTGTAACAACCGCTTTATCAATAGTACAGGGCCAGGGAGGGCATAATCATAAGCTTGCGTCCAATCATAGAATTCTTCGAACAAAAATTGTTTAGAAAGAATATATCGAAAGCATTGTTCAAATTTATCGCCGATGCATCAGGGAGGCGTATTTTGTTACGTCTAATTCTCTTCATACCCGAAAAACCTAGTATGTGAAAAAATATTACAAAACTAAATTCTTATAGTATAGGGAATTGTATGGAAACTCCCTTTCCAAATGTCCTACCAGATTAGAAGTTGCAGAGAAAAATTGCGCTCAGTTTAATTTTATGTTCTGCAAGGAGTTTTAGAAAGTTCAAAATATATTCGGGACTTCTTTTGTAGTGACCTATTTTACAATGTGCGATACATGTCCAATGAATATTAGTTACGCCACTGATTTACAGGTATTGATTATTTTATATATATGTTGTTTTTTAGGTTTTCGCGGGTGTTAAATGAAGTGTTATTGTGCTTCTGGGTGCTCTCCCGCGTCAATGGTCGACTCCTCCAGGAGTCACGGTTGTCTGAACGACGTCTCGGCAGAATCTCATCTGCCATCTTCAGGTTCTCACTGAAAGCTGCCTACTGTTGCTCCTCGTTGCTCGAACTGAACTGATGTTCTCCACGTCGTGCGGCTCCTTATACTACTTGTGGTCTTCTACTACTTGTGGGAGGCGTAGCAGGCGGCTGAACCAACCCGACAAGTGGCCTTGCTGAAACGTCACGCTCCACGTGACTTCTCGTTGGTGGTTGGGCATCCTCGTATCCAGTCGTTGCCGAGGTTCTCTCTGATTGGTCAGCGCTCGGTTCTGACTCCTTTGATAGGTCCACTTCGCGCAGGTTGCTGTGTTTCTTCACTATTTGTCAATGCTTGAACGTACCTCCTCGTGATTGGTTCGTCCACGGTGGATCGTCATGTGTTTTCTGTTGTATCTTCCTACAAGAGCGGGCTTCCAAGAACTGGGTAATCTCTGCGTATCATCTCGTTTATTAAAATTTTGTGGTCTATTTTCAATCTCTATGGCCTCTCTGGTAATCCTTGACATATAATGCTCGATATTAGCTACTGTTCTGGTGTTGTTGAAGTCGATTTTGTGTCCTGTGGATTTTATATGCTATGCTAGGGACGATGTTTTCTCCTCTTTTCGTACTGCATTCATATGTTCTTCCTTTCTTACACTAATACGTCTATTGGTCTGTCCTATGTATGATTTATTGCAATTTTGGCCCGGGATTTCGTATACTCCTTGATTTTCTAGGGTAGTTTTTGATTTCGGATTACGGAGGACTGCACTGATTTTTCGGTCTGTTTTAAATATTGTTTCTATGTTATGTTTACGTAGAAGTTTGCCAATTTTATCTGTGGTCCCTTTCACGTAAGGTAGATATGCTTTTGTCCCTTTTTTCTCGGATTCCTCCTGGGTTTTTTGTCTGCATGGCCCCTGCGACTTCTGTATTGTGTACCTCGAAAATTCATTTTTTATTAGTGCTTTCTGAAGTGACGACATCTCTTCGTTTATATGGTCGACGTCTACCAACCTCTGAGAACGTGTCACTAGAGTCTTTACTACTGAATTTAATTGTGCTGGATCGTAAGCGTAATAATAATTTATTTTAAGGTCCAGAAAACGATTCCTGGTGGAAACCATATACCACTGGAATGGTGAAGGAGTTTGGAGATAGCAGCTTAACATCGCAAATAAGTGATACTGTGCGGATGGAAGTTATGTTGAGCTACGCGGACTAAAAGGCTGTAATAAACTCTATCTAAATTTCATGTTCACCATTTCATATCTTGAAAATAATTGAGAATATTATAAATTACAAATTTTGACAATATATTTCATTTTTATTAATAAATTAATTTTATGTTAAACTTAATCATCTCCAAATTATTTTATTTTAATATCGTATTTATTTTATTTAGCTAGAGACGGAATTTTATCTTTTATGTATCGAATATTGTTTTCGCAATACACTGTTCAAATTTAGAAAATTATTTTCTGTGATTATATATATTTACAAAATTATTTTTAAAAGAATATTTCCAGGCTATAATACATTATATTGTGAAATCATAGCCTTACAATAAATTTACTTGAGAGCAATAAATTTAAAAACTAAAAATTGGAGACTCAAATTGATAAACTTTAGTTTTACTAATTAACCTTTTAATTTATATACAACTCAGACAATGGCATTTATTAATCTGTTCTTAAATTTTTTTTAGCCCAACTTGAATTTATTATTTTTCCACAAAATTTTATTATGACTATAAATTATAATAAAATGTAGAAATCCTCTTCCAGAAAGTCCTTTAAATATATATAAAACGTTATCAAATCCCATATCAGAAAATGTGTAATATATGTGTACATTTTTGGCTACGCTCTATGCCTGTTTAAAATGTAGCAGTCGATTTTAAGAAAAATATATTCAGAAAGAAGGGTTTCGAGATTTTCGTAGCACACATTGGTAATCTGCTCGCGACGTGGTTAGCCTGTATAACAATCGAGACATGACTTGCCTAAAAAGGATCACGCATAATAAATGTATAACGCGCTTGACTAAGCTTAGTTGGCTGGCTTCTTCAGGATTTTCATCATCCATGGTGAAGGGAACGGAAAATATGTATATTGAGAGCACTCAATCAATATCTATCTACCCAATACGTTTATCTAGTAACACCTGAGAAAAGAGGAATTATGAACCTTCAGACAAGAAAGGAAATTATTATGAAAGGTTCATTAAATGATGAAATTGTTCTTCCACCGTACTTTATTTATTCTTGAATATTCAAATGCAAATAAATATTATTTAATACGGTTTTTCTTCAGCTCTTATTTAAAATGTGATTACTTGTCCAACATCAGAAGTCCTTGTCATTATTTAGACAAACATGTGAAATAAAATAAAATTGTCAGAATTTCTTAAATAATAAATAAGAAATTTGCATTTTGGTAAAAAATTGGAAAAAATTGGAAACCCATATATAATGAAGACATAAATGCGAAAGAATTGTGTATAGAAAATTATAAAGTTGAAAATAGTGTTACAAAAAATAGAAGAAAAATGGAAGGGGTGTCATAACGGGTCTGGCAGAATGAAGCATTTTAAATTGAGTTGAGTAAGGTTTATTAATGGCTAAATTTTATTTAAGTATTAAACACAAGGTTCTTGAGGAAATACGGATATTTTATTTTTGAAATATTACATCAGTCAAATGACCTCCTCCTCGCTGCCGGCACTCTTGAAATGAAACATTACGAGTCAAGTCATTTTCCTCAAAGAAGAACGGCTCAAAATTTCAAAAGGTGGATACTGCACGCCACACAGTAATCCTTTTGCCATGAAGCGATACTTCATACAATTCCAGGAGATTTTCCGTCACCCAGTAGTGAAAGTTATGTTTGTGGGACATATCGGAAACATGAAAATGAGCTTAATCTGACGTCAGCAAACAATCAACGATAGCCCTTCGAAACGTTCGTAAAAAGTTTTCGTACTACTTGAATTTTGTACGGATGGAAGTGTAAGTCTTTCAGAATGCGGCGATAACTTGGTTTAAAACATAATATTTTTAATCGCAAACTCCTCTAGAAAATCCTTTTTTTTATTGTAAGGAACGTAACCAGACTGCAATCAACAGCTACTCTCCGGGCTATATGCTCCGCCGAGCGCTGAATTAGAAGTTATAAGCCTGGCTCGTTAAGTGTATTAATTGCATATTACCAACATAACACTAATCCTTCGATTGCAACAAACACCAGCCGAAAGACTGATCCTACTTAAAGGAGCTCTCGTGCCTCTCGTCCCACACCACTTGCAGACTGCACTTTCGAGCTGTTGGTTCTAGTCGGTGCCATGTGGATATGTGACCACCGACACGAGGATCCTTGGGCTATTTGGTCCATCTCGGTATCTTTAGGATAGCGACATGCAAAAAAATCAGCAGGCGCCATCTAGCGGTCCAGTATATGTTGCAATCGAAAAATAAATAGCCTGACTGGGCTTAGCATAGTTCAAATGTGCTTTTAGAGGGCAAGATATTAAAACATAATATTTTTTAGTCGCAAACCCTTATATAAAATTCTTATTTTACTATAAGTAACGTAACCAGACTGCAACCAACAGCTACTGTCCGGGCTATGTGCCCCGCGAACGCTGAATTACAAGCTACAAGCCTAGTGCGTTAAGTGTAATAATATCAATATGCAATAGAAGCATTAGCGTTCTGTTGGTAATATGCAATTATTACACTTAACGGGCCAGGCTTGTAACTTGTAATTCAGCACTCGGCGGGGCACATAGCCCGGAGAGTAGCTGTTGATTGAAGTCTGGTTACGTTGCTTATAGTAAAATAAGGATTTTATAAAGGAGTTTGTGACTAAAAATACAATAATAATAATAATAATTTTATTCACCACTTGTAGATACACTGTGTTTATATGGTAAGTCAGTGTTAGACATATAACAATAATATAAATAAATAACAATTGCATTAAATTAGAAGTAAACTAATAGTCAATAAAAACGATTTAACATAGAATAAGTATAAGAACGGCTATTTAACAATAAACAACAAGAAATGTAAAATATGAGTCAATAAAAGAAATATATAAATAAAACAAATAAAGCTAATAACATAGATAAGTATAAGAACGGCTACTTAACAACAAACAACAAAAAATGTAAAATATGAGTCGATAAAAGAAATAAATAAATAAAACAATTAAAGCTAATAACAGACAAATGGTAAAAAAGAAACTTAAACATGTATTATAAATCATGATTTAGGAATTCCGAAATAGTATAGTAACCGTTTTGAAGAAGTATGTTTTTTATAGTGACTTTATATTTTGAGGAGGTCATATTCTGTATATTTATAGACAATTTATTGTAAAATAATATACAGTTATATTGGACCGACTCTTTAAATTTAGATGTCCTATGCAAAGGAATTGATAACTTATTTTTATGCCTTGTATTATATACGTGATGTTCTGAGAGAGTTTCAAAATTTTTTATATTACATTTGACATAAATCAAACATTTGTATATATAAATACATGGCGCTGTAAGAATTTTTTTGTTAATGAAAATATTCCTACAGCTTTCCCTGCTATCTCAGCCAAATAATAAACGCACTATTCTTTTCTGTAAGATAAATGCCCTTCTTGAATTGGATGAGTGGCACCAAATACATATATTTAAGGACAGATGCGAATAAGCTAAAGCGTAATAAACACTGATAAGTCCTATTTCACTTAGTGTATATCTAAGTTGTAATAGAGCAAAGTAGGCTTGATTTAGCTTACTGCAAACAAAATGAATATGAGGTTCCCATGACAAAGAACTATCCACCACAGTGCCCAGAGACTTCGTGGAATCACACATTGAAATACCTGGTATGACAATTTGTCGTCTTAGATTAAAATTTATGAAAACTGTCTTATTTTCATTTAATATTAATCTGTTTCGATCACACCATATATTCATTTCATCTAAGACAAGTTTAACTTTGGTATAAAGTTCTTCAGGATTAGTTGCCGATACATAATGGTAGTATCGTCTGCATGTATTACAGTAACTCAATTTTTGATGAATTTTGGGAGATCGTTGATATATATTGAAAACAGTAGTGGACCTAATGCAGAACCTTGTGGGACTCCCAAAATAACATCATATATGTCGGACTGCGCTTTATTGCACCTAACACTGAGCCTTCTGTTTTGCATATAAGAAGTCAGACACTTTAGCAAATTACCTCTGATGCCAATCGTTTCTAATTTACCAGCTAAAATATCTTTATCAACAGAATCAAAAGCTTTAGAGAGGTCAAAGAGAATTGTTACAATATACTTTCCATTATCTAACTCATTATAAATAAATTCGAATAGATTTGCAGATGCACTTTCAATGGACCTACCCTTTCTGAAACCATGCTGACAATTACTTAATATATTATATTTATCTAAAAATGATACTATTCTCTTACTTATAATAATTTCTATAATTTTAGCAATAACACTTAATAAAGATATCTGCCGGTAATTGTCCATATCACTTTCACACCCTTTTTTAAAAATCGGAATAACAGAAGCAATCTTAAGTGCTTCAGGAAAGTGGCCATTTAAGATAGAAACATTAATAAGGTACAATAAAGGAACCAATATATTAGATGATATACTTTTCAATATTTGCGCCGTTAATCCATCTAATCCAGACGATTTTTTATTTTTCAGTTCACTAATAGCTTCAGCGAGTTCCAATTCAGTAACCTCATGAAAGAGCATAGAATTATTTTGAATTTCACATACTGTGTATGGTAGCGATAAATTATAACCAAAATGTTTAGTAACATTTTCAGAGGCAATCGTAGCAAATTGGGCAGCAAAACAGTTTACAACTTTATTTTCATCACATATCAATTCATCATTGATTTTTAATTCAATAGGTTTCTGCCACATATTTTTTCTACCAAGTTTTTGATTTACAATGCTCCATGTTTCTCTGGACTGCATTATTTATTTTGTTATTATAGAAATATTTCTTAGCCTGTTTAATATGTAACCTATGCTGCCTTTTTCTATTCTTATAAATTAAGAAATTATTTTCAATAGGGTTACACTTTAAATTGTTAAACAGATTTCTAAGTAATCGCCCTTCTTGAATTATATCTTCAGTTAACCAATTATTATCCTTTCTACTATAACATTTATAATTTATGAATTTGACAGGACATGCTGTAAAAAAAAGATTTTCTTCAGTAATAAATCTCTTTAATGTAACACTGTTATTACAATTATTTTCATTACTTACAACATAAATAAAGAAAGAGAATAAGTGTGCCTGGTGGTCTGCTAACAATGCATTAAACAATTAATTGTACCTTATAATTTGTGAAAGGTATATTAGTTACTACATAATCAATTGCTGAAGAACTTCTATGTTTTAATATTCTGCCTTCTAAAAGCACATTAAAACTATGCTAAACCCAGTCAGGCTATTAATTTTTCGATTGCGACAGACATTGGACCGCTAGATGGCGCCTGCTGATTGTTTTGCATATCGTTATCCTAAGGATACCGAGATGCATCAAATAGTCCAAGGATCCTCGTTTCGGTGGTCACATGCCTTCCTTGTACTGACGAGAGCCAATAGGTCGTAACTGCAGTCTGCAAGTGGAGTGGGACGATTGGCACGAGAGCTCCTTTAAGTAGGATCAATCTTTCGACTGGTGTTTGTTGCAATTGAAGCATTAGCGTTCTGTTGGCAATACGCAATTATTACACTTAACGCGCTAGGCTACTTGTAATTCAAAGGTCAGCGGGGCACATAGCCCCGAGAGTAGCTGTTGATTGCAGTCTAGTTACGTTCCTTATAGTAAAATAAGGATTTTATAGAGGAGTTTGCGACTAAAAATATTATGTTTTAATATTCCGCTCTCTAAAAGCACATTTGAACGATAACTAGGGTTGTAAGTATTGAGTGTTAATATTAATTTATTTCCCAGTCAGATTCTTTACAGAAAATTGGTATGCCAAAGATAAGAAAATAATTGTCTATAAATAGAAATTACAAAAATGTTCAAAAAATTGTACACTACGTAACATAAAATACAATTTAAGAAAGAAAGAAAAACAAACAAAACAGATACATAAGACGAGTACGACCTGTATAAATATTAAATATAAAATAAAATTACCACAAAATAACAATACAATAATTGATAGTCCTTATGATACAATGAATTAGACAATATATTAAGCTATGCTGTAATATGGTTGATTAAGAAAATAGCGTTTTATTTCATCTTTAAAAATCGTTCTTACTTTCTGTTGCAGCTGGTTATACAACTTAATGCCCATGTAGTATGGACCTTTCTCGTATAGTGTGGATGTATGTTTTGGAATACTTAATAAATGTGTTTGTCTAGTGTGATGTTTGAGACGTTTATGGGGCCATTTGTTGCATATTTCTTTAAATAATCATAGACAATAATACTGTATTGTAAATATATAGTGAATACATTGTCATAATGTCTGATTTTAAGAAAAGTGGAGAGCAAGGATCATTATAATCAGCATGGTTCATAATTCTGATAATTTTTTTTGTAAAATAAATATTCTGGTAGCTCACCATCGGGGTCCCAAAACAGTATCTCATATGACAGGTGGCTCTGAACATAAGCAAAATAAAATGCTTTGCATGATGAAAAAATCACTAAGTATCTAATATTTAGTAATGCAAAAGTAGCACTGCCGAGTTTTGCTGCTATTGTATTGATATGAGCTTCACATTTACAATATTCATTGATGTGTACACCGAGAAATGTTGTGCTTGATTCTTTTTAACGGAGGTACCTTTATGTCTAACAAGAAGACTAGAACTCGGATTTTGGAAATAAATTAGATTAGTTTTGAAGACGTTAATCAATTGAGCATTTACGGTACACCAATTATACTTTGTACAGCAGAATTTGCTAGTAGTACTGGTTGCTCGATATTTGATCCTCAAATGTTTATTGACACATCGTCAGCGTACTGACAAAAAGTTAATATTAAGAGAGAGGCTAAAAACTTCTTTTAATCATTGCAGTAAATCAAAAAAGTAATGGAGCTAATGTTATACCTTGAGGGGTGCCCCTACTTGTGATTTTAGTTTCAGATAATAAAGGAATGTTTAAAATAGATCCATTTGTGTCTATATTCAACAACCAGTAACCTACCGGACAAGAATGACTCTATCCAATCTTTTGCGAGACCTGTTATGCCAATAGGATTCTATTTTCTTAAACAAAATTGAGTGGTCCAGTAGGTCAAAGGCCTTTGAAAAATTAAAGAAGATTCCTAAAGTTCACTGGCCGTTATTCAGCGAGTCTAAAATATTACATACAAAATGGTATACCCCGGTCATGGTCGATCTATTTCCTCTAAGTCAGTGTTGTGATTCACTAAATAATTTTAAGTTGTTGAAATATGATACTCTCTTAACATACATGGCCTATTCAAAGATCTTAGAAAATGTCGACAACCAGGAAATAGGTCTATAGTTGTTAGCTTCCTTTGTGTTTCCATTTTTATGCATGGGCTTAACTTTTGGCCATTTTTAACAAATTAGGAAGTACCTTGTGTAAATGACTGATTGATAAGATAAGTCAAAGGAGTTGCAATATTTTTGGCAACATCTTTAAAAATAGAACAGGAAAATTTTCTAGACCTGAGGATATTATATCTATTACCTCCTTCTCACAAACATCACTTAAATATAATGATCCTAGTGGTTTTCTTTTATGTTAGCTTCAGGTTTGTTGGAGGATGCACTGGATGAAGCTATCTGTTGAACGAAATTATTATTGAATATATTTAATTTTTGGGGGTCTAATATTTCCTTATCCTGTATTGTTTGATTTGGCGGTTTTTATTGTGAAGTTTCATTTTTTATTATATTCCATACTGCTCTTGATGGATTTGTCGATTCACTAATGATATTATTGTAATGCTTTTTTTCCAAATTAATTAATGAGCTATGGGTATTCTTTAAATTTTTATCTTTCTGTATAATATTTACATCGTCAGTAATTCGTTTTAGCCAATGTAGTTTTTTCAGTTCTTTGGAATTCTTTTTATTTCATCGGTAAGCCATTTGTTTGATGTTTTTTGTTTTTCGTGTAAATTGGGATTTTTGCAATTCAAGGTAATATTTTACTATATTGGTAAACGCCTCAAAGTTTGTATCTAAATTATCCGGTTGATAAATTTCCGTCCAACTTTCAAGGGAGATTAAATTAATAAAGTAATTTCTGTTTTGAGTGTTGTAGTTTCTTCTGCAAATATATGGTTCGGGAATACCATCGCTAGGCAAATTTTGAGGCACTGATATCTGAACTGCTAAATGATTTGAAAACACCGTTCTATTGTCCGACAGTGCAAAATTGATAAAAGTATTATCAATTAGACTATATAAATTTTTTGAATAACGTGTGAGTTCACATATTACGGGCACAAGGTTATAAACAAGCTAATATATCTAGAAAGTTATTTTGATACTATTCTCTATAAATAGATCTATATTGAAATCGCCAGCTAATATTATTTTTGTAGAAAGTCTGTAAGCAGAGCTTGTAGATTGTTTTAGAGGTCGTTTGGCTTTAAGTAGCCTTAATTCACTTTGACCTAAAAGCTCTTTTGTGAATAACCCTACAATTAGTTATTGCCTAGGATTCCAAAACTTTTTACAAATCTTGTGATTTTCCTGGGGGCTAGTTCCTCTATGTCTTCAGGCGTTAATTCCACCTGCTTTAGGAACTCTAGCCTAGTACGGACTAATACCATGTACTCACAAAGTATATGTTCCGCAGTTTGAGTTGCAGTAAGTATCACAGTATATGCATTTGTCGTCTACTGCCAATGTTCTTGAGATGATATCTTAAGGGGCAGTGGCCAGTTAGAAGGCCCGTTATCAGCCTTAATTCGGACTTTTCAAGTTCGAAAAGCCTTGTGGCATTCTTTGTTGAATAAGTTATAAACTTTTTCGCTTGTCTTTGCCCTGGAGTATTCCTCCAGTAGGACTTTTTTTGTTCCTTTTTGTCATTTTTTGATCTCCTCCATTATGTGTCCCTTGGTCAGGCCACAAGACGGTTCAGGTCCAATGAATTGTGCTTCAGTCCCTTTTTTTGCAAGGCTGTCAGCAAGTTCATTACCTTGCATTTCCTCATGCCCTGGCATCCACATCAAGATAACCTTGTTGTTGTTGTTGTTGGCCACTTGCTTTAGGGATTGTTTACATTCCTAGGCAATTTTAGACTCAAAGGTATAGGACCTTAGAGCTTTTAATGCTACCTGACTATCTGATAGTATAGCCTTTCGAATGCTTTTATTTAGGCATTCCTGGGCACATAGATCTACAGCACGAATTTCTGCCTAGAAGATGGTCGAGGTGTTACCAAGGGCTTTTGATAGCCTACATTTCGGCCCTGATACACCCACTCCTACCCCTTCAGCCATCTTAGATCCATTTGTATACCAGATGAGTGACCCTTGTTCCAATCGCAGTGCCTCCATCTTGCTCGTCTGACGGCTTTCGATCAGCACGTCAAACGGACAGTCAAAGTCCTGTTTGATTGGCATTGAGTCAGTAGGTTTGTTCATGGACCCAAAATGGACTAGCTCCAAAATCCTTAAGTGACCAACCAAATCGCCTGGTTTAAATTTGAGTTCCTGATACAGTCTTAAGGCATTAAGTGGTGCCTCCTTCCTCACATGCAAGTGCAAAGGAAGTAGGTCAAGCATTCACTTCATAGCTGTTGTGGAACACGAGTGCATTGCTTCTGTAATCCCTAAACAGGCAAGTCGTTGCAATTTTTTCAACTTTCCTTGTGCTAATGTTTCTTCTGTTTTTGGCCACCATACACATGATGCGTAGGTCACCATTGGTGTCACAACCGATAGGTAGGACCAGTGTATCATTTTCTGCTTTAGACCTCAAGTCTTACCAAACAGTCTACGGCATGTCCAAATTGCCGCTGTCGCTTTAGTAAGGGTCCTTCTAGATGTGGGTTCCAGGTAAGTTTTTGATCCCGGATTACGCCTAGATACTTGACTTCACTGGAAAGACTTAAGATTGTTCCGTTCAACATAGGGGTTCTGAGGTTAAGTTTTCTCCTTTTAGTGAATGGAACAATAACTGTTTTGCTCGGATTGACATTGAGCCACTCTGGCGAGCACCAATTGGATATTATGTTTAAGGCAATTTGCATGAGGTTTGAAATCACAACCTCATGTCTACCTCTAACAGTCACCACCAGGTCATCTGCATAACCCTGGACGTTGAAACACGAATGACTCAATTTATAGAGGAGATCATCGACCACCATTGACCACAGCAAAGGCGATAGGACTCCACCTTGTGGACAACCCCTGACTGCAGTCACCGTAGCCGACGCCTCCGCCACATCTGCGGTAATTATTCTGCTTCTAAACAAGGATTGAATCCATTTAATTGTGGCTGACTGTATTCTCTTTTTTCGGCGGCTTTTTGTATGGATTCATAGGAGGTGTTATCAAAGGCACCCTCAATGTCTACGAAAGCACACATAGCCACTTCTTTAGTCGGGAATGTATTTTCAATGCCTTGGACCAGGCAATGTAGAGCATTTATTGTTGATTTGCCAGGTTGATAGGCAAATTGTTTAGCGTGAAGCGGTATTCTTGTAAGGATTTCGCTTCTAATATGTTGATCTAAAAGTTTCTCCATTGTTTTGAGGAGAAATGAGGTTAAGCTAATGGGGCGATACGACTTATGCTCGTCTGGTGGACGTCCGCCTATTTTAGGAATAAACGCCACCTTAACTTCCCTCCAGGTTTGGTATACCCAAGTATATAGCTTGCCATAAATATACTTCTCAGGCATAGGATAACCTCCTCAATTCCGTGTTGAAGTAGGGCAGGGAAAATGTCATATCTGCCCGGTGATTTAAAGAGCCTGAAGGTAGACACCGCCCATTTAATTTTGTTGGGGGTGAATAATTTTCCAGCCAGGCGTTTTCCTTCTCTGGTAGGAGGGTGTGCATATTCATCCAGATAGTCCTGTGGAAATCAACCCTGAATTATGCGAGAGCCTGGGAAATGAGTGCCTAAAAGCACTCTTATGTTTTCCTGTTGACTGTCTGTATATTCGCCATCAGGCTTTTTGAGTAGTCCTATTCCATTTGAGTGGTATATTGCAAGAACTTTTTGTAGACGGACTGCTGGTGCTAATTCATCTATCCCTTCGCAGAACCGTCTCCATGATCTTATCTTAGACCTTCTCAATTCTTTATTGTACTCCGTAAGGACTTTTTTGTAGTCCTCCCAGTTTACAGAATTTTTGGCTTTATTAAAAGCTTTCCTAGTCTCAGCCCTAAGACGACTGATATCCCTATTCCACTAAGGCACATCTCTCTGGGCTGCCTATTGTTTAACCAGCTTTTTTCATAACATGAAGTCATGTTGTTTTGAAGTTGATATGAGGCTATGTCTAATTCCTCTATTGTGTCGATGGAATGTATTACACTTTTACCTCCATCCTTAAGTGTTCTTTATAAACACTCCAGTCCATCAGTCGCGTTACAGTCGCAAGGCTTGTTACAGCTGCCTCCAAGTCGAATCGTATTATCTATGATCCGTCATGGAAGGCTCATCTGAAACGTGCCAGTTTTTAATTAAGTCAGTTATGAGTGGATCAGCAATGGTTACGTCTAGAACCTCTTTTCTAATAGCATTCATAAAGGTGGGTTCATTGCCTTTATTGATAATGTCAATATTATTTGCCAACAAATATTCAAACAGGCACTCACTTCTAGTGTTTGTGTCAGTGCTGCCCCACATATGATGGTGTGCATTAACGTCGCCACCTATTATGTAGGGTTTATTTATCCTCTTGCGCCAACTAATGAGTTTTCTAACTTACTCTGGGGGTGGATACCTTCTTCACCGGGGAAATAAGCAGAGGCCACTATGACCTGCCTTTTTGTCCTTTCTGTAGGCACTTCCACAGCTGCTGCAACTAAGTCCCTTGTTATGAACTCTGAAAGGAGAACGAAATTAGTATCCTTGTCGAACAGCAGAGCTGTTCTAGAATAGTCATGCAAGGTAGAATAAATGAACTTACATAATTGTGTAGGGAGTCCTTTGATATGTCCTCAAAGTGCCCAGGGCTTTTGGATGAGCCCTATGTTTAATTTACCCCTAATAAATGTCCTGCTAAGCATACTCGAGGCTGCCTTTGCATGGTGGAGATTTATTTGGAGGCATTTCAGATTATTTAGGGCCATTATGACGGCAGAGCTTAGTAATATCCCCAACTTCTCAAAAAATGAGCAATATTCGAATTTGGTGAACAATATATGGATATAATTATAATTTTGCTATTATTTTGAGAGAGAAAGCGCCATACTCAAAAGTTTGTTCAGTAGATTCTACATTTAAAGAAATGTTTTCAAAGGTAAGGCTATTATTGAACAGTATAACAGTTCCTCCTCCAGTTTTACTACTTATGCAAAATTGACTAGCTACAAACATATCAGTTATAGCTAGGGTATTTATTTCTTCATCGGATAACCAAAGTTCGCACATAATATAATAAACACTTCACATTTATTTGCTTGTAGAAATATATCTAACACATTTTACTTATTTCGAGCACTTTGTATATTGAGTTGAGTTATTGACAAACACTCATTGTCTAAGTGAGAAGTCACCTGTGTATTAGATTTATTTGCTATTTGCCCACTGTCTTTTATTGAAGCTTTGTCGCTATTGAAAAAGTTCAATAACATATTTTTTAAATCCATATCCACCGCAATTTTAAATGAGTTGCATCCCCAATTTTTTTTTGTTTGAACACAAGTAAAGTTTCTGTCAGCAAATGTCTGTTAATGGTTATCGTTTTGCAGATCGTTTAGTATTTCGTAGCACAGCTGCTCTTATCCTTTCAGCATTTTCAAATGTGCACACAGAACGAGTTCTTCCTTTTAATTTTTCTATGGTGCATGGTAGTCTAAGAGCTGCCAATGTTTTCGAGAGAGAATTTGAAGTAGGCTAGTTTTTATATCTCCTCTCTTGTACTATCTGGGTAGGCACATAGGTACGAGGGCAATTTGCCAGACCATAATTCGATTGTTTAATTGGGAGCCACACCGCTTACGTCTGGAAAAGTATGGTGATAATATGCGTGTAGTGAGAGAGATAGTTGCAAAAGAGACCGCCGGAAACACGACAAATAAACTTTAAAATTAATTTATTTAGTATTATAGAATGAATACAATAGAATTTTATATTAGGATAGAAAAATGGAATTAGAATCAGACTAGATTTAGATTAAAAAAATTAAGAACACAAATGATTTGAAATACAAAAATTCATATTTTTTATTTTAAACATGTCGACAATCACACATAAATTAAATTAAATTCCTTATATCATTATGTCACATAAAACTCATGCATCTGCAAAGTCATCGTCATCGTCGCTGCTTTCATCATTGTCATCATTGTCTTCTGATGTATTGTCGTTTTCTAGCATATGACTATCTGTAATATTAATTGCTAAATTCAAGTAACTTATAATGTTTGTTTTTTTTTAATCAGTATTTACCTTCAACAATAATATCAGCAACTAATGATGGTAATTTGTCTCCAACAAACCACACGAAATCATATTTATCATCATTGATGGCCCAACCACAAGCTAGTGGTGGTAAAGATGTGGGATGATTCAAGTGAGCGATTCTCCAAAACTTTGTCATGTAAAGAACTAATATATGCTGCCGTAATTCAGCTGAACACAGCGGTAGGTTTGATGAATCGAAATTTCTGAACCTTTCTTCAAAATTCTTCAACGACATTTATTATTTTTCCATTCTTGTCATTACAGAAAACACATTTTATTTTATCATCAGCCATTGCAACAAAATTTTAATTTAAACAATGAAAATCACAACAAACACAGACACGCGCTTATAGGGACGATGGCCACGATATTTTAAAAACTAGCAGCCGCAGCAACTGTCACTGCCTATCTCTTGCACTACCAACGCATAATGGACTATTCTTTTAGCACACTACTTGCTCTCTCCTCGACTTAATCGGTTTGGCTCCTTTTATTACTTCCGCGTCCGGTGGAAGTATAGTAACGCAAAAAAAAATTTTTTTTTTTTGTTGAAATAGGCTTAAAATGTTATGAAACGTCCAAATTTAAAATTTGAGCAAAAAAAAATTCCTGTCTGTCGGTCTGTGACTTTTTTTGTGCGCACGTTTACTCTGGAACCGTTTATGATATTGTTACGTAAGGAGTATTCATATTTGAGGAGAAAGCTATAAAACAGCTTTAGTAGGTTACATATTGATACAAATTATTTTCCAAATTCTAAATTGATATACTTTGCAATAATATTAAACAAATATTGAGAACGAGACCTGATATTAAGTTCTTAAAAACAAACAATAAATACGAACTTGTACTCAATAGGTAGCCAAATAAGCATGTAGTAAAATTATAAATACGAATTTTATTAAGCCGGTCGTCAGTCGAATTCTTAAGACAGTTCTACTCCTTATCCGGACGCATTTCCCCACATCAGTGATATTTGTAAGAGCCCCCCAATTTGTTACTATTATTGTTGTGCCTGTTGATACTGTGACACTGTTTGTTGTTATTTTGTTAATAAATTTTATTTGTTTTAATCTCGTCTTCTGCTTTGACCACCCAATCTCCCTCTCCTCACAAGCCAAGTAGCCGTCAGTTACGGGTTCCCGAAAAGGGGGGATGCGACAATATTGACTTGAAATTTGGTACACTTATGTATTGTAAAGAAATCTGGAACTAGATTATATTTTGATCTAATTCCGTTGAAGAGTTCGGGGGTAAAGGGGGTAAATAAAGGTAAATAGGCAAAGCAAGCAGGTAAGAGTCCATAAAATTGTAATTTAGGGCATGTACGAAGAGTCAAGGTCTCAAACTTTTTTTTGGTATCAGCCCCACCCCCCCACTGTCACCCCCAATATCAGCACCACACTATTATGAAAGGGAGTAAAAAATTTTTTAATGTGATTTAGTGTGTATACAAGAACAAAACGTCTCAAAAAATTTTTCTGGCGTTAGCTAGCGACTAGCATTCGACTTACTTCAACTGCAAAAGAACGTTGAATATTTGATCAACGCTCTATATTCACAGCTCAACAGACGCTTTGACAACTGTCTTAAATTTCCACTTATCGCGAAAGGATGGCGACTTGATTTGAATTTATATCTTATTATATTATGACATGAATTTAACTCTGAAAATAGATACTCTATTCTGCCGTACCCCACTATATTAATAGGAAATACATATAGACGACAATATTGAATGAAATAGTCCATAATTTTATCTCGATACTAGGTAAGTATAGGAATTAAAACAGGAACAAAAAAATTTCAAATAATTTACCATCCGCCACAGATAAAACACAATTTATTAATAGAATATTTTGAAAGACCGATTGAAAATATTGAATTTAAGAAAATCAAAGTGTAACTGATTTTATTCATACACTACTTTTGATATAAATACTACTAAAAGTAGCACTGAAAATCTGATTTTAAGACATAATATTTGAGTATTACTGCAAAATTTTTAAATTTCGTATTTGTATTTGTTGGTCAAAAATGACATGCCATGAAGCTAGACAATCAAGGCATTCAAATAATTTCACTGTAACCAAGATAATGAACATTTATTTATTTTATTTTAACACTGGTATTATAAAATGACACTTTCAACATAGTTTGCAAACGTTGAAAAACCCACATTTAGTTGTGTTTACGCCAAAATGGGTATCAAATTAGATAGATATTAGATCACTAACAAGAATGACCAATAATCGTCTCTGTGATAACGAATAAGAAGGACACATTACATGAACTGCATTTGTCTACAAAAATTCATCATTCAGGAGAGACTGTGGAAGTGCGAAATCTAAAATACTTTAATTTTGTAATACAATACGTAAATACATAATTCAAACCTGTAATCTTTGCTGTTTTTTTGTAGTAAATTAAATAATTTTTTTACCGATATTAATATGAGCAAACAGTAAGTAAATATTGAAATATCAGTGTTTAAATATCATCATAAATACCAAAATATACCCGGTGTAATTTCGTGTAGGGTATCCAGGAGGAAAAACATTTCGGAAATTTATCTGATTTGTATGAAAACGACAATAATATCAAAGCGTATAATTATTGGCTTTTAAGCAAAGGTGTGAAATTTTCAGTAGTATTACCAGTAAACGTCGATATCCGATTGTCTTAAGCCATAAATGTTTTTTTAAGTTAAGTAATTTACATACAGCTGATGCAAAAAGTAAATTAATTCATTCTGCGGCACTGCTTCTGTCAACAAGATGCATAGTTCTATCACCACGACACCATGAATCTCTTCTTGCGTTGGCAGCATGTGGAGCAGAATGGTTTTGGAATGGAGATTAGTACGATAAGTAAATGTATTTTATTGCAGCACATACGCTAATATATGCACTCGAAAATATCTCACCGATCTGATGTTCAGTTTCCTAATCCGTATCAGAGCCTAAATTGTATATGCAATGTAGCCAAGTCATTTAAATTATTGCATTCAGGCACTGTTGATTTCTCCCTTTAGGTTCGAATATTATTATAAAAATTAGAAAAAAACATGGTCTTAAAAAAGTCACTAAAAATATGAATTAAAATTTCTTGACAATTGAAACAAAAAGATCTTGTCTCACTAAATTCTACATTTTGCTTGGCGACCGGTTTCGTTACAACAAATAAATAAAGTTTGTCAACTGATAAGAACCCCGCACATTTCTTATGGGAAATGGCCCCCTGTGAAACTCATTGGAATCGATATATGTTATTCCTCTTGAGCTCCTGATCAAAAGTCCTCATGGTCACAAGGTCAGAAAATGCACAGTATTTCAAATATGGGGGGGGAGTCGATTTTTCGGGATTTTTTCACTAAGAGTATGGCGCCATGGTCTTTCCAATGCGGCTTCGCTAGTGTTCTACGGGTGTTTTTCGGGTCATTGATTTCAAATCGGATGTTAAAATTAGCATTTGACAAATGACAGCTGTGAGTGGCACCTGATTTTCCTGAGTCATCTCCCGATAATGGTAACATGGCTACGCACGTAGAGTAGTATATTCAAGTGTAGTGTTCAAAGGTTTTGATGTTTGTAGAAACTACGATAAAGGTACTATCACACCAAAAGTTCCAACGTCATCCAGAATTCAGGGACTAAGCAGTTCCAGATTAAGGGTTTCAGGACTAAGAAATCCAAAACGCTAGAATTAAAACTACATCATTCATAGGAAAGAAATTCATGTCAGGTAAGTCATTGATTGATATCTGAACAATTTTCAAAATTAAACATAATATTTTTAGTCGCAAACTCCTCTATAAATCCTTATTTTACTACAAGGAACCTAACCAGACTGCAACCAACAGCTACTCTCCGGGCTATGTGCCCCGCCGAGCGCTGAATTACAAGTTACAAGCCTGGCGCGTTAAGTGTAATAATTGCATATTACCATCAAAACGCTAATGCTTCGATTGCAACAAACACCAGCCGAAAGACTGATCCTACTTAAAGGAGCTCCCTTGCCAGTCGTCACACACCACCTGCAGACTGCAGTTTCGAGCTGTTGGCTCTCGTCAGTGCAAGGTAGGTATGCGACGACCGACATGAGAATTCTTTGACTATAGTACATCCCGGTATTTTTACAATAGCGACATGTAAAACAGCCAGCAGGCGCCGTCTAGCGGTCCAGTGTCTGTTGCAATCGAAAAATAAATAGCCTGACTTGGCTTAGCATAGTTCAAATGTGCTTTTAGAGGGCGGAATATTAAACATAATATTTTTAGTCGCAAACTCCTCTATAAATCCTTATTTTACTATAAGGAACCTAACCAGACTGCAACCAACAGCTACTCTCCGGGCTATGTGCCCCGCCGAGCGCTGAATTACAAGTTACAAGCCTGGCGCGTTAAGTGTAATAATTGCATATTACCATCAAAACGCTAATGCTTCGATTGCAATAATATGCAATTATTACACTTAACGCGCCAGGCTTGTAACTTGTAATTCAGCGCTCGGCGGGGCACATAGCCCGGAGAGTAGCTGTTGGTTGCAGTCTGGTTAGGTTCCTTATAGTAAAATAAGGATTTATAGAGGAGTTTGCGACTAAAAATATTATGTTTAATATTCCGCCCTCTAAAAGCACATTTGAACTATGCTAAGCCAAGTCAGGCTATTTATTTTTCGATTGCAACAGACACTGGACCGCTAGACGGCGCCTGCTGGCTGTTTTACATGTCGCTATTGTAAAAATACCGGGATGTACTATAGTCAAAGGATTCTCATGTCGGTCGTCGCATACCTACCTTGCACTGACGAGAGCCAACAGCTCGAAACTGCAGTCTGCAGGTGGTGTGTGACGACTGGCAAGGGAGCTCCTTTAAGTAGGATCAGTCTTTCGGCTGGTGTTTGTTGCAATCGAAGCATTAGCGTTTTGATGGTAATATGCAATTATTACACTTAACGCGCCAGGCTTGTAACTTGTAATTCAGCGCTCGGCGGGGCACATAGCCCGGAGAGTAGCTGTTGGTTGCAGTCTGGTTAGGTTCCTTATAGTAAAATAAGGATTTATAGAGGAGTTTGCGACTAAAAATATTATGTTTAATATTCCGCCCTCTAAAAGCACATTTGAACTAATTTTCAAAATGTCTGTCTATCTGCCCGTCTATCCGTCACATTTCTCGTAATCGCGAGAGCTGGGCGTGAAAAGTGTATCCTTGTTTATTCTTTGTGGTTCTTCTGCAATTTTTATTTATGTATTATCATGTTTTAAATATACTGTATAGGTTAGAATGGACACAACAGCTCTTTATATTAAACTTTGTCGTAGCTATATGGGCTACGTCTCCAAAGCGATTTTAATTTGGAAAAAGAGAAGAACCTCAGTTTTAGAAAACGAACTTAATTCAAATCAATTTATTTCTGGAAAACTTCAATACATCGGCCATATAATAATACACACACACACACACACACACACATATAAATAAATATCAACAACCTGATCCAATCGCATAGGCATGAGTTGCCCGTATTGTGAAATAGACCAAGTTACATTATACATCTATCAAATCTAGTAGAATGCAGGTTTTCACGGCCGTTGTCTAATGAAGTAGTTTCTTCCGGGTCTTGCCGTGGTCGTCGAACTTGACTTGACGTTTCGTTGATCATCCCGTCAGCTTCTTCAGGAGGATTCTAAAGACTGAATTTGTTTTGTTGCCCTCCTCGTTATATACCTAGGTGCCGCTTCGCTTCGCTGGTCATACTTCGTGCTTGGTTCGCTTCGTTGCTCATTCGTCGTATTTGGTTGATCGTGACTTACTACGGTGCTGGTACTTCGCAATACCAGTCTCCACGTGTTACTAAGCCGATACCCATCCTCTCTGTTAAAGTTGTTCTCGTTTTTCATAATTCCTGTCCTATATTCCTGTCTAATATATTGATGTCCTCGTAGTCGATTTTATGGTTCTCGTTATTATGGACATGCTCTGCTATCACCGACCTATCCGTGTATCCAAATCTGGTATTCCTCTGGTGTACTTTGATTCTGCACTGAATACTCCGTCCTGTTTGCCCGATGTGATTCTTACCTCATATGCACTTCAACCTTTTGATAACAGTTTGGGGACAGGGTCTTTGATTGAGGGAGCATCTGCTGTATTTTCTTCACTGTTCAAAACCGTACACCTACTTTCTTTTTGAATAAAATCCAATCATCAGCACATGTGGATCACAAACTTATGAATTGGTCAGATACACACACACCCTATATAGTGAAAACTAGTAGCCACGTAAAGAGCTCCAGACACTTAGTAGAAATTTAGAAAAACTTGGAAATAACGAGTAATGACATTATGGTTAGTTTTGACGTCGAATCTTTGTTCACCAATGTATCAATTGAGGAAACAGTTAACCTGATCTGCCAACAACTTGTACCTAAAGGATTAAGAGAAGACATACCTGATCTGGCCCGATTGTGCCTACCTACAACATACATTCTATGGAATTGAGACTTCTATAAGCAGAAGCAAGGAGCAGCCATGGGATACCACTTTCACCTGTGACAGCCAACCTATTCATAGAAGCTTTTGAAGAGGAAGCTATACGCTGCAGTGAGAATAAACCAAAGTGCTGGTTACGCTTCGTAGACGAAACGTTCATCATATGGCCACATATCCGCTTGAATAAGCAGCATCCAAGTATCAAATTTACAATTGAGACCAAGCAAGATGGAGCTTTACCTTTCTTAGATGTATTTAGTGAAAAGGCCACACAATCTCAACCTGGCCCACGGCATCTATCTAAGAAAACACACACCGATCGTTACCTACATGCGACATCTCACCACCATCCACAACAGAAGAGAGCATTAATCAGAACGTTGGTCCACAGAGAAAAACACAATATGTGACAGGACAAGCATATTCAGTGCAGAATCAAAGAACAACAACAACAGAGAGGATGGTTATCGACTTAGTAATACGTGGAGACTTGTATTGCCAAGTACCAGCACCGTAGTAAGTCACAATCAACCAAACACGACGAATGAGCAGCGAAACGAACCAAGCACGACGAATGACCAGCGAAGCGAAGCGGCTCCTAGGTATATAACGAGGAGTGAAACAACAAATTCAGTCTCTTGAATCCTTCTGAAGAAGCTGACAGGATGATCAGCGAACCGTCAAGTCAAGTTCGACGACCACGGCAAGACCTGGAAGAAACTACTTCATTTCATCTATCAGATCTATGTATAGTATTGGAATCTATTAGAATTTTGTGGTTAATCTGCAGAAGTTGTAAAGCAGTTATTTTGCTTTAATTTAAGCACAAGTGGTCAATAGCTCCCTTGTTATCAGGAAAGAACGAAAAATTAAGAAAATCGGATTTTTCACGAAATGGGGCCTGACGAATTGCAGGATTTTTGTAAAGGATAAGAAAGATATAACTCAGTGGAAAATAGTTTATATCATGCAAAATGAAGTTAGGTGTATAATTAATAAGATATAATTTTATCAAAATTGTATAAAAATTATTTTGATAGTTTTTGAGACCCGGGACGTGCAATGTTGAACGTGAAGTGATGGCGGGATCTCAGCTGACTCGACTGCGACAGAAATAGACAACACAATGTAAATAAGTATTTGTGAAATGCATAATCAATTTTATAATAAATTACAACGAAGTGGTTGGTATGTAATATTAGACTTACCTTTACACACTTAGCGAGACAGTCGTGTTCTTTAGGAAGGCCCAGGTTCCTCAGACGACCCTTCTTGGAGCTCCGGAGACACTTCTGTTGTCGAATTAGATCTACCACTAGATACTAGTGATAAACGGTCGTCGACGTCACCTTCTTCATCCGACTCGGCCATATCTAAGAAAGGATTATTCGGGCAGGTTTTCCCCTGTAAAACTTTGCACAGAGCAGAGCATTTCAGCCCTGCTCTCTGGCAGGAGCAGCTTCCTCCGCCGCACCCTTTCTGTCAGCTGCATGACAGGAATTTTAGCAGGGTTAGCGGCGCTGGTTCCTTGGTTGAAGTCATCGGTGTTAGCTCATGCTGGCTCCTTGTCCACCCCCAGTTGATGGGCCCTGTCTCTACTCCCAACCACATGTGCATCTGATGGTAGGTTCTGTAGGAATGTTGGGTGGCAGCCTCTTAGGTTGGGGGCAGACGAGCGAAGTGAACTTTGGCGTTGGTAGCAGATCGTGTTACCTCCTTTCCCTTATTAGATATTTTTTGGGAAAGAATTGAGGCAACATATGCGGACGACTAGCTGATTTAAGCCGGAGCTAAGAGTCGTAGATCCGGACTATTCTTAAAAGACTTATGAAACTTACACTTTTTTCAATGTACACCCATAAATGAAAGATTTTTGTTTAGTTCAAGAAAATGAGACAAAGAAAAAATTGATGTTATGTGTTCACCATCTATAGTGAATATCAGTAGAGTTGTCTCTTTTTCTCGAATAACCAATCTCCTATAGACCAGACTGAAATTGTTGGTAAGAGAAATAAAAAGATAGTGTAAAATGAATGGTAAAATATTTTACATGAATAAATAAATAAATTTTATAAGGTGAAGGATGAAATATGAGATTTTAAGTTATCTAATAATATCGGCAAACAAAGAATATTTAATAGTAAAAAATCAATAACAAAATTATACCAATCTTCTAGATTCCTGGGCTGATTATCGTTGATGGCGAATAGCTCTGAAATGGCCATTCAGGCCCCAATTGTCTCTTTGAATATGGAATTTAAGGATTTTCTTGGCAATTTAGTTTACGTTTCTCAAAGGAAGTTGAGCTTGAAGACTGTAGCAATATTGTCCAACTTTGACGTTGAATATAAATTTATAATTAATATAAATTCTTGAGAAGCTTAAATTTTTAATATATTAAAGTATTAAAGCTGATTCGCAACTATAAGTTGCCAAAAAAATTAAAAAAAAGAATATTTTATAACTATGAGGTATATATAGTATTTTAATTACTTATTAGATTAAAAATATTTGAATTTAAATTTATTTTCAAAAAAATTTAAATTACATTAAAGACAAAAATTTAAAATTACTGAAATTTTAAATTACTAAGAAATAAAATTTACCTGGTTGTTAAACACTTGTAACGTGATTGAAATATGTAATATAAATTACTGAGGTTGCACGATGTTTTAAATGACTAGCCTATAAGTACTTAGTTCCTTAAAATATGCAAAGCAGAACCGCAGACGCCACTGCCCTCTAAACGTTTTAACAGTATATTGTGATCAAATCAATCAATCAATAAGACTTTATTTCTTATTTTAATATAAAAGAGTACCTCCCCAGAACCCACACCGGTTCCGACCGTGCAACCACCGTGCTAACGTGGTGGCAGATTGCATGGCCGGACGGAGTGGGACTAGTTCGGCTAAAAAGAAAATTAAAACAACTAAACCTAGGCTCCTTCCGTCGCAGACGGATTATAAAAGGTAATAAAATTAGGAACAAATTTAATAAAACTGAATAAAAACTACATACTAAATTAAAACACTTGCGCACTGATCACTTTTAATTTCGTATCTGACGCTAGCACCTCAATTTGAACGAGGCGCATTCCTCGACATAAGCCAATGCTGGGCTGCGCATGGCTGGCTTAAACCTTGATTTAAAAAAATTTGGGTTGTATATGTTTTGATTTTCTAAAAAATTGTGAAGCGAAATGAATTTAGAGACAAAAATGTACATAAAGAAAACAACAAAAAACCAACGCGACAAAAAGATTACAAACAGAAAAGAAGGGGGGGACAGGAAAAATTTTAAGGTACAAAAGGTATGAAATGTCAGTAAAGGTGGATAGGGTAAGCGGAAGTTATAGTTGTTGAAGTTTGGCTACAGGGGCTGCCGGAAAATCGGTAACGTCTGGTACGGGAAAGGGTGTTTAATACGAAATGGGGCATTATGCTGTCTAACTTGTGTTATGTGCCTTGTTAGCGGACTATCGTCCAGCTTGAAGGAGTAGACATTTTGGCAGATCTGTTGGACGTAATCCGCTATCGGGGTATATTGTGATTGGCAGTGTCAAACGCCTTTAGAAGGACATTTTTTGTTTTCATTATTATTACTTATAATATTTGTAATTAGCTCATGAATAGCTGTCTCGGTCCAATATTTTTTTGAAAACCAAATTGATTTTTGTTCAGTATATTGTTTTTATTTAGAAAATCCATTAATTCGAATTGATTAATGACTTTAAAAGTTATGTGACTTTCTGCTAGGTGAGACATATAATACCACAAAATTTGATATTATTACAATCAATATGAAGTGGTGCAATAGAAGGCAACCAATCTAAATGATAGTAGGCTGCGGAAATAGTATCGATGCCCTGTTGACTGTTAAAAAGTTATTTGATTTGAAAACTTTACGGATACTCTAAGGACCATCAGATTTTTTTTTTTTAGTTTAAAATACTACAAGTCGAGAAAAAGTTTTTCATAATGTATATAACTAAGTAACTATATTTTAATTTACTATTATATTTTCCCTGTATTTACATAATATGCCTGTATATTTCCGATCACCTTGTCTCCTAACCTAAGTAAACAGTTCATATATAAATATGGTTTAAATCATGCGACTAGTTTTGTTACTATTAACAAAATATTAATTTTATTTCAGTTGCGCGTTTTAAATTAGCCTCCATGATAAAACCCAAATAACTGGATTGGAATATAACGTTTTTGTATAATTAAGAATTACTGACTTCTTTTAAACTAGGAACGTCGTTATTTTGAGCCGTTTTTGTTTTTAAATTATGTTTTACCTTCTTACATAATTAATTAACTCGCTGATTATCCAAGAAATTGTTTTGTTACTTACAATATCTTAAACTTTAATTAATCATTAATATTTCTACATCGTCTTCAATTTTATATACCTTGATTTTGTTTGCTTTTTATTTTTTCATTGTAGCATTTAAAAAACTCTGCTTCACTATTAAATTTAACGTACAACTTCAAAATTCAGAAACAAGTGTAATTTTCTACGAAATGGAAATAATCTCTACACTAAGAAAAACTAAACTTATTTAACTATACTAGCTGTAGGGCTTTGTGCAGACAATGCTCTACTCTGATAGCTAGTACCCAGGACGACCATTTAATTTTTTAAACTAGTTTTTTTCACGTCAAATTAAATACGCAAGAACAAACTACAAGCGAAACATATGAATTAAGTTGTCAGTTAAAATCTATTTAATATCCTGCTCATGTGGAAAGGCATATTCGTAAATATCCCGATAATAATAGTTCAGAAGATCTTGACTAGTTAGCATTAATTATACGAAAATTATATAGCATACAATTTTCATTCATATGCAATAGCCACTAGTAGGTAATCATGCAAAACGTGTACTGTAATTTTGTCTTTTGGCTGTTATATATGTAATGTCTCCTTTACTAGATACCAGCTAGTCCTGAGAAATTATCACCATTTTGTATGAGCTATATCGATTTTTTATGCAGATATGATGAATATGGAGCCTTAAATATAATGAATGCAGTCTTAAAGTTGTAGCTAACATAGCTGGAACTTGGTTCACTGAATGTTGACATTATTTAAAATATATATGTGCTTAACTACAAAAAGTAAAAGCAAGTTCCAGTAAATATGCAGGTATGGATATATGTTTAGACTATAGTACGGATCCTTAATGTTATAAGTGCTCTTCCAGGTACTGGTGCTTAAATACTTAATTTTTATTATAAGCAGTTTTCAGTTTTACTCAGAGAAAAGAAAATATAAGTAAGTATGGGGAAGTTATAAGACTTAAAGTAAATGCCTAACAGAGGACCTCGCAGATTTGATAGGAAAATAAATCGGTACCTACTGAATGCGGCTGGAACCTCCCCACCCGGCTGATCTTTGAAGCCGAAAAGGCGCTAAATTGTATGTTCCAATTCAAAAACATTCTAGTTGCCCTAAGCATTATATACAGATTCGTATAGTAACAAACTGAAAATTGATAAAGTGATAATCTATAATAAATTCTCCAATGTAGGTTCAGAAAGCATTTGATATTGCTAGTGTTACCTTTAAAGTTTGTAACAATCCACTGATGCACAGTCACATAATTTAAACATTTTCAATACGCATCGAATATTATTTTTTTAAAAATCGGCAGGTACTGGAAGCGGCTGGAACCTCTCCACTTGGTGGATTTTTGAAGCCGAAAAGAGCATTATATTGTGTGACAAAACGGCACTAGACGTAATCCGATCTCATCCAAAACCTTTTCAGATCTTCTGGGGCACTAAAAAAAACCCTCAACTTAATGAATTTACAATCATCTATGCGAGTTATTACCTACATTATCGCTCGTTAAATAATATACTATTAGGATATTAACAACTTTAACATCACTTGAACGACTAAGAAAGTCTAGTTATCTTAAATACTACAAATTTATAAAGCAACAAACTGAACATTGGTAAAGTGATAATCTATAATAATTACACCAACGAAGGTACAGAAAGCATATGATATTGATATTGTTACATCTACCTTTAAAGTTTGTGACAATCCACTAAAAGTTACAAATATGCCGAAATCTTATTAACATGACATGACACCAACGTTATCGCTCGCGGCTATCTTTGTTAAATGAAACATTAGCATTTCAGTAATTTTACTAGATTTTAGAGGAATATTTGTAGTTTAATTCTTCGATTTGTCTGTATATATATTTAAAAACGGCACTAAACGTAATCCGCTCTACTTATAGAGCAGTGAAGAAACTCTCACATGTGAATTGACACATGATGTGACGAGTTTCACGACGTAACGGCTACGCGCATCGATCATGGCATGCCAAATTCCATCTATGCTTCATATTTGCTTTGTTTTTAATTTTTTTCACGGAAATCAAATCGAAAGGGTGGAATTGTGATATATCGTTGAAATCAGAATTTTAACTACTTTTCAATGGTTCCATTGCAAATTGAAATTGCCACTAAATGTAATCCGATCGCAACCAAAACCTTTTCAGATCTTCTGGGGCATTAAAGAAACGCACATGCAAAGTTTCATTCAAATCCGTTCAGTAGTTTCGACGCTATCGTGCTAACACACATACACACACACACAGACATTTTTCAAAAACCACTTTTTTGGGTTCCTAGGACCTCAAAACGTAAATATTTGATGTTATCTCAATTTTCGTTTTTGAACCAATTTTAGTAACCTTTAATTTTATTGTGCAGAGGTTAAAAATTATTATGACGAAGTCTGGTTTAAAATTGAATTTGAATACTGGAGGTATTGCGCCTTGAAAAAATTCAAATTCGGATTATAATGAAAATGTACGTTTCGGACAATAACAAATATGTCCCAACTGACATACCGTTGTGTGTCTGCCAATATATTTGTCTGACAGCAAGTCAGCTCTTCAATCTGAATAATAAACGTAAATTAACAACTAAAGTTTTTAGTATAATATATTTATTTTAGACATTTACACCTTATTTTACTAGAACGTGGGGAAAATAAATGAACGTAAATTAGTAATTAAATTTTTTTATAATATAATAACAAAGTAACGAAAATAAGTGCTTAGATTTAATTTTTTAAAACGTAATTTTACTTAATAAGTAGATATTACTTCAACTCGTATAGTTATTGGAAATATTAAACACATAATTTAATTGTTATAACACAGTTAAAACTTTATATTTTCGTCAAGTGGAGACTCATTTAAATTACGGAATAATTACATGGGGAGGTGCGGCCAACAATCATCTAACCCAGCTAGAGAATGCACAGAAATTTATATTAAAAATTTTTAAGGAATCATATAAATACCCCTCAGAAGAATTATATATGGAAACTCAAATACTGGACATACGACAGTTATTTTGCTTGACAATATTAACTAGACAACATAAAAATAAAAGCGAACTAGAGGAAATTGCGCATAACTATCAAACCCGGTTCAGAAGCAGAAGCAGAGTACCTAAAATAGAAAAAACCATTGCTCAAAGATGTTATTTCTATCTGGGTCCTAAAATGTACAATTTCATTCCATCTGAGATTAAGAAATATAACTCAATGAACTTATTTAAAAAGAAAATTAAAACATGGATACAAAATAAATCTAGAACGGATATTCATAACTGTATTATAAGTAATACTGCTAACTTGCTTCTACAAATATACCAGTTTATCTCGTGTGCAGTAGTCGGTTTGGATAATTTCTTAGAAAAAGAAAACCTCACATTCTCATTAAGTCGACGTTTCGACAAACTTTCTTGTCTTCCTCAGGACTAATGAGGTATTTGGCTCTCTGTCAACACAATCATCATCGTCAAATCAATAAATAAAAATAACGTCACTTATACCAATAGGGTCCTGTCTTCAATATTTATTCATAGGTGACACAACAATATTTTATTTTGAAGAATTAGTTAATATGCGAATGCAATGTCCAATGTAAACGTACAAACAGAAATGGATCTTTTCCACAAAATTTGTGGATACGAAACACCTTAGTATACCAGTTTATCTATGTGGGTGTTGTTGCTAATTCTATGTATATAAATTATATAATTTATTATGAACATTAATATTAGGATTACTGATAGTATACGTTTTTAGTTATTATATTATTTTGTTTTTAGTAATGCTCTCCTATTAAATATATTTAGCGTTTATTATTAGTTACCTCATGGTTAGTAAATTTTTTTTTTCTTTATAAGCTCTGAAGAATAACTGTAGATCTGCATACAAGAACTCTTTCGCAGAAGACAGTTTATTCCACATGAGGTTCTTTGTACAGACATACGATATGTTCCATTCTGGCTTGCAATATCGTATATTATATATTACATTAGGAATAAAACTTACCTTATCTACAACAAGTTTCGACTTTGCGGATTATTTATATTTATTTTTTGCAACTTAAAATAAAAATTTTGTGTATGTTATGATTAATAAAGCATAAATAGATATATATTTTCGTTCCTTTCCGTTCCTTTCCATTCCATTCCATTCTATTCTATTATTCGGATGCATTGTTGATCTTTGGCGTTGTTCAATTTATGTGAATTTGTTTTGCCTATGGCTTTCACCGAGGCCGACTGTTTCCCTAAGATTGTTCGTCTCTCATAGCGTAAATTATGTTTTGATGGTGATCCATATCATCTGAAAGTATAGCTTTGTTGACTGGGAATTGCTGTGACCGGTAATTATAATGATTTGTTGTTTCTGAACACCATTTCTTGTCAAGTTTGACACTAACGTGGCTCTCGCAGAATGATTTGTTACTTTGATTTTTTCAACATCAATTCCTATTTTGGATACAGATTCTTTTAACCAAAAAGTAATCGTGGTTTTACCAATAGTACTATTCTTACACCATCCTTTCGAAAAATTTTCATTCCAGTTTGGATTGGGGATCAAAAACAATTTATCCACTGTTAGATCTCCACGTTTTTCCATGAATTTCTCAAATAGTCGTATAGGGAATTCATCAAGATTTTTTGTGTTTCTTACCAACCACCTACTATCGGCCAGGTTTCTTGATTCGCCTTGGGTTGATTTTAGTAAACACAGGATTATATTTAATCCTTCCTGTGAACTCTCCCTTATGATTTATTTCTTTACGAAAATGTACCACTTTAGACATTGTCTATGTACCACCCATCCAAGCGAGTTCGTGTGATATCATGTGAAAAAGCTTTCGCTGCAAACCGGTAGATTCATTTTCATTCCATATTTTTAAAATTTCATTATACCCTTCATTAGTAAGAGCAGCAGCACTAGTTTTTCTTTTCGTGGGATCTCTTTGCATTTGCCGGCGTTTCGCCTCTTGCTGCAGCAAACTCAACGTCTTAGAAAGAATTAAATTTGAGCTGATATTTGATGAAGCACATTTCTTGAAGTTGTTTTGCGGATGAACTCCACATAACCTGAAATAATATTACATTTGTGAATTCTAACCTTTCCATCTAACAAAAATATTTTAATGGTATATAAATATTTAAAATAATCAACAATTTCTATCACCTTCACAACAGATTCTTTATAATCTTCGGAATTTGCTTTCTCCATATTAAACCCCCATTTCCTAAAAATTGCAGCCAGGACTATGACAGAGTTTATTCCCTCAAATTTGAACGGTTTTAAAAATTGTTTCCATATAGTTGCCTTAGACCTTTTCGTATTTGTTGGTATTAGTTTGTCAACCTATTTTCTGATTATCTCAGTATTTTCCTGCCCAAAACGTGACATTTCTCTCAACAGCGGTAATAAAATGATTCATACCACGCTACTAAAAATTTCTGTCAGTGAAATATGTCACAATGTCAGTCAAGGTCATCTTATTTATGCAATAGATGCAACACGGGTACCAGCCTGCAAGGTTTTGCAAGCACTTCCAAAGCTTTTTTTTGTCAAGTAATTTTGGTCATAAATTTTTTTGCCGAATCTCCCTCGCTCTCTCAAGTATGATATATCGTTGAAATAGGACTTTTAACTGATTTTCCATGGTTCGATTGCAAATTATATGTGATTATAAAATAACTTGTTGTGCCGAAACGGTACCCAACGTAATCCGATCTCGACCAAAACCTTTTCAGATCTTCTGGAGAACTAAAGAAACTCATTCAAATTCGTTCAGTAGTTTTGGCGTTATCGTACTAACACACATACACACACCCACACACACATACATTTTCCAAAAACCACTTTGTTGAGTTCCTGGGACCTCAAAACGTAAAGATTTGATGTTATCTCAATTTTCCATTTTGGACCAATTTTATTGTGGTGAGGTTGAAATGACTTCCGCCAAATTTGCCAACTTTTTTTATATCTCTTAAGAGCTCACAATTATTTTACTATATCTACTTTACACTTTTTCATAGATTCACACATCTTTAAAAAGTTATGTAATTTTAAAGTAATACTTATGGTCTACTATCCCCTTGGTTCAGAGAATTTTGTTACTATTTTTTATGTATTCACGGTTACAATATCGTATTTACAAAGTTTTTAAAACCAAAATAATTTTTTTAATACTCTCAAAAACCACTCTCTTAATGCTTAGAATGTTTTCAATATTTTTCCGGTTTATCAAGAAATATTTTCGGTTCATCTAGAAATTTGTAGAATTTTGTCCACGACATAAAACTTGAAAATTGCCCATTGTGGCGTCGGCGTTGTCTCATTGCTGTCTGTATGTATGTTATTTGTTTTGGTAAATATTGCATAATTATTAAATGCTCTAAAAAGTAGAAAATAAACTTTTAAGGAAATCAAACCCATCATTTTGAAACATTATATATATTTTTTTATGATATAAAAGCTTGTCGCGAGATTTTTCTGTGTAAAGAAGATCGCTCGCGACAAGCTTTTATATCGTAAGAAAATTATATAATGTAATAAAATGATGGGTTTGATTTACTTAAAAGTTTATTTTCTACTTTTTAAAGCATTTAATAAAAGCTTCTTTTTAAAAAAATTTATTTTTTACTTTTTAATCTTTTGATATGCTGTAATCCCCAGATATCGATTTTGAGACGAATCGTATCATAAACGGTAAAGTCGTCCGCCATCTTGAACTAATTTTACTTGAAATTCGCAATCCGCGACCCCGAAAATCCTCAGATGTCGATTTTGATCGATTTGGACCTAAATGATAAAAGCCGTCAGTGATATTGGCGCCGCCATTTTGAATTTCTGAATTTTGACTAAAAATTCATAATCCGCGACCTAGAAAACCCTCAGATATCGATTTTGAGTTGAATCGGATCTTAAACGATAAAGTCGTCCGCTATCTTGAAGTCGTCATCCTGAACTAAATTTTTGAATAGAAATTCGTAATCGACGAGCCCGAAAATCCTCTGATATCGATTTTAATCGATTTGGACCAAAAATGACAAAAGTCGTTCGCCATATTGGCGCCTCCATTTTGAACTTATAAATTTTGGCCAAGAATCTGGCGATCTCGAAAACCCCCAGATATCGATTTTGAATGGAATCGGATCATAAACAGTAAAGTCGTCCGCCATCTTAAACCGCCATCTTGTTTTTTCTTATATGAAAATGTTAAAGTGAATTGTCACCGGACTTATACACGTGTGCAAAATTTCAAAGCTCTAGCTTAATTAGAACTAATCGAAATTTTAATTGCAGGATTTGACCTAAACAAACTGAGAAACATTGCAAGTTTAATAAAAGCTTTTAAAAAATGGTCTGTAGTATTACGTATATCTGGTTTTGTGTGGTGTTTGTTATTTATAAGGATAAGTGTTTATTATTCAATAACAACTTTATTAATTTTAAGAAAAAAGTTAGCAAATCTTTACTTATATTCACAATTCATTTGAACAAGTGGCTGAGGGTAAGGATCAAAGGAACAATAACTTATGTCCACGAATAAAATAAGAGTTGAGCAAAAATATGATTTGAAATTATCGATGTCATCGACAGTAGTTTTGAGATACGGTATGCTTTTTTATTTACTTCATAATAATTAACGTGGGCGAATCATTGTTTCGCTAAAAAAAATTTGTTTCAATTAAAACACCTTGTTAATGTTTCAGAACTTTTGAAAGGCAAATTTAAGCATGATTTGTGTTTGTATCTGTAAGAGTATGTTCGTAAGTATGTTTCTATTTTTTACGATGACTCTGTGATGGGATTTAGCAACGTATTGTCGAGAAAATAACGAGCAATGAGCAATTGTTTCAAAACATTTTTTCAATGTTAGTTTTATTTCTTATATGAAAAAACAAAAGTAGGTAGAGAGTAGTAGACTAAATAGAACACGGTTTCATGAGATTACGGGGGACAGTTTAATTGTAAATTATGTGATATATAATTTTTAAAATGTACTTTTTCTGACGATTGTATATTTATTTCTGCTTTCCAATACTGCCGCTTCATAGGCAAGTCCACATTATCGATACTTACAACAACTCTAAATAAATAGTTATCTATACAAATGCTCACACATCATTTGCGAGTAAGTGAATATGGCGACTGGAGGCCTCGTACATACTCTAATATTGGAAACTATATTTGCTACCCCTGCAGATTTCAGTTATAACTATTACTCGTGTTTGCAGAAACTGATTACTTTGTTGGAATAGCTAATTACAAAACATCATTAAATTTATGTTCATTTCCTGAATATAAACCAACATCAAAATCTATTTCGTTTCACGTTATTAACCAGACTCTCGGTACCTTACGGTCAGTGGGGTATGAATTGACATCAGAAAGTGAAATATACTGCAAACATATTGTAACAAAACTTGATATTTTCTTTGGCATAAAAATAATTTTGAATAGCCCAATTGAAACTGTCCAATATACAGGGCTTCATAAAACAAGTCCCATCTCTAATAATTTGATTTTGGAGGTCAAAATAAGTCAAAACTAACAATTATTACTACTAACATTAGTTTTCATAATTTTTAAGGAATTATAATCAAAATAATATTGTTGCACAATGCACAAATAAACTTATGTCACCTATCGACACACAGGTGAAACGGACAACGTGCATTTCATCCTGAAAAAGTCCACGTATTACATGAAGGTGATAGAGAACTGAATTGTTGGTATAATTCAAGTAGGAATAAACTGAGACAGAAAAAACGTAACAAAAACTTTACGACCTCATTAAAATACTATTACTCTTTGTGCTACCTCGACCGATTCTCGGACGCAAAGCAACTCGCTCGGTTTTAATGTGCGGCGAGTCGTTTGATCGTCTGATGTTAGGCATGCCGCCGGTGGCCCGCGGCGATAATAATGATGTAAAGTTATTGTTTCGTTTTTTTTTGTCTCAGGAAGTCCTTACTTGGACTATACATGGTTGGTTACTAGAGAACGAAAATCAAAATATAGAGCGATCAAGCATTCTCTTCTCAGGAAAGTACTGCTAATACATTAATTTCAATTATTGCTGAATAGTACAATAAATCTAGACCAATTTTTTACATCTTTTGGATTTTACCTCTCAGGAGATAATTTTATGATCAATTGATGAGGAAAAATGTCAGGTTTAACATTTTAAAATGTTTAAGACTTGGGTGTTGTAGCAATTTTGTAAATAAATAAAAACTGTTAACAAATGGCCTCACTCGACTTTAACACGGTACAACTGCCATAAAATGCTTCTAATAATTAAAAAATATATATCACGTTGTAGAGAAAGAAATTCTCTAAAATTTTTATATGGGAAATACCCCTCTACGATGCTTAATATTTTTTTATCAATTTTTTAAGATTTTGTGCCAAGTTGTTTTCGTTCGCGCAGCACGCGTCGTTCCGCCATGTCGCAAAGGGCCGTGGCGACAAAGATCAGCTGACCAATCAAAAACAACTTGGCAAAAAAATCTTAAAAAATTGATTTAAAAAAAAAATAAACATCCAGAATCAAAATTGTAGAAAGTTTCTTTCTCTACAACGTAGAGATTATTAGAAGTATTTTAAGGCCATTGTACTGCGTTAAAGTCGAGCAACGCCAATTTGTTGATAGTTTTTATTTATTTACAAAATTGCTATAACACCCAAGTCTTAAATATTTCAATATGTTGTTCCTGACATTTTTCCCTATCGATTGATCATAAAATTATCCTCTGAGAGGTAAAATCCAAACGATTGATTAATTTTATTGTAGTAGTAATGTCGCTATCCTATGGATACCGAGATGTACCAAATAGTCCAAGGATCCTCGTGTCGGTCGTCACATGCCTACCTTGCACTGACGAGAGATAATAGCTCGAAACTGCAATCTGCAAGTGGTATGGGATGACTGACATGAGATCTCCTTTAAGTAGGACCAGTCTTTCGGCTGGGGTTTGTTGCAATCGTAGCATTAGCGTTCTGTTGGTAATATGCAATTATTACACTTAACGCGGCCGGCTTGTAACTTGTAATCCAGCGGTCGGCGGGGCACATAGCCCGGAGAGTAGCTGTTGATTGCAGTCTGGTTACGTTCCTTATAGAAAAATAAGGATTTTATAGAGCAGTTTGCGACTAAAAATATTATGTTTTAATATTCTCCCTTCTAAAAGCACATTGAACTATTTTTTTAACTTGTCGGGCAATATGTTGGACCAGGAAAGATATTGCGTAATGATGATTCCCAGTTTGTCAAGAGAATCGGATGAACTCAGTTGCTTGCCGTTAATATTGTACCCCAGACGTGGATTGTGTTTTCCTAAATGGAGTGTGCTGCACACTTATCGACGTTTAACGAAAGTAACCATGTTTCACTCCACTTCTGAATGAGATCTAGGTCTCCTTGCAACTGTACGTGATCTGCTAGTGGATTGTAGTAAATTTTTGTGTCGTCTCCGTAGAAAGACTACCGGGATTTGATTCAATGCCGCAGATCGGATGTATATGCAATGAACAGCAGGGGTCCTAAGACAGATCCCTGAAGAACCCCACTGAGCAAGTGTCCGCTGTCACTTACTGCAGTACCAATTTTAACAAAAAACATTCTATCGGTAAGGAAATCTTGAATTCACATGTGCAAACTGTTCCAGCTTCTGTAACAAGCGGTTTTTATTCACTTTATCAAAAGATGCTACCTTTTGATAAAGTGAATGATTGATTCCATCATCTTGACAACAACAAAAGTAAGATTAATTGGACCAAAATTATCAGGGCTGAACTTAGGCCCGTTCTTAAAAATGACCTTAACACATGCTTGTTTCGACACGGTGGGTAATCCCGGAAGCAAAGGACAGTTTCATTATTATACTGAGTGGTTTGCAGATGGAATTAATGCAAGCTTTAAGCAATATGGTGGATATTTCATTAAGGCCAGGTGCAGCCGACGGGTCTAGCGCACGAATTTTCTCAGCAATTTGTTCTTCTTGTAAATCAATATTTGTCAGATCAGCGGGCACTAGAGGACGATGATGAATGTTAGGCAAAGCATTAGAAGATTCCACACCGTACAGGTCTGAGAGAAAGTGTTGCCAAACAAATTCATGAAAACCGGAACAAAATTCTCATCTACAGCTTTCCATCCCATTTCTCGAGGGTCCGGTAAGGGAGGGTCTGGCAAGTGGACGTTTTCCAAATGCAGCACTGCAAGCGAAAAATGTAATTAATTGTGTGTATTAAGTGCTAGATATGCGAGGTCTTTAAAAGAATACTTACTTGTTAATGGCTTTCCGGTATGTATAGTCTTATAGTTTTAAAGCATCACTTGTGGGCGGAAGTCCCTCAGGCTTAACTGTCCCAAATGCCCAAAATGTGTCGTGCTTCATCACTCGCGGAAGATTGCGGTGGTACCTGTAAGATTAAAAAGAATGATTTTAGAAAGTTTTAATAGTGGGAAGCGGTAGCGAAGTTTTAGTTTGGTATTTATAAATGCTGACCTTGTAGAGCTGGACCAGAAATTTCTCCATATAAGAAATACTCCTCCAGAGGGTGGTTTTCTAGTCCGGAGAGCAAGTCAGATGACTTTAAGTACCGCGCCCATGCAGCCGCTTTACTGACGCTGGCAAGTTTAGATGTGGTGTCCGAACCGGTAATTGCATGGAAAACTAAAATATTTTTTCTCTACATTGGGGACACTGAGACAATCAATATATAGAAAACGACAAGAATGAGATATCAGAATACAATTTGCTGACAGAAAAAGGCACACAGTTGAGTTCATTTGTAAACTGTCAATACAGCGTTGCAGTTTACAGTAACGCCACGCACTTGTACAGATTGCAAATATCAGCATCTGTCCAGAGCAATAACACTACTTCCGATTGCCAAGCAAAACTGAAGTCCGGAGCCCAAACTTTCTGACCACTTTTGCTGTTACGTGTTTCAAAAGTTTATGACTTCACCCCCGACTTTTCACTAATGCAAGTTTATACTTGCAGGCAGGTCCTGGGCCCACCGCTGAGCAGGCGGCCTAAAATGACTTGCGCTACGGAGGTTAGAGCCCATCCGTTTCATAAAACAAAATGAATTCGGCATCCTTGGCACTCTATAAAGTCTACTAGTTTGTAGTCAGATCTACAAACATTTAGTAACATAATGATTTTCCTAAGCTTACTAAATAAAAAAAGATAACTGGAAAGCGCTCACGTCGGAGGTGAAAAAATACTTTCATTTTATGGCATTTAAACTTTGATACTGACCACAATCATGAATTATTGACTTGCAGTGGGTTTTTTGACTTTTTTTTTTATACATTTATTTAACGTCGGCCTACTTCCGCTACTCGCTACGACCTCTTCCCTTAAAAAGAGTAGGGATCTTTTACTTGCCTAACATTTAATAGACAAGGGACCGACGGCTTTACATCCCCTCCGAAGTATGGTATATCTCCTATACAACCCTCGCCTAAGGTTGTATAGCTTCCGCGCATACACTGATATACAAGCCGCTGGAAGATGTGTGAGGCGAGAACGCGGTTTCCGTTGGAATGGTCACCATCCAAGTATTAACTGCGCCTGTCGTTGCTTTACATCGCATACCGAAGTATGTACATAGTAAAGACGCACGTACGCTGGCCCCATTTTTTTTTTTTTTGACTTTGATGTTGTCACATTTAATTTCAGCGGTGTCGAAAATTCCCGATACCCCCTGGAAGCCCTGTATAAGTACATATTTGCAACATTTTAAAAATAGCCGCCATATTGACCACCATCTTTAATTTAGGACTTCCGGTGAGCCATATGACTATGGTATTATCAAATTTGGATTTAGCGATATCGACAACCCCCAGATACGTACTTGATTCCCTTTTATAAGTTCATATTAACAATATTTCAAAAAATGTCGTCATCTTCGACACCATCTTGAATAACGGGCTTCCGGTTTATTTTTAGATCTGGTAACAGGCATTTTCGGATTCAGAGGGGTCAGGGGGGTCGAAATTTTGTATAAATCTTTTTACATTATCTTAAAAACGCTGTGTGCTCTCGAATTCTGACAGTTACTCATTTCCAAGTAAAACTGAACGCTCTTCTATATCAGAAAAGAATAAATATTTGTAAAACTTCATTCCTCCGAAATTTTTATAATAAAAAGGGCCATAAATACCCCTGTATCATCGTTGAAAATAATAAACTATAACTTTTGGTTTCGAATAATTTTCTCTCAAATATCATATATTTCACCGGGAGATCATAAATTTGTGAGGAGTTACTTTATCTTGAAGCATTTTTTATCTTAAAATTCAGTGCTCTCACAAATGAATCATGTTTATAGAAATTTTTATCTTAAATCTTTTAATGAATGTGAAGTTCTACATAAGAATTGAGACACCCTCTAACTATATGTTTACGTTACTTGTTTTGTGATATAATAATAATAATAATAAGCAGTCATTCTGAACACTACACGGATAGTCAGAAAATTTTTAAGTATAGATTAGATGAGAGTGCTTGACTTTTAGCCCGTACCTCACCTTATACCAGCTAAAAATGCTGAGCTGGTTAAAAGAAAAAAGAATAATAATAATAATAATAGTCGATTTTTATAAAAAATTTAAAAGGGGTATCTAGTGGCGAAGTTACATGGCATAAAGTGCTTTTTAGAATACAAATAAACCGAAATAGAATACAAATAGAACAAAATATAATAAACCATTAGTATAAAATCGTACATAATTGACTAATATATAAACAAAATATATGATGCTAAGTAAAACATTGCTTAATAGTAAACTTTTAAATTTATACTTGAATTTATTCAATTTGAAACTATTAAGATTGTCAGACAAAGAGTTATATAGTTGGATAGCATTATAATGAAAACTTCGTTTGAACATGGCCGAATAATGACGCGGAATATTGAACCTGTTTCCATATCTTATATTTTTTAAATGTAAAGAAGACCGTATTATAAATTTATTTTTTATCGACTCGCAGCCAGCTGTAGAATTAAGAATCTTGGTACAAAATTTCCTAAATGCAATTTTCTTCTATTATCCATGTCGAGCCATTTAACCTTACACAACTTGTGAGAAATATGAGCGAATTTTCTTAAACCAAAAATTAATCTCAAACATGAATTTTGTACTTTTTTGATACGTATCTTATCATTAAGATCTAAGCAATTGGCCATATATAAAATCACAATAATTAAAGGGTGACAGAACTAACGAATCACAAAGCATTTTTTTTAACTTAAAATTTTAAAAATGACGATTTGAATATAACAATTTCAAAGAGGGATATGCTTTTTGCATTAGTTTTTTCACATGATCTCTAAATATAAGATCACAATCAATTATCATTCCAAGATTTTCGCAATTTTAACAACAGGCAAGGAAACACCATCAATATTAATATTTACTGTATCTAATTTATTTTCATTGCCAAATAACATCAAGTTGGATTTACCCGAATTTAAAAGCAAGTTGTGTTCGTCCGAAAGAATTTTAATGTTATGTAACTCATTATTAATAGCGACACATCATTCGCGTTGAAATTTTAGTATAATTGCGTATCGTCGGCGTAAACTTGGACTTTACAGTTTACAGTAGGGGTTATGATATCTGACGTATATATTATAAAAAACAACGGATCGAAAATGGACCCTTGGGGCACTCCAGGAAGTATATTTAGATTATACGAGAAGGTATTATTGTAGAAAATGTTCTGAAATCTGTCACTCAAGTAGGAGGAAATTAATTGTAAAAAGGAAGCAAAAGGAAACCAAAATATTTAAGTTTAGCATATAACAAGTCATGATTTATTGTATCGAATGCCTTAGAGAAATCAAGCAAAATCAACACACTAATCAAACCCTGAACATATGCAGTAAAAAGATCATTTATTTAATTTATTAACACTGTAGCTGTACTAAACCCTGCTCGAAATCAGGTAAAAGTTTTTCCTCAGAAAAGAATTAGTAAATCTGATGATCTAAAAATATAAGGTAAGATTCATTTGCACGGGAGTCCCGCAAGGATCGTGCCTCTCTCCAAAGTTGTACAACTTGTACGTCTCCGACTTCCCAGAGTTCCCGAATACGAAGCTGGCCAAGTACGCCGATGACACAGCCATGTACGCGCATTCTCACAACGCGCAAACGGCGAACATGCTGCTGAAGGCGCACATGGCTCGTGCCACGGCTTATTACGACCAGTGGAAGATTCGGGTGAACGCTGAGAAGTCGGAGGCGATAGTCTTCACGCGTCGTTTTACTGAGAACAAAATTTTAACACCAATTTCGATCAGGGGAAACAAAATTCCAACCAGGAGATGCGTGAGGTACCTGGGGGTAAGACTCGACGAAAGACTGACGTTCAATACCCATATAAATGAGACAATACGGACGGTCTACTCCCTGTCCAGGAATCTGTATCCACTCATGGTCGGGGGTAGCAGACTTAACCGACAAAATAAAAAATTGTTGTACACGACGGTGATTAGGCCGTCCATCACATACGCGGCGCCGGTGTGGTGCAGCATACCTGCCACGACAATGAAAAAACTTCAAGTGTTTGAACACAAATTTATGCGCCTTATTTCAAATTCTGGAAGGTACACCTCCCTCATATATCTCTATGCGCGTTGCAACGACATAACCCCGATAGCGGACTACGTCCAGCGCATCTCTCAAAACTTCTATTCATTCAAGCTGGGCGATAGTCCGCTAACAAGACACATAACACAAATTAGACAGCATAATGCCCCATTTCGGATTAAACACCCCTTACCATAACAGACGTTACCGATTTTCCGGCAACCTCTGTAGCCAAGCTTCACCAACTACAACTTCCGCTTACCCTATCCACCTTTACTAATATTTCATACCTTTTGATTGTCTTTAAATCTTTCCTGTCCCCCTCTTCCTTTCTGTTTGTGACCCTTTTGTTTGTTGTTTTTTCTTGTTTTCTGTTTGTACATTTTAGTTTTTCTAAATTCACTTCTCATCACGAATATCAAATAAATTAAACATTCTGGAAATCAAAATTATTAAAGCCAAAAGTTTAGGCCAGTCATGTGCAGCTCGGCGTTCATGAATTTCACAGAAGGTGCCTCGTTTAGATTAAGGTATCTGCGTCAACTACAAAATTTTTAAAAAAGTGTTACATTGAGTCAATTATTAAAAATATGTGTAGTTTTAAGTTGTTTTTAAAAATCTTTATTGTTTTATATTCAAATAGTATTACCTAATTTTATTTGCTTGTTGCAAAAGGTGCTTAGGTTAGTTGTTATTCATTTTTGTTTTCGCCGACCCAGATCTGTTCCGGCCGATCTTGCAATTCGCGACCGCGTCAGTGCGGTGTTGCATGGTCGGTCCCGGGGCAGGCTCTGGTTGGGCAACTGTTTGTATGCTTTTAATTTTAATAAATCTTTGTTGGATTGAATTGGTATGTTGTTAAAATTACCTTTATGAATGTTAAGATTTTTAAAATAGACCAAGTTTTCCGCAAGTCTTTTTCAGCACATATTGATTTTAAATAACTTTTTTTTCATTCCTCATTGCAGTCATCGTGAAGTTACGCAGTTTTTTATACCTATTCCAGTCTGCAATATTTTTAGTTTGCTTATGTTTTTGTTTTGCTATATGCTATATGTATCAAGCTATAACATCCTGTACCAAGAAATATAATTTAGAACTTCTAAATCGGCATTATAATCACCAATCAATAACTGCCAAGATCTTTTGTTTAAAGAAATAACCATCATTTGGTTTAGTAGATATTTTTCTCAAATCCCCGTATATCAATTTAATCCAATAAACCTCAAACCCCAATAAAACTACACATATATTTGCATTAAAACACCATCAATGAATGGAAAGTGATTACGAAAGTATTTTTCTCTCCGAGGTATGATACTAATGAAAATCGATGGATTCGAGAAATTCGAGGAGTGGTGACGCTGGTGCTGGTCGATTTATATTCGCAGTATTAGTCGATGTGACAGCTATCGCCACTTGTTTATTTTTAATAGCTTTTGGTCATTAAACTTAGTGACAGTTATCTGAACAATCCGATCAATCCGCCGGGTTTCGAAACGATGTACAATGACAACTTCTGCGTAAGAATAAAAATAGTCGTCCAGGTATTCGCAGGTATGCCTATGCCAAGGATAAAAACCGAATAACATTCTTCAAGCTCTGCAACGAGAGTATTATTGAGGCGCCAGTTAGTCAACCGTTATGTAAGACACATGTTTTATAGTTTTGAGTGAAAGTCGTTATAAAACCCCTTTTTTCCTTTAAAGTTGATATGTCTCTTCTTAGAAATATGAAACTAATGCTTTTTAGTAATTGGTTAATGGAAGCCACCCATCCGAACTGTTTGTTAGATTCATTATTGAACTAAGTAACTAGTAATCTAAGTAAATAATATCCAGTAACAAAATTAAAGAATAAACATAACTAATTAGGTCATATCAAGTAACGCAAAGGTATTAGATTTAAAGGGCAACATGAACAGTTGCTTCTTGTCCAGGAAATTCAATATAAATGTCCAAGTGGAATGTAAACAGGGTTGGCTTAAGAATTCTACAATTGTAGCACAATTTAATTGTTACAATGATGATCATTAGTAATTATCAAACCATCAGAGCATTGAAACAAATGTTTTTTTGCATTTGAACTATGAATATCAGCTTTTTGACAGGAGTTGGCCAGTTATACAAAGTGGTCCTCAGAAAACAGTCCAAATATGAGCTTTTTAAATTAATGAAGGAAAAAAGTAATTATGTAAATAATAATAAATTAAGCTGTTTTGAATTTAATAATAATAATAAGCTTTATTTCCATATGACTTTTACATGAAAAGTATTAGAAATTGTCAAACACACACACATATAATAAATAAAAGTTATAAGAACATATACAGGGTGTTGTATCATGAGAGGGACATAGCTTAATAGGAGGTAGAGAACATCAGTGGTAACCGGAACCTCCCATAGAAATGTCTCATTGGGCCTTCATTACGAAGTTACAGGGTGTTAAATAATTTTTGGCCAAACCTGTTTTTTATCATAACTTTGACAGGGAATGAAATAACGGATTCATATTTGGTACGGCTAATGTACTAACGAGCCCCAAGAGGTACATGTATAAAAAAAATTATATCCAGGTCCGGACTCACTATAATTTATGTTTCTTCTTTGCATCAATAAAACATCACCCTGTATATATTTTTTTGAAATTTCGATACGATATTCGAAAAGGGCAAGAAAAAACAAACAAAATGGCCTATTTCATTTTTTTGTTACACCTTCGTGGTTATTTAAATACGTTGTTAAATGTGCAAGAAAATGGATTACAGAACCCTATTAAATGAGAGGCACGTGAAATAAATAGTTTTATAACTAAAATTTGCAAAAATTCTATTGAGCCTAGGTGGTCTGGGTGAATCCTAATTCCGGCACGTTTTAAAGGTCCATTTTGGTAAAAAACTGTGGTCCTAATAAGTAATCGGGTATGAAATAACAAAATTTTTAATCAATCACAGTAGGCTTGTTCAAAGTGACAGATCTCCTAAACAGTTGAATAATTGTTTGTTAGTAATTTAATGTGTCAATAATCCGCATTTAGTTAGTGAAAACTTGTGAAAATATTTTAACTATGCCAGTAAAATTTACAAACGTGGAATATGCTGACATAATATTCATCTATGGTTTCTGTAATGGAAATGGTAGGTCGGCGGAAAGAGAATATCGGCTGCGTTTTCCTGGTCGTCGATGCCCTAATCATAAAACCTTTAGTACGGTGTTCCAGTATGCAAGACAACACGGAAAGTTTCCTAATTCTGCAGTTGTGGAGCGTGTTTTACAACAAGGTGTGCAGGAACAAAACAATATTATAAACGTAGTTCAAGAAAACCCAAATATGAGCACTAGACGAATCAGTTTGGCAACTGGTATTCCTCATTGGCGAGTATGGAGAACCCTAAAAAGAGAACGTTACCATCCATATCATATCCAGCAGGTACAGCGTCTTCAACAAGGCGACGATATCCCCCGCCTGGCATTTTGTCATTGGTTGTCTAACCATCGCCCAGTCATTTACAGAACCTTATTTACGGATGAGGCGGCACAATTTACAAGGGATGGAGTAAACAATTCACGAAATAATCATAAATGGGCACAGGAAAACCCACATGCGGTACGCCAACGCCGTTCGCAACACAGGTTTTCTGTAAATGTTTGGGTCGGACTTGTGAATAGACATTTGATAGGGCCACATTTTTTTGAAGAAAGATTGAATGGTGAAATTTACTTTGATATTCTTCAAAACATTTTACCGAATATGTTAGAAAATATCGGTATAAGAGGCATGTTGTTTCAGCATGATGGGGCCCCACCACATTTTAACCTTCAAGTAAGAGAACACTTAAACAATGTGTATCCTAATAGATGGATTGGACGCGGGGGTCCACATGAATGGCCACCAAGATCTCCTGATTGTAACCCTTGTGATTACTTTTTATGGGGCCACTTAAAAAACGAGGTTTATAGCATTGAAATTGAAAGTAGACAACATTTAATCCAGCGCATCGTTACAACCTGCGACGAAATACGGAATAATCCAGAAATGATACGTCGAGCAATTGGTGACCTTTCTAAACGCGCAAGAAAATGCACAGAATGTGGGGGAGGACATTTTGAAAATTTACTTTAGTGTCAATTACGTTTTATTTTTAAACACATTACTGTGATTGATTAAAAATTTTGTTATTTCATACCCGATTACTTATTAGGACCACAGTTTTTTACCAAAATGGACCTTTAAAACGTGCCGGAATTAGGATTCACCCAGACCACCTAGGCTCAATAGAATTTTTGCAAATTTTAGTTATAAAACTATTTATTTCACGTGCCTCTCATTTAATAGGGTTCTGTAATCCATTTTCTTGCACATTTAACAACGTATTTAAATAACCACGAAGGTGTAACAAAAAATGAAATAGGCCATTTTGTTTGTTTTTTCTTGCTCTTTTCGAATATCGTATCGAAATTTCAAAAAAGTATATACAGGGTGATGTTTTATTGATGCAAAGAAGAAATATAAATTATAGTGAGTCCGGACCTGGATATATATTTTTTTATACATGTACCTCTTGGGGCTCGTTAGTATATTAGCCGTACCAGATATGAATCCGTTATTTCATTCCCTGTCAAAGTTATGACAAAAAACAGGTTTGGCCAAAAATTATTTAACACCCTGTAACTTCGCAATGAAGGCCCAATGAGACATTTCTATGGGAGGTTCCGGTTACCACTGACGTTCTCTACCTCCTATTAAGCTATGTCCCTCTCATGATGCAACACCCTGTATATAAAAGAAAAAAAGAGAGTGTATATGAGTACAAAGCTATCAGTATATGTATATAAATAATTAAAAACATGTAAGTTATAGTCAATACAATAACACCTACTGAGTTGACCATTAAAAACAACAACAATAGAGACAAAAAGTACTAGACGAGAAAAAATAATGAATGATAGCAATGGAAAGTAATTCATATATAAAAACTATGTTCTAGTAACAATAATTTTACAGATTTTTTGAATTTATTTATATTCTCAATGTTTTTTATACTGGAAGATAATTTATTGAATAATCTTGCAGGCATCACAAAGGAGCTATTTGACAAAAGATAAAGTTTGTGACGGGGTAATCTTATGTGACCTCCGTATCTTAAATTATAGTTGGTTGCTTCCGAGGTTTGTGTAAAATCCTCAGCATTTCTTTTTACATACATAACACAATTGAGAATATACACAGAAACAACCGTCAATATATTCAATTGCTTAAAAAGACTTCTACAGGAGTAAGATATGAGTTTACAACACATAGTTTTTTTGATCCTTTTCTGCATTATTAAGACGTCAGTTGAATTACCCCAATTATAATGCCATAGTTAAGGACTGAATTTGCGTACTCATAATAATATGCTAGTAATGTCTGTCTATTCATCAGTTTTCTAATTTGCCATATTGAAAAACAGCTCACTGACAATTTTTTAAAAACTATATCGATTTGAGGACACCATGAAAGGTTACTATCGATTTCTATTCCCAGAAATTTGATGGCTGGGCTCTGGATTAACGATTTATCCCAGGTTCTAACTAGTAAACTGCAGTTATTATCACGCGTTGAAAATGGAATTAATTGTGATTTTGTTGTATTTAGTATCAAACTGTTATTAATGCAGTAATTTGGTACATTTTTGGTACACATACTGGCTTTTTGACTTAAAGAATTAAAGTCCTTATCGGCTGTGACTGCTGCTGTATCATCCGCAAATAACGAAATGTGTCCAAAGTGCAGGGCCCTATTAATGTCATTAATGAATAATAAAAATAATAAAGGACCCAACGTGCTGCCTTGAGGTACCCCTACATGTAACGGCCGCAGATCGGAATGGTACTCACTCGTTCCGGATTTTAAAATGACCTTTTGTGTTCGATTTGCCAGGTAAGAATATAGCCAATTAAAGGCTGATCCTCTTATACCATAGTTATAAACCTTTTTTAATAGAATACTATGGTCCTCAGAAGATACCGCAGTATGGATTTTGTCAAGTTGTTCCAAAATATGATTAGTAAAAGAGACCCGAGCATCTTGAGTTGACAGCCCTTTGCGAGAACCAAATTGATATTTATAAAATATATTGTTAATATCTATAAACTTAATTAATCTATTATAAAAGGCTTTTTCATAAACTTTAGAGAATACAGATAAAAGACACACTGCTCGATAATTGGCTATATCCATCCTATCATTTTTCTTATGATTTGGAATTACAATCGCGGTTTTAAGATGTTCAGGAAAGATGCCCTGACAAAAGGAACAATTAATTAAATCTTTTAAAACTGAGGCAATGAAATCAATTACATGTATAAAAATTGAGCAGAGAATACCATCGTAACCTGCACAATTTTTGACCGCAACTTTCCATATAATTTCGTTGGTTTCACTAATGTCTATTGGGCTTAAAAATATACTTGAGTTTACAGAATTCTTTATCACTGGTGTGGTAGATGGACCTAATAGTTGGATGAGATTATCAATGGAATCTACAAAAAAGTTGTTGAATTCCTGTGCAGCACTAGGCAGATCTAATGACTGATTACCATTCTTATCGTTAAAAAACTGGGGATAAGGTTCTGGGAGATTACTATTGGTCTCATTTTTAATTATTTGCCATACTGTTTTAGATTCATTGTGGGCATTTAGATACTTTAAGTCGCTAAACGAACGTTTGCCATACGAATAGCGTTTTTATGATTTTTTAAAAGCATATTGTAACGCTTCTTGAGTTTCCCATCGTTCGTTACTTTGTGAGCTTTAAATAATTGGCGTAAAAATTCACCTTGATTGATAATTTAGTCAGATAGCCAACCTTTGTGAGGGCTTTTTCTTGCTTTATTATTCGTTTTTATATATACCAGAGGAAATGCTTTGTTAACTATGTAACTTATTCTAGTACAAAAAACGTTGAATTTCTCATTTGCATTAGTGAGCGAGTATATATCATCCCACGAACCATTAATACCAGATACTTAAAATTCAGTATATTCATTTCCTTATGAAATTGTCTCTTATAACTAAATACATCCTCATTCTCATCTGAAGAGGTTTCTAATTTAAAAGATACATTGGCTCTACTTATGCCAAAGTTTGTAAAAATGTTATCTATAATAATAGTTCTTGTTGAACTTTGAACTCTCGTGTAGTCATTAATGCATTGAGAAATCCATAACACGAGAGAAGTGCATTGCATTTTTGTCCTTAGCTGTAACATCAAAGTAGACATTGAAATCGCCACATATTATTTGGTACTTCGACTTAATAATAGTTTGCCCAATAAAGCTGTCAAAACACTTGTTATTTAATTCTGCTTATTCAACCCCCCAATCAACGTTATCTCCACTACGAAAATGGTAAACGACAAGACTGCGTATTGTGTCACACCGTTAAAAACCTTTTAATTTATTTATTTACATAGTTAAGGCCGTTCACTGAGTTTGCTTCCGATATATCAGCAGCCTCTATTGACTTATTATGCTCTATCCTTATATTCTTCCATATCTTTACAGATACAGTGTATATAGTCTGCTGCATTAAGCAACTCTCACAATGTCTGCAGATCAGTTTGCCTTCATGCAGCCCTACTTTATGCAGATGTTCCTTCACAGGTGCATGCCCTCACGAGAGTGCTGCAGAATGCTGTTGTGTGAATCAAAATAGAGACCGACTCGACGAAGCGGTCATACGAAGCATAAGAGAAAATAGACTGAGACGGCTTTGGCAACGAAACTGCGATGTCACCTCAAAGGTCGAGATGATCAGGCTGCAAGGGCAGATCAGAACCTCCATAGACACTACAAAGATCCAGAAATAAGGAGACAAACTGGCAGCGCTAAATCCTCAGGATAACTCGCTGTAGAAGCTGACGAGGGCCTTGCAAAATACGCGGGAGGCTATATCCGCGTAGACGCGCGCGAACGGACAGACGCTCAAAAGGTGATCGACTTAGCTACACATTTCGAGAACATCCACAATAACGATATACCGAATAATTTAGGCGCATCTAAAACGACATTGAATGTCATGACCAAGCCCTCGGAAGTAGCACAGATTCTCAAGGATTTACCAAACAATAAAGATCCTGGAAAAGACGACGTCGAGTACAAGCTGCCCAAATATCTTCATCTCCCGAGGAAAGGTATTGTGCAGTTGGCGTACATCGTTAACGCGATTCTGCGGCTACAACGCTGGCCTAGCTAATGGAAGTGCGCTATGATCGTTCCCATCCTCAAGTCAACAAGAACGTGAAGTTCGTCGGCAGATACAGGCCCATCTCGTTGCTGTCGGTGATCTCTAAGTTGGTGGAGAAGCTCGTCCTGACCAGGCTAGATGCTGTTCAGAAGGAGCTCCACATCGACGATGAGTCACAGTTTGGCTTCAGGAGGGGCAGGAGCACGATGCAACAGGTTGTTAAGATAGTTAACGACGTTAAAGTGCAATACAACCTCGGGAAGAACACCGCCATGGTGCTCCTCGATATTGAGAAGGCGTTCGACTCCATCTGAATTCCGGTGTTACTCTACAAACTACACCACTACAACTTTTCGACCTACTTCGTTAAGCTCATTCACTCGTTCTTAACTGGCAGATCCCTGCAGGTTCGAGTGAATAACAGACTGTCAATACGGCGGGACATTCGAGCGGGAATCCCGCAAGGATCGTGCATGTTACCAAAGCTGTACAAGTTGTACGTCTCTGACTTCGCAAAGTTCCCAAATACGATACTGGCCAAGCACGCTGATGAGACAGCCATGTATACGCATTCACATAAGGTACAAGCAGCGAATATGTTGCTAAAGGCGCACATGGCTCGTGCCACGGCTTATTAAAACCAGTGGAAGATTCGAGTGAACGCTGCAAAGTCCGAGGTGATAGTCTTCACGCGTCGTTTCACCGAAAATAAGATCATAACACCCATTTCGATCAGGCGAAACAAAATTCCAGCCAAGAGATGCGTGAAGTATTTGGGGGGTGAGACTTGACCAAAGACTGACGTTTAATACCCACGTTAATGAGACAGTACGGATGGTCTACTCCCTGTTCAGAAGTCTGTATCCGCTCATGGTCAGGGGTAGCAGACTTAACAGACAAAATAAAGAATTGTTGTACACAACAGTGGTCAGGCTGTCCATCACATACGCGGCGCCGGTGTGGTATACATGCCACGACAATGAAAAAGATAAAAGTATCTGAACACAAATTTACGCATCTTATATCAAATTCTGGAAGGTACACCTCCCTCAGAGACCTATATGCACGTTGCAACGACACAACTCCGATAGAGGATTATATCCAGCAGGTATCTCAAAACTTCTATTCCTTTAAAAGCCGGGCGATAATCCGCTAACAAGATACATAACACAAATTAGACAGCATAATATCCCATTTCAAATTAAACACCCCATACTGTACCAGACGTTACCAATTTTCCGGCAACCCCTGTAGCCAAACTTCACCAACTATTCCAACTTCCACTTATCCCATCCACCTTTACTGATATTTCATAGCTTTCGTACCTTCTCTTGTTTCTTTCGTATCTCCTTTCTATTCGTACTCTTGTAGTCGCGTTTGTTTTTCTTGGTTTATTTTTGTACATTTTTGTTTCTAAATTCGTTTTCTCACCATCAATTTTTAACAAAATCAAAACCTCGTGGTAACAAAAATTTTTGAAGCTAAAGTTTTGGCCAACCTTGCGCATCCCGGCGTTCATACATCTCGCAGAAGGCTCTTCGTTTGGATTGAGGTGGCTGCGACAGCTGAAAAATTTTATAGTGCGTTTGTGCCACAGTACTTAAATAAGTGTATTTTTAGTCGTGTTAAGTCTTTTTGTAATTAGACATGTAAGAGTTTTATTACCTTCTCTTATCTGCTTTTGCATAAGGTGTCTAGGTTAAGTTTTATCAACCTTTGTTTAACTGAACCAGACCTATTCCGCCCGATCGTGCAATCCGCAACCGCGGTTAACGCGGTGGTTGCACAGTCGGTCCAAGGATGGGTTCTGGGGAGGTGCTGTTATATTTTTATAATAAAGCCTTGTTGAATTGAATTGGTGCATGTCCTGTTACTATTCTCAGCTAATTTCTGCTTAGTATAAGTAGTTGCTTAGAACTTTTTGTTTGCGGTTCAGCCATGAAAACATTGCCATATCTGTGTCCCGATATGTTCTACCAGTATGTAATATGCTCTTCCTTGGTACAGTCTTCTTGTATTGGACTTTGGCACTATATATGCTGGTTCTAGACCATGGAATATTGTAGGTAATCATTACTTAGCAAGTTCGTCAGCTTTGTTATTTCCTAGAGTCTCGCTGAATTCTGTTCTGTCGGGGTTTTTGAATTCTTCTAGGCACTCCCAAATTAGGCTTGGTGTAATTTTTTGGCACGTTAGTGCTTTTAGTGTCTCCTAACTGTCTGAAATGCTATGGATCTGTTTATTTACATAAGCTCTCCTTGTAATTTTGCAAATACAGTCTAATATTACATATTGCATATATAAATGAAGCCAACTTCCAAAATATATCAACCTCAATAGTCACATTATTTACAAAATAAAATAAAAAACCAAGACTTTTAATAAATATAAGAGGATCGGTGGTCCGAATACCTAGAAGCATTTAAACTACTACGAGCACAAATAAAGAATGATATCATTTTGTTCTATGCCACATATTATCTGCATACCATTGAGAATGATCTATCTAATGATCAACACAGACAATTTCTGGAAATTTGTTGACCACAAAAATGTTTTCTCTATCCCTTCAATAATTACATACAACAATCAAGCATTATCTTCAAATAATAGTAGAAGTTTTGCAGAGTATTCCTCTAATTCTTTTAATGATTCAGTTGCTGAGATTAATGATCTAATTGAAAATCACAATACAACGATATTTTATATTAAATCTGTGTCTGAAGAGGATGTTTTGGATGCGATTAAAAAATGGTTGGAACCCGACTTAATACCCACATTTTTGTTCAAAGATGGTTCCTCTGTTTTTGTCAAAGCACTTACGGTCATATTTAATCTCATATTGAAAACCTCATGTTTTTCGGTGATGCTGTCTAGCAGTCAAAATGGTTTTATGAGAGGACAGTCTACTGTTACGAACATTGTGTCTAATACTAAGTTTATTTGTGAAAAATCTATTGTTGGAGTCAAGTACCCACTTTTCAAAGGCATTTGACAGATTGGACCATGGAATATTTCTGAAAAAGCTTCAATGAATCTGTTCACTAATTATGTATACGATAGATATCAGTTTGCTCAATACGACGGTTATAAGTCCGCTAAATTCCTTAAAAAATCTGGAGTTTCGCAGGGCTCGGTATTTGGGTAATTTTACTTTTGTATGTTTATCAATGACATGGTATCTGACTTGAACATGCATTGTTTGATGTATGCATACGGCCTGAAGTTATACATCGAAATGACATCCATTGCAGACTGTCAACGTCTTCAAAACGCATTAAACTTGGTTGAATCTTGGTGTAAATCATTAAGTGCCGCGAAATGCAATGTCATGCCTTTCAGTAGAATATTTATTCGTAAATTATTGCATATAACTTAAACGATTCGCTGTTGCAACGACCCAATATTGTTGAGAATTTGGGGGTCGTTTTTGTCAGAAAACTAACCTTTAGTCATCATATTGAGGCAACCACTCTAGATATATTAGAATTTATTATACGCAACCTTAAAGGTATAGCTATATGCATGCACATCGCTTATTGTGTGTCTCTTGTAAGATCTGGCTTAGAATATGCATCATAAGTCTGGAACACTATCTACAATATCACTAGAAAAAATTCAGAGATGTTTTTTAAAGTCGGCTGGATACATCCTTGATGGGGAATATCCAACCAGAGGTATGAATATCTCAGGAATCACTATTAACTCGCTTTCAGTTGACTCACCTTGAGACAAGAAGGAGTATGCAGTCAGTTGCAGTTCTTTACAAATTATTAACAATAAGTTGTACTACATATCCCTGCTGAATTTAATTATGTATCGAGTGTCATTCCGTCATAACAACTTATTTCACATCCTCGAACTGATATATTGATACCTTCGTCACTATATCTAATGATCTCTAACTACAATAATCTCGAGGACAGAATTGACATATTCTTTTTTAATATTTTCCAACTTAAGAGAGTTTTCTTAAATCACTGAGCCCATCTGTTTTTAAATAAAAAAAAATCAATAAAGTGAAATATAGGTCTGCCTGGAATGCTATGCCCAGTGTCCAAAGAGCAAAGCTGAGTATGTTCTTGGGTTTCCTCTATACATTTCTCTTTCAGTCTTAGACCCGCCTATGTGCCACCCCAAGTAATACAAATTACTTCTTAAAAACTCTCTTACTAGCTGTTATAAATCTTATATGACTGCTAAGAAGTTGTTATATAATTGCTGCAAGCAAGTTTTTATTCAGTAAAAATTGCTCTAATGGCCAGTTTCTGAAACGTAAAATAGAGTTAATTATTCGTTTACTGTCATAGCTACAATTGTGACAACAATTGTTACTATGACATTTATTAATAGATAACTTTATTTTACGTTTCAGAAACAGACCCTAAATGTGAGTTATTGTTTTCAATTAGAAAGCATCGATATTATTACAGTGTCTCTAGCAGCTTCACTTAACTCTGTTATGACAAATTATTAGGAAGCTGAATGAATATTGCCTGCGAATTAGTGTATGCTGTCTAAATTTGTCATGTAAATAAATTTTTTTGAAGTGTGCTATTCTACTTCGAAATAAATAACGCGCCACTAAAATTTCTTGAATTTGATAATGAATTGAAAATTATTTGAAAAAATATATTTTTTAATTTTTTTTCTGTAGAATTGTTTTAAAATCATGAGCCACGTATTTTGAACACCCCACAAGTGATTGCTGTAAATATTTTGCAAAGTTTTCCTTTTCAAGTGATAAAAAGTTAATTATACCTCAAACAGGTAACAATGGTCCTCCTGTCATATTTACTATTAGAAAATACAATATGGTTCCCTGTAAGCAGCCAATGAAGATCACTGCAGAAGCAATTATAAAATCTTCGGACAGGTGAATTTTCTTCGATAAAAATCCACATTTTATGTAATAATTGAATTCATGATAACATCATTTTGATTTTGAGGGATATGATATCACTTTTTATAAATTTCAGACCTATATACAGGGTGTTGCATCATGAGAGGGACATAGCTTAATAGGAGGTAGAGAACATCAGTGGTAACCGGAACCTCCCATAGAAATGTCTCATTGGGCCTTCATTACGAAGTTACAGGGTGTTAAATAATTTTTGGCCAAACCTGTTTTTTGTCATAACTTTGACAGGGAATGAAATAACGGATTCATATTTGGTACGGCTAATGTACTAACGAGCCCCAAGAGGTATATGTATAAAAAAAAATATATCCAAGTCCGGACTCACTATAATTTATGTTTCTTCTTTGCATCAATAAAACATCACCCTGTATATATTTTTTTGAAATTTCGATACGATATTCGAAAAGAGCAAGAAAAAACAAACAAAATGGCCTATTTCATTTTTTTCTTACACTTTCGTGGTTATTTAAATATGTTGTCTTGCATACTGGAACACCGTACTAAAGGTTTTATGATTAGGGCATCGACGACCAGGAAAACGCAGCCCATATTCTCTTTCCGCCGACCTACCATTTCCATTACAGAAACCATAGATGAATATTATGTCAGCATATTCCACGTTTGTAAATTTTACTGGCATAGTTAAAATATTTTCACAAGTTTTCACTAAAGTTTCAACTAAATGCGGATTATTGACACATTAAATTACTAACAAACAATTATTCAACTGTTTAGGAGATTTCTTTTTATTATCTGTCACTTTGAACAAGCCTACTGTGATTGATTAAAAATTTTGTTATTTCATACCCGATTACTTATTAGGACCACAGTTTTTTACCAAAATGGACCTTTAAAACGTGCCGGAATTAGGATTCACCCAGACCACCTAGGCTCAATAGAATTTTTGCAAATTTTAGTTATAAAACTATTTATTTCACGTGCCTCTCATTTAATAGGGTTCTGTAATCCATTTTCTTGCACATTTAACAACGCATTTAAATAACCACGAAGGTGTAACAAAAAAATGAAATAGGCCATTTTGTTTGTATTTTCTTGCCCTTTTCGAATATCGTATCGAAATTTCAAAAAAATATATACAGGGTGATGTTTTATTGATGCAAAGAAGAAACATAAATTATAGTGAGTCCGGACCTGGATATATTTTTTTATACATGTACCTCTTGGGGCTCGTTAGTACATTAGCCGTACCAAATATGAATCCGTTATTTCATTCCCTGTCAAAGTTATGGCAAAAAACAGGTTTGGCCAAAAATTATTTAACACCCTGTAACTTCGTAATGAAGGCCCAATGAGACATTTCTATGGGAGGTTCCGGTTACCACTGATGTTCTCTACCTCCTATTAAGCTATGCCCCTCTCATGATGCAACACCCTGTATTTTATTGATTTTGGTAGATTTTGTAATTTGTAATGATAAAATGACTATATAAAAATTTTTGCTACATAGCAAGAAAAATTCGAAAGCAAATCAAATATCATTGAAGGTTATGAAACGGAATAAGTTTAGTTGTATAAGATTTTTATAAAGACGGAAGATTGCAACTGCATAACTCCAAAACAGAATTTCAGTTGAATAAATGCTTTATAAAATACTCCTTTTACTATACGTAAAAACCATTTATAAATAATCTATGTTAGGACTAACGTAAATGGCAATTTAGCTTAAATTATTTCATTGCGTAAAATTCTGCTTTAAAAACCTTTAAAAGTCAATGTTGTAAAGCCATTATGGAAGAACTGCTAAGCTGTAAAACAGATGCACACATGTTATATAGAGGTTTATAGACCTTATATAAATATACATGGTGTGTATCTGTATCTCTTACTTACTACTTACTGTAATAAAGAAGCTTTATATTTATGCTGTGAAAGCATTTTAGCAGCAATCTTATTCTGCCGAGTTACTTTATAATCAGTTTAGTGGTGAATAAAGCTTCAATATAACCAATTTTCTGTTTAAGTTGCCATAATGTATTATTTATAAAGCTTTAGGCTTAATAAGAGGACGTCATGTGTTACTTGGGAGGTAAGTTTGATATGCAAAATAACTACAGTCTATGACTTTAAAGAGTATACTTGAATAATGATTTACTATATCGAAATAAATTTAAAAGGAGTATTTTAGGCATCTTAAGGCTAAGGTCTGAGCGAGGGTGATGGCGTATCAGCTCCTCAGAATTATGCAGCTTAAGGAACCCTATCCTCGCTTCCCCTTGCATCATTATGTGAAATGGCGGAAGGTTTAACAGACTTTCGCTACCGCAGCGGAAGTCGACCGCATTCCCTAGTTATAACCAAGTAAACCAGCATTTGTATCTGGCTTAGCTTTTTCTAAGTTGTAACTTGAAGTACCTTAGATGGCCGGGCCAGGGCTGCATATGTAACCGAGGATGTTATACCCATACTGTGGAGCCAGGTTTAAGTCCACAGGTTTTTCTAAATTCGTCTGATTACAGTTAGACCAATTTCCGATTTTCATTATATTTTGTCGATGTGCTAGTTTTAGATAAGTCTTTGGGCAGTTATGATCCCAATATATATCACTCCCCTTTTCCACTGATACTGTTAGCTCTTTACCTTTCTTAGAGGTGTTAGTCAGTATAGTTTCATCTTCTGGTTCCGCTTTCTCTTCTTATATTTAAGTGACGTTGTTTAGGGTTTTCTGCATAAGTTTCCTAACCGCATGATTGAATTTACCCTTTACTACGATGATATTGAAACATCAACAACTTTTTAAATTCGAATTACTGCTTGTCGAGCAATAGTGATTTAAAGAAAATCCGATTCAGTGGCTCAATATTTACGTGTTGGGCAACCTAAGAGTCCCGGGTTAAAATCCTGGCTAGGGTATGGATGATTAATGGCGTTTTTAATGTGTTACCAAGTTGGTAGCCTACTAAAAGAAATTGTGTGAGAGTCAACACGGCTAGTCGATGTACTACTCCTGCGTTCGAGTCTCAGTTAGGGCAGATGCCAATGTCATAGGGAATGGTCGTTGTATAATATTTTGTTGTATGTGTCCTGGTTGAGTGGTGGAATAGCTAATGTTAATGTTCCCTCCTAGATCTACTTATAACAAAATTCCACATTATTTGTTTTTGACGCAAAAATTAATATTTCCAAATTTCTTCAGGATGGATAGTTTTAATTGAAATATACCGGATATAAATATACAGATAACAGAAAAATCCCTAAGCTAATTTGATATCGGATGAAATTAATTTAAGTAATGAATCTCGTACTATAGATAGCAACTGACAGCGTAGGACGGTAACTAGACGTTATTAGCTAAATTCCTCTGTCTACAAAAAATGCACATCGAGTACGATTCTTATCTGCACCGCTCACATGTGACACATATTAGTTTCAGAATGTACTATACTACTATGTAAGGCATCCCGCGCCATAGCCAGAGTCGGTCCAGTTCGGCGTGGTAAAATTTGTGAACGGTTTAACTACATTGCCATATAATACACACCACATAAATGATACTAAACTTAAGGATGATGCACTATTTCACATCACTAAGTTAAATACTTTCGAGGTGTTTTTAAAAATGGTTCCTTTACCATCTTGTAGAACATAATTTTGGCCATCCGAAATGAAATATTACAACTTTGTTAGTAGGTCCGAATTTCGCAAAATTTAATTTTTCATGCCTGAGGAGTAATTTGTAAAATGTGTTTTTATAACATACATCGCGTTATTAAATCAATGATTTGAGCTACAATTATGAATTCTTGTAAATTTACTCAAAAAACTATAGCGCTACGGTACCCTCCAAATTTTTAAAATGTAAGGGATTTTCGAAAAAGTAAGCCTCAAATTCGTCACTAGCAAATCCACGCATTTGAAAACTTCAACTTCAAATAAGAGTCAACGTTGCCTCTTTGGATAAAATACTAGTTTTAAAATATAATGTGTTTAATTAGACACGAGTATAAGAACTAACTACAGAAGTGCTTTGTCGTTGTATATATAACATTCTAAAAGCATCGTCAACTAAATGTTGAACAAAGAAATGCAAATACAATGGTCAGCATGATTGTGAGAAGCTAAACTGTAATATGATATAATAAGCGATAACGACAAGAGGGGGGAATTCGTTATCCACACGTAGCTCAAATATGACACTCTGGGATAAATTGAAATGAAGCCAAAGTCACGTATCGCTTTGTATATGGTGGCTCGAATATTATATAACAACTTCCCCCTTATTAAAAAAGTTGATGGTTATACACCAACTTTTACAAATACGATAAGCAAGATTATAATAATAATAATAATAATTGAGAACTTTGCTGCTCCAGGTCCCGATGGGATAAATAACTTTTGGTGGAAAAAGTTATCAAGCACCCACCACTATTTGGCCAGAATTTTTAATTCCTTGTTGAATGGGGAGCAGCAAATCCCTGCTTGGGTTGTTGAGGGGCGGACAGTGCTGATCCCCAAGAACGGAGATTTGTCCAACCCAAAGAACTACAGACCGATAACCTGTCTAAACGCATGTTACAAGGTGTTTACACGCATTTTGTACATGCGGGTGCTCCACGCAGTTGAACCGGTTTACGAACGGATATATGAGCAACGAGGGTCGAAGAGAGGTGTCGCTGGCTGCAAGGAGAACCTGTTGATCGACAGATGTGTCACGCATGACCCCATGCAGTATAAGCGGAACCTCTCTATGGCCTGGATCGACTAACGCAAGGCATTTGACATGACATCGCATGAGCTCATTGTTCACTTGCTCCGATGTCTTGTGGTACCCGGTCCCGTAGTGAGATGTATTGAAGAACTGATGCCGCTCTGGAGGACTCGCTTTACCATAACATCGGGTAACGATAGAGTCCAAACAGAGTCGGTAACATTCAGAAGAGGAGTATTTCAGGGAGATTCCCTCAGCCCCCTTCTGTTTTGCATCTCACTACTGCCATTATCCGTCTCGCTCCGGAAAACCCGTAGCTACAACTGCGGTACCCCCGGCGATAGGAGGCATAAAGTTACCCATCTGTTTTATATGGATGACCTTAAACTTTATGCCTCTGGAGAGAGGGATCTCCAACAGTCCCTTAGGGTGGCACAGGAGTACACGCAGGCTGTCGGTATGCAGTTCGTGTTGGACAAATGCGCACTGATCCATCTCAAGAGAGGACAATGCGGTGACTACGGAGAGGACTCGCAGCTCGTGGACGGAAGCATCTTACACCATCTAGATGCCGGAGAGTCGTACACTTACTTGGGTGTTGAGCAACGCTCCACCTGGTTTTTTATAAAAAAAAAAAAAATAATACTTAATAATGTTGTAATTTGGAGATAAAAAATTTTTACAAGAATTTACACACATTTAATGCGAATATATGCATAGATTTTAATAAATATAATAAGACATTCACTACAAATATAAGCATAAACATAAATAAAAAAATTTAAGAAAACCTAAATAAACATAGAAAATTCCACTGACTAAGATAATAATATTGAAATATTGGATAACATGTGGAATATAAGTTGTAAAGTTTGTAATTACAATTATATAATTAATATAAAGCAAAAGATAAGGACTGCATAAAATATAAGATTATGAAATATGGAATTAAAGTAATATAAGCGTAGTTAATATCTCAACGAGAGTTTGATAAAGCAATTAATTTGGAAATGGTAGTGAAAGTCTAAGTCAGCCAGTTCGACTTCTTCTTCTTCTGTTTATTGATGGATGTTCGGTCTCATCCTTGGTGGTAGAATACTAGTTAATCTTTTGAAGGTTCTAGTGGGCATCGGTGGAGATGGAGGTGGTCCGTGAGATGGGCGAACCAGAGCTAACTTCCGGCTTCTTCTTCTGCACTTACAGAATAGGTAGAGCAGGACTAGGGAAACGATTAGGATTTATAGTAAAATACGTGAACCATGAGATGTGTTTGGTTACGTAGGGTTCATTGATGATGTTGTCTAGGTCTTTGGAATATTGGTCTAATTGGTAGTTGGATTTTGTCTGGCAGTTTGTTGCAGCACTGGTACGAAATTTGAATTGGATATGAGTTATCCTTAACGTCCGATATTTCATTGGAACTTGCTTGAATTTTGGTTATGCTAACAAAGGCGTAACAACTGGGTTGTAGTTTTATAACGGAGTTTTTTGTAATACTTTCTGTTTTTGAATTTCTCTTCGGACAATTAATAGTGACATGTAATGGTTCTGCGTTGATGACTAGCCATGTGTTTTCCTGGAGTTTTTGAACGTTATAGCCTTGACTGAATATGAAAGAGGTTTGACAATTTTCGGGCAGGTGTCTAAGATTTTTGAAACGTCTTGCTTCACAAATAGCATTATTGTCTATTGGATAGGCGAACAAGTTGAGCACAATTTGGTTCCTATGTAAAACTGTTTGCATTCGTCTAAATCCGGGATGGGTAAGCACATTAAGGAATCATCATCGCTTGCGATAAATTTACCAGTTATGAAGGCCTCCTTGGTCCAATAGGGAACTTGCACTAGTTAGGCACCTCGTCTGGATGTTTGTCCTCGTTCTTGTGGGTCACTATTGGTTAGGCTTCTTGTTCTGTTGGTGTTCACAGATCCTACCGACGGCGCCAATTTTATACCACGGATTTCATAAAAGACTTTTTAAAAAGTTTATTTAAATTAATAAGAGTCAACGTTAACTCTTTGGATAAAATAGTAGTTTTAAAATATAATGTGTTTAATTAGACATGAGTATCAGAACTAACTACAGAAGGGCTTTGTGGTTGTATTTATAACATTCTAAAGCATCATCAACTAAATGTTGAACAAAGAAAAACAAATATAATGGTCAGCATGATTGTGAGAAGCTAAAATGTAATATGATATAATATGATAGTTTATAAGCGATAAAGATAAGAGGAATTCGTTATCCGTACGTAGCTGAAATATGACACTCTGGGATAATTTGAAATGAAGCAAAAGTCACGTATCGCTTTATATACGGTAGCTCGAATATTATATAACATGTCGTATATATGAAGTCAAATATAGACAAAACTATAGAAAAGTTTTTAAAAAAGGTTCAGTTTACTAGGTTTTATAATTTTCGAGTAATCTAAAATTTAATTCCATAGTTAAATTTGAGGGTGACTCTCGGGCTCGGAGTCGCATTGTACGACTAATCTGTCTGTAGCACAGTGGAGAATGCAATAGTATTTTCGCAATATTGTACTTATTTTATTATTATTACAAACCGCTATATTGTTGATGGACCTTGTAAGTTGAATTTTCCACATTGATCATCCGTTTCTATAGAAATATAATATTCGTTATAATTATTCCTAGCGCGATATATGCGCTGTAAGTAAAATAATAATTCTGTACAATCCAGTTCACGCAGGATACTTCAACAATCCGAAAAATGGCATATATAACCTATGCGGTTGGGGCGAGCGTAGGTGCGTCTTTACTATGTACATACTTCGGTATGCGATGTAAAGCAACGACAGGCGCAGTTAGTACTTGGATTGGTGACCATTCCAACGCAAATCGCGTTCTCGCCTCACACATCTTCCAGCGGCTTGTATATCAGTGTATGCGCGGAAGCTATACAACCTTAGGCGAGGGTTGTATAGGAGATATACCATCCTTCGGAGGGGATGTAAAGCCGTCGGTTCCTTATCTATTAAATGTTAGGCAAGTAAAAGATCCCTACTCTCCTTAAGGGAAGAGGTTCGGCAAAATTCCTGGTTGGGGGTAGCTCGTCTACAGGCGTCGGTGTTAGGCCTCAGTAGCGGAAATAGGCCGATGTTAAATAAATGTATAAAAAGAAAATCGGCAGCTACTGGAAGCGGCTGGAACCTCCCCACTCGGTGGATCTTTGAAGCCGAAAAGAGCATTAAATTGTGTAACAAAACGGCACTAAACGTAATCCGATCTCATCCAAAACCTTTTCAGATCTTCTGGGGCACTAAAAAACCCTCAACTTAATGAATTTACAATCATCTATGCGAGTTATTACCTACATTATCGCTCGTTGAATAATATACTATTAGGATATTAACAACTTTAACATCACTTGAACGACTAAGAAAGTCTAGTTATCCTAAATACTACAGATTTGTAAAGCAACAAACTGAAAATTGGTAAAGTGATAATCTATAATAAATTCACCAACGAAGTTACAGAAAGCATATGATATTGATATTGTTACATCTACTTTTAAAGTTTGTGACAATCCACTAAAAGTTACAAATGTGCCGAAATCTTATTTACATGACATGACACCAACGTTATCGGATGACAAACGATGACAGTGACAATCATCAAAATTTGCTTATTGCAATCCGATCGCTCGCGGCTGTCTTTGTTAAATCAAACATTAGTATTTCAGTAATTTTACTAGATTTTAGAGGAATATTTGTAGTTTAATTCTTCGATTTGTCTGTATATATATATTTAAAAACGGCACTAAACGTAATCCGCTCTACTTCTAGAGCAGTGAAGAAACCCTCACACGTGAATTGACACGTGATGTGACGAGTTTCACGATGTAACCGCTACGCGCATCGATCATGTCATGCGAAATGCGATCTATGCCATATTTGCTTTGTTTTTAATTTTTTTCACGGAAACCAAATCGAAAGGGTGGAAGTGTGATATATCGTTGAAATCAGAATTTTAACTGCTTTTGAATGGTTCCATTGTAAATTGAAAGTAAATATAAAATAAACAACTTGTTGCGTCAAAATGGCACTAAACGTAATCCGATCTCAACCAAAACCTTTTCAGATCTTCTGGGACACTAAAGAAATGCACACGCAAAGTTTCATACAAATCCGTTCAGTAGTTTCGGCGCTATCGTGCTAACACACATACACACATACACACACACAGACATTTTTCAAAAACCACTTTTTTGGGTTCCTAGGACCTCAAAACGTAAAGATTTGATGTTATCTCAATTTTCGTTTTTGAACCAATTTTAGTAACCTCTCACAATTTTATTGTGGAGAGGTTAATAAAAAAACCTATGCGGTTGTACTAAAGTCTAGTTTCCAAACTGGAAGAAAACACGATAATATACGAATTTACCTTCTTTCACTTTTATAAAACATATTTCTCTATCCATCTCTAAATGCAAAACTGCAAAAAACCAAATCATTGTATCTTTACGCGAAAGAGGGGGTGTAATGGGGTAGTGAAGCGCAAGTTATAGCCTCTCCTACTCAATTGTTAACCTCACCTTCGCGATGAGTTCGATTTGAACTTGGTGCACCCTGTTTTCACTAACGAGGCTCTAGCGACCGAGTAAGGGCGGAATAACCCTTACCATTTGCCGTGAGCACATCCACTTTCTCACGAAGAGTGCGGTAAAAATAACCCACCGCACACAAAGGTTGCTTTTGGAATCGTTTGGTTACCCCATCGTCGCAGTCTCCTTCTGTGCCATGGGACCACACCACTCGCCTTCCGCAACCGAGCTGGTCAGTTGCATACCTGCTCCAGCTAAAACTTCAAATGCAGCTTCGTTTTCAGTCGATTAAGGCTTTAAAAAAATGATGGAGCGTTCAAGTGGGACAAAATCATCCGGAGGTAAAATACCCTCCCGATCGGATCTCCGGGGGAGGGTGCCCACAGGGACACCTCATCGAATGTCGAAAAAACACCGACAAGTTACATCCAAGAAAACTAATTCTTTCATCTACGGCGCTTGGAATGTTCGTACTTTGAACGACAGCACTCGCACCGATCGGCCTGAAAGAAGAACTGCTCTAATAGATAGAGAACTTCATCGACTCAATGTTGACGTTGCAGCTCTCAGCGAAACTCGATTTTTGGAGGAAGGCTCTCTCACAGAAAAGTACTACACCTTCTATTGGAAAGGTCTTCCCACCAATTCAAGAAGACAACATGGAGTAGGATTTGCCGTTCGGAATCAACTTGTATCCAACTTAACGCAAGTACCACAAGGCCTATCCGAGCGTCTAATGCTGCTACGCTATGAGCTATCAGATGGCAACGCGGTAAATCTAATAAGCGCCTACGCCCCCACTCTGGATGCAAGTCACGAAACCAAGGAAAGCTTCTATCAACAGCTGGAAGAAACCCTCTGTAGAATACCTAAAACGGAACGACTCGTTATTCTTGGCGACTTTAACGCTAGAGTAGGGAGAGATGCAGACACCTGGCCAGGCATCATAGGCAAGAACGGTTTGGGCAACATGAACGCTAACGGTCAACTACTGCTAACTAAATGCGCCGAACATGATCTAGTTATAACAAACACCATTTTCCGACAAAAGGATAAATTTAAAGGCACCTGGCGTCACCCCAGATCAGGTCACTGGCATCTACTGGATTATGTTATCGTACGTAGGAAGCATCTCAAGGACGTCCAAATTACAAAGGCGCGCATTGATAGCGAATGTTGGACCGATCATCGTCCTGTTGTCTCTAAAATGAAAATTGTTATGAGACCCAAACACCGAAGAACTCAAGTAAAACGTAGACTCCGTCTCTGTATTAGTAAATTGCGTGATCAACAAACCGTCGAACAGCTAAAGCAAAAAGTTCAAGAGAATTTGAGCGCACTAGAAGAAACCAATTCTGTAGATGTCGCTGCTACCTGGACACAAATTAAAGACAGTTTAAAAAGTGCGAGTGAGGAAATTCTTGGCACTGCAGCAAGTAAAAAACAGGAGGATTGGTTCAATGATAATGAAGCTTTTATACAAGAACTTCTTGACCGCAAACATATTGCCTTCCAAAACGCTATCAACCACCCCAACGACTCATCAAAAGCAGAAGCTTTTACCCAATCTAAGTATGAAACGCAACGCGAAATCAGAAGAATAAAGAACGAGTGGTGGGCAAGCAAGGCCAGAGAAATTCAAAGGTACGCCGATTCACACGACTACAGGAATTTCTTTCAAGGAGTAAAAGCAGTGTACGGCCCCAGTCGGAAAAATATGTGCCCTATTAAAGATTTAAATGGAAATCTCCTCAAAGAAGACCAGGAAATAAGAGCCCGATGGAAGGAACACTACTCTAATATTCTTAACCAGCAAAGTCAAGCCGATCACGATATTATAAATCTTATCCCTCAATATGACACCTTCGAAGACTTAGATAAACCACTAACAACGGAAGAAATCTTAACCGCCATTGGGCAGCTAAAAAATAACAAATCTCCCGGCGCCGACTCACTCCCAGCTGAGATCTTTAAAGCTGTGTCGTCAGAGCTCATACCCTACCTCAAAAAACTGTTTGATGTAGTGTGGGAAAGTGGTCAAGCTCCGCAGGAGTTTCGTGATACACTTTTAATCAACCTCTTCAAAAACAAAGGGAGCGCTGCGGACTGTGGAAATTACAGGGGTATAGCTCTCCTGGCTGTTGGAGGGAAGATACTCACTAAAGCGATGGCAAATAGGCTAACACCTGTTATGGAAAAATTACTTCCTGAAACACAGAGTGGCTTTAGACCAAACCGAGGCACATCTGATCTAATCTTCACACTTAAACAGCTTCAAGAAAAAGCACTCGAACATCAAGGAGAAATTCACATGGCCTTCATTGATTTAACCAAGGCGTTTGACTCGGTGGACAGAGAAGTGCTCTGGAAAATTATGCTTCGCTTAGGTATCCCTAGAAAATTTGTGGAAGTATGTCGCAGTCTACATACAAACAACAACGCCCAGGTTATGTATAATAATGAGGCAACCGAACCTTTCCAAACCCTCACTGGAGTTAGGCAGGGATGTGTCCTGGCACCCCTACTCTTTAATTTGTTTACCACTGCTCTAACAATTATTGTTGACAACAAACTGACAGTCAGAGGAATAGGTCTCAGATACCGTTTTGATGGCGGTCTCTTTAACATAGGGCGCTTTAGAGCTTTCACGAAGACACGCACACGATTCATTTGTGATCTCCAGTATGCGGATGACTGTGCACTTTTAGCCTCTACGCCGGAAGAGCTTCAAGAACTTTTAGATGTGTATGCCCAGAGCTATGATTCCTTGGGACTTAAAATCAACATTGGAAAGACTAAGATTATGTCAACTCCTCATCAAGTGAACCAAATAGACATTACACTTAACGGAAATTCTCTTGAAGTGGTGGATCAGTTCAATTACTTAGGTAACGTTGTTAATGACAAAGCAAACATGGACAGCGAGATTCGCAATAGAATTAACGCTGCATCTAGAGCACTCTGGGGACTTAGGGAGAGAGTATTTGACAACCACGACCTTGCTTTGTCAACGAAAATGGCTGTCTACAGAGCAGTTGTCATTCCAACACTGCTATATGGATGTGAAAGCTGGGTCACTTACCGTCGTCATGTGAAAGAATTAGAACGTTTTCAGCAAAGACACCTCAGAAGTATGATGAAAATCCGTTGGTTCCATCACATATCAAACGTGGAAGTACTCAGGAGAGCAAACAGCGTTCCAATTGAGGTGCTTATTTCAAGAGCACGCCTAAGATGGGCAGGTCACGTTCATCGTATGCATGATAACCGCCTTCCTAAATGTACACTTTATGGTGAATTGCTAAGCGGTAGAAGAAGGCGTGGCGGTCAACGAAAGAGGTTCAAAGACGTTCTCCATGAAAATCTAAAATCCTGCGGTATTCCAGACGAGCAATGGGAACAACTTGCAGCGGACAGAACCGAATGGCGAGGGGTTGTGGCCAGCTATCAAGGAAATGTTGCTGCAAGAAGGCCGAATCCAAGACCTAACCAGGTCTATGTTTGCCCTGACTGCGGTCGACATGTGCTCTCCCGAATTGGCCTCTATAGCCATAGTCGTATGCACCGTAGATGAATGGAAATTACAATAGACTACACCTTTTACTTGTTTTTTATTGTACACAATCTATCGACTGTAACATTTTTATACTCGGACTCGAGTAACGGCTAATAATAATAATAACGCGAAAGAGACTATACTTGCTAAATATGTGAACACTGTACGACTGATCTTCGAATGTTATTACAAAAAAATACAGGTGCGACTTCGCGGGTCCGGCGCATTATATTCACTGTGAAAATGAGACTTATTAAAAATTATCTATAGTTTTGTCTACATTTAACTTCATATATACATACGTACATAAGTTTTTAATAATTAACATAGTTGCTCATATGGTGAAGTTTTCAATGCATGGATTTGGTAGTAGCGAATTTGGGGCTTATTTTCTCGAAAAGGTTTTACATTTTGAAAATTTGGAGAGTACCGTTAGAAGCGCTATAGTTTTTTGAGTAAGTTCACAACAATTCATAATTGTAGCTCAAACCATTGATTTAATAACGTGATGCATGACTTAAAAAACACATTTTTCAAATTACTTCTCAGATATGAAAAAAAAAATAGGTTTTGCAAAATTCGGTCTTGCTAAAAAAATTTGTAACTAGAAGAAATAAGCGAGATTTTACTACACTATTAAACGTCTATCACTATCTGGTGTATTATACTAAGATTATTTTGTCCCTTATTATTATTATAGTAATTAGATATGATAAATCTTTGGCCATTTTATTAAATAATTGCTCCCTTCTAATTGTCTACATTTAATGTTCTTACTTCATTTTTGAACTAGTCCTATACTTTTGTCAGTTCAAGTAAGCATTTTGTGACTTTTATCTATCTTTGCATTTGAAGTCCATTTTGAATATGCATGTGGTGTTCATTGCAATAACAACTATTATCTTTCTTCAGGTGTTGATGTCAAATTTGAAATATTTGTTAATATAATTGCTTCCAAGTTTGATATATTTTTTCCGTTAAAATTCAAAAATTTTGCAAGTAACAAAACAATTGGCTCACAAGCAACCTTCGCCAGATGAGAAAGTCGTTGAATTTCCTTCACAATATTAATAAAGCAAATCCTTCTAGTGATTTGAAAGAATTAATTAAAACCAGTAAACGTTATTACAAAAAATACGAGTTATCAAAAGCAAAAAAAAATATCAAACCACAATTATATACTCCGGAATAAGAACGAACAGATCGCTATGTGGAATTCAATTAATACAACCAAAAATATTAAAGCAAATCATAACCAATCGAAGCGGGGGTCTGCCTACAGGGAGGATGTACAAGGGGCCCAATGGGGCCTAAGTGCTGTGGTTTAATAATTTTTATTGACCAGCCTCCCAACCAATTCCAGAACCAGTCTTTAACCATTTCCGCTAATGATATTAATAATTATTTTGATAATATCATTCAAAACTTAATAACTGTTACTCCACCCTCTAATATTGACACTGAATATTTTTAACATAATTAGACTTTAAGCGGTATTTTGATGAGAAATTGAATTTTTCTGAGGTATCATACGATCAAGTACTAGATATAATCGAAAATTTAAAAAATAATTTGCCCACAATTACTAAATTGTCTAAAGTATTCCCGTTGTTCCGCTTCGATGGCAAACTAATAAGGAATCTTCACATAGATAGAAGACTAAAAATAATGCTTACATTTCTTATGAGCAGAACTGCAGGATCGTAAGGAAAGCCTGGGGAATGAAACTCAAAGTGGTTATGTGGATATACATTGCCATCATAATACCAATGATAATCTATAGAGCTATAGTTTGGTGGCCTAAGAGCAAACAGACTAAGCTAAGATCAAGCTCAGCCAAGTGCGGAGAGTTGCCTGCCTAAGCATAACTGGTGCTATGCGAACAACGCCAACGAGAGCTATGGGGGTAATGCTGTATCTGCCACGACTAGATATATATCTAGGAGAAGTGGCTCTGACGACAATGGTATGCTCCAAATCCGTTTGCAAACAACCAAATGTAGGCTTTGCGAGGCCAAAAGTCGTCTGTGAAATGGGACTGTCAGGAAGACGCCTCTTCTACAGGTGAACACAGAAGAATAGTGAAAACGAGGCTGTTGGTGAAGGTATGATCAACATCTTCACGGACGAAAGTAAGGATTGGCAGTATGTGGAATATATTCCAGAGGTCTGCAAATCCAATATAAATAGACTATGGATGGGCGAGCCAGCGTAGTACAGAGCCGGTGGGCAGAACCATAGCTACAAAAGAGATTGTACGTAGACAAACAAACTATGGATAAAACAATCAAAATGGTCACAGGAGCAGTATTAGAATGTCACCAAGCACTTGTGGGTGCCTCCAGCACGAATAACATACTAGTATGCTGGGTGAAAACAAAGTAGCCGACAGACTGGTTAAGAAGGCAGCAGGCCTAAGTATCTTTGGACCAGGCCCGGCCAGTCTGTTACCGATCACGGCGATAACACAAGTAATTAAAGAGAACACCCACAATGAATTCAAGAAGATGTGGGATGCAATAAACAGCTGTCAACTTGCTAGGGAACTACTAGAATATCCCAACAAGGGTACAGCAATGGACTACGTGGCAATGCCCAGAAGGATCCTACGTTTTATAACAGAAATCCAGACTAGACACTGTCCGGTAAAGAAACATCTACACAATATCAGATTAAGCGAAACACCTCTCTGTGGAGGTTGTGAACAAGATGAGACGGTTCAACATGTACTCTGTGACTGTCCTGCCGTCTCACCAATCAGAATATCCATTTTGCGAGGCTGTTGGCATATTTTGGCCGATGTAAGGGAGATGCCCCTAGGCAGCGTCATCACCTATTTCGCAAGATTAGGTTAGTTGGAGGCCTAGGCGAGGGTCTGCCTAAAGGGAGGAAGTATAAGGGGCCCAATGGGACCCAAGTGTTGTGGTTTAATAATTTTCATTGACCACCCTACCAACCAATTCCAAATCCAATCCTCATGTTCAAAGAAGGTTGTTTTGGTGACCCCATAAATTATAGGCCTAATTCGATTGTGCCTATATTTGCAAAAAAATTTAATATTATGCCAAAAACTCAGTTGACAAATTATTTTGAAAATTGCCACAATTTGGTTTTATATCAAAATTGTCTATATCATAAATTCTTTAATAAGTAACAAGAAATTACACAAGCTATTTTTAAACAAAAATGTTTAACTGTTGCCAGATGCAGTACAAATATTCGACTTAAATCTTTTTAAAACCATAATTAAACGCTTCCTGCTGGACAATGCTTTCTGTAATTTCGATGAATCCCTGTTGACTGACTTTTTACATAATGTTTTTAATTAGAGATAGAGAAACGGTTAAATTGGGACGTTTTTGAAGAATTTTGTGACCATTTCGATGCCGTTTTTAAATGTAGCTGGCCATAATAGAACGTTGCCGTTATTTGCAATTATATTATTATCAAAAGTTGCTCTTAAGAATTATGTTACTATGCCGCTAATATGTGCCGGACAACCATCGTGATGGAACCAAATCTGGTTAATATCTTCTACAGCAAGTCTAAGAGCTGGTATTATTTGTTCTTGCAATATTCGCAAATAATTTGCACCGTTCAAATTAACATAATAAATAAATGGTCCAATAATGCAATTACCTGGAAAGTATTTTTTTATAATGAATTATTATCAATGGACGGTTTTAATAAGTTGGCAGGTTTAAATATGATGGCACAACAGACATTGAATCCAAATTTGGTTTGAAACCTTCTTTGGCTAATTATGTGAGGGTTCTGGATAATACTTTTTAACGGAAGTCCGGTTTCTGTAGACATTTTTGTACAAACCAATCAGAGTATGTTACTCTACTCTCATAGTCATTTTCTTGTAAACCTTGAACGATGGTTGGTTTGTATGGGTGATAATGATTTCTCTTTAAAATGTTATGCACAGTTGTTTTGGGAACATTTAGCTGATTTGAAGTTTGTCTTGTAGATGCTGTAGCATTGTCTTCTACGTATTCTAATACAACGTTATTGCGCTCTTCGTTATCTATCTCATAAGTATCATTTTTTTTTTCATTAAACCATCGATAATTTAATAAATTAATAACAAGAGTCCTAAAATACCTTTGATTCAGTTGCACACGTTCTGGAAAGTTATCCTGATAAATTCTTGATGCATCATCAGTATTTCTATTTGATTTAAAATAAATCTCTAGCATATCTAACTTTTCTTAGTTTGTATACCTCAAAGCCAGAATAAATTCAAAAAAAGAACTTAATAAAAGAAACGCACAAAATTAGTTATTACAAAGTAATGGTAGATCACAGTGAAGCACTAGTAACAAAAAAAAAACCCAGCAATTATGGCAACAATAAGTGTCAATTAATCATTCTTTTGTCTATTGTCACGGTAACAAAATCCATAGCACCTACTACTAGAAACATTAATACCATTATTTTCTTTTATTTGGACGGTGCAAATTAATTCAACAACTCATTTGAATGTGTTTTAATTTTCTGTTTTAATTTTAAGTTGAAGCAAATAAAATCGGATTTTTTTAAAATAAATTTTTTTCATACCCTACTTAGAAAACTTAATTTTTTCACATTTTACACCAGTAAATAATTTTTTCCTGGCATTGTGATAAATCATTGAAAGGGGAATTAAGAGCACTATAGAACATATAAAAAATCCAATATGGCGTCCTTAAGAAAAAACAAAGTTAGTGGCATTAACTGAAAAACAAATGATGGTAGAAATTCTTTGGTAACGTCAACGAAAGCACTTTAAAAAAGTGTTCTAACAATGTACTTATTAAAATATCACCAGTTATCAAATTAGGCAGATACGGGAAGTTTTTTAAAATGCACCTTTTCAGTTTTTTTTTAAATATTTCGGAAACGAAGGTAGCTAGGCAAAATTTAAAAACGGCATCGATACGGTCACAAAATTCTTCAATGAAGTCCCAATTAACCGTTTCTCTCTCTCTAATAATAATAGAGATAGCAATGCATGCGCCCAAAATTTGGGACATTATTGGTTTGAAATAGTTGTACTGGTTTTTTTAAATGTCGTGTTTACATATGTTGTATTATGTATGTACCTACCAGATTTGTCAACACTATTTGTGAAACTATCTAATCCAGGACGTTGTTTACGAAAGACTTCATCCTTTTCAACGAAGAGGCTATAAAGTATATGATCATATCTATTTTTCCCACACTACTCCCATATAATTAGCCAATTTTTTTCTGAGAGCTTCTCTCCCAAAAATACACCCTTTTTGCTTTGACATTTTATACTTTTAGTAATTTTTTAAAATGTTCTACGGTTTTAACTAAATTTCATACCAGAGATCACGGAGGCTCTGCGGGGTATAGTTTACCTCAAGGTTCTGTTCTTGGTCCAATTCTATTTTTACTGTATATTAACTACATAACTACTATTAATATTACAGGAAAGTTTACCCTATTCGCCGACGATACTACAATATTATGGCATAGCAAGGAAAAAAATATTCTGCATGAAAGCATATGCAACGACATTAAGAAAATCAAAGATTGGTGTGATTCGAACTTACTGTCGTTCAATATAGGAAAAGCAAACATAATAACTTTCAAATGTGATTTGCCAGATATATCCCTAGGGAACCATGTACTTGAAAACAAAACGTGCTTGAAATTTTTAGGATTAAATATTGACTGCAAATTAAAGTTTAGAGAACATATTATTGGTTTAAATAGTAAACTAGCATCTGGATGCTACGCAGTCAGGGTGGTTTCAAATGAATTAGGATATTCAGCTGCCAGAGCTGTATATTTTTCATTAATCGAATCACATCTGAGTTATGGGATTGCGTTTTAGGGCGTATGTAGTAAATTTCTCTTGCAACAATTACTTGTGTTACAAAAGCGTTCCGTTATATATCTGTGTAAGGCTAGGGCTCGCGACTCTTGCAAAGAACTATTCGTAGCCAACAGAATTCTAACTGTGATATCTATTTTCATATTAAATACAGTAGTCTTAATTCATAAGTACAAAAATAATGTTTATACGACCTCAACATATAGCACTCGACAAGTAGGTAATATTACACTGCCAGTCCCAAGAACTACACTTGTCCGGGATTCTGTGGTTTACAATGGTCCTAAAATGTATAATCACTTACAGAGCCATATTAGGGACATCGTCTCCAATCAGGGTTTCAAAAACGCAGTGAAAAATCTACTTATTGATAAACCATATTATGAAATAAAGGAATATTTAGATGATACATTCTGATGTAGATATATATTATGTTTTTAATGTTTGACTAAAAAATGTGATTTGTAGCTTGTTTTATTGTATGATCTTGTGTTTATAGTTTTATATATTTGTATTTTATATAAGTTACATATGTATAATTTTATTTGTTTTATGCTTTGTCAACAAGATTATTCTTCTGGACAATAATGTATATTTTGATTGATTGATTGATTGATTGATTGATAACAAATTAGATTACTTTTTTTTCGACGAATCTAATTATTTTCAAATTTGATACATTGATACTCCCTTAGTATCAGTTTGAGATGGTATAACGGTGATTTGACTATTTGAGTATTGAACACAAAGAACACGATATGATGATTTGAAACACATATAAATTTTTACATATTCAGGAGCCTATCCCTTGGTGCATTAGTAGTTGCTTTCTACTAGGCAACTAGCCCACAATTGACCCTCACCTATCAACTTAACCTACCGCTGAGCTGTTCCAACGTATTGCCAGCAGGTTAATGAGCCTCAAGTTGTCAGCCTATTGAATGCTAGATGAGATTTAATTGACTATTTATCTAAATTCCGAAAATAATCGGTGCTGTTTTACTGCAGTATGTGAGTATTACAGGATAAATCGTATGTGGTAAAGTAGTAAACACATCTTACTCCAGTCGGTATGTGCATTGTAAACAACCATGTAGTTGTTGAGAAACAACTTAATGGTTCGACAATAAACGAAACGAGAAGATGCAATAATACAATTTCACCACCCACTTTCACGTCTATGTCCAAAAATATCGTTCCTACGGAAAAAATGATAATAACGAAAGTTCTAGAGAATAAAATTTTCTATAAGATTGGTTACTACCATTTTCACCTTAATATTGAAAATGAGCGAGTTGTTCAAATACAAAACCACCCTTCAATTCAGCCTAGTGAAGAAACCTGTATTTAGACTATGTATGATCCTCCCTAACGATTAAAGAAGTAAAAAGTATTCGGAGATTAATGCAATTTCCAATGTACATCTCGACTGTAGTATCGGGTTTTGATAGAACGTACGGTTTGGTTATAAATGAGTCGTTCCAGAACCTTTGCATAATCATGTATAAGAGAAGGTAAACGTTTGATAAATTACAGTTTAGAGACTGTCAATTAAAATAAATAATTAACTAAAACACATAAAACTTAATTAAGAAGATTTTACGAACACAGCTATGTAACATCTTGATGTTTGTGCTCAGTGTAATTATGAAAAGAATATTAACGGCTTATTTTCATGTACTTAAAACATAAACCTTTTTTAGATTTTATCAGCATAAGACAACTCTTATTAATTGTTAATTTATAACTTTACTGACCTTATAATAGAAAGAAGAAGACGGTTACAACACTGTTGCATTAAATAAGAACGAATGTAATATTCTTAGTGAAATGCTATCGTAAAGTTTATGAGCAGTGTGGTAAGATATCTACGAGAAAGATGCATGAAATGACGAATTGGCATGGAAATTGTTTTGTCCATTTTATTCAACTCAAATATCTACCACGTTCATCGATATGGTTCAAGATGTTATCAAAGGAAATCGATATTAGTGGCATGATGCAGGGAGTACATTTACTGTGCGATATGAAACCTAATCGCTACAATCGCTATTATGTATAATAATTATTAGAAAAGAACATCTTATGCGGAAGTAAATAACTTTCTAATACCGAATTTTATGAGGTTAGTCTTTATTTATACGCGCGCTTACATTATTTCAATTTTAATTTACACTTCCCCCAAAAAGTTTCATTTGACGAAAAAATAAGCTATGCAAAATATTACTGAATTGAAGTGATGCCGAAGAACTAATTACCTCGGGAGTCCCGCACGGCTCAGTACTTGGGCCGTTACTTTATTCCGTATACACATCAGATATTTTACAATCCGTTACATATACGAATATCTCAGCTTATGCATATGACACTCAACTTTCCCTGGATTTTAATGGTAATGATATTCAGTCGGCTTGTACTAAAGTTAATATTGACCTGAAATCTATTGCGGACTATTCTAAACAAAATAACTTAATGCTAAATGTAAATAAATGCAATTTTATCTGCTTCTATCCCAAAAACATGCAGATATGAGTTCAAAAAGGATTAAATTTAAAAATTGATTATAATCAAATGAACGTTGCAAAAAATCTTGGACTTCAAGGATGTCAAGCTTCATTTTCGCGATCATATTACTCGTATGGTACGAAAATGTTATTTTGCATTAAAATTTCTGTATTCTAATGTGAGTATAATTAATTTTAAGATAAGAAAGAAATTGATTGAAACGGTTATGCCATCTATAATAAATTGCTACATTAATGTATATTACCCGTGTTTAGACAAAACTACACGATATCGCCTACAAAAAATACAAAAAAAATGTTGCAGATTCATATTTCGATTTAAAAAATTTAATAGAGTTTCCGAAAAAATTAAACAGCTAGGCTGGTTGAATATTAGTAATACATTTAAACTCCATATGAGTGTATTTGTTCATCGTTTAATTTTTACAACCTTTCCATCTTATTTACGCGACAAAATTAATTTACGGAAGAGATATTCATAGTGTTAATATAAGATTTCTTAGTACTTTATATCTCCCTAAGTTTTCTTCAGCCATGTTTACTAGATCTTTCGCATATAATGCTTGTATTACTTATAATATACTAAAAAATTAGTTTAAAGCATATTCAATAAACGGTTTCCGTAAAAAAGTTAAATCCTGCCTTATTGGAAGATAATCATATATGTGTGGGTATATGTGGGAATGTGAACGATCCATGTTTTAATGGAGGTCTGAAGGACGTATTTTCTGCTCGAAAAAATTTAAAAAAATAGGAAAAAGAAAAAATTAATTTTCTTTTTCCTCAACCTTTTCTTAATTCTAAATAATAAATATTACGTTCATAAAATTTTTAGGGTTCAACGTGACTGTTTCAGATGGAGAATAATGGATAAATTATACTTACAGTCGTTTATGCTTAACTGCTGCTCTGATGGTATCAATTGGACGACGTCGTAACACTATAAATCTAACACTGTCTGTATTACACTCTCTTAAAATTAAACCTGAAAAGGAATTTTGTTAGAAAACACAACTAAAAGACAATATAAAGTTCAAAATATATATATTAAATCTTTAAAAAATCATGTTTTTACAACAACTTTTTCAAGAGAAAATGTTAACAAACAATGGTCTGACCCGTGTACAACACATGGTGAGGAATGGGATGATTCATACGGTACCAACTACCATCCAATATGCAGTTTTATAAGCTAACGATGCACAAAAAGATTCAAGAAAAGTTTCATGTAACTGAAATTTTGGTGGGCTTTTGCTTGCCTGTCTTATAAACGTATTTATTAATTCACATTAATTTTGGTCGCTCCTCGGAGCTTAAAATTGCTTGAAGCGTCTCTACTTCGTTTGTATTATGCAATAACAACTTTTTACGTTCAGGCAAGGCGGATCCCATGCACGTGTGAGTACATGGTAATAATACTTTTTTGACTCCGAATCACTGAGGAACCGGTTTAGGGCAAACCCCGTCAAAACACATCATTTCCCCGTCAAATCCGACTGCTAGGAAATGATGGGGGTCCCATGTCGCTAAGGGCTATTTTCGCTATAACTTCCGATATACTTTGAATAGTCGTTGGATTAACTTGTCCTCATATTCAATACCTCGTAAGAGTTGCAGTGCTTGACAACGTGGATTCGTAAAAGGGTTTTTAATCTTGGAAATTTTGAAGTTCAAGTCTAAGGTACACTTTCTAAAATTGGGTGGTCGGGGCGACATTACGTCCCTGTGCAGCGACATTTGCTACACTTTCTAAATTAACGTTCCTTGAAGAGTTAGCGAAAATTTTGCATAAAAAGCGCTCCGAAGAGCGAAAATATGTTTACAAGTAAAAAACCTCTTCCACGGCGTTTCTACGTGAAGCACGCTTTTCGGTCGAAAAGTATATCGGGGTTATAGCGTGTTCCTTAACACCCCCCTTCTTTCCGTGAATCTTTTTGTGCAACGTTTGGTAAATTTGTTTTTTTTTTTTTTTTTTTTGAAAAGAAAATGGATCATTGGATGGAGTCTCCCATGTGTTGTATTCGGTTATAATTCAGACCGGCCTATCTGAACATAACATAGATGCAAATCTAAAAAATGGTGATAAGTTTGAACATATATTGATGCATAGCATTCGATTGAATAATTGAACATTGGCTTTCAAAATGGCATAAAAAAAAAGAAAAATCGAAAATCCTCAGATTCTCGATGACACAACACAAACACTTTCGACGCACTTATCTTTCTTAGTGTTCTTCCACTAATGCGGGCTTGCGTCTGCTCCTCCTCGTGTCTATGCCTCGTCGATCACCTTCGGTGTCGAACTGCCTTCTGGAACATCTTAGGTGGTCCTCGGACTGCTTGGCTCCAGCTATACAATGGCTCTGCTCATTTATATGAAACAGTATAAAACAAAATTTTAGTAAAATGTATTGTTCATATCCCGTCTGGGGATCTGCGACCGATAACACATCGTCGTCTTTGAGAATAGGAACACTGAATTTTGTAGACTTATATTGATTGAAATGTTTCCGTGTAGTTAAAATTCTCTTCTTGGGAGAAATCTGCGACCGATATCACATCGTCGTCTTTGAGAATATGAACATTGAATTTTGTAGACTTATGCTGATTGAAATGGTTTTTATTAAAATCTCTTCTTGGGAGAAATCTGCGACAGAATCTGCCTCCGTCGGATCGTTGCATCTGCCCATCCAGCAGACGTGGCGGCATCTCGCCCTTGAGTTGCTAGACTCATCTGAATCGCGCTCTTGCGTCAGAGTCGTCGTCTTTCCATGCCGTGCCAATGGAACATTTGTTTGGATCCTTTGGGTCGGACTCTGCTTACAGATGTATATGTTTTAAACATATGAAGAAAATACCAACTCTGCCGGACACGGTCAGAGTTGCTGCAGTGAATTTGGAAGATTTGTATGGACGATACAATATCCTCGATAAAAATAACTTGTAAAAAATGCATAAAAAATACCAACTCTTATCAGACACGACAAGAAGTTGGTATGGAAATTTTGAGATAAAATAAACCTAGCACTAAGTTAGCCTAGGTTGAAAAATATTATAAAAATATGATGGAATCTCCAGAACTTGATTCTGAATCAGAAGAGGAAGCATCTCGTGGCGGTGCATGGATTTGTACAACCATTTGCTCCGACGGTGGAGGTTCTGTGGAATCGTCTGAGAACGGGGAATCATTTCCATCGAGTGATGTTCCGCCTGGACTAGCATTTTCTTCATCGGAAGATTCGATTTCCAAGTTGTGCTCCTCTGGCGGGGCTGGTCTCAAATCATTTACATGTACTCTCGCCGTTACATTTCCCTTTTGCACGAGATATACTTCGTCTGAAAACTTCTTCAAGATTCTGGTTGGGCCTGACCAAGACGGCGTGAAGGTATGTACCTTCCTTTTTCTCTTACTCATGACTCTGTCTCCTACTTTGAATACGACTGGAGTGACGGCCTCTTTCGGCGCGTATTTCTGCTTGTAATTTTGTTGAGCCTCACGGGCTTCCTTGACTCGCTCGTATCGTGGGAGCGTTTGTTGCTTGGCTCTTTCTTGCCTCCAGGCATACAAATCCCATTCGCCTCTTTCGGCTGGGTCATATCCTAACACGATCATGCTAGGTGTTTGATTTGTAGCGGCGTTCCTACGATTTCTTAAGATGTAAGTCATTTGATGCACGTAGCAATCCCAAGTGTCGTTTGGCTTTTTAAATAAAAGAGTATTTAATATCTTTTTGCACTCCTGAACCCGTCGTTCCACGGGGTTGGACTGTTGATGATATGCCGGAATTAAGTATCGTTCGATACCATTTCTTTCACAAAACGTGATGTACCATTCGGAATTGAAATGACCTCCATTGTCTGAAATTATGACTCGAGGGACTCCGAATCTTGCTATTATTTCTTCGTCTATAAATTTGGCTATCGTTCTGCCATCGACCTGAATGTATGCCTTTGCCTCTATCCATTTACTGAATACGTCTTCGACGATAATCATGTATCTATTTTCGGCGTCTTTAGTCCTCTGCAGCGGGCCAATTACGTCGACGCTCAAGGTTTCAAATGCATTCTGTGGTGCATGACTTCTAAGTGGAGCATTGGGTTGGGCTTGTCTTGTCTTTACAGACTGGCATATCAGACAGTCGTTTACATATCTGCCCACGATCCTGGCCATATTATTGAAATAATAACGTTTTGCAATTTTCCTAAGAGTTTCGTCTCTTCCAGGATGACATGCCTCATCTCGGTCATGATAATGGTAAATCAATTCCTTAATTTTCCTTTTTGGAACTATTAATTTAAAATTTTGATCGCAGTCTTTCAAAAGTACATCGTCTTGGACGCGAAAATTTTTCATAAAAATAAGATCCGCATCGGAACGTTGTTCCTGTTGAAATAGATCATTCCAACGGCGGATCTTGTCTTGGATATCCCTCGAACTCGATTGAGCCTGTACGATATCTTCGTATATTTCTGAATGCGTTAAAACAGAAATACGTTCTGGACACTTGTAATTTGGTAGGAACATTCTTTCCTCTTCTTCGTCTATCTCGACATATTTATTTTGTGGGTTACGACTGAGAAAATCTGCTAATAAATTCTCCTTTCCTGGACAGTGTTCAATTTTGAATGCATATTCTTGCAATAATAATGACCATCGTGTAAATTTAGTTTTGTCGTCCTTATGCTTGTTTAACCAAAGTAACGCCCTGTTGTCCGTCTTCACCAAGAACGGTTTATCTGCTAAGTACATCTTGTACTTTTTAATATAGTTCACCACCGCCAAGCATTCTAGCTCGTTAATGTGGTAACGTCTCTCTGCTGGAGATAACGTATTGCTTGCATACGAAACGATATATTTTTCGCCGTTGTCGCCTAATTGGTATAATACGGCCGAAAGACCTTGTAAGGATGCATCGGTTTGTAAAATGAACTGACGTGAAAAATCCGGCCGATGGAGTTCCAGCGGTCCGGATAATAATTCTTTTAATTAGTACATGTTTTTCTAATGGTCGGGAAGTATCAGTTCTAATTGTGTGGCCTAAATATTGGATTTCATTCGTCGCTATTACACACTTTTCCGGTGACACTTTTAGATTGTGCAGACGTAATCTTTCAAAGACTAACCTCAGGTGGGACATATGCTCCTTCACGTTTACGCTGTAAACGATTATATCATCTAAGTACACTTTACAGAAATGGTGCAGGTAACCCGTCAAAACGTCCTTTGCCATGAATTTCTGAAAGGTACAGCAAGGAGCTGTCTTGAGGCCGAAAGGCATGACATTAAATTGTTACCTCCTTTCTCTTATTATTTATTTTTGAGAAAGAATTGAGGCAACATGTGCGGACGACTAGCTGGTTTAAGCCGGAGCAGAGAGCCGTGGGTCCAGAGCATTCGTAAGAGTGGAGAAACTTACCCTTTCTGACATGTACAGCATAAGCGACAGATTTCTGTTTATTTCGAGAAAAGGAGACAAAGAAAAATTGATGTTAAATTGGGCACCATCTATAGTAAAATAAGCAAAATAGTCTCTTTTTCTCGAATAACCAGTCTGCTATAGATCAGACTGAAATTGTTGGTAAGAGAAATAAAAAGATGTTTAAAATGAATGACAAAATATATTACAAAAAAATTAGACAAATCGGTTTGAGACAAATTGAAATGTGAAAAAAATATATATATATAAAAAACAAATTGATACCAGTATCCTAGGTGGTTTATGGCTCAGGTGGCTGGTTCTGGGACAGCAATCCAGGCCCACAATTGTCTCTTATTGCAAGAATTCTAAATTTTTCTTGGCAATTTACGTCTCTCAATGAATGGGGTGAAAATTGTAGGAAATTTAACCAAATATAAGCACATACAAAATTTATGCAAGTTATTTATGCAAAATTTAAGCAATGTTAGCTATGCAAATATAAGCTAGTTAGCTGTACAAAATATATTTAAATTAGCTGCACGAAACATTAAGCTAGCTATACAAAGCTGCAGGAAATTAATTTAAGCTATACAAAAGTAATCTGATTAGCAGTACAAAAGTAATTTTAGCTATGCAATAGTAATTATTAGCTATGCTCGAGTTATTATTAGCCATGCACGTGTAATTATTAGCTATGCACGAGTATTATTATTAGCTATGCACTAGTAAGCTGATTTCTTAGACTATAAATTGCCAAAAAAATTAAAAGGAAAGAGAAAAATATTTTTAAGACCATGTGGTACATATAGCATTTTAGCTACTTATTAAATTAAAAGGAATTGACTTTGAATTCAAAATTTATTTTAAAAATAATTGAAATTATATCAAAGGCAAAATTTGAAGATTAATTAAAATATTTTAATGAGTATAATGAAATGAAATTACCTGTATGTTCAACACTTTGTAACTGGGATATAAAAATTGTAATATAAATTACTGAAGTCCGCAGTTAAAAATTATAATGTTTGAATCAGTACAAAGGCTGCAAGCAAATGACTTCCTGGTGAGTTTTACTGATAAGGTAAACTTTTTTGTCCTGTTTACTGGAAAACAACGCCACCAAAAAAATGTGAGAAATCTAATTCCCTATTGAAATTGAAAGCTATAAAATATAAAAATCGTACAAGTATGGCCATCTGTCAGTGGTTAATTTAAGCGCACCAACTTGCCTTGTAGATTCCCATACTCAACTAAAGTAGTGGCATATAATCGATAAAAGGAATCTATAATAATAGTTTATTTTCCATGCCAGCTGATTTGCCTTTGCAATTTCTATTTTATACATAAAAACAAATATTAACAGATGTAAATAAGTAGTAAAACGTATTGATATTATTGATAAATCAGTAACATATTACATGTTATAGGATTTACTATATATAGAATGAGAGAAGGTAAGGAAAATAACCATATGTACTCCATAGTAAACAAAAATATAAAAATTGAAAAATAGATATCTGATGTAACTAAATTTTGTAGACAAATTGTTTCCTGGGATAATAATGCTGTATTACAACGGATATGAGATACATAATAGTGTTAATAGAAAAACAGGACTAAGTTCCTACGATATAAAATTAAGTACATAAAACAGTGTGACATGGTTTAGCAGTTATACATGTAAAATTCTGTTAGTTGAAAACAGTTTTACCTGCAAGAACTGAATCCAAAAAATATACAGGTCGTGCTAACTATCCACAAAACACTAGTTTTTAAATAAACTGTTAAATGGACATAGGCCATGTAACAGAATGCCTCCCTTCTGGCGAAAAAAAATTTTTTTTAAGGTACGTATAAAAATTTTTGCTTTGCTTTACTCGTAAACATATTATGAAAGTAAACAATACTTTAATATTATTAATTCCTTGTAGGAAACATAAAATACAAAATTGAGAAAGCGAGCGAAGAATGAGTGACAAAATACATTCTCTACCAGAAGTTCTACGTACAAGGAGCAAGTGTTTGACCTAAACTGGAGAAATCTTCGGAACTAAGTAATGAAAAAAATGTGAAAAGTTAAGTGTTGCGAAATTTTAAAAATAGACAAAAAAAATGGATAAAATTAATTTTAAGGAGACGACTTAATGTCGAAATCCTACAGACATTATAACGTCTGAGCAACTGTGAAGCCGTTGCTAGTACTAAAATTGGTAGAAGTTTATCAAACTAATACCACGATACATGTAATGTAATATTACATGCCAATATAGGTTAGCAAGAAGTTAAAACTTGTGGTATTGTTAACCTATAATTCAAGTGTATAGCCGTTGAGTGCTAAAACTGGTAGTTCAAAACAATTCAGATAGTGCATGTAAGATGTACTCTAGTTAAATGAGAAAAATTGTTCTCAAAAATCAAAGTTAAATTCGTGAAGCGAAGTAGAAAAGCTAGGAAAAAAATTATATTTACCTAGGTAGGAGAATCTTATTAATTACGGTAAATAGAAGAAACATAAACAAGAAAGAAAAGAAAGAGGAAAGTACTGAATACCCATAAGGCTGGTTTTCAAAAAGGTAATTAAAATAATCTAGTAAAAATATAAAACTTATGGTTTTAAAGTTTTAGTTGTCAAAGTTTTGAGGTTATGGCTTCTTATCCAAGGTGGTAGGAAAAGATTAAACCAAATTGAAGTAAAGAATCGTATAGGGATTCACAGAAAGCACAAAAGAAAGAAGAAAAATACAAACACAAAAGAAGAGAAGAGACGGTGTTGTTGTCTATCGTTATGAGAATCCACAAGTAAAATTATAAGTAGAGGTAAGTACTCCTGTTCGGAAAGTTGAACAAAGGAAAAAGAAATAATTATAATATTTTTACATTTGTAGGTTCTCATCATCTGGTAACGTAAGCTACCGGATGTTATTTTGTTCCCACCCCTGAACCTTCGTGGATCTGAAGAAAGTAGAAATAGAAAGTTATAGATCCAGCCGGAAAATACATAAAAGACAAATAGCTTTTTACTAAAGTTACCGCTGTACGATAATAATGAACACTGTACGTTATGCAAAAGGTTGACTCGCGTATTCTCACTGGAGAAAAAGTCTGGCTAGCAAGCGATGGTGAGGAAACGTACTTATTAAAGGTTAGTATTTGAGAAAATTTTCTCAACGTTAAAGAAAATATTTACATAATAACAATTTAGAGCAGTGTATCTCACAAGTGAGATAACTTATAGGTAAGATATGAAAAAGAAATCTTTTTGATAAACAGATCTCAAAAAAATTGTTAATGAAGAAAATATTTTTAGAAAATATTTCCAGGAAAATATAGCTAAATATTTTTACTAATCTACAACTTAATTAAACTAATATTTACAATATGTACAGTGCTTAAGCAATGAATGATAAACATATGTGATATATGATATAATTCAGTGATACTTAAATTAAGGAGTGCATGAATTATTAGTGAATAAAATGCACGAAGGACTTAATGAATAATGCATCAAGGACTTAAAGAGTAATGGATAGGGGACTTAACTTAATAATGCTTAAAGGACTTAAAGAATAATGGCCATTTTATATACAAAATTTACAAGGGAATCATCCTCGAAAGAGGAGCGGGAGGAAATTTTTTTAATTTCCGGATGAGTGAAACAATTCACTCAAAAAAATGAAGTATGTAGAAATGGTAGCATGCCATGTCTACAGATATAGTTAACCTTGAAAGTTAATCCAATACATCCCTTCGTTAGAGATTTACGAAGAAAAAATATCGACAAACGATGGTACGTACTAGTACCAAAAAGAAATTGCGTAAGCTTTTGCTTACTGGTATACCAAAAAATTGTTTTTGGTGGCTTTGCACCAAAAAAATTATTATACTTATTGTATAATTTAAGGAAATTTGCCAAAAATAAGCACTCAAAAAAATCAAGAGACATAAAATAGGTATTTTTATTAAGGTAGTTGAAATTTCAGAAAAGTTATGATTTTTATAAAAATTACGAACTGTATTTTTCCAATTCTCCCAATCAAAAATGTCAGTTTTAGGTTTAACTTTGAAATTTGAGAAAATATGTTTATTTGAGTCATTTCTGGAATGCTTTTTAAACTTAGAATTAAAAATTACTCGGCCTCCAGGGTTATTTTTCTGCCGTGGGCCTGATAAAACAGCAGAAAACCTTTCTAGTTTTTTGGATTGCACTCTGGGCAAGTCTTAGAAGTAAAATTAGGCTTTCCACATCGGAAACAAAACCTATTTCGAGCTTGTCCACACTCGTGAAAGCTATGATCTTTCTTTTGACAATTCCAACAAGAAATAGAAAATTTATTATTATTTAATGTACCCGGAACAGCATTTTCTTGATTCGAATTATTATTTAGACTAATATTTTTGTTACTTTTGCTTTTAGAATTGAAATTATTTTTATTTTTAGGTGATGGAGGATTTTCTACATATGCCAAGTCAGTTTCGAGGACACATGCTTTAGGAGTTGGAGAATAATAATTATTTTTCATTTGTGTGGCCAAATCTATTTTCTTGCATAAAGTTAATAGTTCAGCTGTATTTTTAATATCTGTTAAAGCTAATGCATGAATATATTTAGGCAAAATGTTACGTCTAATTATTTTTAACTTCTCCTCTTCACTTAAAACAGTATCTAAACGATTAAATAAATTTTGCATTGTAGCAACAAAAATATTTATGGACTCTGACTGTCCTTGTCTACGAGATTTTATCTCATCTAACAATTTTTCATCATAATCGCATACTAAAAAAGCGATTTTAAGCTGTTCTTCAAGCTCTTGCCAATTGGATACAATAGATCTGATTGACCGATAAACAATTAAGGCCTTGTCAGTAAATAAATCAATACTAGACTCAAATAATTGTTGTTCCGATACATTCCTAGCGGCAGCAAGTTCCTTGACTCGTTCGAGAAAAGCTTTTAAATTTGACTTTCCGTCAAACTGAATTCCCCATTTATAAACTGGGACATATTTCTTGTCAATTGGGTAATTAATAGGTGAAATATTTTCTAATTTAGGAATAATTTTAATTTCTAACCTTGCATCAATTTCCTCGCAAGATGCGACTGAGTCATCTTTAAATTCCTGCAGGTTAATATTTAACTCTGTTGGTTCTTCCGGAACCACGAATCTATGCACTCGATTTGTTAGGCATATTAAACGATTTGAAATTATTAAATAGGATGTGTCCTCTTTGCATGCTGAAAAATCGTGAACTAAAGCAAGTAGTTCAGCGATAGTGTTGGTGATTTCAGTTTTTTCTGTTTCAACATCGAAGCTAGGATCTTTTAATGATTGAAATTCGCGTTTTTGCTTTTTTAATAAATTGTCTAATATCATCCGTTTTGTATCTAAAGTTTTATTAGATGCCTTAACCTTTCGAATACGTAGTTCATAATCTACCTCAGATTCCGTTAAATATCTTACACAAAATGGAAGTTCCATGTTAACAAGAAATGTAAAGAAATGAATTAAAAGTTTTTATTAAGAACCCAACTGGCAATAAATTGTATGTTTAAAATAGCAAATGAATGTAGTCTTATCTGTTGTCAAGAGATAAAAAAAACACAAACAATTTTATCTATCAAATAAAAAAACTATACTAAAAAGGTTGTTTCAATTTTAACTTTCCAGAAATAAATCAAATTAAACACTTTAAGCAGGCAAAATAATATTTCAGGTAGGTATAATTCCACAACTTCACTTTCACTAATAAAGAATATTTTAAGAAAATATTTGGACTTGTAAAATATTTGATATTTAAGGACGCAAATTTTCTGTATACCATAGAATTCAATTGTTGTAAGCAAAAATATATGCAAAAATATATATAATAAAAATTTTTAGACAAAATGAAATATAAGCAAAAATATGACTCGACTTAAGAAAAAATTATTTTCTTACCAAAAATTTAAAAATTTGTCTCATATGCAATACATTCAAAAATTGGGGTTTCACCTCTCTTACTACTCTTACTATATAAATATGTTTATTGAATTGAGCCCTACACATTTGTCGTCAATTATATTGTTTCGGGCCCCACGTTGGGCGCCAATTATGTTACCTCCTTTCTCTTATTATTTATTTTTGAGAAAGAATTGAGGCAACATGTGCGGACGACTAGCTGGTTTAAGCCGGAGCAGAGAGCCGTGGGTCCAGAGCATTCGTAAGAGTGGAGAAACTTACCCTTTCTGACATGTACAGCATAAGCGACAGATTTCTGTTTATTTCGAGAAAAGGAGACAAAGAAAAATTGATGTTAAATTGGGCACCATCTATAGTAAAATAAGCAAAATAGTCTCTTTTTCTCGAATAACCAGTCTGCTATAGATCAGACTGAAATTGTTGGTAAGAGAAATAAAAAGATGTTTAAAATGAATGACAAAATATATTACAAAAAAATTAGACAAATCGGTTTGAGACAAATTGAAATGTGAAAAAAATATATATATATAAAAAACAAATTGATACCAGTATCCTAGGTGGTTTATGGCTCAGGTGGCTGGTTCTGGGACAGCAATCCAGGCCCACAATTGTCTCTTATTGCAAGAATTCTAAATTTTTCTTGGCAATTTACGTCTCTCAATGAATGGGGTGAAAATTGTAGGAAATTTAACCAAATATAAGCACATACAAAATTTATGCAAGTTATTTATGCAAAATTTAAGCAATGTTAGCTATGCAAATATAAGCTAGTTAGCTGTACAAAATATATTTAAATTAGCTGCACGAAACATTAAGCTAGCTATACAAAGCTGCAGGAAATTAATTTAAGCTATACAAAAGTAATCTGATTAGCAGTACAAAAGTAATTTTAGCTATGCAATAGTAATTATTAGCTATGCTCGAGTTATTATTAGCCATGCACGTGTAATTATTAGCTATGCACGAGTATTATTATTAGCTATGCACTAGTAAGCTGATTTCTTAGACTATAAATTGCCAAAAAAATTAAAAGGAAAGAGAAAAATATTTTTAAGACCATGTGGTACATATAGCATTTTAGCTACTTATTAAATTAAAAGGAATTTACTTTGAATTCAAAATTTATTTTAAAAATAATTGAAATTATATCAAAGGCAAAATTTGAAGATTAATTAAAATATTTTAATGAGTATAATGAAATGAAATTATCTGTATGTTCAACACTTTGTAACTGGGATATAAAAATTGTAATATAAATTACTGAAGTCCGCAGTTAAAAATTATAATGTTTGAATCAGTACAAAGGCTGCAAGCAAATGAATTCCTGGTGAGTTTTACTGATAAGGTAAACTTTTTTGTCCTGTTTACTGGAAAACAACGCCACCAAAAAAATGTGAGAAATCTAATTCCCTATTGAAATTGAAAGCTATAAAATATAAAAATCGTACAAGTATGGCCATCTGTCAGTGGTTAATTTAAGCGCACCAACTTGCCTTGTAGATTCCCATACTCAACTAAAGTAGTGGCATATAATCGATAAAAGGAATCTATAATAATAGTTTATTTTCCATGCCAGCTGATTTGCCTTTGCAATTTCTATTTTATACATAAAAACAAATATTAACAGATGTAAATAAGTAGTAAAACGTATTGATATTATTGATAAATCAGTAACATATTACATGTTATAGGATTTACTATATATAGAATGAGAGAAGGTAAGGAAAATAACCATATGTACTCCATAGTAAACAAAAATATAAAAATTGAAAAATAGATATCTGATGTAACTAAATTTTGTAGACAAATTGTTTCCTGGGATAATAATGCTGTATTACAACGGATATGAGATACATAATAGTGTTAATAGAAAAACAGGACTAAGTTCCTACGATATAAAATTAAGTACATAAAACAGTGTGACATGGTTTAGCAGTTATACATGTAAAATTCTGTTAGTTGAAAACAGTTTTACCTGCAAGAACTGAATCCAAAAAATATACAGGTCGTGCTAACTATCCACAAAACACTAGTTTTTAAATAAACTGTTAAATGGACATAGGCCATGTAACAGAATCTGTAAGCTGCCCCATCAGGAGTGGTAAAAGTTGAGAAATCTTTTGATGCTTCATCGAGCGGTATTTGCCAATATCCACTCTTTAGGTCCAACATGGTAAAAATTTTCGAATTTCCTAAATCTTTAATACTTTCATGTATTTTTGGCAAGACGGAAGCCTCGTCTTCAGTCATTTCGTTCAAATGGCGATAGTCGATGCAAAAACGTGGTTTGTTGTCTGAGCGTTTTATTATCACGGGTGGTGAACTATATTGGTTCGATGACGCCAGCTTTCAACATCTCTTCGATTTGGTCGTACATAATCTTCTTCGTACTCGGAGACATCGGATATGGTCTGATATTAAATGGTTTTGTATCTTTTACTATAATTTTGTGTTTAACAGTCACTGTGGTTGCTTGAGTCGGTTCCGCAGTGAACAGATCGACAAATTCTTCGAACAGCGGCCGTAGAAATTTGTCTTTAATAACAAGCTCTTCAGGAAGCTTTGCCTGCTGTCTCTCCCTCTGAGAAGCTTGATTCCAGAAGACGGTAATACGCTCTTCCGTGCCGGCATATAGGCATTTTCGGCCATAATCATATGCGACATTGTTCGTGTATAAGAATGGTGATCCTAATATTACAGTTTCGTTCAAATTTTCGATGACTTGAATATCAATTTCAAAAGAAGTGCCTGAAATTTTTACTTTTAATTTTGTCGTGCCAAGAGAGTCCACCATTCGATCTCCGCACGCCATAGCAAATGATCGACGTGTCGTGAGATTTTTAAAATTATCCAACTTCGCTCATATAATTTATAGATTCCCTTGTCTTGTGCAGGGGAGCGTCGTAGTGGTCATGAGTATTCGAAATGTTTAATGGACATTGCTGCCGCCTTGGTTCGGCCGTTGTGCCGGGGATCTTGCAGATTGACCCTGGCCTGGGTCTCTGGCCCCTTGAAAGTTTCCCGGTCTCCTGTCGAGATGAGGGTTATTCGGACACTGACTATGGAAGTGCCACTGCACTGTGTCTGTGCAGTATCGACACGGGGTAGCCGGTCGGTCGGGTACTCGGAATTTCCCCGATCCGCCATTAAAATTGTTTTGCCTGCGGTCAGGATTCGCTGATCCGCCTGAAGAATTAGGCATAAAAAAAGGACGACCAGGTGCTCTACCTGGACCGTCCCGTCGAGAGACATCCTCTCGGAAATGCACCCTCGGTGCTGTCGGAGTTGGGCTTCCATTGCTCCTGTTACTAGAACTTTGTTGACTAATACGTCCCGGCTCTTGATAGTAAGACGCGCGGGACAAACGTTGATCGATAAGCTGGATTAGCGACGTCTGTTCGTCAGCTGAATCCCGCTCGACGTTAGTAGCCGCTGCTATTAACATCTCTGTAGATGAAATTAGGTTGCTTCTCAAGCGTGACCTAATTTCTGGACGCAGTTGGTCCATGATGATCCGAGCTCTGATGGCTTCGGATTTGAAGGGATCAATACGATCGAAAAGGCAGGTCTTCCGTGTGATAAACACTGCCGTGTCGTCTAAAGACGTTTGTTTGGTGGTATACAGTTGAGCAATAGCTCGTGACTGTATGTCGGGAGAATTAAATCTCGTAAGGAATCTTTCCTTGAATAAGGCATACGAAGTAGTCAACGTCCTAAATTGTTCGGACCATCGTTGAGCTTTGCCCTTGAGTTGGCCGGTTACGTTATGGAGGCGATCATAGTCGTGGCTTATGCGAGCTCTGTCGAAATATTCCTCCATAATTTTCAGAAAAACTTCTGGATCTTCATGATCAAGCCCATGGAACGTCACGTTCTGACATCTTTGTCTCTCATGGGGCGTACAGGTCGACACGTTCTGTATCGCCTGCACGAAGCCCTCTGCCATTTTCAGAAACATACTTTCCATCGAATTAACAGTTTGTGGCTGTGAAGCAGATAAATTTGGATTATTTCCCTCTGGAAACAGTCGTTGTGGTTCTATCCCTCTAGAACCGTCGTCGACGAGCGGCGCGGTGGCTCGCTCGTAAAATCCTCTTGGGGTCGACTCCTCGGAGTCTTCCGCCATGAAGGAGAAAGGAGGATTAGTTGGGTTTGGGGACGGCATGGTCCCTGCTCGGGCGCCATGTGAACGATTCATGTTTTAATGGAGGTCTGAAGGACGTATTTTCTGCTCGAAAAATTAGGAAAAAGAAAAAATTAATTTTCTTTTTCCTCAACCTTTTCTTAATTCTAAATAATAAATATTACGTTCACAAAATTTTTAGGGTTCAACGTGACTGTTTCAGACGGAGAATAATGGATAAATCATACTTACTGTCGTTTATGCTTAACTGCTGCTCTGATGGTATCAATTGGACGACGTCGTAACACTATAAATCTAACACTGTCTGTATTACACTCTCTTAAAATTAAACCTGAAAAGGAATTTTGTTAGAAAACACAACTAAAAGACAATATAAAGTTCAAAATATATGTATTAAATCTTTAAAAAATCATGTTTTTACAACGACTTTTTCAAGAGAAAATGTTAACAAACAATGGTCTGACCCGTGTACAACACATGGTGAGGAACGGGACGATTCATACGGTACCAACTACCATCCAATATGCAGTTTGATAAGCTAACGATGCACAAAAAGATTCAAGAAAAGTTTCATGTAACTGAAATTTTGGTGGGCTTTTGCTTGCCTGTCTTATAAACGTATTTATTAATTCACATTAATTTTGGTCGCGGAGCTTAAAATTGCTTGAAGCGTCTCTACTTCGTTTGTATTATGCAATAACAACTTTTTACGTTCAGGCAAGGCGGATCCCATGCACGTGTGAGTACATGGTAATAATACTTTTTTGACTCCGAATCACTGAGGAACCGGTTTAGGGCAAACCCCGTCAAAACACATCATTTCCCCGTCAAATCCGACTGCTAGGAAATGATGGGGGTCCCATGTCGCTAAGGGCTATTTTCGCTATAACTTCCGATATACTTTGAATAGTCGTTGGATTAACTTGTCCTCATGTTCAATACCTCGTAAGAGTTGCAGTGCTTGACAACGTGGATTCGTAAAAGGGTTTTTAATTTTGGAAATTTTGAAGTTCAAGTCTAATTTTAGTACACTTTCTAAAATTGGGTGGTCGGGGCGACATTACGTCCCTGTGCAGCGACATTTGCTACACTTTCTAAATTAACGCTCCTTGAAGAGTTAGCGAAAATTTTGCATAAAAAACGCTCCGAAGAGCGAAAATATGTTTACAAGTATTAAAAACCTCTCCCACGGCGTTTTTACGTGAAGCACGCTTTTCGTACGAAGTATTTCCTAAGTCGGATTTTGTTACAACGTCGAAAAGTATATCGGGGTTATAGCGTGTTCTTTAACAGGAACACTCCACAATGACTACACGTAAGACTGAATTTAAAGAGACAGATTGAAAAATGTATTGTGTCTAAGGGCGAGTTGATCGAAAGAGATGTAATTTAAGAGGTAAGTTATAGCAATAAAATTTTCCAATTTTCAATTTTTTATTATTTTTATTTGCATGGACATTTAAATTTTCTCAGAGTTTGATGAAACTTGAGATTTGGGATTTTAAGCGATTTTAAAAAAAAAATCGATAAAAAATGCCTAATATGGCTTCTTCACTTTTGGTGTTATCGAATATGGAATAATGGTAGGCCTTGGAAGTTCACCAGGAAGTTGTTATACACGCCGTGTATATAAGAAGTGTTGTGTATTGTCGATATTAGAGAAACAGCCAATCCGTCAATCAATTAATTGATTATAAATTCAGATTTCATAATACAAATATTTTAATAATAATTATGGGAAAATGAAATTACGTTTTGATTTTCTATTTGCTTGCAGATTTCTCTAGATTTTATGTAACTACTATAACAGATCCCAAAATGATATCGACTGAATTATGCTTATTACTTAAATGATTTAATTCTTTATAAGCAGTATAATTTTGTAGTGATCTAATGGCATGAAAAAAAGGAAGTCAACATACATTTATCATAGGAAAAGTTGGATGCTAAGTGGAAATTAAAGTACTTGGTCACGCGATTTTACTAATTCGCCATATTTCACTGTAGGGAAAAATACCTAAAAATGAATCACTTACATTCAGGGGTGAGTAACGTTTGTTTGTCCCTATGGTAAATACACGTATTGATTATAACGTGGCATTGTATGCATAAATATATCACTGCGTTATTTCCTTATATGACACTGATTTGAAAATTTAAATATAATGGATATAAAAATGCATTAACTAGACGAAACGGGACTATTGTGAAAATTATGGCATTTCAATTCAGCCTGTCTGCCCGTTCGTCTGTCTGCATGACTATTTGCTGGCTCTACATCTCAGAAAGCTGTTTGAATGTATTTGTCAGGTAACTAACTCTATTGCCCATAAAGTAACTAGAAAACTTTTAGTGTAAAATGCACAGTATAGACACTATAAAAATAATGAAAAATTACTAATGTATTTCTTAAGCTCCGTGTTACCACTGTACTATGACCAAACAGAATAGACATGGCGTTTCAATTAATATGAAGCGTAAAATATATTTGAACAAAATTACTTTTTTAATGGAAATTTAGTGTGTTGAACTAATCCGTAGTGGAAAATAATTTTATTCCCGAAAGTTTGATTTACGTTTGTGTCTAATTTTTTTAATTAAACAATTTAGTTTCTAGCTGAATTAAATAAATCTAATTTCAACTTTCATTTTGTACCTTTTTTTAGCCTGCCAAACTGATATTGCGATGTAAAGTACAATGTATAATTGGTTTTTTAACTTCGTTTTCATAAAACAATTTTGTGATATCTACCCAGGGAGTCCATATAACATTATGTATTTACATACCAAAAGGATTTGCATTCAAATGCTGAATATGATGTACTTTTGCTGGGAAATTCCATTATATGCCTGAAAATGCTCGTTAGATTTCTGGCAAGTTAAATACAATTTTTAATTATACTTCGTTCTATAGAACCATTAGCTAGAAAGTGACAAAAAATCAGGTGGACCTATGTAAAAAAATGTATTCGTAAAGAGATATACCCTGTTTGAAATTAATTGACAATTTCACTTTTAACAACTACAATTAACCATTTGCTTCTATAGTTGCAGTGGATAATAATTAAAAATTCAATTTAAACGATGATTTATTTTTGCATTATATAAAAAATTATGTGTTTCAAAAACGTATTATTTAAAAAAGTTAGGATATCCTGGTGCTAAAGAATATTTATAAGACAGGCTCTTAAACTTTAGGGCTTAATAAATAATAAATAAATAAACAACACAGAAACCCCCAATTTCAGAAGCCAGGGCTTGTGCGGAAGGGGGTTACATATTGAAAAAACGCGGACATACAACCATTTCATCCGACAGTGCCAGTGCCGGAGCCAGGATTCGAACCCGGTGGTGCGATGTATGTCCGTGTGATTAATCGCGATTGCCACCTCGCGCCTTAACCCACTCGGCTATCGACCTATTCCATACGATGATTTCAATTTTGTTCCTCTAAAAAATTTGTTATTATATTTTTAGCGACTGTTACAAGTAGGATGTCTACAGTGGATGAATGCTACAGTGCAATATTAATTACATAAATAATGTTTGTTAAATAATAATCAGGTAGTCATTGCATTATGAATTTCAGAAGCAGACGACAATAAATTTCATAAATTAATATTTAAGAGTCTATGTCAGTCATGGACTTATTTTTATTTTGCAAAATAAATAGTGAACATATACCAGTTAATTTTGCAAAAGACACTATTCAGGAACGCTACGAAATGCGTTCAGACGCATGCAAAAACTTGTGCATGTTCCTACTGCACGCTATGCGATACTATGCCGTGCTATGCGATGCGATTTGATGCGATATTACTATTGAAAGGCTAGCTATAAAACGGGGGCGAGCGTAGGTGCGTCTTTACTATGTACATACTTCGGTATGCGATGTAAAGCAACGACAGGCGCGGTTAGTACTTGGATTGGTGACCATTCCAACGGAAACCGCGCTCTCGCCTCTTCCACACATCTTCCAGCGGCTTGTATATCACTGTATGCGCGGAAGCTATACAACCTTAGGCGAGGGTTGTATAGGAGATATACCATCCTTCGGAGGGGATGTAAAGCCGTCGGTCCCTTGTCTATTAAATGTTAGGCAAGTAAAAGATCCCTACTCTTCTTAAGGGAAGAGGTTCGGCAAAATTCCTGGTTGGGGGTAGCTCGTCTGCAGGCGTCGGTGTTAGGCCTCAGTAGCGGAAATAGGCCGACGTTAAATAAATGTATAAAAAAAAAAAAAAAAAGCTATAAAACCAGGTGTGTTCACAGTGGTCGCTGCTCGAACTCCATTTAGGCGTTCTACTTTGCTGCGATCGGTCATGAGTTATGAATATTTTTTGATCGAAAACTGTGCATTAAAATACATGTTTCTGTAAAGAGATCTGGGTTCATAAAATTTACAAAAACTGATCAAGATTTGGGAAATTTCACCATTTAGTTAAACGACTTCGAAAACATCGGCAGAAATTTTACGATTATTTCCAATGTCATCAGATAACTTCATGTATATACTAAATGGGATAACACCAGTATTGAAAAAAAATACAACAAACTTTGAGAAACCAATAGGACTTGTTGTTACATTGAAGTAAGTGAAAATAATACAGAAAGGCATGCTCTTTATTGAGTTGCCATGTAATATAGTTGTAAAGATTCATAAGAGTAGCATTTAACGTAAATCATAAAAGCATTAGAGAATTAGGTTCTTGAAAATTATCTAAAGATATATATTGTATATGAAACAACTGGGTTCCAAATATTTTCAGGATTAACGTTTTGGCAGTCAAAAGAATGTTCTGAAGTCGTTGTTCAAGGTGTAGGGGAAAAAGTGGGCTTGGAGTGGGTGGTGATTGAAGGAATATTTGGGGCGTCACATAGGAAACAGTAGGTTTGTATAAAAGTTCTTACATTTTCAGACGAAAGAGAATCTTAGTTGAATAGGTCAGTTTCTTCATGCTTGGCAAGAAACTCACTAGAAAATGATAATCATTATCATTAGTCGTACCTTCGTTTGTTTTCAACATCTGAAGTTTTTCTTTCTCCAACTGCAAAAAATTATCCATATCGGGGTCGCATTTTCGTTTGTCAGCACGTTTTACAGGTGCCTTAAAACTTGATTGTCTAGAAGATCCTGGAATATTTAACAGTAAACTGCTTTCCGCTTCTATTACTTATTGACCAATTGTAGATCCATTTTTCCCGTCCATATCGTTGGAGCATTGCTGAACCGTGTCTTCCTCTGGTTCTTCTTCATTGTCGTAGTCCTCTGTTTCTGCCTGAGATTGTGTTTCTGGTTGAGAGTCCATATCTGGATCGTAGTCTATTTCAGTAACAGGAACTATTACCGAACCTGTAAGTCTTCTAGGTTTCATTAGATCTTTGAGAAATACCATATTGTTGAAAAAGGTTCAAGATCTTCTGTAAAACAGATAATGAAGTACTTTGAGCTGGAAAGTGATATAGACGTTAGACAAGACTTATTTGTGTTAGTGTGAGGAAATTTCCAGAACATTATATTTATAAACTAGTGCAGTTAATTAAGTTTTGTAAACTGGAAAGTGATATAGGCATTAAATAAATTTGTGATATTTTGAGAAAATTTCTAGAGCATCATATTTAGAAATTAGTGTAGTCATTTAAGTTACTTCAAGTGGAAAGTGGTATAGACATTAAATAATACCTATCTGTGGCATGTGAAAATGTCTAGAACATTATATTCCGGAATTTGTGGAAAATATTAGAATCATACATAATATAAACTTTAAATAAGACTTTGCCGGTTCGATATTTTTTTTTTGGTGGAAACAAGAAGCAGACAGCAGAAGCTGAAAAACAAACATTTAATTCAAAATTAAAAACATTTAATTACATTTCCCTTACTGATACGATAGTACGAGAGGTTTTATAGTCTAGTATACTTTAACTTGGCGTGTGTATGTATGAGTTAATATTTCCGTACGTATTATCTTCTATATTGTACACAAAGTTAAAGCAATAGTCCAGAAACATTGTCTACGTGGACAATATTTCTGGATCTTTGTGTACAAGAGAAAATGAAATCGTACAGAAATATTAACTCATACATACACACGCCAAGTTAAAGTATGCTAGACTTTATATGCAAAATTCGGGGTCGATGTTCTACAATTATAAACAATTCTATTCCATTGTTTTACAGGCTATTCCAGCCGATTTTCGCTTTCTTACTGTAGAAGTGGAAGCCTATGGCAAACAAAGCGATGGTGGAATTTTTACATCTTCTGTGACCTACTCTCTACTACACAATAATAAATTTTTTTTGATCTGGTCCATAGCCGAGTGGGTTTGAGGCGCGAGGTGGCAATCACAATTAATCACATGGACATCGCACCACCGGGTTCGAATTCTGGGTCCGGCACTGTCGGAGGAAATGGGTGTATGTCCGCGTTTTTCAATGTGTAACCCCCTTCCGCACAAGCCCTGGCGTCTGGAATTGGGGGTTGTCTAATTTCTGTGGTGTTTATTATTATTTACCATAGAAAAAACCGCTTCGAAATAGTGACATATTTTTTCCTTTCTATCTGATTGGCAATAGGGCATATCCTTTACCTAAGTATCTAATGAGACCGTATCTATGAAAAAATTTCGCCTTTCGCGAGCCAGACGATACATCAAATGTGCTTTTGGCATACTTGCAGCAAAATGGCGAATATTAGGAAAGACCATGGTCCCAACAGCAGAATCGATTGTGAAAAGTACTACTACTTCACAATATAATCATTGATCGAGAAGGCTTGATTCATAATCTTACCAGCACTGAGGATGATACTGCAGTCCACCCTAATCATCCAGTTACAGTCTAAGTCAGCGCTTACCTGCAAATAAAAATGCAACAAAAATTTTACGAGCACATTATTAGCGCCAGCGAACCAGTCGGTATGGTATCATCAAACAAACCGACGTACTTTAAAACTAAATGAGTAATTCTTTTTTTTTAACAATTATTTAACGTCGGTATATTTCCGCTACTGGGGCCTATCACCGACGCCTGTAGACGAGCTACCCACAACCAGGAATTTTGCCGAACCTCTTCCCTTAAAAAGAGTAGGGATCTTTTACATGCCTAACATTTAATAGACAAGGGACCGACGGCTTTACATCCCCTCCGAAGGATGGTATATCACCTACACAACTTTCGCCTAAGGTTGCATAGCTTCCGCGCATACACTGATATACAAGCCGCTGGAAGATATGTGAGGCGAGAACACGGTCTTCCTTGAAACGGTCGCCTACCCACGTACTAACCGCGCCTAACGTTGCTACATAGTAAAGACGCATCTACGCTCGCCCCTTGAGTAATTCAATTCACCGGTGGAATTGTATAGATAGTAGCGCTATTTTAATGAGGCCGTAAAGTTTTTGTTGCATTTTTTATTTGCAGGGAAGCATTGCCTTAGACTATACTACGACATATAACAGGGCAAAAAATGAAGCATACCAATTACGTAATACGCTTACAAACTACCTGAATAAAAATCCTACATAGACCTTTTATAGCTACTTTACCAGCAAATACCAATATAATAATTTATCTACTTGATAACTCCAATTCCTTAGATACTTCATCCCACAATTTGTTAGTAATATCTCTGTAATGGTACAATTTTGGCCTTTGATCCCGCGAGCTCGAATGGCTTTAGTAAATTTTTTGGTGGAGGCACATATTCTGACAAATTTGGCGACTGGGTGAGATAAAATAAAATCCGTGTGATTTTCAACCAAACACAAATAAAAGCAGCTACTAGCAACGCACCATATCGCTGTTTATAGCGCGCAATGTGAACATCTACATTAATAACTGTGTGTTTGTTTTTATCGCATCGCATAGCACAGCATACCATCGCATAGCGTGCAGTAGGAACGTTCGCTTAAATATAGCCCGCGTCCGTTCGCAATTTTCGGTTTCCATTCATTTAATTCTCCCACTCATTTAATTATGTGTGTTTGTGTTGATTCCTTGTGCTCGCGCTCGCTCGTCCGCGTAAGCTTTAGTATACGTTCCCACTGCATGCTATGCGATGCTAAGCTGTGCTTTACGATGCGATGCGATAAAAACAAACACACAGTTATTAATATAAATGTTCGCATTACGCGCTATAAATAGCGTTACGATGCGTTACTAGTAGCCGCTTTTATTTGCGTTTGGTTGAAAATTAAACAGGTTTTATTTTATCGCATCAACTCGCTCAAATTTGTCAGAATATGTGCCACCACCTCAACGTTACCGTAATAACAAGTCTCTCCTTAACTCCTATTTATTTTCTAAGGTTTGTTTAACACTAATGTTGTGCCATTTAGAATATACATAAAGGTATCTGATAACATTCGAAAATATTCGTGAAATTTCTGCGGATGTTTTCGAAGCTCTTTAAATAAATGGCGAAATTCCAAAAATATTGATCTGTTTGTCAATTTTATGAACCCAGATATTTCTTTTCCTGACTCTGTGTTTACAGAAACATGTATTTTAATGCACAGTTTTCGGTCAAAAAATATTTATAACTCATGACATATCGCAACAAAGCAGAATGCCTAGTAGCGAGCACTGTGAACACATCTGGTTTTGTAGCAAGCATTTCAATAGTTACATCGCATCGAATCACATTGCTTAGCATCGCATAGCATGCAGTGGAAACGTACACTTAGACAGCTTGTAATGAAGACAGTGAGGTGTTCCGGATGCGCAATCGAGATCACGCACACCCCTACATTATCTTAATTATGAAGGATGCGAAATATTAATTTATGGAGCGGGATATTTGGCATAGAAATAAATTTTTAACATAGGCGGACTCACAAATACACAGCAGGTTTAACCGGAAGTATTAACCTATTTTAATAAACATAACCTTTTTATCCGATAGAAGTTTAATTTACCTCTACCAAAACATCAAAACATTTCATCACTGGCTAAAATATACTACTCGATGCATATTTCGCTAACCATGTCAACATCATCAAGAGACGAATATGACAAGTTTTCAATTTTAATCATCTCTTGATGATGCTAACATGGTTATCGAAATGCTTGTCGAGTGGTGTATTCGAGTGTAGTGCTTCAGATGTTTTGGCATTTTGTAAAAGTGATTTTTAGACACCGTTGATAATGATTTATGAATAATAGCCCTCATACGAAAACGCTCCTTAAAAATTCAGTAGGTCATGATTTATTATAGATGCAAAAGCCTGCGTTTGCTTAAACTGTCATACTGAGAAAATCGCAAAAAACTGTACGAATTGGAGGCGTCGAAATAACCTTGTTAGTATTTCGCTAAATGGCAATGGTTATCAGAAATGGAGTCTATACTCATCTCCCATCAGGGTGACCAATTTTTGAATATTTAGGAAAACAAAATAGCAAAGGTTGGTTCTGCACATGGTTCTGCAACAATTTCCGCCAATTAAGGTAAAACTATATTAATAATTAATGTTATTACAAAAAAACCGAGTTTACTAGGTAATGTTATTCGAAACAAAAATAATCTATTCACATTAGAGAGAGTTGTTGATGATGAGATGGAGTGATTTTTTGGCCTTAAGTAGACCTTGGTTACCTCTATCTTTTGAGATTAGTTTAATTTAAATCGGATAAAAACAAAAGAATTATTACGCTGTTACACTCTTAATTGAGACACGCTGTAAGTTTGTTGATTAAATTATGAAATATGCAGAAGATTACAGAAACTATCAAAGATCCACTGCGAATGGAAGTCTCCATCCATTTAAAATTCTATAGTTTTAAATAAGGAAGATGTATTTAAGCCAATTAAAAAAGCCAACTTGATTATTGTCCACGGCAATTTATTCACAAGCGAAATATGTTCAGTTTAATAAAAAGTATATTTAAATTCTTCAAAGCGACGAAATTTCTAATTTTAAGAAAATTCTGTGAAGATTTATTGAATTCATAGATTAGTATTCAAAAAAACACATTCTGAATTAGGTTATTGATAATCGCTTGACCTGTAAATTTTTGTTGCATCCAATGGTACGCAAACTTAAAATTGCTTGACGAGTTCTTATATTAGTATATTGGAAATCCAGTCAGAATTATTTGCAGGAAAATAAATTATCATAAAAAATATTCTTTTGAAGTAATTTTGTTAGCTCTGGTTTCTGAGAAAGAGTAATTAAACCATTAACATAAAGTAGAAAGAAGTATAAAATACAAAGATAACAAATATTCAAGGTATCAAATTTCCCCTTTAAGCCTCTTCTCACGATAAATACGTCGGCAGTTGGGTAGGTTTTATTAAATATGGTTTAATATTAAGTATGGTATCCAGAACGTATTTTCACCAAATGTTTCATTTGGATAAAAAGTTTGTTGATGTCATATATCGACTCGTAGTATGTCAAAAAATTGCGTACAAATATCAATGTATTAAATATATATATTTTAAAGAATAATAAAGTAATATTAATTTTTGCTATGCCCCGTCTTTACTTTTAAACAATAAGGCAAGGAGTCAACGAAAATTAGAGTCAATCTCCACTATAACCTTATAATTCAATCGCACAGAAACATCTCATATCATTGTATCAATCAAGTACTCAAACAAAAATGCTAAAAAACGCTGCATTTCATCGACAAAGAACCGTATTGTGTCATAACGGCTTAGATTTCTTGCTGGGCTGTGAAAATGGAGTGATAGTTCTGAAACCATTAATCCTTTTTTCATTTAGTTATCGCCAATAAGTTATTATGATTAGGTACAAACAAATTAAGGTTACTCCCACAAATAAATTGAAACGCATTTTTTTCCCATTTTTCTTTGATATCTCAGAAATAATCCCAATCATTATACATTATTTTTGTCTGTAAAAATCACGCAAAAAATATTCTATGATGTCGCCTCCGCTGGTCAGTTAGAGGTAGAGAAGGAAGGACAGTGCTGGTTGTAGTTTTTATTAACCTTAACGTTTCCTGGCTAACAGTAATCATGTCATTTCTTCGTAATTCGTCATATAGGTATTGTACGCAAGGGAACTAATTCTGCATTCCAGTAGCACATGTGGTATATTAATAGGATCATAAATCATTCGTAAAACTACCTCCAGAGAAGACTATGTGCTCAAGCGGCTCTTCGTTAAAACCGATAGGCCGAGCCACGCACCTATTAAGCTGCGAGCCGTGCGATTGTTGTTCTTTTTGCGTGATTTTTTATTCCGACTAAACTGATGTGGCAAACTCTTATCGAAAGTCCTGTTTGGAAAATTTAATGTTTTACTTTTTTTTATTCCATGAGTGACGATATAAAACTACCTGCACAAATGGCATGGCGCAGCGGGTGCGTCTTCTATAAGATTTTTTTGCTTGATATGGTAATGGTTATGTAATCTTACTGAGATAAGGGATCGATTAAGGCAATATCTGGTAGACACAGTTCGGACAAATTTTTCCATTTAATGAGATAATGAGAAATATATTTGGCTGTCATAAATTGCATTTTAAATCTATGTGCCAAATTTTATCAGAATAGCTAGAATAGTTTTAGACAAAATGTATTTAGTTCTTTTAAATCTTGCCCCAACAGCCTTTGTCCCTGCATTATTTAGGAGCAACAGGCCACACCACCTCGCACTATTATTAAAGGATTATCTGTGTTAAGTTCTATCAAAATCATCAAAGCCAGTAGTATAGCAAAGCGGATATGGGAACGCTGAGTAGATGAATATTGATGTTTCTTAATGCTGTCATGAACTGGATGACATGTGTCCATCAGGAATTTTTATGGTTTAAGATCCGTTTATATATGTTTGAAATCTGCTTAAGATTTGTTTGAGACTAAAGCTGTTTGAGATTTGTTCAAAACCTGTTCAGAGCTGTTTAAAATCTGTTTTAATTCTGATGGATACATGCCATCCAGTTCATAAAGTCATTAAGATCCCCCAGTGTTGCTCTACTTTGTGGCCCCGTACCCGCTTTTCTATACTACTAAAACCGTTTTAGAAAAAAAATTATTTATTCCTTTGAACCACACCCAGTGCAACATCCCTTCTTGATTTTTTCTTCTTTTTTCTTCTTGATCTTATAGTCATACTAAGAAAAAATCTATGTAGCAAATTTCATCACAATCGTTACAACCATTATAGAAATAAGAATTATTTGATTCTTTTGGCCTTACTCTCTACAGCCTTCGTCCCTGAATTTTTACCGTTAACGAGCTATGCCATCTCATACTAATACTAGGGAGTATCCTTGTGTTAAAAATTTTATCAATATCGTTAAAGCCATTTTTGATAAAAAAAATTATTTTGCACTTTTTTGGGAACGTAAAAGGCAACAAGAATGACTTCAAAGCTTTATTTATCAAGAAACTCAATTAATTCAGTTTTCACATAAAAGACAAAGAAAAACTTGTTACCGACGTTTTCTTAGAGAACTAAAAATCTGTAATATAATATTGAATTAAAAAATCGAAACACTCAGTTGCATAAGAAGTATCAAACAAGACTACATTAGTTTACAATTACAATGAATGCTGATTGTCAGTAATCGCAGACCTTTTGTTATAATAAAACAATAGCACATTTATTTATTAGGAGTAGTGGCTTTTACTCCGAATGAGACAGAGAACCTGTTTCCCGAACATATACGGATTTTAAAAACCTCAATTATCCGAATTTTCTTACAGACCTACATAATGTCCTATTTCTGCAAATTTATGAGCTAGCTACATGATATCTTTGATAAGGTTGAACATTTCTCGTCTCTGATTTTACATTTATTTGATATTCATGCTCCTCTTAAAACTGCTAAAATAACTAAAAAGAAAGCCCCCTGGCTCACCAAAAATGTGAAGTTTATGTGTAAACTGAGAGACAGAGCACTGATAAGATTTAAAAATTATTCTCTGCAATAGAACAAAAAGGATCATTGGAAATTCTTTCGTGATTTAAATATTTACAATCGCCAAGTTTCTAGAGATATACCTTTGGCTTTAGGGAGTGTTGACGATGTAAATAAATATTTCGTTTCATCTAGTTAAGTTGCAGACAATGCTGATGAACCCACTGTTTCATTTCTTAGAAATAATGTAAAGCCCAATGTGGTATATTTTCACTTTCCGACGGTTAATACTGAGGAGGAAGTTTATAAAACGCTCCTTTCGGTAACATCTAAAGCATGCGGATCTGATTACATCTCTTTAACCATACTTTTATATTGCTGTCCAACCGTTTTACCATTTACAACTCATTTTATAAATTATTGTATTGAAACTAGCCCTTTTCCTTTCTTTGCCTTTTCCAAAAATAAGTAAACCTGGTTACCTCGGAGATCTCAGGCCAATTAGTATTTTACCTGTGATATCTAAAATCCTAGAAAAAATACTAAATGTTCAAATAAAAAATCACTTATAAGCGTATGATCAGGATTTAGAGTAATGCTACGGATTGACGTACATAAACAAATAGATACGTTGGATATTAATGATTATCAGATATTACGTAACGAAATCACTTGGGCTACTGTAGCGTAGCAGATATCGTAAGGCCACAAACTTAACCCGAAAAGTGATGTACGTGCCTACGATAAAATTTCTCTAGCTCAGACTATCTCAGGGCGTTAAGCCCAAGCTTACATAAACTATGATAAATTATTAGTTTACTTATTTAACAAATTACTGAGACTTCCATATGTAGTGGTTGCAGACGAAATAATGACACATTCTTTAAAAATGAAATGCACTATATTAAACAATTTACAAAATTGGTTCTCTAGCATATAACCTGGCGATGTTCACAAGGTGTGGCAAATATTTCACGATTAATCAGTTACAACATTCATAAAATGCCTCGTGTAGCTACACATCGGTTTACAATGTCCTCAAAAATTGTCATAGATTCTGCCACAAAGGTTTGATTTAAAGAACCCCCTTAAATATATGTAAATGCATAAAATCTTTAAATATGTACAAGTTTAAAAAAAATGCAAAGTATCAATTGAAATCCAGCCGAACCACTGAAGGTGTTCCCCGGTAAGTAAAAAAAAATAAACAACACAACACACTTGTTTAGGGTGGTACAATACCGAGTCCGGACGTGTGAGAACTGTAGCCCTACGGAGATATCTTCGGGACACCAGAACTGGACCCAAGGATGGGGTTGATTGTAGCCTCACCAGCCCTGGAACCTTCCACTGTGTGTGGATGCCCCGTCCGTAGAACTCTCACTGACGTGTGTAGAAGCCCCGTCCGTAGAACCCTAAAGATACCACGATTTAATTCACAGTCAGAAATGCACGTGAAGCATGCCTAATGTGAGTAATTCTGACATAACCTATAAATGAAACATAATTTACCTCACTGATGAGGGAACAATCCACCAATACTTCAGGAAGCCATAGTCGGATGAATGGGGTCGAGTCCGCCTTTTAAGTTGACACTGTATTTCCAAAGGAAAGCCTGCAAATTTGCGAAACACGTGGGTAGAGAACGGGCAAGATGGCGTGAAGAGGTTAGCTTACCTTGTGTAATTAAATATCCTGCTTCCGCAGATAAAATTTACTCACAAACACAAAATATTCCGCTAAACGGAACAACAACAGATTGAGGAAATTTTCTTGTGTTGATAAATCTAAAATCCACCAAGATGCCTTGGATTAAACCGAGGTTGGAAGAATTACCAACTAATTAACAAGCCAGCAAAAATGGTTGCCTACCCGTTTTCCGTTTCTCTTTACTGACCACGTGCCACAAATGTGCCGCCCTCCCGTGGAGAATAGCGAAATGTTACGGACGTAGCCGTTGTTATTATGCGGCCCACGAAACGCTAAAGCGTATGGTGGGTCGCATACGCTGGAGGTCCGCAACAGTAAATCACAGTTGTACTACAGCTTTGCTGAAGGTTATTGATTGTATTTTATTGGAGTGCGATAAAGATAACTTAACTATTTGATATTGCTTGATTACTCCAAGGCCTTCGGTAGGATTAATAATGAGACTCTATTATCAGTGCTTAATTACTTGGGATAGGATGGAAACGCAATTCTACTCATTAAAAATTATTGTTAAATAGGTAACAGATCGTAAACTTTGGTAACAATATTTCAAATCCATTAAACACGTTCTCCGGAGTTCCTCAGGACTCCATATTAGATTCTCTACTGTTTACTTTGTACACATCGACCTTCCAATATAGTTTACAGTATTGTTCTAGTCAATTCTATGCAGATGATACCCAAATGTATTATTCACTTGGAAAAAATGGCTCTCTTGATGCATATGTACGAGTAAATTAGGATTTACGGGCACTAGTAAAAATAAGGCCAAAATAATTTCATATAATAATGAAATATTAAATAACGAGAAAAAATTTATCAAAGAGGTTCTAGTACAAAATCAATATCCTGAAGCCTTTGTTGATAGAGTTTTCATAAATGTTGAAAATAGGGACAATCAGGTACGGCAAAAACCTGAACGTCATTATACAGCAATAATTCCTTATGTATACGGACTATCGGAAAAGCTACGCCGTATAGGTGACAAATTTGATGTTAGGACGATATTTCAAACGGGGAACACTTTAAGATCTATTTTAACAAAAACAAAACCAATAAACAGGGAGCAGAATTCAAAAAACTGTATTTACAATATCCAGTGCGAATGTGATAAATGTTATGTGGGTGAGTCATCCAGACCTTTCAGTGTGAGGTTGGATGAGCACAAGAATTACATTAGAAAGATTTGTGAACATGCTTGGAAAAACGGACATAGAATAAACTGGGACTCGGCAAAAATTTTAACAAAAGAAACAGATACCAAAAAAAGAAAAATTAAAGAATCAGCAATAATCTTATTAAATGAAGATAAGTGCGTATCGAATTGTTCTGTAGATATTTGTACAACCTGGCTACCAATGTTAAAAGAAGAACTTAACAAACTCAATATTATCTAAAAGAAAATATCATCAGTTCTATGTTCTGCGTAAGTAGTAAGTATCTATGGAAATAACATAAACAGAATCTTAAAGTTGTGTATTTGACATACACAGCAAAATAAGCTTTGAAAACGGAAAGAGATTACTTTCCGAAACGTCAGCAAAATACATTATTTCTGTGTTTATTCCGATTTATATTATTTGCAAAACATAACCTCTGATTTTTCCTTTGGCGTAAACGTCACGGGCGCAGAGGCTTTTTTCCAATAATTTTATTATTTTGTAGATTCGGTGATTTGTTTTGAAGAGGATAATATTACATGTGGTAGAAAACCCAAATAATAGGAAAGAATATTCGTAGAATGCCACAAATAACTTTCAGACAATATTAGTATCTATGCCGGAAAAATATTGTCTATCTATTAATCCCACCAAATCCAAAGTCATAATGCTAATTGGACGTAGAGCATCATGCGTTTTGTATACTGATAGTATTCATATTAATATAAATGATTACGACTTGCAACTTTGCAACATTTCTAAAAATTTTGGCCTTTTTATAGATTCTAAGTTAAAATTTTCGAAGCATGTTACACATATTGTTAAAAATGTATTCAGTAAACTAAAATTAATATATAGCAATAGACTTTTGTTGTCTACTAAAAATCGAATAATACTGAGTCATTGGTTTTGTCATATCTGAATTATGCAGATGTGGTGTATGGGCCTCTTCTAAATCACTACGAGCATACACATCTGCAGTGAATACACCTGTATGCGATTTATATATGGCTTAAAAAAATATTATCGTATTTCGGCAAAATTTCATGAATTGAAGTGGTTAATAGTTAAACAAAGAAGAGATTTGCATATTTGCTCCCTATTCATAAAATTATTTAAAATGGCGATCCGCGGTGTTTAGCTAAGTAAAATCAGGTTTAGGGCAGATGTACATAATACAATACATATTCAATACCAGCACACAAAACCTCACTCTTTCAGTGCTCCTTTTCCTACTATGTTGCAAAGTATTATAATAAAATTCCATCTGTTTTACATGATTTGTCTTTAATCAATTTTAGGAAAAAATTAAAACACTCGCCGCTCGAAGGTCTGATAACTTTTTAATAACTCTGCAATGTCATGTACGGTATCGATTTATTGTGATTTTAGATTCATAGTATTTTTTTCTGTAAATATGTGTTTGTAAATATTAAATGTCATTATTTTTATGTACCAGTACAAGTTGGTGAACTATTTGTGTTATGTGATACCTTACAATGTTTATTATTACGTTTCTTTTTAAGTAGTCATATATTTATATACTCGCTACATTGCACCATAATTATGTAATTACTGATATGTTTTTATTCTTTGTTTGCTAATTTTGCATCATCAGGGTTGAGTGCAAGAATGGAATTTAGTTCCAAACTCTGCCTTTTGGTGCAGTAGTACTTGTAGTTTCTTTTTTTTGTATAGTATTCTCTTGATGCTAATAAAAACTTATTGTTATTATTATTATTAAATCTTTTTCCTCAAACATCGATTAGCTATAAAAAATAAAGATAAAAAATGAGCAACGAAAATAAAAATCCGTTAAAAGCACTTTCTACTTCCGTTGCTAATGGCAATGCACAACCGTCTGAAATGTAAATTTTAATGTCATGAAATGAGTAAGAAATATCATATCTTTCTGACGCTTGAAGAAAAACGTATTTTTTCTACTCATATATATCAAAATAGCAATTTTTTCCACTGTTTATTCTATATGAAAGTGACATTTCTTTACTCTAGAGATGAACAATATGAACATATTTACCTCTCTAGAAATGAAAATGTCAAATTTATATTTTTAACAATGGAAATTTCATTTAGTAGACTGAGTATCTATTTTACCTACCATAGCAACGACTAAACAAAACAATTGACATTGTGAAAAATAAATAAATTTTTGTAAATTCTAATCCTATATTTTACTGCAATATTTTCTGAAAGTTATTTGTGGCATTCTATGAATATTCTTTCCTATTATTTGGGTTTTCTACCACATGTATTATTATCCTCTTCAAAAACAAATAACCGAATCTACAAAATAATAGAATTTTGCATACGGCCAAAAATTGCTTTACAGAAGCAATACAAGATTAAATATAATTTAACTCCAGAAGAAAAGCTATCGATAAATTCTTTTAGACGCGATGAAAGTATAAAAATATTGCCAGCAGACAAAGGTAATGCCACAGTCATTATAGATAAAGATATATATAACACAAAAATCATGACTCTTGTAAATGAGGGACCCTACTCAAAACTAAACAAAGATCCAACAAAATCAATAGAGAGCAAAATTTACAGAACTTTGTTTAAAAACAAACATGAATTTAATGATTTTGAACGAAGAAACCTTACACCACATCCTATTAAGCCTCTTTATTTTTATGGCTTACCAAAGACACATAAACAAAATATTCCTTAAGACCAATTGTTAGTTCTATTAATTCACCATGTCATAATTTGGCAACATTTATACTTAAAATTATTGATCCATTATCTGGAAATACCGATTCATATATTAAAAATAGTAAACATTTTATAGAAAAAATTTATGAAAACGATATTCATGAATTACACCTGATGGTTAGTTTTGATGTAGTTAGTCTTTTTACCAATGTTCCGGTAGACGAAACCTTAAAAATAGTTAAAGACAGGTTGCTAAATGATAATAATTTGGAAACTAGAACTTAATTAAGGTGTAAATAGCATAATGGAACTCTTAACAATGTGCATAAAAACAACCTATTTTCAATTGAACAATGAGTTCTATCAGCAGGATTTTGGTATGGCTATGGGGTCTGCATTATCACCAATTTTAAGCAACATATTTATGGAGAACTTTGAGAACACACATGTTCAAAATTGTATAAACAAAGCGGTTGACTGGTGGAGATATGTTGACGACATCTTTGCAATTTGGCCTCATGGTGTCGATTTACTAGATAGTTTTTTGGAAAATATAAATAGTAAGGGACCATCTATTAAATTCACATTAGAAGTAGAAAGTAGGAATGAACGACCGTTTTTAGATGTTTTAATTAAAAGGGTAAATAATACAATTGAAACAAATGTTTATAGAAGCCTTTGTTGATAGAGTTTTCATAAATGTTGAAAATAGGGACAATCAGGTACGACAATAACCTGAATGTCATTATACAGCACTAATTCCTTATGTGTACGGACTATCGGAGAAGCTACGCCGTATAGGTAACAAATTTGATGTTAGGACGATATTTCAAACGGGGAACACTTTATGATCTATTTTAACAAAAACAAAACCGATAAACAGGGAGCAGAATTCAAAAAACTGTATTTACAATATTCCGTGCGAATGTGATAAATGTTATGCGGGTGAGTCATCCAGACCTTTCAGTGTGAGGTTGGATGAGCACAAGAATTACATTAGATAGAATGAAATTCAGAAATCAAAGATTTGTGAATATGCTTGGGAAAGCGGACATAGAATAAACTGGGACTCAGCAAAAAAATTAATAAAAGAAGCAGATACCAAAAAATGAAAAATTAAAGAATCAGCAATAATCTTATTAAATGAAGATAAGTGCGTATCGAATTGTTCTGTAGATATTTGTACAACAATGGCTACCAATGTTAAAAGAAGAACTTAGCAAACTCAACATTATCTAAAAGAAAATATCATCAGTTCTGTGTTCTGTGTAAGTAGTAAGTATCTATGGAAATAATATAAACAGAATCTTAAAGCTGTGTATTTGACATACACAGCAAAATAAGAGTTCTTCCAAAAAAAGCTTTGAAAACGGAAAGAGACTACTTTCCGAAACGTTAGCAAAATACATTATTTCTGTGTTTATTCAGATTTATATTATTTGCAAAACATAACCTCTGACTATTCCTTTGACGTAAACGTCACGGGCGCAGATGCTTTTTTCCAATAATTCTATTATTTTGTAGATTCGGTGATTTGTTTTTGAAGAGGATAATAATACATGTGGTAGAAAACCCAAATAATAGGAAAGAATATTTTACTGCAATATTTTACAGTACTACAGTAGTTAAAAACAGTATTTTCATTTCTTGTTGTAAAATATAACTATTGTCAGCTGCAAAAATATTATTGGTTTCCTTGGAGTTGTCATAATGTTTTCCTAACATTTCCAACTTTGAGACCCCAATTTTTGGTCTAATTCAACTTCAATTCATTTTTTTCGGTATATTCAAAGCAATTTAATGACATGTCCCGATATAGGTAGGTTGTCTAATGATATCATTAATAGATAAAAATTATTATCCTTCACGTTACAAAGTTTAATATTATTTTTACTTTAAATATCTCGATCTTGTGTGGTATCAAAACACAAAAATAGGCTCCTTAAAAACAGCAAACCAATGTTATATTTGTTGTTTAAAAGGTTACTTTTGAGACTTTTCAACAAAAATTTCTCTTTTGTTTATCATTACTCTTTAAATTTTTTATGGCTGGTCGCCTTCTCTCCTTATCTCCATCTGTTAACATTCAATAATCGTATCAAAACATTCTTTATTAATCCGAAAAAGTATTTTACCTTTTTTATCACTCCAGAGGAAAATTGCAAATAAAAACATCCGAGATAAGAGTAACTTTTCCACAAATTAAAGAAAAATATAATGCGTTCGACCGGTACCGAGCCGCGGTCGTAAGTTTCCGTTGAAGTTAAACTTGCTTCATCCCCAGTCTCTATCCTGAAAGTTGGTGTGATGTTCAGTAGAGCCGCGGTTGGCTTTAGACTCGCTTGGCTTTGGTAGCGCCGGTCCCTTTTCCATCACGCACACGCTCGAAACGATCGACAACAAAACAAAAATCTCAAAATTCTATCGATACTGTTATCAATTAAATTAACTTCATTGTGTAAATTTATTATTATTCGTTGAGGAAGTGTACCATTTGGATTATGTTAAAAGTGCATTGAAGTGTATGTGATTTTGATCAAAAGGGGATGAACCTCATTTAATCACGTTGCGCGCGGACATTATTTTATTATAAATGATTCAATAACGAGCTTCATTGTCACTGAAAAGGGGATTCGGATATGGATACAGATCCCCTAAGCGCGGCCAATAGGGCAGCGCAACACAAAAAGACAAATAAGCAAAATTCAGAAAATAAATCGAAAAAATCGAATGTATGTATAGATACTAATTTGGGACTCAATTTAGTGCTGTGTATTTTGTGTATAGTGAGTGTTTCTTCCTCAGTGTACAATAATTGGCGGGAGTCAGAATTGCAAATGCAATTGTCGATTCTTGAGGATAGAGTGGTCGATTTGGAGTTAAAATCAGTGAAAAATATTGATACTCTGGTGGAGCGGTTCAGGCGAGAAGCTGTGCACCATCTGAAGAGGAGAGTTACTAGAGATCTTGCCGCTCTTCGGCAGCCCGTTACGGATGAGGGAACCCGTACTACGAGGGACGCACCAGAATGCATTTGTCCTGCAGGTAAGTGACCATTCGTAAATATCATCGGGGGAAACTGGGGTTAACTAGGCGACCTAGAAGTAACTAATTTTTTTTTTACAGAATATGTATGACTAATTGAAATCATCGTCAACTATTTTGGCCGAAAAAGCTAATAAGTATATTTGAAATAACGGATATCGTGTTCAAATCGAGGATTAATTATAATTTTGCAGTTATAAAGAAATAATAAAAATAGTTACGGAATCAAAAGAACCACCATCCATTCATGTCTAGGCTTTAAAATATTCGTCATTTTTCGGACAGATATAACAGTTCTTAGGCCATGGCGGTGTGTACACAAAAAATTTGATATAAATATATGTCCACTTGTTATCCTCTTGTTGTTTCTTAAAACGTTTCAAAATTTCATATCTACTAGTCGATCTTATCCACAAACAATACTAGGGCCGCACCAAGGAGCTTAACCGCCCTTGTACAGAGATCTCATTGGCGCCCCGTGAAATAAAACAAAAAATACAAGAAATATTTCTTTATTTGTATAAAAAATACAAAACTCTGAACTGATATAGAAAAACCATATAGCGTAAATTATAATAGTAACAATTAAGTATACATATTTTTGCAAAAAAATACTGTTCATGCTTTATTTTCGGCAAATTCCAGATACAGTTTGATCAATGTTCAGACTGACTAATATTTCACTTTCTATGGCAATTATGGCGAAGTCATTTAATCTATCTTGTAACATAGTGGATCGTAAATAATTTTTAATTTAGAAAAAGTTCTCTCTCTAGAAGCAACAGATACGGATAATTTTAATAATATTCTGAGTGCTATAGAGATATTTGGAAATATACCGTGAAGGTGGCGGTTTTCAAATATATACCTACTGTAAAACTGATTCCAGGTTAGATAATGACTCTGTTTTAAATGCAACTTTAACATCTTTAACTCATTCCATAAATTTATGCCATTAATATCTAACCCTTCACGCGTTACATCTTCCAAATCTTTAAAATCTAGGTCTTTAGAATTTTTGAAAATTTCTTCATCTGGTAGTTCATAAATATTCACGATTAAACATTGAAAACAAACTATTTCAGTGAAAAACTAACTTTATAAATGAACCGAGACGTTATAATTTTAAATAGATTCTCAGAATCAGAGCGAAAATAAAAGTCTTTCCAGAAATCGTAAGACAAATGAACTAAATCTGCAATAAACAGTGATAAAAAATAGTTTATTCATCAGATGTAGAAATTTAATGCTGATTTGACTATTTTACTAATGATTTATGCTTATATTCAATCTTGCATAAGTGGATTGAATTCGAATTCTTGTATTCTGTGTTAATTAATTAATTATGCTTCCGCGACCGCCCTTGTGCGACGCGCACCTAACACACCCGATTTGCGCGGGGTCAAGTAGAGCCTTTCCTTTAACACTAACTTAAGTATAGTATCGTTCAAAAATTCCCGACAAATCAAAAATGTAACAAAAACTTTACGACCTCATTAAAATACCGTTACTCTCTCTCTCTCTCTCTCCTGTCCCGCCTGCAAATTGAATCACTTGCAAAGGTAAAAACCTATAAAGATAGGTTTTTAATGTACGTCGGCTTTCGTCGTCGTTTAATGACACCGTACCTGGTTCGCCGGCGTTAATAATTAGTTCGTAAAGTTCTTGTTACTGTCGAAATTTCAATTCAATCAGGTTTTTGTCTCTTCGGTTTTCGTTAATGAGACATTACGGAGGATCTACTCCCTGTCCACGGGTCTGTATCCGCCCATGGTCAGGGATAGCAGAAGCAAACTTAACCGACAAAATGAAAAATTGTTATACACGATGGTGGTCAGACCGTACATCACATACGCGGCGTCGGCGTAGTGCAGCACGTCGACCACAATAATGAGAACACTGAAAGTGTTAGAGCAAAAACTTATGCGCCTCGTATCAAATTCTGGAAGGCACACCTTCCTCAGAGACCTATAGGCACTTTGTCACAACATTACCCCAATAGCGGACTATGTCCGGGATATCTTCCAAAAATTCAACTTTTTCAAACTGTTCGATAGTCCGCTATCAAGAAACATAACACAAATTAAATAGAATAATGCCTGCCCCTACCGTACCAGACGTTATCGATCTTCCGGCAACCCCTGTAGTCAAACTTTTATCAACTATAACTTCCGCTTACGCTATCCACCTTTACTGATATTTCATAACTTTAAATCTTTTTTGGCCCCCTCTTTCTTTCGGTTTATTTCTTTTTATTCCGTTTGTTTCTTCTTTTCTCTTTATACATTTTTGTCTCTAAATTCATTTTCCACCAAAATTCTAACAAAAATCAAAGTTTCTGGAGAACCAAAATTATTGAAGTCAAAGTTTAGGCTAACTATGCGCAGCCCGGCATTTTCAAACCTCGCGGAAGGCTCCTCGTTTGGGTTGAGATGTCTGCGTCAGTACCAAAATTTTAAAAAAGTAAAGTGAAAGTTTTTAAAGAATGTGTAGTTTAAATAAAAATCTGTTCATTTACATGTAGGAATTTGAGTACCTTTTTTAATCTGTCTGTTAACAGAAGGAGTTTAGGTTTAAGTTTTAATTGTTTTTAGCCAAGCTAGATCTAATCTGCCACCACGAATCACGCGATGGTTGCATGGTTGGTCCCTGAGTGAGTTCTGGAGAGGCAATTGTTTGAATTCTAACTTGAATAAAGAATTGTTGAATTGAATTGGTTACCTAAAACAATGAAATGGTTTGTTTTCTCGACGACCGATAGGTATTTACCGGGGTATTTACCCCGGCAAGTGCCTAGTAATATTATTGTCAGTGACAGTGACGTAGCGAACAAACTACTAATGGGCCCCATAGCAAGAAACTTCAAGAGGACTACCTTTTCAAAGGATAATGACATCATTCTTTTATAGCTCGTTTTTCAGCAATAACTAATTAATCTTATTTATCTTGGAGGAACTTAATGTATGGACTTCATATTCTTCAATAGAAGTAATAACAAAATTTGATACCCTATCCTGGCCTTTGAATTGCTTAAGTATTTTTTTAATAATTTTCAGTTTGACAAAAACTTCTTTCGCCTGTCGGTACTGTCACAGGGAGCATCAAATACAACAAACAGGCTGTAATTACTTCCGCAAAATTAGATGACGTTGTGTTATATTAAATAGTAATAAGTTCAGCTAATTCTTTCAGTTCTTCCAGTTCAAACCTCAGACATTTTCACAACTAAATTGTTAATTGTGGTATTCCCTCCATATTCTTTTCTTTTGATGGAGGGGGGGTTACGAGGGTTTTTATTATAATTTTCATTGGTTGGCAAAATACAAATAAAACGTGAATGTCGAACTAATTGCCAACTTCATTGATCTTTTCCGTATTAAGACGTAAAAGAATATAATCTGTAAAATATCCATTCATATTTTATTGCAAAGAAGGTATTGAAGATTTATGACATAAGGCGGTGCTAAATAACGTTTTAATAACATACTCTTAATTGTTTTTATTTTTAACAACATTAAAAAGTTTATTTTCATTGTATCTGTCACTCCACCATAAAAAGCTGTGTATGGCACTAAATATCCTCTTCATTATTTTTCTACAGAATTTGTACAATCTTTCCTACAAGAGCTTTTACACAGTAATGTACATGGGAGTCCATATCAACGCCACGTACATTTCATATTATAACGTGATTCATGAACTGTAATTTTGCAGCCACAATATATCATCGTATTCAACAGTCTATCTGGTTCGGGCCTAATGTCTGTCATAATTTGCTGAAATTCTTCGTTTTTATTTTGCTGTCCCCATAATATAGGAAGAGGAGTAGCCGTGTCAAGGTTTTTTCAAGTGACGCACTCCAAATGAACTCGAAATGATGGAACTCCGGTTCATATTCAGTTGGAGGCAAACGGGAAATGTCAAATTCCTTATTCGTAAAAGCTATTTTCTTCATGTAATTTTCGTAACATATCCAGTCTGCATATGTTACTATTTCCACCATACAAAGATACTAGAATTTTGCAACCTATGTCGACTACACCAATTCTTCGCTACTAACATTTTCTCTTAATCCAAATCTGGATGTCCAATTACAAAGCGCTTCGGATTTGCTCATTTGTTTAAATGCAAAAGATTTACTTTTGCCAAACAACGCACTAGTAGTAGTGTCGTACACTTGAATGCGTGAGCAAAGAGTAGAGTGTTGCAAGCTTCTTTTCTAATTGATTCCTGCATGGCATTAAGATATTTTTAGTAGAAAGAAGAAGAAAGAATAACAAAGCACAGATATAGCAAATATGAACACTTATATTTTTTGCGCGATATTATCGATGAATATTTTTAATATGTTTAATGGAAGTGTTTTACATTCACTTTTTAAAGCAAAAACACTTTTGTGGGAATTAGCTCCACCTTTTTATCTCGTCAAATTATAGGTATAGTGTATACGACCAGAATTGAAACCGCATAAAAACTAAAAGCCGGCAAAAACAGTGTTTTTGTTATGACAAGCATTTCTATTTACCTCCGCAAGAGATGCCGACTGTTTTTGCCGGCTTTTAGTTTTTATACGGTTTCAATTCTGGTCGTATACACTATACCCTCTGATCCCTTTGACAAAACGCTTCAAGTATAGAGGTTATTTTTCCGATACAGGGTGGATGCTTTTTATATTGAAGCGAGTTGCGTTCTCTGTTTATTATATATATGAGCTCACGAGGGTTTTGTGTATCGCGAGTAAGTAAACAATTTTTTAGGATACCCGATTAGTCGTTTAAAACCATCGATCATTTTAATGCTGATTTTTTAATTTTTTTGCGATCCAGGGTGGGCATGTTCCCCATGGCCCCTCCCTGGATCCGCGCCTGTCGAAAATCTACCTAAGTACCTAATAATTCTTTATGTACCCTTCGGTTGTCAATGGTTAAGTCTATTGTATTCTCAAGTTAGCAATTAAAATTTCATGGGGGTTAGAATTCTAATCAATTTTATGACAAGTTTATTGGTTGATCCCGTTGTGAATGTTTCAAAATATTGCTGTTTAAGTAAATAGTTTTTTTAAGGCGTGATAATATGATTTTGATGGCAACTGCACCATATCTTGGGAAGATTTGAGGTGACGATATTAGTCATAACTTCTTCAGCAATTACTAGTGAAAAATAGTAACACAGTTTATAGTTTAATTATGTTTAGGGAAAGTGTGAAGGAACCAAAACACAGTATGACAATTTAAGCACTATATTGTAACAAGACTTTAATATTTAGTTCTTCAAATTTCCCCAATAACAAATGGTTGATGTAGGTACGTGTGATAAATCTTTATCATCAGACTAATTAGCAATCATCTTCTGATAGCCAGATTGTAGTTTCAATTTGTTTTTCTCAGTACAACCCGCTAGTAATTCAACGTATAGGGCGGGGTATAGGTTCAATATAAAGTTGTTTCTAAAGTGGTTTCGTTTTCCATTTTCAGTCAGACGCCTCATGATAATTTGGTTACCATCTCATCATATCATATCATTGTAAATAAAACAAGTATGTTTATATGAACAGATTCCCAGTATGAATGAATAGTAAATGAGCATTGTGTTTGTCAGTTTTCAAATTCGATTTCAAGCTGTAATAATAATAAAAACAGAATTAATTTGACGGCACACCTTCGTATGAATTTACACCTTCATATGAATTTAACATCTAAAATAAATAAAAAAATGTAGTTGATTAAATCACAAAAGGTAGTAGGTTGGTGAAAAACCCATTAGTAATGATCCACATAATTATAATTTTACGAACTTGAGCATTTAAATGTAATGAAATTTGTAAAACTTATATTATAGACTGAAAGCTGCTTTTCATATTCTATTTTGCTATCCATATAAACATTTTGTTCTCAAATAAAATATGTCTCGTAATATCCATTACGGTCTCACAGCGACAAGTTTTATCTAGTCAAGTTAATAAGAATTTATGTTGCTGTAATGTTAAGAGGATATTTTCAAAATTTTGCTAAATTTTAAAATTGTTATACCGGTTGTAACAGGATCATTCTTTTCTCCTTTAGTTCTGAAGATAATTGATTGAAATTTAGGATTTTGATATTTTTTTTCTCTTCTGGTTTCGACGGAAGTGGCACTAACTTTCCATTCTTAAATGGAACACCCTGCATATTAGTGCATTTTGAATTCTGCATAATTTTCTGAATCCAACGATGCCAAAATAAGTGACATCTCAAACATCATTTTTTTTTATAATATAATTTTTAGTTTTCCATTTAAGTGTGCCATGACGGTTCCGATTTATTCTAAATGACCCGTATAATGCTACAAAAATCGAAATCCCGTTAAAAACACTAAATTACGTGATTTATAAGCAAATAAAATTTTCCAAAATTGTTTTTGGGGCAAAACTCAATTTTTTCAAATGGAACCATATCGGTACCGTGGCACCATTTATTAATACTATTAATAAGGAATTTATTCATATGTCGTATTAAAATGTGCTATAAATACAATTAAAATTACAGTTAAAAGAAAATAGGAAAATACAATTTTATTCTAATTACCTTGTTACACATAAAATGGTTTTGGAATACAAAAAATTAACACAAAACTTTACAACAGTTGTTCAAAATGCTGTCCATTAACGACAATGCACTTCTGAACTAGCATAGCTGTTTCTCGAAGAACGTTCGCCAATTGCTGGGCCGTTATGCTATTAATCGCTCGTTGTAACGGCAGTTGCATAGATAATCTTTTTCAAATTACTCCAAGTAAAGAAATCAAGGGGCGTTAAATCAGGTGATCTTGGAGGCCTCCTCGCAGCATCATGAGTCGAAATTACGTTTTCTCCAAATCTCCGTTGAAGGTAATCAATCACTATCTCTGAATTATGGGGAGGAGCGCCATCTTGTTGGAAATACATTTCCTGTCCTAAATCTAAAGGTAACTCATCTAAAATGGCCACAATCTCATTTTCCATGACTCTCAAGTATCTGGCACCAGTCAGAGGTCCTTCAAATATAATTGAACCAATCAATGATTCCACTACCGATTATTCCAAGCCAAATATTGAAACCGAACCGCACTTGAAAGTTACCCTCCTGTAATAATTTTGATTTTCTTGTGACCACTATTTTCTATTTTGTCGGTTAAATAATCCGAAATTTGTAATCCTAGACTCGTCTGAAAATAAAATCAGTCCCAAAAAATTATTGTTTGGCTGCACGTTATTATGCAAAATCCAATTGCAATATTCCGTCCTACGTTCGTAATCACTTTCGTACAAATGATGGTGCAATTAGTATTAAAAAGATTTATAGTGGTATTTGTGCAAAATTCGGCTTACTGTTTGGTAACTGATGTCCAATTCAAATCCAACTTGCCTTAAAGAAACAGTCTTATTAACTTCTATTGGAGACAAAATATTAATTTCCGTTCCTTCGTCAATAATGAAGTTTTCCTCAGGATCATTATTGGGCTCTCTTCGGAATTGGTTTTCAACACGTTTAAAATAATTTTTCGCTGGACATTGTCTGTCAGGATATCGTTGGGGATAAAGGTCGGCAGCCGCAACTGCATTTATTTTACATTCCCCATAAATAATTAACATATCCACTTTTCTATCTCTTGTATAAATTTGCGGCATTTTGAATACAATTAACAAGAATTTTAAACAATTTTTAAAGACACAATAAAAACACCGTTAAACCAACAAATGTTTGACAAGCTAAATATTTCATTGTTTTCAAAGCCACCTTAGTTACTTCTTAACATTTAATTAGAACAAAATTATATTTTCTTATTTCTTTCAGCTGTAAATTTGTTTGTATGTATCGCACATTTTAATACGACATATGAATAAATTCCTAATTAATAGTATTAATAAATGGTACTACGGTACCGATATGGTTCTATTTGAAAAAAATGAATTTTGCCCCAAAAACAATTTTGGTGAATTTTATTTGCTCATAAATCACGTAATTTAGTGTTTTTAACGGGATTTCGATTTTTGTAGCATTACACGATCCATTTAGAATAAATCGGAACCGTCATGGCACACTTAAGTGGAAAACTAAAAATTATATTATAAAAAAATGATGTTTGAAATGTCACATATTTAGCATCATTGGATTTAGAAAATTGTGCAGAATTCAAAAATGCAATAATATACAGGGTGTTACATTTAAAGCTCAAAAGTTAGTGTCACTTCCGACGAAACCGGAATTGCAAAAGAAATTAATTGTATGTCAAAAATTACCGCTTATTATGTTTGTAGTATATCCTAAATTTCAATCAATTATCTTCAAAACTAAAGGAGAAAAGGGGGGTATACCATGATCCTGTTACATCCGGTATATTTACCTAAAAATGTTACAAATACAAATTACAAAATTATTTAATTATACATCGTTTTTTTTAAAACTTAAGTACTAAAACATCTTCTAAGGCCAAAACATAATGATTTACGTCAATATTCTTGAATTTTTTACATCAGTCTCCCCTACGAAGGTCTCTATATAACTATATATGGCAAAGTATTAGAAGTATTATTAACTACTGCTACAATGAACCCAAAGTCTAGGCATGAAATAGGGTGCTTTACCTACCCTATTCATATAATAATACGTTAGGTAACAAACATATTTGGTTTGGTTTCTCTGAAGTCAGTGTATTGAAGTTGTTATATATTTTCTTTTTTCTTGCTTCAGTTTCTTGATGCAAATTCAAGTAGATACACTGGGTGTCCTAAATCTAAACGGACTTAACGAAATGTAAAAATTGAGCTGATTTCAAGACACCCCCACACTTATTTTTGAAAGTGAATGGTTGTCGAGACACGAGATGTTTCATGATTCTTGACCAATTATTTGTACACACCCCCATATTTTGGAAACTGCAGCACATATTGGGATACATTGGTACAGTATTACACTACTTTATTCCAATCATAAATCGTAATTTATTTGGGAAAAACTGAAGGGCCGGACTCGCTTTTTTTTAAATATTGCTCTCAGTGTTCCAAACAACGGCCTGTATATTATATATTTGAAAATGTTAGTAAACATTTAAAAAGCGAATGGATGAGTTTCTGAAATAATGTCGTAATATTTAATGGCACATTTACAATTATTCTTTAATAAATTTTCAGCATTGTCCATTGATCAAATATTAAATTCTATAGTAAAGTAGTCAGCTAATCAAAGTCATTACATTGTTAATTTCACATAGATAACATAAATAGTGATTTGTGTATCAAGACTGTAAAGTTGATCTTTCTCGACTAAATCCGAAGTTTGCAGCCGAGACATACCCAAGGCCAAGCAAACTTCGGATAAGGCCGAGATAGATCATTTGGCCGAGGTACACACAACATTTTTTAGGCAACTGTCTCAAAAAGTAACATAAAATAAAATTGTTTCGTACAAATTACTGGAAACATGGACAACATTTTGCAAGAAGCCTACTAGGCTGATAGTTTTAATTGGTTTTCAAGTTAATAACGAAAACAAATGAAAACGTCACTAGATAGTTTATTGACAAGCCGTGATATATTTAAAATGTTAATGATGATCAAGTGATATAATATATGAGGCCGTGAAATAAAAGCGGCCAAAGAAATAACATTTACTAATTAGTACAAAGAGATGACACTTTAGGAATGCTGTCAGATCCGATAAATGTAATGTTTTGTGACAGTTGCTTAAAAATAACATTTGTTTTTCTACACATTGATGGTGTTTAAGCTTTTCTGTTAGTCCGGGCGAAATCAGTTATCAACCGGGAAGATTTATTCGCTTGGAATATTTTTGTGTCATCTTGTTCAAAATGTACTCCTATATAAGAAAGTACAGTTTGCCAGATGGAAATGTGGTCAGGAATTGTTTAAACATAGTTTTTTAAACAAATTAGAAAAATTGATTTTGATTGATTTGATTGAAAATATTTTCGTATTTTTCACACCAAAGCAAACAAAACATTTTTTTAGACATTTTTCTCTCTATAGTTGACAGATTTCGAGAAAAAAATTCTTGAAATCTCAAAAAACGCGAAATTTACGTTTACGTATTAATAAATTATTATTATTATTATTATTATTATTATTATTATTATTAGCCTTTACTCGAGTCCGAGTATAAAAAAATGTTACAGTCGATAGATTGTGTGTAATAAAAAACAAGTAAAAGGTGTAGTCTATTGTAATTCCCATTCATCTACGGTGCACACGACTATGGCTATAGAGGCCAATTCGGGAGAGCACATGTCGACCGCAGTCAGGACAAACATAGACCTGGTTAGGTCTTGGATTCAGCCTTCTTGCAGCAACATTTCCTTGATAGCTGGCCACAACCCCTCGCCATTCGGTTCTATCCGCTGCAAGTTGTTCCCATTGCTCGTCTGGAATACCGCAGGATTTTAGATTTTCGTGGAGAACGTCTTTGAACCTCTTTCGTTGACCGCCACGCCTTCTTCTACCGCTTAGCAATTCACCATAAAGTGTACATTTAGGAAGGCGGTTATCATGCATACGATGAACGTGACCTGCCCATCTTAGGCGTGCTCTTGAAATAAGCACCTCAATCGGAAGGCTGTTTGCTCTCCTGAGTACTTCCACGTTTGATATGTGATGGAACCAACGGATTTTCATCATACTTCTGAGGTGTCTTTGCTGAAAACTTTCTAATTCTTTCACATGACGACGGTAAGTGACCCAGCTTTCACATCCATACAGCAGTGTTGGAATGACAACTGCTCTGTAGACAGCCATTTTCGTTGACAAAGCAAGGTCGTGGTTGTCAAATACTCTCTCTCTAAGTCCCCAGAATGCTCTAGATGCAGCGTTAATTCTATTGCGAATCTCGCTGTCCATGTTTGCTTTGTCATTAACAACGTTGCCTAAGTAATTGAACTGATCCACCACTTCAAGAGAATTTCCGTTAAGTGTAATGTCTATTTGGTTCACTTGATGAGGAGTTGACATAATCTTAGTCTTTCCAATGTTGATTTTAAGTCCCAAAGAATCATAGCTTTGGGCATACACATCTAAAAGTTCTTGAAGCTCTTCCGGCGTAGAGGCTAAAAGTGCACAGTCATCCGCATACTGGAGATCACAAATGAATCGTGTGCGTGTCTTTGTGAAAGCTCTAAAGCGCCCTATGTTAAAGAGACCGCCATCAGAACGGTATCTGAGACCTATTCCTCTGACTGTCAGTTTGTTGTCAACAATAATTGTTAGAGCAGTGGTAAAAAAATTAAAAAGTAGGGGTGCCAGGACACATCCCTGCCTAACTCCAGTGAGGGTTTGGAAAGGTTCGGTTGCCTCATTATTATACATAACCTGGGCGTTGTTGTTTGTATGTAGACTGCGACATACTTCCACAAATTTTCTAGGGATACCTAGCGGAGCATAATTTTCCAGAGCACTTCCCTGTCCACCGAGTCAAACGCCTTGGTTAAATCAATGAAGGCCATGTGAATTTCTCCTTGATGTTCGAGTGCTTTTTCTTGAAGCTGTTTAAGTGTGAAGATTAGATCCGATGTGTCTCGGTTTGGTCTAAAGCCACTCTGTGTTTCAGGAAGTAACTTTTCCATGACAGGTGTTAGCCTAGTTGCCATCGCTTTAGTGAGTATCTTCCCTCCAACAGCCAGGAGAGCTATACCCCTGTAATTTCCACAGTCCGCAGCGCTCCCTTTGTTTTTGAAGAGGTTGATTATAAGTGTATCAGGAAACTCCTGCGGAGCTTGACCACTTTCGCGCCTTAACCCACTCGCTATCGACCAGACTAAAATCAATGTTTTTTAATTAACGAAAAATGTGTGCCTATTCTTTGTATCTTAGACCGTAATATTTTGTAGATGTATTTTGTTATTCTTTAGATAAAATGCTTGTTTTTTAATTGTTAAGATGTACGCACACGCGAGCGCCAGTCAGCGTAGCGGCGCGCCTCACTATGATTTATATTGCATATGGGCATTTTTATAAAACATACGCTTGCATTAGCACGCCGTGCATCCACTGATGTATAAAACAATTGTATAAAATACGAAACGTTACAAATATTTAATATAAGGAGAATAGTTGTAAGTAGAGTAGTATAAGATTTAAAATGTATCTTGAACTTTATTATTGGGGCGAGCGTAGGTCTTTACTATGTACATACTTCGGTATGCGATGTAAAGCAATGACAGGCGCAGTTAGTACTTGGATGGGTGACCATTCCAACGGAAACCGCGTCCTCGCCTCCAAACATCTTCCAGCGGCTTGTATATCAGTGTATGCGCGGAAGCTAACAACCTTAGGCGAGGGTTGTATAGGAGATATACCATCCTTCGGAGGGGATGTAAAGCCGTCGGTCCCGTGTCGATTAAATGTCAGGCAAGTAAAAGATCCCTACTCTTCTTAAGGGAAGAGGTTCGGCAAAATTCCTGGTTGGGGGTAGCTCGTCTACAGGCGTCAGTATTAGGCCTCAGTAGCGGAAATAGGCCGACGTTAAATAAATGTATAAAAAATTTTTTTTTATTATTTATTTAATTTATTTTAAAATACAATTAAAGTGATTATACAACTTTATACAAGTAACGTTATTTTTTTACAGCTACATGCATTAGTACTACATGATTTTTTACAATTGCACGCTTTTATTAAGCCATCGGGCAAGGAATTTTTTGTCATAAATACAGGTATTAGCATATTATCCTCATATTTGTAACTAAAACGTGTTAGATCTAATTCAATTTAGGTATGTGGAAAATATTGTATTTTTCCAAATATATGTTTGCGCAGATGCTCTCAAGATTGATATGCAAGATTAAGGCATCTGACTGCACGGGATATTATCTCGGATATTATTCAATTTAAGTTTTAGTGCACCCGAACGCGAAATAATATTTATTCTAGCATCATCAGCTGGATCAGTTGGATGGGTGACCGTTCCAACGAAGACTGCATTCTCGCCTCACACATCTTCCAGCGGCTTGTATATCAGTGTATGAGCGGAAGCTATACAACCTTAGGCGAGGGTTGCATAGGGGATATACCATCCTTCGGAGGGGCTGTAAAGCTGTCGGTCCCTTGTCTATTAAATGTTAGGCAAGTAAAAGATCCCTACTCTTCTTAAGGGAAGAGGTTCGGCAAAATTCCTGGTTGGGGGTAGCTCGTTTACAGGCGTCGGCGTTATGCCTCAGTAGCGGAAATAGACCGACGTTAAATAAATGTATATAAAAAAATAATAAGAACCTTTTAATTCTCCAACAATTACATCGTGAGGCGCGCCGCTACGGTGACTGGTGCGCACGCGCGCACGTCTTAACAATTAAAAGACAAGCACTTAAGCTAAAGAATAACAAAATATAACTATAGTATGTTATGGCATAAGCTTCAAAGAATAAATACAAATTTTTCTTACATTATAAAACATTAATTTTCATACAGTTTCTAAGCACTGAAAATCGCAAATTTCTCGTTTTTGAGATTTCAATTTTTTTTTCTCGAAATCTATCAAGTTTACAGAAATTATCTAAGAATGTTTTTGTTCGCTTTGGTGTGAAAAATATGAAAATATTTTTTTCGAAACGAAAAGTCACTTTTTCTAATTTGTTTGTAAAAACTTTGTTTAAACAATTCCTGACCAGATTTCCATCTGGCAAACTATACTTTCTTACAAAAGAGCACATTTTGAACAAGATGGTATAAGAATATTCCATCCGAATACATTTTCACGGTCGATTACTGATTTCGCCCGGATTGTGTTTAAATTTCCATTTATAATAACAAAAACCATAGAAAGAAATTTAAAAAAAATTATTAAAAGTCTTTTACTAATATGTAGAGTAAGGTGCGGCAGGTTAGGACCCTTTCTTAAAACCTCTTATAATTTTGTGCACAATAAGAATTAAGACGTAACTAAAACTCTCTACTCGCGTCTACTCAGGCATGTTTTCAACATTTTGACAGAGATGCATTGCAAACTATGTAATAGTTTGTTTAGTATTCACTTTTTCCTAAAAATCTGCATTTGTTCGAGTCTGTCCCATGACGGGGTGGATCCGGACAAGACATCAGAATTTTAATATCCAATAATTTACGTGATTATTGTAGAATGAATCAATCAATGAATCAAATGAAATCAATTTTTTTTGTTGAACGTTGTATCTAAAAACTGTATATTGAACATCAAAATAGCAGACGTTCTGGAGGTTTCTGCTGTAGTAGTGGGTTTGGGTAGTTTCACTACTACAACTTTCCTGGGAATCTCGCTGGAGATAGTGGAAATATCTTCTAAATTAAGAAAATGAAAACCATTTTTGTGTGGAGTTCTTTTTCGGTCAAAATAGCACCAATGGATAATCGTTACAAATGATTTTCTCATCATCTAAAAGTTTATCAATTTCATTTTTGTGGGATTCCATGTCTACATCCGAGTTCGATAAGTTGACGTTGAATGAGTATCAGGTCTGCCATCACTTTTCTTTTCGTATTTTTTCTTTCTGGCTTTATTCTCTTCATATTTTCCAACTCTGTTCTTCTTGGATGTATTAGTATAAATCCGTGATTTTCCTAGTCGAAATTTTCGGTTTGTGTTTCTTGGGGAAGCATTAAGATATGGTCTCACAGATACTACTGATATTATATTAATTTTAGGTTTAATAGCCTTCATTTAATAGTGACTTAACCACCTCTTCTATATCTGTATCACAAACTTCAACTATTTTGGAAGAGTCATCACTGGGATCAGAATTCGTAGTAGTATCAGGACATGAACGATCTGAGGAACATGCCCCATAAAATTATCATCTGTAATAACTATTGAGTTTGTGGACCATAGACCTGTATTATTAAAGCTGCTTATTATGTTTTTCGGATTCAAAGCCGGGAGAGGTGCAATTTCTTTTTACTTTCTTTTTACATTTTGAAATTGAAAAAAAGAGTAAATATTAAATAAAGTAAGGAAGTAACCATATGTTAAATTTGATCAAAATCGTTATAGCCTTTTTAGAGAAAAAATTTATTTTCTATCTTTTTCCTGTTTTTTGGGGTTTCCTCCCCCACACTTGAGCTAGGATCGATTTTGCGATTTCGCCTCGAGGTGTGGCCGTCTTGAATACACAGGTAAAATTTGAACAAAATCGATCCAGTAGTTTGGGCTCTAGGTGCGACCACAGGCGGCAGACGATGGACATTCTTTTAAAAGCCACTTTTTGGGTTCAGGGGACTTGAAAACGTGTAAATCCATCAAAAACTCAAATTCGAATTTTTGCACGATCACCATATTTTCCTTATATATTACGTATATGGGAAAGTAAAAATGGTACTGAAGTGATAAAATTAAACGAATATGTGACAAAAATGCTTTACCTAACCCTGGACCCTTGTTAATAGCACATTGGTCTACTCTGTTAGATTATATTAACTGAAAAATTTACTGTAAATAATGTCCACTTGACTTTTTCATGTCAGAGAAGATTTGAGTTTCCATACTGTGAACAGTTGTACAGTCACCTATATATTAGCTTGAGACCTATCACAATTTGTTCTGGTTTATCTTGTCATTACATTAATTCCCCGATATACTGTTTAGCATCAAACATGTGATCATATATTAACTTATTCTCGAAGCTTGTTTTGTTATAAAATGATATAATGAAGTAAAATTGTCTCCACAGTTGATCCTGTGAACATCGGCAACCGTAAACTTATTTAATATTATTTTTACATCGTCTTTCTTTTAATCCATTCTGACCCCGATTCTGACTTATTCACAAATCCTTTAAAGTTTGGAGTTGAAAAGTAAAATAAATAACAAACGTGAGAATGAAGGGCTACACTACATAATTCAATTATGCCTTTAATCACCGAGCAAAACAAATGGGATATTGATTACTGTGAACAGAAAGCAGCAAATCTTTTTCTGGGGTAGTTGCAATTATAGAGACTTTGAAATTTATACTTAAAAAAAATATTTTAAAAAAACTTTCTTTGTCTTATGACCGGTTGTAATAAACGCATTTTTTAAATAAAACTTGATAGTCCTTAATTACGTCAAAATCATAACTGGTTGCAAAAAGAGAATAAAATCAGCTTCTAGTAAGTACTTAGTTAAAAGAATGTTTTATATATTTTTTTAGAAGTAATGGTATGAGAACTAGGAGATTCTTCACAAACTATGTCATATTTAAAAGCTATTTTTTGTTTATATTATGAACAAATTAATCACATTTAACTAGTGATTTACTGGTTTTTATGATCTAAGGAGTAGCTTATATAAATACCAGACGCCACTTAATTTTGTAATGTCGTAAAATGGTTACACGACTATGTATGTGAATATTCAAGTACCTAGCTACTTCTTATATTGAACAGTATTGCTATTTTGTAAACCATAACAGTTATAAAGTCGATTAAATTGGGCAAAAGTTTCGTATTACATTGAAGGTTAATGAAAGGGTTATAGAAATTGGATTATTCCCCTTGGTTCAGGAGATATACGGTAAAACCCGAAGCAACTCATTTTCTTATGTTTCGGATTTTACCGAGGGGTCAAAAGCGGTCAAAATTTTTTACACCAGACTTCCTTTTCGTAGGACATTTCCCTGACTTCCCCTCGGATTTCCTTGAGACTTCCTCCAACATAATTTTATCGTTTATTTTAATTCGGCTTAAGTTGGAAATGTTTTGCCGCTTTTTTAACTACTTACTTTTCCGACCTTACTAAGTGAACCTTATGGACAGAAAATGCAGACGATTTTATATAGTTCAAATGTTCTTTTAGAGGGCAGCATATTAAAACATAATATTTCAGTCGCAAAACTCCTCCATAAAATCCTTATTCTAATATAAGGAGCGTAACCAGACTGCAACCAAGAGCTACTCTTCGGGCTATGTGCCCCGCCAAGCACTGAATTACAAGGTCTGGCGCATTAAGTGTAACAACTGTGTATTACCATCAAACTCTAATGCTTCGATTGCAACAAACACAAGCCGAAAGACTTGAGCTCTCGTGCCAGTCGTCCCACGCCACTTGCAGACTGCAGTTTCCAGCTGTTGGCTCTCACCAGTGCAAGGTAGGCATGTGACGAACGATCCGAGGATCTTTTGACTATTTGGTACATCTCGGTATTGTTAGGATAGCGACATGCAAAATTGTCAGTAGGCGCCATCTAGCGGTCAAGTGTCTGTTGCAATCGAAAAATAAATAGCCTGACTGGGCTTAGCATGATTCAAGTGTGCTTTTAGAGGGCAGAATATTGAAATATAATATTTCAGTCGCAAAACTCCTCTATAAAATCCTTATTTTACTATAAGGAACATAACCAGACCGCAAGCAACTCTCCGGGCTATGTGCCCCGCCGAATCATTAGCGTTTTGTTGGTAATACACAGTTATTACACTTAACGCGTTAGGCGCGCTCGGTGGGGCACATAGACCGAAGAGTAGCTGATGGTTGCTGTCTGGTTGACTGTGGGAGAGTTTAGATTTAACATGAAAACAGATTATATCCTATAAGACAATTTCAAAGAGTTTGCCAAAATTACACAAGTTAATTATAGATCACGTCTTATCACGTTATTTAAAAACAGGACAGATTATTTATTGGAGCCATTGTTACATCCTTATTTATTCTAAATTTCCTTTTTTTTCTATTATTGTTTATTTTATTTGTCTTTACGTAATTTAAATTCACCGCAATATCAATTAGAATTAAAATACACTTAATTATATATCCTTTTCTTGGTTCATCGTGTACCCTTACGCGATTCAAAAGAACGAGATTTTTCTGTGATCACACCACACCGCACCTCATCGCTGCTGTTTGAAGCCATTATTCTTCGTACAACGAGAGTATTCACAACTCTATAGCTTACTTTTATATATATTTTTCTACCCGCTTCTTATTGTGACTTACCCGCTAATAATCATTTCCGCTTAATTTGTTTTGTGTGTGTATTGTGCAACGACGGCCAGAATTTAGGATCTACCTGCAATATCTGCAGCCGGAGGCCTCTGAGAACCTGGAACCCAGAGGAAGAAATCTGAAAGGTAGGATCCTTAATTTCTCTTTCGCGCTGCTATACAGTCCACTCTCTTTTGTTTCCGCTTTTTTTTTGGTTAAATTAATATTATTTTTTTTCCCGCAAGTTCACCGTGCGTGAACAGCCATATTTGGAAAAATATGGTGGTTTGTATCGCTAAATTAAAAATATGGTAAGGCAAAAATGGAGGCACAGTCTTTTAACAAGGGAGCTGGTAGTTGGATTTTATTTTTCAATTTTTTTAGTGCTCTTAAAACATTGTTTTCGGTCAATGTTTGAACATTACTTGAGGAACATGGTTTGTGGTTTCTTGTTCAAATATGTGGATGGTGTGGGCAAAGGCATCGATAATGCACTGAGCGAGTGTCATTTAAGGAATTATTGTTTAACGCGTCGAATTCGGTGTGCTTCTTGTATTTGTCATAGCTTTCAGAAAAGACCAGAAATTGCTCGGGTTAGTTTTAATGTCTGGATGTATCTTTTGTAAGCAAGTTCAATGTCCTTTTTCAATTGGAACACAGAGCTTTGAATTGATTATGGTAGTGCACTTTATTAATATCCTTATATAGATTCCATAAACGGGATTCCTGCTTAATAACTATTATAATAGTTCCAGTGAACCATGGAGGCATGATATATTATTGTTAGGAGTTGTTTTAGGAATGCTTTGTACGAATACAAAATTTAGTTTTAAAATCAGAAGTTGGTTGGGATCATCAAGAGACTACTCCCCATCTTATCATTTTTAGTTATATAGCCCGAGAATATTGTGAGAGAGTGGAAACAATAATAATATTTGCTTTTTAGTGCATTTCTAATAAAAAAGCTTTTTAGAAGTTACTTTTACCAATTTATTTCTCGGTAACAGATCCTTCAATAACAAAGAATAGATAGATTGGGCAGATGGTTACAAAACAACAAATGATTGTTAGATTACAGATTAAAAGCTATTTTTATATAAATCAAACTTGGAAAGTTATGGACGTAAATATACCATCGTAAATTTCCAGGTAATAGAACTTTTAATGTCGCTGTAATTTATTAGAAGGTAAATATTTATAGCTTTATTAAATGTCTAGACACATTCGTCATTTTATACCTAGCTATTTTAGATTTATTGTCATGTTGGCAAGCCAAAATTGTGTAATTTTGTGTTTATATTAATTTCATTGTTGGTATTCTCTCAAACTCATAAACTAAACAGTTATCAAGATAAACGTTAGATAATTGTCTAAAATAACTTCATTCGCGTAATTTATGCAGGCGCAGCGGCACTAAATGCAATCCCGAATCTGCTTTATTAGATGAGGATTAAAAATGAGCTTCAGATAGATTTACGTCGATAGTATTTGGTCAGGATTTTTTCCATTTCTGAAACTATTTTAATAGAGCGCAAAATTAACCTGAATTAAATTCATTTTCTTTTCGATGGTTATTTCTGTCCAAAAATCCTTTTATTTAAAACATTTTCTGATTGACGAAAATTTGTTTTGTCTTCATGGGGCGTCCTTGATGCTATGAAGATAAATTTGCATAAGATCTTATGGACACAAGTTTCGATAATAAACAATTTTTTATTGGAAACATTAATGCGACTATGAATTGTTTTGGTCCCTTCTTGGAGCCACTCCTGGACGAGAAATTTGAAAAATAGACTTTCAATACAATTTTCTATCCCGATTTTTGTTTAAATCAAGTTTCGGTTCAATGACAAATTGTATTTGTGCGCTCCATAAGGTAATGGAAAATTCACAGGAAAAACTTCACGATTGATATTCTAATTAGCTTTTATGTTAAGACTCTTTTTGATTTAACGAAAACTTGCTCTTCCTTTAGGACAACAGGGGAAATTTTCCCTATCTTTATCCTATCTTATAATAAAATTGTTCACTATGAAAAATTATATCCAAAAGCCTTTTGTCAATATTTTGTCAGTCAACCAGAAAAAGCCCCTCCTGGACCGAGAAACAGTTTTTCATCTCATCAAAAATTGTTTCGTTTAAAAATTGATGATGATGGAAAATTATAACGAAATTTTTTTGATCAAATGGAAATCCTGTTAAATCCATCTATTTCTAATTACGTGTGCAGAAACAATCAATCAGAACAATATTGCACTGATAATCTACCAAGGGCAAAGGACATGTCCAGTTTGAGAGCAAAATAATTTAAAATTAAATTGCAATGTTGCAATCACGATTTGGCTCTGCAAATAGCAACTATATAAATAAAATAATGTTTCCAATAAGTAGTTTTACATAAATAATTTAATTAGAATAGTTATTGTCAATTTTTTTTAAGCGAACGACCCTCGAACGTTGATAAAAATAGCTCAAAATTTTATCACAATTTAAATAAATAAATAAACACCAGAGAAATTAGACAACCCTCCAATTCCAGAAGATTCTTATGCGGAAGGAGGTTACACATTGAAAAAACTGCGGGCATACAATCTTTTCATTGTGACAGTGCCGGAGCCGGGATTCGAACCCGGTGGCGCGATACCCGTGTCATTAATCGCAATTGCCACCTCGCGCCTTAATCAACGCAGCTATCGGCCAGACAAGCATGTGGCTTCCTCAAGCATCCTGTTTTTAGGCAACATACCTCCACCTACGGCGTCAGGCTGTGACCAAGCAACGTGCTTTCGGAAACCGTGATATTCTTTATGCATTAATTAATAATAATATATTTATATTATTGTAATAATAGTAATGTTAATTTACATTAATATTACAGCAAAATGCATTTGCGTGCAATACCTTTCAGTTTATAGTTTATGAAATAATATGATGAAATTACACAATTTGCGTGTATTTTCATGTTGAAAACTCTTCGATGACAATAAAAAACGCCTTATGTTTACATTCTTAAATTCCGAGTTTAATTCGTTCAATTAATCTAATTATTTAATGTTCTTAATTGAGAGCCTAGTTAATAACATTATCTATTTAGTTCTAATATATATTACACAGCTTCTATTAACAATCTTTCAATTAACACGTAATTGGGATATTGTATACTCTAAAATTTCAGCGTCGTATAATTTTAACTTGAAATTGAAGATTTATTCAGGGTACAATAGTCTTAGGTGTTAAGCTGTGTTCAAAAATACCTAAAACCCCCTCAAAACTGACTTAACATTCTATAAACAATTAAACATAATATTTTTAGTCGCAAACTCCTCTATAAATCCTTATTTTACTATAAGGAACCTAACCAGACTGCAACCAACAGCTACTCTCCGGGCTATGTGCCCCGCCGAGCGCTGAATTACAAGTTACAAGCCTGGCGCGTTAAGTGTAATAATTGCATATTACCATCAAAACGCTAATGCTTCGATTGCAACAAACATCAGCCGAAAGACTGATCCTACTTAAAGGAGCTCCCTTGCCAGTCGTCACACACCACTTGCAGACTGCAGTTTCGAGCTGTTGGCTCTCGTCAGTGCAAGGTAGGTATGCGACGACCGACATGAGAATCCTTTGACTATAGTACATCCCGGTATTTTTACAATAGCGACATGTAAAACAGCCAGCAGGCGCCATCTAGCGGTCCAGTGTCTGTTGCAATCGAAAAATAAATAGCCTGACTTGGCTTAGCATAGTTCAAATGTGCTTTTAGAGGGCGGAATATTAAACATAATATTTTTAGTCGCAAACTCCTCTATAAATCCTTATTTTACTATAAGGAACCTAACCAGACTGCAACCAACAGCTACTCTCCGGGCTATGTGCCCCGCCGAGCGCTGAATTACAAGTTACAAGCCTGGCGCGTTAAGTGTAATAATTGCATATTACCATCAAAACGCTAATGCTTCGATTGCAACAAACACCAGCCGAAAGACTGATCCTACTTAAAGGAGCTCCCTTGCCAGTCGTCACACACCACTTGCAGACTGCAGTTTCGAGCTGTTGGCTCTCGTCAGTGCAAGGTAGGTATGCGACGACCGACATGAGAATCCTTTGACTATAGTACATCCCGGTAACAGCTCGAAACTGCAGTCTGCAAGTGGTATGTGACGACTGGCAAGGGAGCTCCTTTAAGTAGGATCAGTCTTTCGGCTGGTGTTTGTTGCAATCGAAGCATTAGCGTTTTAATGGTAATATGCAATTATTACACTTAACGCGCCAGGCTTGTAACTTGTAATTCAGCGCTCGGCGGGGCACATAGCCCGGAGAGTAGCTGTTGGTTGCAGTCTGGTTAGGTTCCTTATAGTAAAATAAGGATTTATAGAGGAGTTTGCGACTAAAAATATTATGTTTAATATTCCGCCCTCTAAAAGCACATTTGAACTATGCTAAGCCAAGTCAGGCTATTTATTTTTCGATTGCAACAGACACTGGACCGCTAGATGGCGCCTGCTGGCTGTTTTACATGTCGCTATTGTAAAAATACCGGCCTCTAAAAGCACATTTGAACTATTCTATAAACAAATTAAGGTATTTTTATAGGTCGAAGTTAACCTTAGTTTTATATAGAAAATGTCTCCAGAGGTGATGGAGCTCTTGCAAAGCGAACATTTGCTGTGTTTGTAACCTTTGACTACTTTTACTTAAAGCCTCTTGAACGAAATGCCTGCACTTCTTTGTTTTCAACGTAACTTCCACTTAATATTATTTTTTTATTTTTATTTATTAATACTGCAACATCTTTTACAATTTTACATTTTCACAATTGTTTATACTCTATATACTTAGCATTACATTATAATTGCATATATTATTTGTATAGGTTATGACACCTGAAGACACCTCGTGTTGTGTCTAGCAGTATAACATTTTTGCTCACATAATTTTATATTTAACTATATCTAATTTATTGCATTTATACTTAATATTACAATACTTATAATTACGTTTACTAAAGCTAGAAAGGACAATGTGGACAATTTTAGATTGTGCGTCACCAAATTGAAAAACAAAATGAATATTCTAATATCATCGAATTGGAGCAATTCTGACTAGAAATATTGATGTTAGCTGCAAGCTCTGTCACTAAAGACTACATACTATCTCATCGCAATTTGCAACTATCCACTTAGCGCATTTTGTTTTATTAACAATTACAATTTGTTGCTTAGCATGGGCTCTTTACTACATTCATATTCTTTCATAAACTATAAAACGAAAACTAAGTAGGCGTTCCATAATTCAAATGTGTTCCTTTATTCAAGTGAGTATTTATCGTCAAGTTTGTCCAAATTAATTATACCATACATATAAATTCACCAATCATCGACCATTCATTTATTTAAATTGTATATATAAGTGATAAGTATGTATGAGTTAACTAGACAGTAAGTAAGTTTCTTAAATTATACAAAAAATGGTAATGAGTCCTTAGTTGTGATGGCATCACGTATCAACTTTTCAAATACGGTTTTCATTGCAACCGACAAGACTGTGATTTGTAATAATTTCGTTAAAAAAATAAAGTTGTTAGTCGTTACATAAATATTTATAAATATCGTTCTCCATCAATACAATGGTTCTAGTTCTAATGTCTTGTAAGATATGTTCTTTTAAGTTTTACAAATGTTCTAAATGGAATGAATATTTACGATTTAGCTATTGTTTACCATGAAATATGTTAATATTATGCGTTTATTCCGAGAAGAAGTCGCAATAACTCTACATACATAAAATACTGTTAATATAGATAGAAGATAATAATAATAGGCGAAAATTTCTGTGTCACCTAATCTGTTGAAATGAAATATTTATGTATCTTATATAACACAGTTTTCGTTAGAAGTTATAATAATTATTATTTCAACCAGCTACGTTACAAAGATGTAGTCATGTAACAATAATAGTGAGTTGGACACCGTCAAAAGTATTTATTTACAATAAAAATATTATAAGTAGAAAAACACCTTCAGAATTTTTGAAACGGTATTTATATAGACAAGCGTCGGTGTTTGAATCAAAAAGATTTACCAGAGTAGAAAATCAACCTCTTGTGTATTACAGAAGATTTGAATACTACACTCGAGTCCACTATTCGATGAATGAAATATTTGTTCCTAGGTAGTATTATCTATTTAGAGGAAGTAATGTATTTCTTTGTGAAAAGCTTCAACTTGTCTTCATATTGAATTTTTAGTATTTTATATTTCGTTGTGGAACATCACCAAATCGCGTTTTATCATTCGTTTTGTGTTTACAAAACACAGCTATCCAGGAAACGTGTAATGTAATATTTCAGTATTTTAATGACTTTTTTGGCACATGGCTACTTCATTAAAAGCTACGTACATTTTTCTCGATTATTTCCGTTTATGAACAGCCATTTTTCTCACTACAATATATTCTTATTGGCCACCTTTTTTTTTATACATTTATTTAACGTCGGCCTATTTCCGCTACTGCGGCCTCACACCGACGCCTGTAGACGAGCTACCCCCAACCAGGAATCTTTGCCGAACCTCTTCCCTTAAGAAGAGTAGGGATCTTTTACTTGCCTAACATTTAATAGACAAGGGACCGACGGCTTTAGATCCCCTCCGAAGGATGGTATATCTCATATACAACCCTCGCCTAAGGCTGGAAGATGTGTGAGGCGAGAACGATTGGCCACCTTCTTAAGGAATTTATATTTTAATTTAATAATAGAGTAGGATTATATTAATCTTTATTAAAAACTAAATTGTTTTCTAAGAGCCAATTTTAAATCATGTTTAGAACAAAATTGGCTTCGTTATTAGCTTTACTAGCAAGGTGGTATTGTTTGTATAATATATTATTAGACGTCTACTGTTATGCAATGAAGTGCACAAATCATTAAAATAGACGTTAAACAATAACGGATCTATTATGCTTCCTTGGGGGATTCTCATTTTTTATGTAGGTTCACGTGAATTTATAATTAACATACAAATACTTCCAGTCAAACATATTACCATATTATTGGTAATAAACATAGAGAGTTAATAGTAGTTAAGTTTCATGTAGATAAATCCTACCCATCTAGACGTATGTTGCAATTTTGTTTTGTTATTCTCTGTTATGGCATTTTTGTTTTCGTTCCCGTAAAATAAAAATCTCATTTATTCCAACTTCTTTCGAAACAAGAAATATAGGTATTAAATAAAGTTTTAATATGCAAACTCAATTAAATATTCTTATAATGACTGGATAATTTATTAGAGATACTAAAATCCAAGTCGATTAAACATTAAATTAAAAACCGAAATTCAGAAAAGTTTATACTATTGTCATCGGCCTGAGGATTTCTTTCCTAATATTCATTTGCATAAGTATTTATTTATTTGTTAATTTGTTTGTTTTTTAAATAATTTTGTTTTAACAGATGTTGCCATTAATTTGAACATTAAAGTATTTTGAGAGACAGCCGAATTTATTAAAAAATGTTTTAGAGATACGCATATACAGGGTGATTGGACAGGACCAAGTACCATTTTTTAAATAGAATGCTATAAATATCAATATATGTTAGAAGCCTCCTTCTAGACTCCTTTCATCTCCTAACCATTTGGATGTAGTGATTTTTTGTTTAAAGAGTGCCACCTGCAGATGCATTTTGAAACAATCACTAGAGTTACCGTTATGGATTTTTATATTTTAAGAAAAAATTGTAAATATCAGTTACGACATATCTGTGTGATGATTATGAATCATTTTGAATTTTTAAAAATATACAGGGTGCTCAAAAATTACTCTTCAATTTAGAACATTTTGAAATGATCTTTCTCAATTTTTTCAAATGGAATATTTTTCGATCATATTATGTAAGAATTGGGCACCAATATTTTTTGTATATAGATCTCTATGGATATTTATAACCATACGCAGACGGCATTATTTCATCAAAGAAAATCACTACATGCAAATGATTGGGAGATAGTCAATAATATCACCCTGTATAAAAATATACAGGGTGATCCAAACAGTATGGATTTCTAGGCCTTGTTATTAAGATAAATAATTTTTGTCATAAATTTCTGACCCCAGAGGATCGTAATAAGAAATGTACGGGGCGCCAAAGACGAAATTCTTTCTAAAATTTTAACACCCTGTATTTTAAAAATCAAATTGATTTGGCTACGTCTATTAGCTATACACACTGCTCAATTTCCGTAGGAGTTCGATAAGAAAGTTACTTTTTACTAAGGGGTCTCTGTATATTTTACAAATTTAAATTTTTCTCATTTATTAATCTTTTTGAAATATATTACAGTATGCTTGTATCTCTTTTGGTGTATTTGTGAAAAACTTTTAGTCAGTGTAACATTAAACTTTCCATCCTTCTTCGGGCCTTTTTTAGATATTTTTGTCTTCGTGTCAATAATTTATTTCGTTCTAAATACCCGCTGACCAATTTAGCGCACCATAACGTACTATGAAAGGGTAGTTTAGTGTAAAAACTTTTTTATATAAAAAATGTAGATAATAAAATTGTAATTGTGGCGCACAATAAACGAAAGAAAACCACCGATGCTGAAACATTGTTAGTTAATAGCCACTGACTACATGAAATGGGATATTTGGAATATCCATTTATCTGGTAAAGATTAAGTGCTGACACACCGCTCGCTGAACAACATTAATTTGCCGATATCAGAGATTGAATTACATCCCACCATAACTTTAACGAAACTATGTAGGAAAGGTCCATAATGTCAAAAATGTCTCCCAAATGCGATTTTTCACACCAGGAGTTTTCAGCTAAATAAATAGCTAGATACAATTTGTGGGAATTACCACATATATTGCCTTTTCACTTGAAGATTGCGATATGACATTCTTTCCTATTTGTCTATAAATTGTTTGCCATCTTACAAGATTTACATGATTGAAGAATTAGGTAAAGTTAGTCAACGCATTAAATGTCTTTCAAAATAAGCCTATTTGCCTAAACAACTGCACATATACATATATACTGCACATATAAATTTCAGCTTATGAAAAACAAAAAAAGCCACAATAAATTATAAAGTAAAATTTTATCCATTTCCAGAGAGTTCTGATGACCCTCCCGTTCGAATTACTTTATCATTTATTACATCGGAATTACATAAAAAATGGAACAAAAATTCGAACAAAAATTGTAAAAAATTAATCAGATATACAGATATGTACAAAAATACACATATACACACTAAAATATGGAGTTAGTTAAGACAGCCTCTTTAAGCGAACGAGAACAGTAGCAAAATTATCACAGAATATATCAACAAAGTGCTGCAATTCATTGTATTGTCTACACATAGTGAGTAAGGGTGAATGCATGTGCTGACTGGTGTGGGGTGTATCGTATTTAAATGTTAACGACTACCTAGCTCCAAATTTGGGTATATTCCACTGCACCTGCTTTAAGAGTTGAGGATTGACAACATGACCATGAATAATTTTATACAAATATATGATATTCACTACTCTACGCCGTAGGAACAACTGCTCAATATCAAACTCTTTTAGTAGGTCACTATAACTATAATTCTGTTGGGGGTATCTCTTATGCCTTATTAAATAAAGATATTTGCAAAATTTACGTTATATACGCTCGAGCATATTAATGTGAACATTATAGTACGGGCACCAAGCGATACTACAGTACTCTAAACGACTAACATATGAAAAATATAATATTTTTGGGCATTCAACACTTGTAAATTGTTGTACATTTCGAATTATAAATCCTAGCATTCTTAAACATTGACCATTAATATACTCGTAATGAGGATAAATGACAAATCAAGATCTAAAATAATGCCTAGGTCATTTTTCCTAATGCATCCTTCCAAACGAACGTCGCCTATTTTGCAATCATGCCCAATCACATTTATTTTTCTCGAGAACGTCATTTGCCTCACATTTCTTAATATTTAAATTTAATTTATTATCTAAACACCATGCACATAAGGAATCAATATCATTCTGTAAATTATGGCAATTTTGCTCAATGTCATTGACAAATATTAAACACATAAGAGCACCCAAATTGGATCCCTGAATTTCACCACTTGTTGCACAGTAAGTACTTACTGGATTTAAAGCATTTATGATCTACATATTTTTTATGATCGTACCATGATTCACTTGATCAAATGCTTTAGCGAAATCAGTGAAGATTACGTCAACTTGTAACCTATTATCGAGAGCATTAGATACAAATTGAACAAAGTTGCCAATATTTGTCAGAGTAAACGACTCCTAAGAAATCCATGTTGGTTAATGCCTGCAAACACTGTTATACACTACAAATGACAAAATACACTCAAAAAGCTTTGCGGTATTTGGAATTATGCCAATAGGCCGGTAATTAATAATGCTAGATTTAGTACCTGGTTTAAAAATTGGACAAATTTTCGAAATTTTCCAGCACTTTGGAAATACACATTTATCAATTATTAAGTTAAAAATCTTACATAGGGGTTCTTCAAAGCAGCTAATACAGTCTCTGATCAAAAATGCCCGAGTAAGATCCACACTCATTGCGAAATTGGCTTGAGTGGCGCGAATTATAAGTACATTTTGGTGTCTGCTAAGGAAAATGGAATTTTCCATATATTATCCTCAGGGGTCACTCGTAAATTTTCCTTCATTCTATTCAACATCGATGTACTTTTCAACCCTCTTCGAGACTTGTATGCGAAAATATATATGTATATATGTATGTATGTATGCACCTAAATATGTCACTATCTGACGGTCTATAGATACAGGTCGCTCTAATCGACATCCGATAACGCATGATATAATTCATGAAAATTAACCTTTCAAAAGTTGTACCGAAGACAGCTTGTATTATTTTCAAACAAGTCATTATTGTAAGATGAGAACTTCAAAGTGACGTGCGGAGGATCTTCATCAACTAAAATATATTCGTCTCTTATTACATAGCAGCCAAGGTCTTCTAAGGTGACAATTAGATCTAGGTGCGTGTTATTACCATTTTTTACATGGTTATGTTGTACCATATGACAGATACGAAAACTGTCGAGTACTTTGCACAACACAGAAGCATTATTAGTTTCATAGTATGATTGGAGTTCAGGAATATTAAAGTCTCCACTGACAATTACTGGATACTCCAACTGGTAATGTTGTTCAAGCAGATCAAAACAGACTTCGTAAGTTATGAGTGGTTGAGATGGTGGTAATATAAGTTTATGAGGGTCAATGCTGTATTATTATCATATATCCTTAGAGCCACTAAATCTACTTCAGAGAGAGGTGATTTTACAGCAAGTTCTTCAGAACTATACTTGGAATCTACGGGTACCAAAACACCACCACTTTTATTTTCGTAGTTTACCCTATCACATCTGTACACATTATACTTATCACCAAAAAATTCAGTACAGTTAGTGCCACATTTTAGACCAGTTTCGGTAAGTAAGATAACACTAGAGTCACGTGCTAAAGCATTGGGATAAAAAACATGCATCTTACCGTTTAAACCTTTGACATTTTGGTAAGTTACCGCACCATTATATCATCATAAAGATGGCTGCGATTTGCAACAGAGAATGTATTGATTAAGGTTGTAACTAATACGGACATAGCGACATTTCCTTTTGTACTATACTGAGATCCATCAACGAGACCACATTCCGACCACTAAATTTTTTTTTCGGCTTGTCGAGGGCATGTGTTACATGTTACCTAAACCACATTTTTTTTACTCATCTGTCAAGTTGCTACGACTTCCAGTTTCACCGGAAGTGACTACAACTTTTAATTTTTATATGGAGCACCCAGTATATTTTTGCATTTTTGTAATTTACAGGTCGTTCTGCATATGACTGTACTAACTCCATTATCCTGACCGCCATTTTGAAATGTTTACAGCAAGTTTCATTTTTCAATCTAGAGTGTCGTGACCCACCAAAAATTGTTCTAATGTTGATAAATAATTGTAAATTGTAAATAATGCGTATTTGATTTTTTGTTGTTTATTTGTGTTACAAAAAGGTCCAAAATCTACAAAATTACTTTTTTCGAAAGTACTCAAAATTATCATCACTTTCATACTAAGGCTAAATGTAATATTTCAATACGCCAAATTTCATCCCGATACGTTGAAATATAAAATTACTATGAAAATTTTCTCGACACTCGGTCTCGGTATGGTTATGTAGTGAAAATGCAATTCACTATTATAGGTTTGCAACCATCCAAGCTCAATATAATTTTTATTTCAGTATTTATAAAATTCTAATCTTACTGTTAATCTTGTTGTTAATTAACATAATCAGTTTCGCAGTGATTATAAGAAGATTAATTTACTAGAATTCAAATCAGATCTTATGACAATTTTTCAGAATTATTTTTCTGTCGGCCTCGCCTTAAATATCAATTCAATATAATCCGTGATTTATTAACAGCGACATTAATTATTATGAATGTGTAATTTATACCTGTGTAATGAATAATTATTTGTTGGTAACTCTCTAATTGAATTTGCGTATATTTATTTAAGTAAATTTAATTGACATTATGCGATTAATGAAACACAGGAAATGAAATTTATACAATGCTATTATAAATTTAAGTTAGTATTTTAGTACGTCCTGTGTGTTGTAAATAGATTCTAATTGTTTCGATCTGTTATATCCTAAATTATTCACCAATTATTGATCGTAAATTATATCTATCTCTTGTGAATAGTACGAAGGTTATTTTACGACCACTATTCTGACTTTATGTATGTATTGAATCTTAGTAATTGTAGAAATGTACGTTCAACCTTTTGAGAAATTCTTCTTGTGGCATCCTCATTTAAATAAGAAATATCAAATTATTTTTTAGTAGCCTTTCTCTTAGTAATACTTTATCGATTGGTAAAGAATTATAAGAACAGAAATAATATCTTTCAACGGATTAAGGTCTTCAGATAGAAACACATTAATCTACGAAAATATTGGATTCTATCTATAAAAATTATATCAAGTATGTCGAAATTAAATTAAGTCAAAATTTAACCAGTTTTGGTTTTATGTTAACACAAAGGAAAATATATCTACTGTTCCTACCCCAATGAATTTCTTTAATGAGTAAGAGAGAATAATATCAGATCCAGTTATAAGTTTAAGGTTAGTCTTCTTACTCTTCTTTAATGCTCTTAAAACAGTACCCTCTGTGATAACTAGAATTGTTGAATGTAGTGATATAGATAATTTAACTCTTGTAACAAAGAAACCAGAGCAAAAGCATCATGTATTCTTGGAGAATTATTTCAAGAACTGTGAATCTTTTAGATTTTCTGCATCTTGGAAAATATCTAATTTGTCCTATGTTTATAAAGGCTCATACATTTTTTCATCCGGTAAGTTAGCATTACCATATCAAAATTTTGCAGTGTCAATATATGGATTAATTGTCGCTCTTTTGTCGTAATTTTGTTATTAAAAGAAAAAAAATTGTCGCGCCTTATTTAAAAAAAATAACATGGGAATACCAACTTGATAGTCAAGTTAGCATTACCACATTCCGAAACGGGATAAACTGGTGGAAATATCGGCTCTGAGTATCAAAATAATTTGTTGTGAACAAATAACATACGATAAACCACCCCTTGATGATTTACGGGGGTGGTAGTGCTCAGTACAGAGAAAAATGTATTAGTTCTCCTATTCTGCGTAATGGAAATTCGCAACAAATTGTTTCGCGGCACGTAAAATTTCTATGTCCCTTACGACAAATTCCTGAAAAAGAAGCAGTCCATAAAAACCATCCCTTGATTATTTACGGGCGTGATAATGCCGAATTCGGCAAAAATGCATTAATTTTCCTATTTTTTGGAACTACAAATTCGCGACAAATTGTTTCATGACACTACTAATTTCCACGTCCCTTATAGCAAATTCCTGAAAAAATATCAGTCCAAAAAAACCATCGCTTGACGATTTACAAGAGTTCGGTAAAAAATATATTAATTTTCATATTTTTGGGAACTAAAAATTCGAGACAAATTGTTTCGTAACATGACAAATTTCTACGTCCCTTGTGGTAAATTCTTGAAAAAAATTAGTCCAAAAAAATATTCCTTGATGATTTACGGGGATGGTAATGATGAGTACGAGAAAAATGTATTAATTTAACCATTTTCGCAAACTAGTAATTCGCGACAAATTGTTTCGTGACAAGCCAAATTCCTACGTCTCTTACGGCAGATACCTAAAGAAATATCCGAGGAAATATCAGTCCAAGAAAACCATTCCTTGATTATTTACGGTGGTGGTAATGCTGAGCTCGACAAAAAGTGTATTGAATTTCCTATTTTTGTGAACTAAAAATTCACTACAAATTATTTCTTGGCACGACAAATTCCTGCGTCTATTGCAACAAATTCCTGAAAAAGAATCAGCTCAAAAAGTCCACCCCTTGATGATTTACGGGACATGTAATGATGAGTATGCAAAAAATGTATTAATTTAATTATTTTTGCAAACTACAAATTCGTGACAAATTGTTTCGTGGCACGACAAATTTCTACATCCCTTACGGTAATTGCTGAAAGAAACCAGTCCAAAAAACCATCCCTTGATGACTTAGAGGGGTAGTAATGCTGGGTTCGGCAGAGAAAATTTATTAATTTTCCTATTTTTGTGGACGAAGAATTCGCGTCAAATTTTTTCGTGGCACAGATTTGATGTATAGCTTGTCGTGAATTTCTTACAAAAATAATTAAATTAATACATTTTTTTCGTACTTTTTTCATCCTCGTAAATCATCAAGGAAAGGTTTTTCTGAGCTGATTTTTGTTCAGGAATTTGCCGTAAGGTGCCTACGAATTTGTCATGCGACGAAACAATTTGTCGCGAATTTCTAGTTAGCAAAAATAGAAAAATTAATACATTTTTTGCCGAAGTCAGCGTTACCACGCCCTTAAGTCAATAAGGGATTATTTTTTTTTATACTCAGCACTACCACCCCCGTAAATAGGAGAAATAGGAGAATTAATACATTTTTCTCTATACTGAGCACTACCACCCCGTAAAATATCAAGGGGTGGTTTTTCGCATATTATTTGCTCACGATAAATTATTTTGATACTTAGAGCTCTGTTTTCCACCATTTTAGCCCGTTTGGGAATGTGGTAATGCTACTTGACTCCCAAGTTGGGATTACCATGGGTTTTTTTTAAAATAAGGAGCGACAAAGGCTTTCTTTTCACAACAAAAAAGCGACAATTAATCCATATATTAACATCGCAAAATTTCGATATGGTAATGCTAACTTGACAGATGTTAACCTTTTTTATTGAAAACTGTGGTTCGATTGCTATAAGAAAATTTATTTTCTTAAGTGGTACCTAAAATTTGTTTTAATCGACCGAAATTATAAATTTGAAAATTCTACTGTTAATCCTGTATGTAAGTTTGACACTCGATTTGACAGTAGAAACATTTTTTTTGTCTTAAATCCTAGGTTTTACGTATATTTTCCGATTGTAATGAAAAACAATTTCTTAAACAAAATCGTTTTTTTCTTTCAATTCCACATTATTTCATTGTTATTAAACAAATTAACATTTACTCGCGTTGGCTTTTCGACTAAAACGAAAAGTATAAACATGGCTTAGTTACACTGCACCAAATTTAATATTAAAAAAAATTAATTTAGATAAAAAATATGTAACTTTTTAGATTTTCATTATTTATAGATGAAAAAATTGATATTTTAACTTAAAATTGCAAGAGTTTACTTCATAGATTTTGTATGTAAAAATATACGTGATAACTTAGGATTTAAGATTTAAAAAAATATATTCACTCTCAAATCGATATATAAGATTAACAATCGTATTTTCAGTAGTTGTTGGATATGAGTTTAACTGATTCGTTAAACTTTACGATTCATACTTAGAAGCCCAAATGTGACGTACGATAGTTTAAATTTGTTGCAATTAGAGCACGCTCAGATTTTTCTAGGAAAATGAAACCATCCGTCGGTTTTGCTGTAAATCTCTATTATATGAAGATGATCATAAAGTTTTTACCTCAATCTCTAATGACTGTTTCAAATTGCAAGATCTTCATAAGCTGAATTCAGTGGTAATAGATATGGAAACACAAATGAATAATAAATATGTATTAAAATATACTTAAGTGGATTATTCAAGGTGGGTTAAAATAGAAAAATAAAGAAAATCAGAAACTGAAAAAAGAAAATTTATAAAATTGCACGCATTTTTAAACCAGGAGAATTAACCAGATTGAATGTCCTTTTTTATTATTTATTTTAGTTTTTAGTTTGTAATTTATGACATATGGTACACTCCCCAATCCAATTTTAATTTATTAAAGGACTGCTAATGATGAAGAAATTCAGACAAGAGTTTTAATATTATAATTATGAATGATAATTCTTATAATTCTTATACTTATAAGTTACAAACTAGTTTGCCTATATCACGAACTTTGTGTTTCAACACATCTCATTTTCTCAATAAAGCCATGCTTCCATATCTGTGCATATTTTAATTGAAGTTAGTAATATGGAATATTATCAGAAACATATCTACGTTCATATGCTGTTCATCAGGCTTTCCACACTTGCTTGCTAATCGCATTTTCAGTTAGTACCAGAATACACAAGCGGATTACAAACATATACACACCCTTACCCTCACGTTCCCCAAACATGTCATTGATTGCATCCAAATGCATCTTGGCTTCAATGTACAGGGTGGTATGTTGTAAAACCTGCTGAACTAGGTTTAAATGTTCTTTATTTCAGTGTCCAACCAATAATTTTAGGTGATTTATCATGTAGTAAACATCGAAATTATTTTGTCAACGTTGATCGCTCAGCTTTCGTTTCTTAAATTCAACAAAACTTTGTTATTTCCTAACAATTATTAAACTCTCTTTAATCGATTTCCATACTAAAATTAGAAAAATAAAAGCAGCTTACGTAAAAGAAAAATAAGCTAAATATCGAAATTATTTTGAAATTCCATCTTTGTCCTTGAATTGTAACTACTTATTTTTCCAATTAAATGAATATCTTATTAATTGTTTCTAAAAACGTATTGTGTGTAGAAGCTTTTGATATACTAGTCAGACTCGATAAACTGCAAAATCGTTATTGAAATTTGAAAAGCTTCATGACAGGGAACGATTATTTTGCCTTTATAGTACAATCAATGAACCGATTCACCTCCGAAATCTGATCAACTCAACCGATTTGTTTGAAATTTTGACAGTAGCTCAAAAATGATGCAAGTAACAAACCTGACTTAGTGCCGATATGTGCTTCCATCCCAGGGGTTGAAATTTAAAAATTCAAAATAACACAGGGAATCGATACAGGATTAAATTTTAAGAAGAAAATAGTAGTATAAAGTTTTTTCTACAACCTAATAATTTCTGAGTTATTCGCGATTGAATATTCCAATAAAAAACACGTTTTTCAATAGTTTCTCGTGAATAACTTGAAAATTAAACGTGTTTCTGGAAAAAGCTATTCTTATCAAAATTGAAGCTTATAAAAAACAAAGCGATTCGTGGGCTTTTCTTTGATGCTTTAGGTCATATTAAGTGACTTATGAGTCATTGAAGACGAATTTTTGTTTGTCGTAAATTTATCAAAAGATTTAAACTCAAATAACGGAAAAATGAGTAATTTTTCAGAGAAAATGCTCATAACCTTTTTTAAAGTGCTTTATTAGACCTTTAAAATAAGCTTTTGTAAAAGCCTCTAGCATGAAAATTAAGTAAGTTATGACAAAAATAAGTTAAGTCTCTGGAGTTTTTGAAAAAAAATTGACAATAAAATTGGCGCCATGAGCGGCAAAATTAAAATTAATCGTAGCCCATAAAAAATTAACCTTATTTATGTCCCAATAACACGTTCCAAAAGTTTGAATGGTTTAGAGAATGTACATTTTGAAAAAAGTTGTTTTAAGTAATTTTTCTTTTCAATTTTTCAAAAAATACGTTGTTTTTCAAAATAACTCAAAAAATAACGGTTTTACGAAAAAAAGTGTTCTCAACAGCTTTCTTTTTACTGAAAATTTTGCTTTTTTTCAAAATTCATGTAGCTTAACAATTAAGCGAGATATGGACATTTAAAACTTTGATTTCTATGCGAAGGAAACCTCTTTTTTGCCATTCAACCTTAAAATTCTCTGAACGAAAGGGTGTAGAAATATTGCAATCATCATGACTTTATTGCTTATGAAATTCCCTACAAAATGATGTGTGGGTGAATGCAAAAAGCTTAAAAGGAAGCCGAGTTATCGTTAAAAAACTAAATACATTTTTCTAGAGATAACGTAGGAAAATTACGGAGCGTCTAAATTTTGAACGCTTTGGAGCATTTATTCTTTTGTACATGCTGTGTCTTCTTGATACATACATTCTGGATTCCCACATGTATAAACATGCGTAAAAAGATGTTATATAGATAATATGAGTAAAAGATAGAAAAAGAAAGGTGCACTTCTCTAGACGAAATTCCTCTGAAGGCGACCTTCAACAGAGGAAGGGGTTCTTGGATTATGAACACCTGCTAAGGTGACAGTTGCCAAAATTGTCCTCCAGGCGACCAAGAAGAAAAGGAAGTTGATAGTGAAGAAATGGATGAATTTGAAAATTAAAATTAAATTATTAATATTCACTTTAAAAATCATCTTAATATTGTAAAATAAATATTTTTATTATAATTACAATGTGAAGTTTTAAGAGTTTAATTTCCCTGAAAGGGATGTTTTTAAGGGGTGAAAATTTTAGAAAAATTTCATTATATCATAAGCAGCAATTTATTTTCATTTTTTACGCATTCCACTACTTGGAGCTTTCAAAAGGATTTTTTCCCTGGGGTGGTTTTTAGGGGTTGAATCATATTGAAAAATGATGTATCAGGTAGTTTACACTTAAAGAATATATTTTTTCTATTCAAGATCCAAAATAAAAAGATTTTATGCCTTTTAAACCGTTTTTTTAATAATTGTGTGAGGGGTAGTTTTTAAGGGTAGTTACATAGTAAAATATCGAAATATTAGTTACATTATAAAAAACAACAAATATTTAACATATTTGAACATAATGATAACCTATCACTGCTTCCATCTATTAGTTTTCAATTTTTCCAAAGTTTTATTGTTAGGGGTGGCTTTTGAGGGGGATTTAAAAAATGAAGTATCAGATTTCTTATACTTAAAAGGAAAAATTCTCCTATTACGATCCAAAATAAAAAGGTTTCATGCTTTTTAAACACATTTTTTTATTAATTTTCGTGTGAGGGGTTGTTTTTAAGGGTAGTTAAATAGTAAAATATTGAAATATTAGATCCATGATTAAAAACAATTGATATTTAACATATTTGAACATAATTATAGCCCATCACTGCGTTAATTTATTACTTTTCAATTTATTGGAGTAGTTTTCACCCCTTAAAAACAAAAAGCACACTTTGCGACCAAGTCAGGTTTGAAGAGGAGGGTAAGATGAACTTAATTCTAAATTTTCAAGAAGATCGGAGCAGTACTTCAGATTTCGGAGATTTGGCCCCTTTGTAACGTTGAATGACTATACTATTAATTTTGAGTAGCTTTTACCACAGTAAGCAGATTAGATTTTTTATAAATTACCCGCTTATCAATGGATATTGCTAAAAAATAAAAATGTGCGTTAAAAACGCATTGCCAGTGGCAGAAGATCGTTCATGTGCCTTGCAATAACGCTTTGAGAAACATCGTAAATATTCGATACTTTTGGGACATTTCAGTATCTAATAATCGAATGCAATTCTTTTAAAGTGAGTAAACCATTCTTCAATGTTGTCAGAACAACTGTCAAATTGAATTCTATTAAATATAGAAAACATTTGTTATGTCCAACCTTATGTCTTATTTAAGCGAGTTCACCCTGTACAAAAATAGATCAAACCATCGGAGCACATTCAATCACATAATCCTATTACGTAATAATTTGATTAGTCAGTAGTCGACAATGTATTGCGGACATTATCACAATAAAAATTATTTTACGCTCGACAGGTTTTTTGTTGAAAATTTCAATAAGATAAAAATCACTTTCAAATATCAGTGGGAGGTATATGTTTGTTTTTTTTATCGAAATTAAATTTGAACGTATGTCATTGGTCTTCCATAGATAGAACCTAAAAACATGTTCAGTCCATAATAGATTTTATCAAGGATTCTGTACTCAGTCGATTTTTTAAAATATGTTTCTGAACCTCAAATAATCTGCTGGTAAATTGCCTCGGCATAGTAATATATTTGTCAGTTAATATAATTTGTTCCACGTAGGTAATGAATTTACGATAAATATAATCAGTTTACCGTTGTTTCAAATTGAATAGGCATTAGCTAAATTTAATATATTCTTTTATATACTTCCATATGTAATAACTCATGTAAAACATTGCGTGGTGAAAGTTACGAAGATGTTATCGAGCTGAAAATCTAGTACATTTCAATTTAAAAGATTAATAAACATCAACAAGGAGTGTCAACAAATGCAAAAGATATTTATCATGATGGAATTGGAAGTGAAACAACAAGACTTAATAGAGTACAACATTTCCATTAAAAGCAATAGATCTAACTATACTTACGGCCTTTGATTTATTTTAAAATGTTATTAGAGTCATTATTTTAATTTTAATTATAATAAACTAAGTATCATCATAAACAACTACAAATGTCACGATAAGTAATAATGCAATGAAATGAATTGATGTAACCTCTAAAATTATCACCAAAGGAACAGTATATTAGCAATTAATAATATTGAACTGTTTTCTGACAAATAGTATTATTTGTCGAATTTTCTCCTGACTAATACATTCAAATTAAGAGTAAAATACTCAGAAATAGGAACGTATGCTACAACTATTTTTAAGATTACAATTTGTGCAGTCGAGTAGTCTTTCGACAAAAGAAAAATAATACAAGTGGGTTCGTATTGCCATATCGCATCGGTACAGAAAGCAGTAGAAAAGCAGCAGCATCAGGTGCCCGTCCACTGCTTGGCCATCAGACGTTAGCTCAAGTAGAAATGTGCAGACTTGGTGCATACCTAGCAAAATTGTAGTTAAGTATGTTCAGTAAAGAGGAATTAATGTCTTATGCATATTATTTTATTTCTTATTATTTACTGACCTTTAACGTCTTCCTGTACATATCGTAGAGACAAAATACATTTTGTTCGGGAACTGTTTTAGACGGGGCTGGTTTTTTTACGACTTATTCAGGACGTTAATAGTCCTGTCGAAAATTATTGTAGACTACATGGAGGGCGGCGGACTTGAAGGATGGGTTTGGGGTAGTTAGAAGGTAAACATCCTAAATGTCCCCGACCCTAGGAGGTGAGCCTGGCGAGGGAGGGCTTCCGGAAAGTCCTAAATTTTGACTTTCTTGGTTTCCCGCTATTAACTCGAAAACTATTGATCCTAGACGAGGTCCTAGAGGAAACATTATTTTAAGCTTTTTGAAAGCTGGCTGAGAGCTGAAAATTTTCGATATTTTCTAATTTCAACAAAAAATTTCTATCTTCAACCCCTAACACTTCAAATCTTCTTTGTAAAATAAAATACAACCAAATCAAGTGGAAGAGGATATAATTGACTTAAAAATTATATACTCTACATATAATTTGAGATGATGTATTTCAAGATTATATTTGCTCTAATGTGATAGGTTTATTGCTTGAAATCATACCTACATTTCATTGCATTCATTTGGCTTTTTCTAAATCTATTTGTTGTTGTAAGTTGTTGTTCGCCAAAGTAGAGACGCAAGTGATATTTCCAAATTAACAAAATAGTTTGAGAGTCATCCTCCATTTCTGCCGAATACGAATATCTTGTCAATAGGGATAATAGGAGATGCTACAATCTTTTGTTATGATGCTCTTACAGTTAGCAAGAACGTAATGTCAAAAATGGAAAATTTGGAAATTCAGATATCAAATTATCACACAAAAACCAAGCACTTCCTCTTTCTTCTATGAGTTCATCAATCACAATAGAAAACAACAAAGTTACAGTCAATTTATATCATACTGTTTCAGCGAATCTGTATTAGTAAGAAGTCAGACGATAATCTCCGTACCTTTTGGCTTTCTTCAACGACGGTGAAATGTAATAAGGTGTCCCTCTACAGACTCTTTAAACCAACCGAAAATGACATACAATTCAGTAATCTTGACATAATTGCTGATGAGGATACTTAATTCACAATGTTATTACATCATTTACTTGTGATAGATACGTACAATTCGTAAAGAACCACTATCTGGGAGAAGTACTGTGGTTTTTGATGGCTACACCAACACATCAAACATTACAAAAGTGCCGAACGGAGTCATAGATATCGATTGCAGAAGTGCGTGGATGTACAGTTCACCATGGAAACTAAAATCACGGTAAAACAGGAAATCTTTCTCTCGAATACCAACAACAAGAGCCTTCTCATCAAGCTGTTGATGAAGAGACTGGAGGAAAATAAATACCTTCCAAACAGAGGATGATGCAGATGTGGCAATTATATCCATAGCCATAGAAAAGTCAGTTTTCTCTTTAGTAGCTGCGATAGGCGTGGATGTGGATGTGGCAGTCCTGCTGTTGGCGAGAACCCCTTCCCAGCGTGACACATTCCTCGTGAAACCTGGCAGAGGAAAAGTATGCACAGCAACATACTCTTCACAAGAGCTGCAGCAGCTGGGGCTGGAGCATATTCTGTTTGTACATGCTTCCACAGGTTGTGATACCACCTCCGTGCCCTTCAGGTAGAGCAAAATCAGGTTTGCAAAATTATACAAGAAAGACAAGTCGGTCAAAGATGCAGCTGAGGTGTTTACCAGCCCTTCATCGACACCATCTGAGGTCGAAAAAGCAGGATATAATTACATCCTTAGATGGTACGGTGATCCATCTAAAGAGATATTCTTAGATGACTACAGATGTTGGTCATTTTTAAAATCAGTCGCTTCGATCAAGCCAGATATTTCCACAGTCCCTCCAAGTGAGGGGGCTACGAAGTACCATTCCTGCAGGGTGTACTACCAAATCCAGCATACTGCCCTTAATGTGGGGTTTACGAGTTTCTAGCTGGGAGAAGAGAAATGGGGAGCTGGTGCCCAAACTAACAGACAAAAATGCTACCCCCGACGAAATTTTGCAAGTTATATTTTGTCGTTGGAAAAGAGATTGTGACTCCGGAAGATGCGGATGCAGAAAGGCATCATTAAATTGTTCGCCAGCATGCCTCAACTGCCAGGGTAACTGCCACAATGGAGTCTCCATAGCAGAGGATGGGGAGGATGAATAATTTGATGACATAATAGTTTCTTTGGAGGATTTATTTTTCACTTATGCTGGCGTGGTGACCCCATTAACTATACCCCCGTCCAAAAATTGATCGTTTTTCTTTCTTTAAAAAAGCGTTAGCTAATTGGCAATTATCTAATTATATATAAATAAAAATAGCTGTTATATGTAAACAAAAGTAGTTCAAACCATAGTACTGTGTTGTGTTCTTATGGATGTACCTACTTACCTCTTCCCACTGTTGGATTGTAGCTACTCATTACTAGACAAAATGCAACAACTTACAACAATAAATAGATTAAAGAGAAAGCTAAATGAATGCAATAAAATGCAGGTATAATTTCAAGCAATAACCCTATCACATTACAGCAAATAGTCTTAAAATCCATCATCTCAGCCATTAATTAATTATATGTAGAATATATAATTTTTAAGTCAGTTTAATCTTCTTCACTCGATTTCGTTGTATTTTATTTCACAAAGAAGATTTGGGGTGTTAGGAGCAGAGTATGGTGAAAAATGTGATCCGAAACAGCGTTTTCCGAATATCGGCAATTTTCAGAAGCGGGTAACTCGATAACGGTTGAAGATAGAAACTTTTTGTTGAAATTAAAAAATATTAGAAATTTCATCAGCTTTCAAAAAGATAAGAATAATTTTTCCTCTAGGATAAATATTTTTCGAGTTATTAGCGAGAAACAAAAAAAATCAAAATTTAGGGCCTTCCGAAAGCCCTCCCCGCAAGGCTCACTTTTTAGGGTCGGGGACTTTTAGGATGTTTACCTTCTAACTAATCCAAACCCATCCCTGAAGTTAGTCTTCACCCTCATATTGAAAAATTCGTTGACTGAACTATAACGTAAATTTACAGTTAATTTTTAGAGCTCAGTCGATAACATATTTTCTTTAACTATTCTTTTGCAAATTAGCGCTTTCCTGCGGTATTTCGTAAATATCTCTGTTTCTCATGATCGAATCGCAAGACTGCAAAAATTTAAAATTATTGATGATAAATTTTGAAAAAAATAGAGATTGTAGATTACTAACTAGAGATAGTAACCAGTCTCTGGAGTCTATTCAACAATTTTTTTTACTTAATGTCTTTAAAACAATATCGAATCCCTACTTTCAAATAGGTGAATTGGAAGACTTCGTATTATTGAATGGCCACCAAGGTCACCGAATCTTACCCGCTAGATTTTTTCTTTGAGGTCACCTAAAAAACAGTGTACAAATGGAAACCTGACAATATTGTACAATTAAAAAACAAATCTGGATTAAAATAGTAACAACATGAATAAAGTTCAGCAAGAATTTATTAATCGTTTGGGAGACAAGAACATTGATCATTTATTTCACTTTATTTATTTCGTTTATTTCATTTATTTCATTTACTTCATTTATTTCATTTATGATTTATTTTATTCATTTCATTCATTTCATTCATTTCATTCATTTCATTCATTTCATCCATTTCATCCATTTCATTCATTTCATTCATTTCATTCATTTCATCCGTTCCATCCTTTCCATCCATTCCATCCATTCCATCCATTCCATCCATTCCATCCATTCCATCCATTCCATCCATTCCATCCATTCCATCCATTCCATCCATTCCATCCATTCCATCCATTCCATCCATTCCATCCATTCCATCCATTCCATCCATTCCATCCATTCCATCCATTCCATCCATTCCATCCATTCCATCCATTCCATCCATTCCATCCATTCCATCCATTCCATCCATTCCATCCATTCCATCCATTCCATCCATTCCATCCATTCCATCCATTCCATCCATTCCATCCATTCCATCCATTCCATCCATTCCATCCATTCCATCCATTCCATCCATTCCATCCATTCCATCCATTCCATCCATTCCATCCATTCCACCCATTCCATCCATTCCATCCATTCCATCCAGTCCATCCATTCCATCCATTCCATCCATTCCATCCATTCCATCCATTCCATCCATTCCATTCCATGAATAGAACCTATAAAAAGGCTTCAAAAAATATACTGATATAAATAGCATTCCATTTTAAAAAAGGCACTTGTATGTTCGAAAATAATTTCTAGTTATAGACTTTTTTATCTAGTTTACTTGCAATTTTTTAAAAAAATTTCTAGCTATCGTAGAACTCGAGATATCGAGGTCCGACAAACTATTGCCCCACCCTGTATAATAGCTTCAGTGTATCAATATTCTGAAAGACGCGGCTATTTCACATAATAAATCCGAAAGTTTTGTAAGTCTTCGTGGCAATTGCAACCGCGTTATTCAACATGCTGGATCTTATCTGAGAATTATTATTTTTAAAACTTCAAAAAGTCTAGAGAAACCCAAATTTGCCAGTTTATTCAATAAAATACCGAGGCCGGTTCTGTCAAATGCCTAACAGTGGACCTGCTTTTAACAGAACGATGTTGCGAATCTGTGATCAAATGTTTACAATGAAAAAAAAACATTATCAAATAAAAACATTTGGTAAAGTTACAAACTATGACACTTGGACGATAGTTGCAGGTATCGGACCAGTTACCTTTCTTGAAAACTGGAGCTATCTTAAATAATTTCCACCGAGACGGAAAAGTACTGAATTCTAAGGATAAACTGAATAGTTTAGAAAGTGGTTCTGGAATATTGAGGTGCAATCATGTAGCAAGAAAGCGGGAATTTCATCAGGCCCGCTCGTAAGCTTAGACTTAAACTTCTTTAATCAAGTTATAACATCATTTCCAGATACAGAGGGTGCATTAAGTTGATGACAATTATTACTTCAATCTTGAACAAAGTGCTGGTTGTTGTTGGAAGGCACGATAAGATTGCTGGAAAAATTAGCAAAGGCATTGCATATTTCTTCATCATGGTCTTTAAATGGTTTTTCACAGTAAGTTTTGATTTTACGCCTTAGTTGCTTTAATTCATTATAATAAGTAATATCCTTAGATGATTTATATTGTTTCCATAGTGAATATGCTTTCTCATGATATCCTTTATTATAGAGTAACCAAGGCGGATAATTACGATTAAATGCAATTATCTTTGGCACAAATATTAAAAGTTAGGTCCAATTGATTGTAAAATAGTAGTGTGGCTTCGTCAACATCTACACATGTACGTAAAAGATCTAAAATGTTGGACTTCTTCATACATTATATATTATTTTGCTTGCACAGTTTGGTGTGCGACTTAAAATGTAGCTCGCTGTCAATATTGATACCTAAGTACTTGCAAAATAGAGAAATAGAAGAGTGTCTGTTGAAGTAAATTAATTAATGGAGACTTATTTGTAAATTTGTGATTAAATATAATCAGGTGAGATTTATTTGAGGTTGGGATAGTGCGCCATTTCCTCATCCAGATTGCATGAGTTGCTGCTATTATTTAAATTATTTGGCTTGAATTGCATCTGTACAGACTAATTTCGTCCAGTGTACTGGCTTTCAACTCCATTTAAATATTGCTGATGCTGTACAAATGTAGAGCTAATATACTAAATCTACCGCATCCTGACGTTCCGCATGATTAAAAAAATTTGTTGAAATTAAACACAGCTTTTCACGGTTATTGATTTTGACAGAATAATAATTCTAAGCTGCCATAAACGATTTCAGTCACTAATTAGCGGCGGCTTCCAAATAAGAGTGCCCGTATATAATTGCATATTCATATAATAATCTAACAGGTTTTCCATATTACCTCTCGGTATAATTTATGGGCCAAGAATTCTTATTGATATTCTCCTCAGGTTGATCAGTGTTGGAACTTGCTGGTTCGCAGGGCTTATAATCAGTTGAATCACGTGCTAAATTGGTCTCGTATGAAATTTTGTCAAGCGACTGACCGTTTCCAATGGAGGAATAATTTAGTTTCAATACGCAGGTATTACTCGACTGCGGACTTTAATTAACCAGTTAATTGCTTACATTAAAAAAACTTACTAAATTAAGAGTCATTTAGTGGCAGGTCATTAAATTAAAGTTAAATTAAATTAGTAGTTTTTAATATCTTCAATGAAATTAAGAAGCATTTGCACCTGCTTCACTCCACAAGAAAGGTTTTAACTCCACCTATCCACTTCCTGAAATAGACACACAACAATATTTTATAGGAAAATCATTGCACTTACAAAAAATTAATGAAAATCTGGTTATTATTTGTGAACATTTTCTCATGAACATTTTGCGCATCCTCCTCATATATTATATGTATTTTACGTTTTACTATTTCCAACTTTTAAGACCATTTCAGCGTCTACCCTTTTAAGTCATTTGGAACAAGAGCAATGGCGTGATTTTCAGAGGAATATATTCTAAACACCAGACATATTTGTAAAGAAAATGTGTTCACAAAATGAGAAATTCAATAACTGATCATACGCACGTAATTCTGGCTGAAACGCCTAGTGTTCCATTTGTACTAAGTGCATGATTTTTAGACACTGCTGACATAAATAAATTCTCGACATATTTTAAATTACGCGCTATTGTACATGCACCTACTTGGCAAAACATCAAATAATTTTTTTGTTACTTATCCGCTGTTGCTGTCACTTGTCAATCAATTTCATTTATATTCTATTAAAATTTTTCTTCTTATTATTGTAAATGCATTTTTTTAAGAAAAACATGAGTAATTACAAGCAATAAGGAAAATATTTTATATTGGAAGGAATCAAATGATCAAAAAATATATTTTCGATTTCGAAACAAGCATAGCGTGTTGTGCAACTTCACCCAAGGAAATAAAATCATTTTTAACACATATACCGGGTAACACAGGAGATATGTAACAATCTATAACTTTCCTCTTTGAGAAGTTAAAATTTTGGGAGAGTTGTATATTACATAATTGTCCTTATTTTGACCCTATCAAACATTTTCTTCAACTTCCGGTTTAAGCGGAAGCGATCCAAACTTTGTTATTTTAAATGGTACCCGGTATATATTTTTTACTTGTCTGATTCGTCTTTAAATTCTCTTTTCAACCATTTATCGCAACATGACATTTCTTTTTAAAATGACAATTAATAGCCATTTTATTGTATTAAGTCTGGGTGGCCTTGATATGAACCTTGGCAGATATCGCTGCTTAGTGTGCCGTGATATCCAAAGACCTCTGGTAAGCAACTTTATATCTCATTCTTTTTAGCACAATCAGTAGCTGAGCAATCTAACTCGATTTTTCTTATTTTTAAAATGAATCTGTAAACAACCCGCAAAATCATAAAAACCAAAATATTAAACACATTTTTTTATTTGCCCTACTTAAAAGATACTTATTTATCCTTTATTTTTGTCTAATACAATTGCTGTACCTATCCTATTTTGCTTTCTTCACTAAAATTAGTATCGAAAATTATTGCGTAGTAATGAACAGTGTTACTGCAACAAAAATATTTAGTAATCAGGCGGTGAAAATAAAATAAAAGAAGGTGAAATTTTTTAATAAATAAGAGACATTACTAAAACACATTTGAACAAAATGAATGAAAACCAATTACACTATGTAATAATTTTTTACAATGAAGTAATGAAATTATAACAAATGATTTACTGAAGTACTAAACACAAAAAATATGTTTTAATCTAGATGTTCTTGAGCTATGAGGTGGCCTCATATATAAACAAGCGGCGTATGGTCTGGTTGTTAAGTGGCATACAAAGGCTCACTTGCCTGTGCGCCACGGGGGCTATAAAAACTGCTCCTACACGTATTCATACAAGGCGAAGCTCGGTCAGTAGTGCACAGGTTAATGCAAGGCCAAACGCCAATTAGCCAGTAACACGGGACGGAGTACCAGAAGTTATACTCGAAGATGAGGGCAGATCCCATTCTAGGCATGCCCACGGATGTAATGGTCCCAAGGTGTAACTTCAACGAGAACTTTCAGACTGTTGTACCAGACAGGGAGGATTGGAAAAACGGTCCTCCCATAACAGCACAAACAGTCTGGTACACTGATGGCTCCAAGACAGAACAAGGAGTCGGAGCCGGGATTTACGGGACAAGGTCAAAAGCCAATATCCCGATGAGTTTAGGGAAATACGCAACGGTGTTTCAGGCTGAAGTGATCGCCATACACTGTTGCGCAAGGCAGATAATAGGACAAGGCACTGTTAACCAGTCAGCAATCAGTTCCATGCAAATCAACTTAAGATTGGTGTGGGACTTCTTGACGGCCCTTACAGAGCTAGGAAGTCAGAACAGAGTGACCCTAGCATGGGTACCAGGACACGAGGGACACAGAGGAAACGAAACGGCTGACCAACTGGCCAAGGAAGGCGCACTTGAAGCCCCAATAGGATCCGAGCCCTTTTGTGGCGTGGCAAAGCCATACATACGAGCAGTCATTAAGGAATGGATGCAAAATAAATCTCTGGAATGGTGGAGGAATCTACCAAGACAGAGACAGGCCAAGGAGTTCATTAAAGGCCATCAGAGTAATATCGCTCAATAGACACATGAGTCCAATGGGCCTGGCAGAGGACGCGACATGCAGATTCTGCCAAGAGGAAGAGGAAACCTCAGTTCACGTATTGTGCCACTGTGAAGGCCTGGTGAGGCTGAGATTCCAAGTACTCGGAGAAGAAAAACCTAGGGCGGACAGCTATACAAAAGGGCCTTTATGAAAGCTGTGGAGTCTGGTACAAAGGACAAAGCTGGATGAGTTACTATAAGGAAGATATTCTTGGAGCATCACAATAGACCTGAAAAGGTCGCGGTGGTAAAGGCTAAACAACCAGCTCCTTTGTTAATCTAATCTAAATCTTATGGTTTGGTGACCTTGCAGGCCATCTAACAAACCCATTTGTTCTCATCTAGTTTTCTATAAACCATTCGTTTAAATAATTCACATATCTGCAGTTATGTGTTGGGGCCCTATCCTGTTGAAAAATTATTAGGTAAGCATTAGGTGACAGTTCTTCCAAAAAAACTTGAATCTGGTTTTTCAAAAACCCAAACATCTTGCCCCATTTAATGGTCCGTCAAAAATTATTGCCCGAATAATAATTCTTCTGCCAGTTACCCTCAGCCATACATTAAAACTGAATCGCTCCTGATATGAACTTTCTCTCATATTTCTGGGATTTTCTTAGGCTCAATAACGGGTGATATTACGATGGAATAATTTCAAATTAATGAACGTGATTAAAAATTGTTGATGAAAGTTATTATCCAAATTGTATATATTCAAAAACCAATTGCAATAGTCTAATCTTCTTTGAAAATCATTTGCGTATGTGGTGTATTTTGTACTTGTGTGACTTAAATTTATGTTTTTTCAAAATATGTTGAACTGATTACCGATTTACACAAATTTGATCCTCAATATGTCTTATCGAAATCGTGGGATCTGCCTCGACAATTGTCAATACATTAATTTCCGATTTTTCATCGATAATAAAATTATTTTCAGGTACATTTGGTTCTCTTCTGGATTGTTGTTCAACTCTTACAAAATAGTTGTACGATGGATGATTTCTTTCGGGAAATCTTTCTTCTCATAACCGAGTCTGCTATTTTTGTCATAGATTAATAGCATATATCTACTTCTTTTGTTGAATAAATGATAAAATACAGTTTAAAGCATACTAAATTAGGTATAATTTAACCGTAAATACTAGTTAAATTCTCGTCAAGTAAACAGTTTTAATTGTTAAATCAAAATGACGCGTCTTTTTCAAGATTGGCAAATATCATGATATTTATATAAATATCAAAATATCAGGTATATATCAGAATATATCAAATTTTGATATTTATTGTTTAATTGTTAGTTTTTTATTTATAGTAGCCAAATAAAATTATTGAACTGTCTAAACATTTTTATTACATATGAGTAACAAATACAAGTACAGGTTAAATGAAACATATCATTTGCATAAGTACTATATAATAATATGAATATTAAATCATATAAAAATTCCAATAAAAATAAGTTATTGACCTTTCTATTTTACATCAACCTTGGTAAATGGTATGTCTTCATCTGAATCGCTAGAATGCCCTGGTAAAGGTTCTGGTATATTAGGATTTTCCCAAACCCAATCAGGATTATCTTTTTTTATTGTTTCATTAGTTTTGTTCAGATTTCTCTGACATATGTTTCGGTCTTGCGACCATTATCAAAGAGTCTTAAGTTTTTAAGACTCTTTGATAATTATTCTATTGAATATGTTTCATCAAGAACCTACCGCAGATTCCATCCAACTAATTATCTTTTTTGTTTCTCTTCTACCTGATTTTTGTATTTAAATCTCGATTTAAATAAAATGCCAATTTTCCATCTTGGAAACCCCAAGCCTATTACGATGACATCGACCGATTGTCATCTACAGTTAGATTCTAAAATTAAAATTTCCCATAGAGAATGTACGGTAGAATCTAATTGAATGCCACCATCTATAATTATTATCCCAAATATACCTTAGGTTGACTAACTATATTTAGTATAAAACAAGAATATTAACGTATGTATTGTATTCTTTTGTTATATAAGTATCATGATATATATCTTTGTTTTTTTTTCAGTTTATTTTGTTTCCACGGCTTGCTTACAAATATTTTTGTTGCAGTAGGTAGTAACAATATTCATTTTGTATTGGACAAAAATAATGGACAAATAAGTGTCTTGGGCAAATAAAAAATGGGTTTCTTATCTTGGTTTTTATGATATCGTGGGTTGTTTAGAGATTTTTTTCAAAAATAAGAAAATCTAGTTATGTTGCTCAGCTACTTTATGCTCAAGAAATATGAGGCACAAAATTGCGTATCAGAGATATTTCAATATCATGGCACACTAAGCTTCAATATCTACCAATGTTCATATCATGGCTACCTGGACTTAATTTTAAAAATAACCATGCTGCGATACATGGTTCAAACTAGAATTTAATAACGAATCAGATAGTTAAAAGAAATATACGGGATACCATTTAAAATAAGAGATCTTGGGTCACTTCCATCTAAACCAGAAGTTTTTTTTTTATACATTTATTTAACGTCGGCCTATTTCCGCTACTGAGGCCTAACACCGACGCCTGTAGACGAGCTACCCCCAACCAGGAATTTTGCCGAACCTCTTCCCTTAAGAAGAGTAGGGATCTTTTACTTGTCTAACATTTAATAGACAAGGGACCGACGGCTTTACATCCCCTCCGAAGGATGGTATATCTCCTATACAACCCTCGCCTAAGGTTGTATAGCTTCCGCGCATACACTGATATACAAGCCGCTGGAAGATGTGTGAGGCGAGAACGCGGTTTCCGTTGGAATGGTCACCAATCCAAGTACTAACCGCGCCTGTCGTTGCTTTACATCGCATACCGAAGTATGTACATAGTAAAGACGCACCTACGCTCGCCCCTGACCAGAAGTTTAAGAAAATGTTTGATATGCTCAAAACAAGGACAATTACGTAATACACAACTCTCCCAAAATTCTCAAATAGCAAAGTTAAAGAGTGTTACATGTCTCCTGTGTCCCCGGTATATCATATAACTTTTTTTGTACAATTGCCCTATGCATCTACTTGGATTTGATAATAAAACAGATAACTGAAATTGTATAGTTTGACATTTCTTGGCAGTTAATTTTATGATTTTTAGAGGAGTATGATCCATATTGTGAAATTGTAACTAAGTGACAAAGTGACAAAAATCTTATTTTTTTCACATTCCACGGATTGAAGTAATCAATTCTTATATAATAATAATAATAATAAACACCACAGAAATTAGACAACCGCCAATTCCAGAAGCCAGGGCTTGCGTGGAAGAGGGTTACACATTGAAAAAAAAAAACGCGGACATACAACAATTTCCTCCGACAGTGCCAGAGCCAGGATTCGAATCTGGTGGTGCGATGTCCGTGTAATTAATCGCGATTGCCACCTCGCGCCTTAACCTAATTCAATTCAATTCAAAATATATTTATTAAAAATAATCGTACAGTGTATGAGCTGCCTCCCCAGCAATCATCTCGGGACCGACCCCGCGACCACCGCGTTGACGCGGTGGTGGATCGCAAAGCCGAGCCTAGACGGGACTGGTTTGGCTAAAGCAAAAATTGTATAAAAAATAAACTAAACTTAAACTCTTTTTTACAAAATAAAATTAAATTAGGTGGTATAATAACATTGCTTCAAAAAGAAAGCTTAACATAAAACTTGCATAAAAACTAGAACACTTAACAAAGAACATTTTCGGAGAACTGCACTGATTAATTTTCGCACTGACGCCGACACCATAACTTGTACGAACTGCCGTCCGCGAGTTACTTCAACTACGGGTTGCCCAAGGCAGGCCTAAACTGTGATTCTAAATTTTGACTGTTTTGGTTTAAAAAATTTGGGTACTGTTACAATATTAATGGCGGAACAAAGAATTTACAGACAAAAATGTACAAACAGAAACGAAGAACAAAAAACACGACACAAAAATACACAAAAATAAAAGAAGAGGGGGACCGGAAAGATTTAAAGCGGTTAAAAGGTATGAAATATCAGTGAAAGGTGGATAGTATCAGGGAAGTTATAGTTGGTGAAAGTTTGGCTAGAGTGGCTGCCGGAAGATTGGCAACATCTGGTAAGGTAAGGGGTGTTTAATCCGAAATGGGGCATTATGCTGTCTAATTTGTGTAATGTGTCTTGTTAGCGGACTATCGCCCAGTTTGAATGAATAGCAGTTTTGAGAAATGTGCTGGACGTAGTCGGCTATCGGGGTTATGTCGTTGCAGCGTTCGTAGAGGTCTCTGAGGGAGGTGTATCTTCCAGAATTTGATATGAGGCGCATATATTTGTGTTCTAGCACTTTTAGTTTTTTCATTGTCTTGGCCGATATGCTGCACCACACCGGCGCCGCGTATGTGATGGACGGCCTGACCACCATCGTGTTCAACAATTTCTTATTTTGTCTGTTTAGTCTGCTACCCCTGACCATGAGCGGATAGAGACTCCTGGACAGGGAGTAGACCGTCCGTATGGTTTCGTTTATGTGGGTGTTGAACGTCAGTCTTCTGTCCAGTCGAACCCCCAGATACTTCACGCATCCCCTGATAGGAATTTGGTTGCCCCTGATCGAGATTGGTGTGATGATGCGGTTTTCTGTGAACCGACGCGTGAAGCATATCACCTCGGACTTCTCAGCGTTGACCCGAATCTTCCACTGGTCGCAATAAACCATGCGCCTTAACCCACTCGGCTATCGACCAGACAGATCTAGTTAATATGATTTCATATCCACACAATGTATGAATATAAAACCTACCGATCACAAATCACCTTAGTAATGTTACGCGTAACGAAAGAAAATTTCGCCAAAAACGACAACATGCAATTTTAAAATTATCATATATCCTCGCATATATCTTATTTGCCATAGCGGTGGAATTGTAATATTCAGCGGAGAAGGCGCATGCAAAGATGACATTTTTGACATTTAGCGAAATCCTAACCTCACTTTAAGATAAAGCGTTTGATGTTTGATCACCGCAGAAATTACTTACATCTTCGTACGATATGGACACCTTATCCAAATCCAATTAGAGTCCAAGTAAGGGTAATGATAACGGAGTTGATAGTATCCTTTAAAGCATAACATTATTTCAATATAAATACATTATCAGTTTTAACTTAATTTCCCCTAAATTATGTCAACAAAATTGGCGAAATTTTCAAGTTTTTGGTGTGTGAAAACTACTCAAGGTGGCGTCCAACTCCCTCCAGTAATAAAATATGGTTCCTCTTCAACATTTCTTATTAGAGTGAAAATATTTTACACTAGAAAATTATTTTCTTTACATACATCTTTGTAAATCTCACGACGTTACCTATGATCTGTTATATTCCCTTTAACTTCCAGACTTGGAGCAGACAAGTAAAGCAGACTAGCATACCACTTAATTTTAACTGATCTTTCATATAATAAACGGTATTAAAGTACTTCTATTTATATTACAATTTGGGTTGTTGAACCATAAAGTCGATTAATGAATGCTCTTAGTAGGATTATTATTAAAACTCTTTTAATGCTTGTTACCTGATTGAAGCGACAATATTATAAAAAGAACAATTAAACTTCTAACCTATACAATAAATGTTAATTTTATTTATCTTAGATTTTGATTAAGCAAAACCTAAAGAAATTAATTTTAAGTAGTATGTAATATTTAAATTGAAAATATCCGTGAATTATAGTAAAATACAATTATGGGCTCAAACCCTGAGGAAGCTATGAAAATTGGATCATAAAATGGCGGCTTCGATATGGCGGCTCAAATCTGAATCAACTTATTTCCTTTCGCATGCAAAAAATTTTAAAAGTCGGATTTTTATTTCAAAATTGGCCATTTGTAAGATGCTGGTGTAATTCATTATTGTTACTTAACGAACACAACAGAGAATACTTTCAAATTATAGGTACTTTATTCACGTTATCATATAACAAGTTTTACAAAAATGCAAAGATCATGTATTATATAAAGTGAATACTTATTTATAAATAAATAAATGCAAAGAGTCGTGCACTCTAAATGTGTATAATGAGAATCAGGGAACATCTTTGTGCTGTGCATGTCCTTCTAAAATAATTTTTTGACATGTACTTTATTTGTATAAATCATTAAATATTTTCTTATAGTTGGAAACAATTAAAATTAATTTAATAAGATAAAGGGAAATACCATAACTTGATAGTGTTTTTTTATTATATGATAATAATTAAAATAGGGCTATGAAAAAGTGGTAGTTAGTTTTTACAAAATTTTTACGTTCTATTTTAAATTTATTTCTTTTGTTTGCAATCAGTCTAACTTTGAGAGGCAGGATATTATAAAACTGAGGGGCAAAATGGGTTATATTACCTTTGAGAGTGTGATTTTGTTTGAAATGGAACTTTTAGTGATTTGATAATTATCATTCTAGTTTCATAATTATGGAAGACAGATTGATATAAATGTTGATTTCTTAACTGTAAAATTTAAACAACTATTAGACATAGTGACTTCTAATATTCATTATATTTGTATTCTTATATAGTTCGTTAGTGGAGTACCTTCTATCTTTCTTAAAAATTATGTTTATTAAAGTATTTTGACACACAGCAAGATTATGTAATTAATTGTTGTATAATCCATCCCAAATTAACTGATAAAATTTATGAAATAGTTCACGAATTTTTGTTGCTATAAAATCACTATGGTTGTTCCATCTCAGATACTGATCAATAATAACTTCCAAATATTTAGTAGATTTTATGTTTTTTATTTCAGGGCAGTTGTAATTGATGTTGCCGTATTTTTGTCAATTCTTAGTGTATTTTGAACAGGTTGATCGGCAGCTGAGGTGGAAAAGCTATAAATGTTGTTTTTTAATATTTAAATATTTTAATCTAAATTAAGCTATATTTGCTTTCAGTTAATATCCATGTGTAAATTATTTTGTTCTTCGTTTCATATTGAAGGACTGTGTCATTAACAAGGAATAATTTAAACTATGAGGAAAGATTTCGAAGGAATAAAAGATATAAGGAGTCTTTCTCTAGAGGGAGGCGATTAATATCTACAATTAGATTTTATACAATATTAATAGCCTGTTTCATTTTCTATTTATATTTCGTGCCCTTATATTATAAGTTTATGTAAAATGTGTATTTATGTCAATTGGAAATAGTCATGTGAAATTATATCGTTGGCGTCTCAAATAACCCTACAGATATAAATAATTCGCAAATCTACCATGAAACACGCAAAACAGCCATTTGTAACAACTGATAATATTACTTTTTTTTTCCGGAAACGTATTAAAAATGCTGATAAATTGTACAAATTAGTGTCATTTTTCAATAAAAATTTCTCGCAAAATAAAAATTATCCTTTAAAATTTGCCATCAACTTTTAGTTTATTTTAATTCCGCAAAAAAATCAATTATAAGAATGCTAAGTATTCCAAAATTAAATAAAATGTCGTCGGCTTGGTGATGTGATGGACGGTGGCAAACATTAACACAAACTTAACACTGAACAACACACACAGTGCCCCCGCCGATCTGGAAAATGCTGTGGAGGAATTTGCACGACTGCTGCAGGATGCCAAGCAGACTGTTGCCACTACTATCACCATAAACTCGAACAGAGACCGACTCGACAAGACGGTCATACGAGACATACGCGAAAAGAACAAACCGAGACGGTTTTGGCAGCGAAATCGCGATGCCAACGCTAAGGCCGAGATGATCAGACTGCAAAGGTAAATCAGAACCTCCACCAACACTGTTAATAATCAGAAATGGGGGGACAAGCTGGCAGGAATCCTCAGGACAACTCGCCGTGGAAGCTGACGAGGTCCCTTAAAAATACGCGGGAGGTTATACCCGCCCTGACACGTGCGAACGGACAGACGTCGTTAACAGACGCGCAAAAAGCGGGGAAAGGTTATTGTGCAGTTGACGTATATCGTTAATGCGAACGTGCGGCTACAACACTGGCCCAGTCAGTGGAAATGCACCGTAGTCATTCCCATCTTGAAACCAAATAAGAACGAGAAGTTTCCCGGCAGTTATAGGCCCATCTCGTTGCCGTCGGCGATCTCCAAGTTGGTGGAGAAGCTCGTCCTGACCAGGCATGACACTGTTCAGGAGTAGCTTTACATCGACGATGAGTCACAATTTGGTTTCAGAAAGGGCAGGAGCACAGTGCAGCAGGTCGTTAGGATAGTTAATAAGTGCAATACAACCTCGGGAAGAGCACCGCCATGGTGCTCCTTGATATTGAGAAGGCGTTCGACACCGTCTGGATCCCGGGACTACCCTACAAATTGCACGAGTACAACTTCCCGACTCACCTCATTAAACTCATTTACTCATTTCTAACGGGCAGATCCCTGCAGGTTCGAGTAAATAATAAACTTTCAACACGGCGGGAGTCCCACAACGATCGTACCTGTCACCGAAGTTGTACAACCTGTATATCTCCGATTTCACAGAGTTCCCGAATACAAAGCTGGCGAAGTACGCCGATGACACAGCCATGTATGCGCATCCTCATAACGCACAAGTAGCGGATAAGCTGCTGAAGGCACATATGGCTCGTGCCACGGTGTATTACGCTCGGTCAAAGATTCGGGTGAACGCTGTGATGTTAGAGGCGATAGTCTTCACGCGTCATTTAACTGAAAAACTGAAAATAGAATCTTCACTCCAATTTCGATCCGGGGAAGCCAAATTCCAACCAAAAGATGCGTGAAGCACTTGGGGATCAGACTCGACCAAGGACTGACGTTTAATACGCACATCAATGAGACAATACGGACTATCTACTCTCTCCCCAGGTGTCTGTATCCGCTCATAGTCAGGGGTAGCAGAGTTAACCGACAAAATGAAAAGTTGTTATACACAATGGTGGTCAGGCCGTCCATTACGTACGCGGCGCCGGTGTGGTACAGCATACCCGCCACGACAATGAACAAATTAAAAGTGCTTGAGCATAAATTTATGCGCCTATTTCGAACTTTGGAAAGTACACCTCCCTCGGAGGTCTCTATACACGTTGTGACGACATAACCCCGATAGCAGACTACGTCCAACATATCTCTCAAAACTTCTACTCGTTCAAGCTGCACCGTAGTCTGCTAACAAGACACATAACGCAAAATGCTCCATTTCGGATAAAACACACCCTACGGTACCAGACGTTACCGATCTTCCGGCAACGTCTGTAGCCAAACTTTACCATCTATAACTTCCGCTTATCCTATCCACCTTTACTGATATTTCATACCGTTGTCTGTCTTTAAATCTTTCCTGTCCTCCTCTTCCTTTCTATTTGTAACCTTTTTGTCGCGTTTGTTTTCTCTTGTTTTCTTTTTTGTATATTTTTGTCTCTAAATTCATTTGTCACCATTAAAATCTTTTGCCAAATCAAAATCTTTTCGAAATCAAAATTTTTAAAATAAAAATTTAGGCCAGCCCTACGCAGTCCAGCATTGACGCATCTCGTGGGAGGCACCTTGTTCAAGTTAAGGTGCCTGCGTCAGATACAAAATTAAAAAGTGTTTTGTGCGAGAGTTTTAAATATAGTCTAGTTTTTAGTTTTGTCGAATCTTTTATTATTAGCTAGTAATAATTTCAATACCTTCTTTTATCTGCATATGCAAAAGTTGTTGAGGTTTTAAATGTTTATCCATTTTTGTTTAGCCGAACCAGACCTATTCCGCCCGACCCTGCAATCCGCCGCCGCGATCAACAAAGTGGTTGCATGATCGGTTCCGGGATAGGTTCTGGGGAGGCGCTATAGTATTTTAATATGAATAAAGCCTTATTGAACCCTTGATGCAGACGGCCGGGGTTCAAAACCGGATCACAGCAAGTCGATGAGATATAGTGGATGAGCGGATCTGCTTGCGTCGCCATATTTCCAAAGAGATGTATCTACGATGTGAGCGTTAAGGGATCTTAATGCTTACACAGACACTGATGAGCTTATCCCTTAGCGGCAGTGATTGGCCTTGGTAGCGGAAAAAGACCGACGTTAAATAATAAATGAATAAAAAGTAAAATGTTGAAAATACACAATTTGTATCTTCAAGGCGTCTCTAGAGTAAGTTCTTGACAAGCTCGAAGTAGGTACTTTGTTTTGTTACACAGCATCACTGCTTGCTTCAAATATTCTCAAGAAAAATCCACCAGAGGCCGAAATGGTGTTCGTGAAAGTGAATACTTAAATAAGCTGTTACACGTGCTGTGCCATCTTGTTGCCACATTTTTCCCCTAATCGAGAGGGAAATCTCCCAAGAAGGGCAAGTACAGTGTTTTAAAATAACTCAATATCCAAAATAAGCGAAAACTTCTGGTGATCGCCTAAATTCACAAATCTTACGAGGATGGCTAAGATGAATATGGCAATTACGACAAATCTGCCGCGTGCTTTTCAAGACGAATGACGAATAGATAATGACCGAAATGGAAGTTACTTCAGAGCCCTCTATGTTCAACGATTTAGCATGCTATTTTACATACATTATAAGGTACCGTGGGTTACCTACGGTTGAGTGGTATTAACGTGGCCAGTTCGTTGTAGGCCCATAACACCAGCCACATTATTTGTAATCCTTGTGGAGATGTTTACATAGGAAATATAATCAGCTGTTGCTGGTATATTGATTTTTAATTATCTCTATCTCTATCTATTAAATTTATTTAAAATATTTAAATTTGTCACCAATAAAATTTAAATTTGTTTCTTCCTTAAAATAAGAGCGCTCCGGATATAAGCCGGAAAGACGGTTCAATTTACTCTCATATAAATCATTATTTTAAAAAACGGCTTTCACTAAAAGATATTAAAAATATGTTACAATGTGGGACGATGAGAGAAAAAAAAGTATACTTATATAAAAAAATATTTTTTTTCTTCTACTTTCGATTTGCAAAAATAATTCTTATCATCCCGCATAGGTATTATTAAAATAAACATTTTCTCTTTTGTAGAACTAAAATAAAATTAGTCCTAATGTCCTCAAGTGCACCGAGAAATTTAAAGATTAGGTATAATAAATTTGTCCAATGTCATATTCTCTATCACTCTCTTTCCAAGCACAGCGTACATTAGGCTGCGTCATTTTATTGACGTGAAGTCATTTACAATTTAAATTGGAAGCATGGATGACTAATACACTCCGAACAACTCTTAATCCTTCCTGTTAATCCGAATTATACAGTATTAGAACTGTATATACCATTTTTATAAATTAGTTTTTCCTACTCAATGAAAATTTTCAGTTCACCACTGATGACATTTATGACAATTTTGCTTTTCTGCAGAATCGACCTAGAATTATTAATTTAAATTATTGACGTTCAAACAACAAATTACGATCTGAAATTTTAAAATCGGAGATAGTAAAACACCATAAATACCATTTGATTTATAGCCGCCTACATTCTGCAAACACAACGGTTGAGAGGACGGTTACGTATACATTAAATTTGACTTTAGCCCAAATAATGTTTGACAAACACGCATATTAAATTTTGTATTTAAAAATCACAAATGTAATTTTATGGTACAGGCCCAAAGCTGAAAGTGCAATAAAACAAAAAATATAACAGCCTGGTTGAAATTGCTCGGTGAATTTAAATTTTATTTCAAGATTTATTTTTGAATTAAAATGCAGAGGCAATTATAAAATTATAGTGTTGGTGCTATTAATATTACAGTACATGAATAAAAATTGAGGAAGAAATAAAGATAACTCAATTATCTTGGGAATATTTATGAGTTTTTTGATTTATATTCTCTTTTATTAATCGTATTAATGAATACTGCGTTTCATTATGCATTTATAGTGACCTTAAAACAATATAAATTTTTAGTATTGACAGTAATTTGCAAAATGCTATTTGAATTTAAATCAGACTTGACGCGGTATATTAATAAGTGGATGTAATAAATATTAATTAGCGATTATCAACTGGAATAATTTAATTAAATTAGCTAAGAAATAAATATCTCTCAATCCATTATTGATCGGTTATGGTAATTGAGAGCAAGATGTAATAATACACTCTGCGTTGTCGCCTGCGATTGAATCGAGATTGAATGCAGATTTATCGGAAAGGGGCGGTCAAATGGCTTCACCTATTTGCAACCGAGGTATAGTTGAAGTAATAAGTTTCCGACACATAAAAAACTCAACAAGAACTTTACGACCTCTTTAAAATACCGGTACTCTCTGTACTGCTGTTCGCAAATTGACTCGCTTTCATTTATAGGTTTTTAATGTGTGTCGGTTCGTTTGATAATATGTATGCCGCCATGGCCCGCGGCTATAATAATTATGACGTAACGTTTTTGTTGCGTTTTTTGAATGTAGGGAAGTCCTTAATTGGACTATATCTAATTATAGCGCAGTAAAAAGTCGAGAAAAAGAGAGAAAATTTTTGAGGTATAACCAGATGAAACCTTCATGATATCATTAGAAAGGTCACTGGACATTCGAAACGATCATTTACGACTTTTTTTAACGGTGCCATTTTTTTTTTAAATCGAAAAAGTGTAAAAATTTTGAAAATTAAAAAAAACGTACTTTTTATTACTCACTTCGCCATATCTTTGAAACCGTATGACATATTTTAATGAACGTTTTTTAGTGTGAAAGCAGGCACGTAAGCGCAGGTGATAGCCTAAAAATTATACAAAAACTTCTTTTTTATTAGAATTCAAACTTTTTTATTTAAAGGAATTTTGCCATGGTATCTGCGTATGAATTAAAGAAAAAAATTTGGAAAACTTTTTTAAAAACATAAATCAACCTGCTGTGGCAGATAGTTTTATACTTACCGTCATTTAAAATTGTTAATATTCGCGCGCGCGATGTGCTTGTATAGTAATAAACGTCGTCGGTCGTGCATTGTCTGGCTGATTAGTGGTGATTTTTTAGTATTTATTTCGAGCTACAGAAAAGAAAATATGTGAACAGTTATTGAACGATAAAACCTACAAAAAAAGGACTGGAAATGATTATTAGTGCTGCAGAAAAGAGAAAGGACAATTTTGGCAAATATGTTTTAGAAAATAAATTATTTATTTTAAACGGTTCTTTTAAACTGAAATATCACGTGACTTGTAGGAAATTATATAATAATAGTTAGATATACCTATGTAATTTTAAATTTTGAAAATAGAGATAAAAAAAAAGTGGACAAGATATGTCCTCTGCTTGTCAAATGAGTAAGAATATAAATGAAAATGTTCCTTCTTATTGTAAAACAAGAAATAGTGACACTGTCACACACACAAAGAATGTGTTCAATTTGCAATTCGTCTGGAGTGAGAAACAGACAGAAGTTAACTTCTATTCAAACCGGTAATGGTGATTAGGCTTTTTATTTAATTTCATAATTTTTCTCAAAATTCCTTTCTTTGAGATTTTCATTAATCTGGCAAAATAAAGATTTCAACAATGAAATAACCAGTTTTAATTGTTGATTTAAACCAATCAGAGCAAGATTACCTGATAATCATGCACTAATGGGATTACCGAATAATTCCACTATAGTGCATGATTATTGATTATGTCAAAAATGACTTATTTAAGAAAGCTGGTATTTTAGACATTTTTTTAACATTTACGACCCAATTTAAAAGTAAATTTACTTTTAATTTCTTAGATAACTTTAAAATTTGATTCATGAAATTCTCTAATAAAATACAACTCATGCAATAAAAAAAATATATGTAATTTTTGACAAATTTCTTATGCATTTTATACTAAAGAGGCATTCAAGCAAATTTCCGATAATTTTTATTGCGGTTGTTACATTACTACTGGGTAATATGGTTTAGTTCTGTATAATTTTTTAACAAACACTATCAAATCAAAATACAATTTATTTCAAAATTATATTGATGGACACTTAATTATTATTTTAATATGGCCCTTGCCTCTTTTATCGTAACATACTTCTTACTTCATTTTATTCGCAGATGTACACAAATTCTTTAAAATAAAAAAGTTTTTCGGTGCATGAAAGTCGTTACCAGGTAAACGAAACTATCAGATAGTCTTCCATTTTCCTAATAATAAAACAAAATTTTTATATAATTTTTATGCTGTCACCTGCACTTATATGTCTGCTTTCAAACTAAAAACAAATACGGTTTCGAAAATTTTGCGTAGTGAGTAATAAAAAGTATTTTTTTTTTATTTTCGCAAATTTTACACATTTTTCGATTTATAAAAACTCGGTACTATACCGATAAAAAAGTCGTAATTGGCCATTTTGGATGTCTAGTGATCTATATAATAATGTTATGTAAGTTTCATCTGGTTATAGGTATAGTTCAAGTAATAAGTTCCCGATACATAAAAACGCAACAAAAACTTTACGACATAATTATTATCGCCGCGGGCCATGACGGTATGTTGCATCAAACGACTCGACACACATTAAAAACCTATAAAGGTAAGCGAGTCAATTGCGGTCGAGACAGCACAAAGAGTAATGGTATTTTAATGAGGTCGTAAAGTTCTTTGCTGCGTTTTCTATGCCTCGGGAAATCCTTACTTAGACTATACCTCTGATATTATTTCTTTAATTCATATGTAGATACCATGGCAAAGTTTCTTTCAATAAAAAAGTTTTTTGATTCATGAAAAAGTCATTACCAGGTAAACGAAACTATCAGATTGTCTTTTATTTTTTCTAAAAGTTTTTATATAATTTTCAGGCTGTCACCTGTGCTTATGTGCCTGCTTTCAAACTAAAATAGTTCATTAAAATCTGTCATATGGTTTCCAAGATATGGCGAAGTGATAAAAAGTAGGTTTTTTTAATTTTCACAAATTTTACACATTTTTCAATTTAAAAAAAAATCGGCACCGTTCAAAAAGTCGTAAATGGTCTTTTCGGATGTCCAATGACCTATCCTAATGATGTCATGAAGGTTTCATCTGGTTATACCTCAAAAAAAATTTCACACAATTTTATATCGTTTTTACTTCGCTGTTAGAATATATTTGCTTCTTTAGTGAGTATCGAGATTTTAAAATTTTTAGTGATACTATAATACATTATTTTCAGCTATGTTCTTCTCCAAATAGAGGATCACTGATTAGAACACAACGGAAGGATAATTGAATGACAGGTGAATTAAGAGAACTAAAACAGAGTTACAATTTTTAATGGCCTTGCGAAAACAAATCAAGCTTTTAGAACATTACCATTCTATTGCAGGAATAATACTGCAAAGTACTTGTAATAGCTATAAGAAGAAATTATCATGATAAGGCAAATTCAACACTCCAGTCATAAAACAACGGCAGGGTGGACTACAATAGAGAATGATAAAACGACGTTAAACCAAACAATTAAAATGCAAAAAATACTTCAAATTGAAAAAACCAGCACAACCCTAAACAAATATGAAATAATATAAAGCAAGTTAGTGCCAGTACAACAAAGTATGATAGAACAAGAGAAATACAAAATGCGACAGGTGTCATATCTTCTAATCCGAAAACAAATTTTATAAACATAAAAACACACCACAGTTAATAAAATATTGCACAATATTAAAAAAACAAATGCAATAGGCATCGATGGCATTTCGTCTACTATGCCTAAATAATGCTGTTCTTTTATAGATCAATATATAACTCAAATTTGGCAGGTGTTTGGGAAAAGTGATATAACTCCAAAAATATCATAAATGAGATAAGAGGTACCATCCACTTTAAAATGAACCGTTTTATGTTTATGGAAAAGGATATAAGCATATCTAATAATATAATATTTATTTTTAAATTGTGTAATTTGATGTAAGTCCATAAAATTTTGTTAGTGGATAGTGATATATGTGTTCTTAAATCAACATAAATTTATGTCTAAAGATATATATCCAAATGTGATTATATGTTAAGACTTATAGAGTAGGTTAAGGCGCGAGGTGGCAATCACCGGGTTCGAATCCTGGCTCCGGCACTGTCGGAGGCAATTGGTTGTATGTCCGCGTTTTTTCAATGTGTAACCCCCTTCCGCACAAGCTCTGGCTTCTGGAATTTGGGGGTTGTCTAATTTCTGTGGTGTTTATTTATTTATTTATTTAAAAAAAAGGGGTATACGTTTATATGTAAGTTAGTGAGTATAGGTATATGTAGGGTTGTACCTATGATAAATTTATTATGAACTTTTATTAGAAACAAGTTGACATATATCTCTTTTCACGTGCTTGAGAGCTAAAAATTGCGATACAAGTAAACTTATTCCATTTTCACTCAAATATTGATAAGCACTAGTCAGTCCTTGTACTAAAGTGTAATAAGAATAAGTTCAAATGTACATTTTTGCACATTATCTTCTATCGTAATGTCATTTCATACCCAAATAAGTACTCGAATAGCTTAAGGTTAACACTTTAATTTTTAAAATACGCTATAACTTTTACACTTTTAAAGATATAAAAAAAGTTTATATTAAAAAATATGTGTTTTCATATTATCTAAAAAAATTACTCTTATATTTTTTTATAAAAACTCTTCTTTATAAGCCATTGAAAAAAAAATTTATAAATTCAAAATGGCGGCCAGATTTTCTTAAGATCCCGCAATGGGAGACCATGGGACTTTTAGTATACTATTTATTAGGCCTTAATTTTCTATAAAAAAAAATTATAGTTTGTATAAAATTATTTTCATCTTCCTTTTCTTATACTCTTATAAGTTTAATTACGCATATTCTATTTCAATAATTTTTATTATTTATAGTATTACAAATGTTATTTGTGCTTATGTATTCGTATACGTTGAAACATAATTGTATTAAAATTATTAAATTTGGCGAGCGTTAAAAATCAATTGTCTTGAAATTAAACTGTTTGTGTAATTAATTTAACAAAATAAACTGAATTCTGTTCTGTTTCGTAAGAAATTATTGGCCCAAAAATTATATTCAAAAGTAATTTCTCCTATTAATACATGAAACTAATTGATTTTATGTCACTATACCAAGCACGATTTTTCTACTAATCATGAAGTTCGTAAATTCATATGCAAAAGAAACATTTTTAATTAAAAACATGCATCATTACAAATTTTAAATAACAATTTTAAAGCGTTGTAATACCGCATTGTTATTAAATTATATGATGTTGAAATGGTACTGAAGCACATTCAGCTGATAAACTTGCTCATTTTAACAACTTTTTTATACACTATTCTTTCATTATCTTTTTTCCAGTAATTGTTACGACGTAATTTTATTCATTATATATTCTGAGTAGTAGACTCGAAAAGGTACAATGCCGTATGAGTATTTATGTTTATTTAAATGAGATTAGAGATAACATATTTGAAAGGACTGAACGATCGTGGTAGACGTGGAATGAACGTCAAATAACTTTATAGCAATTTTAAATTCCTTCACCGTTCCTTCAAAATGGGTACTATGGTGATAAGGTAGTAATTTATAATTTAATTGATAATAAACTTCTTTTCTTCCGTGACAAATAATAAACTAGACTCGTTCACAATAACAGTTAATCAAGATGTTCCATCTAAATTTGTTTAACCCTCGATGATGGTAGTGGTTTTTATACGTTGAATTTGCATATTTGTGTGTGTGTTTTTAAGGGCTAAAACGAAAGTATATTTGGTTGCTCAATAATCATTAAATAATAATTCGATCAACGATTTCGTACTCGGTAAATAACTCTTTGCTTGATAGCATAAATAATGAGAGCATTAATTATAAAAATAATGTAGCCGCGAAAGCTGAAATTTTCTCAAAAATTTTTTCCTATCGGCTTTTTATACAAATTTTTTTACAAAAATAGTGTCTTATGTCGATTTGACGTAAATCATGTTAATGCTTCTTAACAGAGCTACAACAGCTCTTGAAAAATGGAACCTTGCCATCCACTTTTTAAAAATATCTTCAAAGCGAAATATCCCCCTTTTATTTGGTATTCCGTATTTTTTAATGTTTGATTTTGTAATAGATTGTAGAATTTGATCTATAATGAAAAATTATTATTTCACTTTAAAGTAAAATTTAAATATCTAAACAATAATAGTCCCAGATAAAATGAAATTATGTATTTATCTTGGTATTTATTAAATACCACTATAATATAAAGTGATAATTATACGTATACAAATTTATTTTTAGGCAACTGTCACAAAAAATGACGTTTATCGGAGCTAACAGCATTCCTAAAGTGTCATCTCATTGTACTCATTCGTCAATCTTATTTCTTTGGCCGCTTTTACTTCACGGCCTCATGTATTAATTAATCATCGTTAATATTTGAAATATTAGTCCATGAAAAAGTGGCAAAGGCTTAAAACACAAAAGTTCTGTGGCGGAGATGAAACATGGGTACCCCCCGTTTTCGAGGGTGCCGAACACGATGGTGATATTTTTAAAGTTCTTACCCTTAGCAACTACCCGTAAACTCGAAAAACCACACCTACTTCGCCTTTTTTTCCATCGTATTCAAGCGACTTGGTTGTTTGGGCAGGATTCGGGTATGAAATGTAACTATACAACATCTTATCTGCCCCCTCCCGTAATACTAAAATATCCCAAAAAAAATATATATCAAAATGCATTAAAATTTGTGTATTCCCGTTTTCGAGGGTGCTCAACACGATGGTAATATTCATTTGTCCCCCACCCTCCACCAATCACCCCCAAAACCACCCACTTTTCATATTTCTTTATATTAGGCATGCAGGGACTCGTTGGATCGAGGTTTTTAATGTTTACAATGTCTAAATCCCCTTAAAAACCCGAACCCAACGAGTCCCCACATGCCCAATATAAAAAAACATGAATAGGGGGTGGTTTTAAAGGTGGTTGGTGGAGGGTGGGGAGAAATTAATACTACCATCGTGTTGAGTACTCTCGAAAACGTTGATAAACAAATTTTCATGCGTTTTGATTTTTTTTGTGCTTTTTTAATATTAGGGGAGTGGATATACTTTCAACCCCGGGGGTGGATGAAATGTTATATGGTTAAATTTTATACAGCCTACCAGTATGCTGCCCTAAAAACCGATCCGCATGTCGCGAAATAAGGGTGGTTTTTCGGGTTTACGGGTAATTGCTGAGAGGTGGAAACCTTGAAAATATGATCATCGTCTTCAGCCCGCTCAAAAACGGGGGAGTACCCATGTTTTATCCCTGCTACAGAACTTTTTGGATGTTTTCTACTTTTTCATGGACTATATATGTCACGGCTTGTTATTAAACTATCTAGTGACGTTTTCGTTTGTTTTCGTTATTAACTTGAAAACGAATTAATAAAACTGTCGGCCTAGTAGGCTTCTTGCAAAATGTCATCCATGTTTCCAGTAATTGGTACGAATCAATTTTAAAAATATTTTATTTTACTTTTTGAAACAATTGCCTCAAAAATGTTTTATGTACCTCGGCCAAATGATCTATCTCGGCCAACTCGGTTCACTTCGAATTCGGCCGAGAAAGACCAACTTTACCGCCTTGGTACACAAATAACTATTTTATATTTGCGCATAAAAATAAATCTCAAAATATTATTAAATTTTAACTACATCTGGCAATATTGTTGCAACTGCACCATAATAACAGTGCAGCTAAATAAATATAAATGTCATACACATAGTACCATCTAGTAGCAAAAGAATTATTAACTTACGAGTTTTTGACATATCGTTTGTACTCTCAGGATACTTTAGGTGTGCAAATGAGCACATACACCTTCAAAGTGGACACACAACAAGGTCAAAATGTCACAGAACTTAGGATTTTGAATACAAGACTTGTTTTGGGCCCATAACCTATAGTGTGTTAGGACACAAGCAGTTAAAATAAATTAAAAGTATATTTAAAGAACTATATTTAGTCTCTTAGTTCGCTCTGGTTACAAGTCAACTAATTTATTTCATCATAATCACATCAGTTGTATGTGTCAGTATATCTGAGTTTTATAAACATTCTCAAAACCAAGAGGGGCAGCTCAATTATATTTAACAGGATTAAAACGAATTCTTTTTGTATACAACTAATACGTATAATAAAATATCAACATAAAATAGATTCATAACGTTGTCAATAAGTAACATTTAAATAACAAAACTGTTACCACCAAAATGTAGGAAGATTAAAATTTATAATTTTTTTAAATGTCTTAACAAAATTCATGTGTTTCATAAAACTCAACGTAGGGTTACATAGATCTTCGTGTTTTTCGGGTAAAAATTATACGGCCTCTGGCCTTGGATCACAATTTAAAGTACCTTTTTATTTTGTTTTAGTTTTACTCACCAGTGATGAAAACAGAACTTATCCATTCTTATTAATAAAATGTAGCTTTGGAAATGAAACTTCAGTTATTAAATTGTCATTTAATATGTAAATGTTGAAAAAACAAATTTAGCTCTTTCACAAACGAACGAATTTTTTAGCAGTTTTACATAATAGTAATTAAAATAAAGTTTAGGAAGAGCGAAATTGGAAAGATGATAAAAGAGAGAGGAAGGAATTTATTTTATAAACTCGATGAAAAATTAGCAAATAATTAGGGTAGAAATTAATAAAATAATTTGACATCATGGAAAGTATGATCATGAAAATATTCATATTTTTATTGTTTCTTAGAAGGCTTATGAAGCAATTTACCTGTTTTTCAAATTATTATTGGTAATTGTATTAATATTTTTTTCCATGACCGGGAGTAGAAATCGATTTCTATGGCATCAAAATTGTGACAGAAGTAAAGCATTTACTCCCTAGGGACGAAATAAGACAATAATTTCCCTAGGGGAGTTTTTATTTCATGCCCAATAGTTAAACTTTTGCACTTGACAAATGTATTTGTAATGTATCTGTTGCCATGATACGTTGAATGGAAATATCCCAAAGGCTTCTAAACATTGTAATTTCTGCCCAATTTATTATAATCCTTTATTTATGAGATAAATGTTTCTACTCCCGATCGTGGAAAAAATAGTATATACACCTCGGGAGAGACCGCCATGTTTCCCCTCGATGTATTTGTTGCCCTCGGGCCTCAAATTACACCTCAGGAAAAATAAGACGTTTCTCTCCTTTAGTGTATAATGTACTATTATTACCATTCGCGAATTTTATTTTACTTGCAAGTAAAAAAAACACTAAAAACTTTACGAGCTCACTATTAACGCCGGTGAACCATTGGGTATTGTGTCATCAAACAAACCGATGTACCTTTAAACGTAATTTGCGGGCCAAATAGTACAGTGAGTATCGGTATTTTAATGAGGACGTAAAGTTTTTGTTTTGTTTTTTATTTGCTCAATGGTTATTGCGTCTATTTTTGGCTATGAGTATACCGAGCGAAGTGTGATTTACCCCAAGAAGTGGTTCGGATCCGACTATAAGCTGTAGAGCTCCGTCTCATTGACTCATACATATTTACATCTCCTAAACTTAACAGGGTCATTTAGGTGACTTGGAAGACAGTTAAGAACAATTTTCAAACAGTTTTTTTTTCAAATCTGTAGTATAATAATAATAATATAATAATAATAAACACCACAGAAATTAGACAACCCCCAATTCCAGAAGCCAGGGCTTGTGCAGAAGGGGGTTACACATTGAAAAAACGCGGACATACAACCATTTCCTCCGACAGTGCCAGTGCCGGAGCCAGGATTCGAACCCGGTGGTGCGATGTCTGTGTGATTAATCGCGATTGCCACCTCACGCCTTAACCCATTCGGCTATCGACCAGACAAATATCTGCCAAATGAATCTATTTGAAATATTGCATATTAAGATAACAATTCGTATTGTCATAAAAGGAAAATGTAATATAATTAACAAAATATAAGACCCAAAATATTGAGGCCAACTGGTTGCTAACAGAAGTATGGTAATAATTAAAAAGTTAACAAATGTCTCGAAGGTATTTCATTATATATCTGAGTTTAAAGTAACTCTCATTATGTATTCAAATAATAATGATAATAAATTTAAGAATAATTTTATTTATTCATCGTGTACTTTTTGTTTTAAATTACGTATCTGCAATCAATTTTATTGTCTGTTCTGAAAGACTCTGCGAACAGGTCCCAAGTCGTTTATAGTAAAATTTCAAGTTTTACAGTAAATGTCATCGGTGGGATTATCAATATCCTTTTCTCTAAGAAAAGAAAGCATTTTGGCTTAACAAATAAAAAAGTTTTTATTTCAGAGAAGTTCTGTCAGCGTTATCGCAGTAAAGTTGTTTGAAATTAATATATCTCTTTCAGCTCAAACACGCAGTCATGTCCAAGTTTACTTAGATTAATCGATTATATAAAAAAAAATGAACATAAAATACAGAAAGGTATTGAGTAAGTGTATCAAAGAATTTGTTGAATTTTGAACGTTCTTGAAACAATAGGTCTGTCCACAAAAAAATTAATATGCATTAAAAGTAGTGCAAAATAAAGATTTTTACCTAAATATTAGAACGGTGGTTGGAAAAAACTCAATCTGAACAACAGCAGCATCCATAGAAATTGCTTGCTTTATTTCAGTGAGAACGCGTATGACTTCACATGCTTGCTGGCTCGACAGACGCCAGATCATCTGTACGCTGCATTAGGTTTATTCCGTGTAGTTCTCGTTAGAACAAAGTTTGAATTCACGCCAGTAACAGTGCCTTTACTATTTAGAACGTCAAATAGAGGTTGTTTATTGTTGTCAAATATTTGGAAGAGTGTTTGCTACGATTTACACGTACATAAACAAATAAATACGTTGGATATTAATGGTTATAAGATATTACATAAAGAAACTCACTTGGGCTACTGTAGCGTAGCAGATATCGCAGGCACAACTTACCCCGGATAAGTGATGTAATGTGCCCACGATAAAATTTCACTAGCTCAGACTATCTCGGGGCGTTAAGCCCAAGTTTACATAAACTATGACAAATTATTAGTTTACTTACTTACACAAATCACTGAGGGTTCCATACGTAGTGGTCGCAGACGAAATAATGACACTTTCTTTAAACATGAAATGCACTATATTACGGAATTTACAAATATTTGTTCACTAGCATGTAACCTGGCGATGTTCAAAAAGTGTGGCAAATTTCTAGATTAATAAGTTACAGCATTAATAAAATGCATCGTGTAGCTACACATCGGTTTACAACATGAGGATAAATGGTAATAAATTCGGCCACAATGGGTCTGATTTAGAGAACCTCCTTTAATAAATATAAATGCATAAAATCTTTAAATATGTACAAGTTAAAATACAAAAGTAAGTATGAATGGATATAACCGCGCAGAACCACTGAAGGTGGTCCCCGGTAAATAAAAACAACACACTTATCTAGGGTGGTACGATACCGACTTCGACGTTGAAGAAACTGTAGCCCTACGGTGGTGTCTTCGGGATGAAAGAAATTGACCCGAGGATGGGGGTCTCTCCAGCCCTGGAACTTTCAACTGTGTGTGGATGCCCCGTCCGTGGAACTTCACTGATGTGTGTAGAGGCCCCGCCCGTGAAACCCTCACTGATGAGGGAACAATCCACCAATGTTCCTAGAAAGCCACAGTTGGATGAATGGGGTCGAGTCCGTATTTCAAATCGACACGATACTTCCAAAGGAAAGCCTTGTATACTTAAATATCCTGCTTCCGCTGTTAAAATTTACTCACAACAACAAAATATTCCGCTAAACGGAACAACAACAGATGGAGAAAATTTTCCTGTGTTGACAATCCCAAAATCCACCAGGATGCCTCGGATTAAACGAGTTTTATAGAATTATCAACCATATACCACCATCTCTCCTTTTCACCAACTGGAAGTATCTCGCGCCTCTCGTGGATAATAGCGAAACTCTGCTACGGACGTAGCGGTTGTTATTATGCGGCCCACAAAACGCTAAGGCATATGGTGGGTCGCATACGCTAGAGGTCCGCAACAGGTTTCCAGAAAGGAGATTCATATAATTTACCGAACGGAGACGTGATTATGGTATCCGATTTTCTTTCAAAGCACAGACAAATACGACTATGACAAATATCGGCAAAAATATCTGGCCTGTCCCAGCTTCTGACAGTTGCAAAATTAACTACATCACTATAGAAACACCTGCAGTGTCGCAGCGCATATCGCGTAGCAGGCATGTGACGTCACCCGCCTAGTCTCGTGCCAAGGGAGCGTTTTCTAGCATCGATGCATTGAGATAATTTCTATTACAAATGACGCCGAAAGTAAATGACTACTTTTTTGAAAACAATACACCCAATAACACCCTAAAATCTATCATTTCCAATTAAAAACTACATTTTATGGACAAACATATTGTAATGTATTTTCAATTAAAATTTAACTTATAAAGGTGAGTGTTTGAAAAGAACAGTTTTTTTTTATACATTTATTTAACGTCGGCCTATTTCCGCTACTGAGGCCTAACACCGACGCCTGTAGACGAGCTACCCCAGGAATTTTGCCGAACCTCTTCCCTTAAGAAGAGTAGGGAACTTTTACTTGCCTAACATTTAATAGACAAGGGACCGACGGCTCTACATCCCCTCCGAAGGATGGTATATCTCTTATGCAACCCTCGCCTAAGGTTGTATAGCTTCCGCGCATACACTGATATACAAGCCGCTGGAAGATGTGTGAGGCGAGAACGCGGTTTCCATTGGAATGGTCATCCATCCAAGTACTAACTGCGCCTGTCGTTGCTTAAAAGAACAGTTTATACGTATATTTCTTCGTATTTCAATTTATCGTTACTATTTTTTAAAAGATGGGTCATTGAGAAAATACTCGATTGTACATTTCGCACTCAATACAGAAAGAAGCTTTCGTTACTATACAAATATATCTCGTGTATATGTTTCAGTTGATAATAATATATGATGTTAAAACATTCACATTATTACCTGATTTTATATAGCGCTTCGCTCGATGCTTCATTTCTAGAACAGATCAAATATGAAGTAGAAAACAGGTAAAAATATTTGTGATTGCAGTTGTTACATATTTTCATTTTTGCGTCTACATTACATTTTTTTCATCAGAAGAAGTGTTGTATATTATTTTCTTAATATCAATTGGTACTTACATACATATTTTTAACAAACTCAATATACCTTAAAGTTTACGCAACTAATTTCGCATCACTTGTACTAGCTACTTGGAGAACCAAATCCTGAAACACTGCTTTCTTCACAGCTTAAATTATTGCCTTTCGTTGAGAATAATAAAGCGTATTTATATGCCGAAATATAATTTACTGCACAAGAAATCTTATTGGTATTCTTTTCGGATTAATCCGATGAAGAATTTATTTTGTTGCACTGTCGGTTCAATAATCTTTTAATTGTATTCAGATCATGATATACAGCATTATAACATGAGGATTTGCAACTTATTCCAATAAATATCTAACGCAACAAAAGGATAAACTGAAATTAACTGTTCAGAAAGGCGAGGAGCTTATCTGATTAATTTTGCCATAGATAACTGAACTTAGTTTATCAAATCTTGTAAGAGAAGTGGAGTAAATGTAAAGTTAATGCAAATGCAAATAAAGCTCAGCGGATAAAAGTCTGATTTATTAAATAATGGAATATGAGCTAGTCCTGACGTCAACTTGTTAGTCCGCGATAACTACCAATTGATTTTTAAATAGTAAACAATATTTTAATACATTTTAGATAAGTGTATTGTGTAGTATAGCATAGTGTAGATAATGACGATAGTGTTTTAGTGATTGTTATAAGGTTAATTATGTATTTTGAAATATATTAATATCCGATAAGTTTACTACATTTTTAGTTTGTCACATTTTAAAAAATGTTTTTATTATATTTCTGTTGCTTTGGAAAAATGTTATTAATTTGTCTTTTTTAACTTAAAAATTCAAGTTCATGTATTTATTGATGTTTTATAACTGGTTGATTTTTCCCTGCAAAGGATATGCTCACACGTTCTGGTTGTTCATGCTGAGCAATAAGAGACCCGGTATGGTTGAAGTGTAAATTTTTGTAAACATAGTTTATATTATGCCTATATTATATCTAATTTTGTTTTTGGCTGAGACTAGCGTAAAATATGGATTTGATTATATTTATGTAGTATGAAATATGAATATTACTATTTTATATGATATGAAAACTATCCGCAGCGATGCCACTTGAACACGAATTAACCTTCGTCGATGAGTAAAAATATGAATATCACTAGCTCAGAGCTTGTATGAGACTCTTGAAGGCTTTTGTTATTCCTGATTAGGAAGTATCAGTTTCATATATGAACATTTTTTAATTTTTTGCACAAGGGTCAGAGGCTTCACCCTGTATATGCAGTTGGGGGACTTGGTTTTAGTAAAAGTTCGAAAAATGCTTTTAATTGTCTGTTGCCAGGGACAGATTATGACTTTTTTCGCCTCATAGGCAACAACTATTGTTTACGTTTTCTGGATTTCTTACTAGCAAAACTATAATATCAATAAAATCAAGCGCACTAGTTGAGTCATGATTTATTGATAGCACAGATACATTATTAACTCATTCTTGGCTAATGGCATTTCGTAAATATGTTTTTGTCCTTTTTAAAGTCGAAAATGATCTTTCTTCTGACGCATATTTGTTATTGGTAGAGTAAGAAAAATTCTTAATGTAATTTCCACATTAGGAAACACGGTTTTAACATGTTTTTCCCTGATAAATACTAACAAGTCTCAAACATTAACGATACTTTCTATGTTTTCAATAAAATATTTGAATTCCATACATTCCTCAGCAAAATAGTCCTCCAAATTGTTTGAATATTCAGCTTGCAAGTTATTTGAATCATTTCTTATGTCATTGTCATTCATAATCTTAAGTTTATTTAAAAACCCGAACTTTCTTTCTATTTCTACGTAAGCCATCAATCATTTCTTTATTTTTTATCTAGTCTGGTCTATCAATCAATAAGAGCAAAAAAAAACATTAATTCTCATATCACTTTTGCTGTCGAAGTTGGTTTCATTTACATGACTTCCGTCAAATTGAAGCTTTCTCTTCTGTATAATTTTTTTATCTTTATTATATTCCATTATTTTGGATAGTTGTTTGCCCCTTTCTTCATATTTATCAAACTGGTCTCGGCGTCTCGGTCTAGTAATGATTTAAAGTAGCCAATCAGTGATTAAAAATTTTCCCTAATTGTGACGCACAGTACGCCAGAATGAGGGCTATATGGTCATATTTTTTGTTTCTTATTTTGATGAAATTTTTTTTCTGAAATATTTTTCGGTGCTTAAAAGATTTTCCTAGGCGCGGAGCACTCAGCGAGTTATTGCACGCGGTCCTTCAATATCGACACCTTCCTAAAACAATGGCCAAATCACATATTCGACCCGCATCTGTAACCAAATTTACTAGACAGAAAAGAAATGACAATATTTTTTAAGAAAATTTTTATTTTTTGTTGACGATTTTCAAGCATGAAAATTTGTTGTTTTTTTTGTTCGTCGCCAACGCCCCCAAGCCGTCGGCGCCCCTAGGCAGCTGCTTATTTTGCCTTATGGATATTCCGGCCCTGTCTGGCATAGTATTTTTTCACCACCCTGTATATTGCTTCTTTAAATAACACACTAATTTTTTAAAACGAAATTAAAATATTTGTTTTTAAACACGTAACAGAGTTTGATGCACTTAAAATTAACTTAAATGTATATTGTGAAATGATAACTTTTTAACAACGAAAGTTTTGTCTTAGAAAAATAAAAAATTAACTCGTACTTAAATTTGATTTGAAATTTTGGAAAATTTACTTTTGGGATTGCGCCGATTTGAGAGTATATTAAATTAACTTTGTATTAAATGCAGAATATGGGCAGAATATAATGGACTTTTTTACTTGGAGCAGCCAATGAAGAACTCGCAGATAGGTTCAAGTACGCGTACCGAAATTGTCTCGCCTGAGATTCGCCGCGCGCGGCCTTTTATACTATCGCTACTGTTGCGTTAATTGTGCACCGCCAATCTTGCACGATCGTTGTTTTGTGAGACGGAAAGCTGCCACCCATTCAGTATGGGCACGGTCTAAAGCTAGAAATGCCCCCATCCATTCAGTGCGGGCAAAAATTGCGCAATATTACATTATTAAGGTAAAATTGATTGAATTCAGAATTGAAAGTTATTTTGTTTAAATGAATTCGAGTTTTATTTTAGGAGATATTTGATGAAATTGGCCCAATTTATTTTACCACTTTTCGACTCGCCCTCGTAAAACGATTCCGCAGCCGAGCACTTATTATCTGGCTGCGGTCATACTTTTGTGCTGTTTGGTCCGAGATGAACAAATGGAAGTAAGTTTTGATGATATGTTGGAACTGTGCTGCTGGCTATAGAGTTGATATGAAAGGAATTTGTGTATATACGCATGTTGAAGGAACATCGTGTATAAAAATAAATGGTAATTTATTATTTAAGGCGCAAAACCAAATAGAAAAATGGCTTGTAAAAATGTATCAAAATGAATTCGAATGTTATACCGGGGGTATGCAAAGTGTTTTAGGAGTTATTTGATATTAAGCTCTAAAATTGGCATATTGAATGTTATACAGAGTTTGACGATATTTTGGGCATATTTAGGAATTATCGAAGTGCAGTAAATTTTTTCAGAAAATACTTTTGGAAAATGTAGTTTTTTACTAATTTGATTGTTGAGAATACTTTTCTTTCCTACTTTGACATGGCGAGCTTAAAGACTAATTTAATTGACAAATTCTGATATTTTTTCGAGTTATTTTTTTAATAATATGTAGTATATACTATAACATACTTCATGTCGATTATAGTACCAATTATGAAAATGTAAACAATTTGTTCGATATGTTCCTTCACAACCAAACTTCCATTGGCCCACAGAAGGCGGAGATTCCTAAACTAATTATTCATATTAATTTTAAATTATATTGTTCAGTATTTCGAAGTGCCCCTAGAGGAAAACCTTCTTTGCTTGTCTAATCATTCATTATTACCAGTTATTTTAATGACAAAACTAACTACTAAATACATAGTTCAAATGTGCTTTTAGAGGGCGGAATATTAAAACAATATTTTTAGTCGCAAACTCCTCTATAAAATCCTTATTTTACTATAAAGAACGTAACCAGACTGCAACCAACAGCTACTCTCCGGGCTATGTGTCCCGAAGAGCGCTGAATTACAAGTTACAAGCCCGGCGCGTTAGGTATAATAACTGCATATTACCATCAAAACGCTAATTCTCAGATTGCAGACACTGGACCGCTAGATGGCGTCCGCTGACTATTTTACATGTCGCTATCCTAAAGATACCGAAATGTACCAAGTAGTCAAGTGATGCTCGTGTCGGTCGTCACATGCCTACCTTGCACTGACAAGAGCCAACAGCTCGAAACTGCAGTCTGCATGTCGTGTGTGACGACTGGCATGAGATCTCCTTTAAGTAGGATCAGTCTTTCGGCTGGTGTTTGTTGCAATCGAAGCATTAGCGTTTTGATGGATTTGTAACTTATAATTCAGCGCTCGGCGGGGCACATAGCCCTTATAGTAGCTGTTGCTTGCAGTCTGGTTACGTTCCTTATAGTAAAATAAGGATTTTATGGAGGAGTTTGTGACTAAAAATATTACGTTTTAATATTTCGCCCTCTAAAAGCACATTTGAACTATGCTAAGCCCAGTCAGGCTATTTATTTTTCGAATGCAGCAGACACTGGACCGCTAGATGGCGCCTGCTGACTATTTTACATGTGGCTATCCTAAAGATACTGAAATGTACCAAATAGTCAAGGGATCCTCGTGGCAGTAGTCACATGCCTACTTTACACTGACGAGAGCCAACAGCTCGAAACTGCGGTCTGTAAGTGGTGTGGGACCACTAGCACGAGAGCTCCTTTAAGTAGGATCAGTCTTTCGGCTGGTGTTTGTTGCAATCGAACCCAAGTAGCACAAATTGCTTTTTAACAACTCTATGACTATCTACTCCACCTTTTTTATAAAGCTTAATACTTTATAGTTAAGAGTTAATAACAATAGTCCAGTATTAATGAAGGATCTATATACCCAAAATAGGCACAGTTTATACAGCCTCGGTAAACTGTGTAAAAGGTACATAAATGCTTAAAGTAACATTATGGCAACCTCTTTGTTTCGGCTTACCAGCTGTTATAAATCATGTTATATGACTGTTAAGAAGTTGTTATATAATTGCTGCAAGTAAGTTTTTATATAGTAAAAATTCCTCTAAATGTTAGTTACTGTTTGCAGTTATAAAGCATCGATATCACAGTGTCTCTAGCAGCTTTAATGTAATAACTTTCTTATGGCAAATTATTAGGAAGCTGAATGAATATTGCCTGCGAATTAGTGTATGCTATGGTTCGTAGGAAACTAAATTTGTCATGGGAAAATAATTTTTCTGTTGAAATATGCTACTCTACTTCGAAATAAATAGACGCTCCTCCAAAATTCCTTGAATTTGATAAGTTGAAAATTATTTTAAAAACATATTTTTTAATTTTTTTCTATAGAATTGTTTTAAAATGATAAGCCACGTATTTTGAACACCCCATAAGTGATTGCTGTAAATATTTTGTAAGGTTTTCCTTTTCAAGTGAATAAAAAGTTAATTATACCTCAAACCGGCAACAATGGCCGCCCTATCATATTTATTTTTAGAAAATACAATATGGTTCCCTATAAGTATCCAAAGAAGGTCACTACAGAAGGAGTTACATATTCTTAAAGTAGCAATTTGGCTATGTAGAAGTAGTAGTGGAAGACAAAATCCTCGGACAGGTGAATTTACTTTGATAGAAATCCACATTTTCTGTAATAATTGAATTCATGATAACATCATTTTGATTTTTAGGGATATAATATTATCACTTTTGTTTGAATTTTAGACCTAACTTTTTATTGATTTTGGTGGATTTTTGTAGTTTGTAACGAGAAAATGACTGCATAAATTACTTTTTAATAATAATAATAATAATAATAACACCACAGGCAATTACGACCCCCTTTATCCTGGGAGGCTCTAGTAGAGCCTTGTGTGGGAGAAGGCTATACATTTAGAGACAAGAGGGACACATACCCAATATCCGTGTATAGTGAAAAAATCCCTTTCAAAGTATTTTCCACTGCCACAACCGGGGTGAGAGGCAAGTGCGCTTACCTCTCTACCATCAGTCAAACATAACAAGAAAAATTCGAAAGCAAATCAAATGATATTGGAGGTTATGAAATGGAGTAAATTTAGCTGTATAAGAGTTCTACAAAGGCAGCTACATAGCTCCAAAACAGAATTTCAGCTGAATAAATGCTTTATAAAATACTCTTTCTACTATACGTAAAAAGCATTTATAAATAATCTATATTAAGGCTGACGTAAATGTCATTTGGCTTAAATAACTACATTGCTGTAAAATTTTGCTTTAAAAACCTTTAAAACTCAATGTTGTAAAACCGTTATAGAGAAATTGCTAAGCTGTAAAACGGATGTATAAATGTTATATAGAGGTTTATACACCTGTTATAAATATACATGGTGTATATCTGTATAATAGACCTTACTAAGACTCTTATAAATTAAAAAAATTGTATAAGATGCTTTAACAAATAAGCTTTATATTTATGCTGTGAAAGCATTTTACCAGCAATCTTATTCCGCCGAGTTACTTTATAAGCAGTTTAGTGTTGAATAAAGCTTCAATATAACCAATTTTCTGTTTAAGTTGCTATAATATATTATTTATAAAGCTTTAAGTGTAATAAGAGGGCGACATGTGTTACTTGAGAAGCATTAGCGTTTTGATGGTAATATGCAATTATTACACTTAACGCGCCAGGCTTGTAACTTGTAATTCAGCGCTCGGCGGGGCATATAGCCCGGAGAGTAGCTGTTGGTCGTAGTCTGTTTACGTTCCTTATAGTAAAATAAGGATTTTATAGAGGAGTTTGCGACTAAAAATATTGTTTTAATATTCCGCCCTCTAAAAGCACATTTGAACTATGTATTTAGTAGTTAATTTTGTCATTAAAATAACCGGTAATAATGAATGATTTTACTAAATACATGTTTGTCAATCTATACACATTTTATTAAAACTTAGTCCAATTTAAATATGAAATAAAAAGGAATTATTTCACGCAAGATCACCAAATTTGGTCTTCTTATTGACAATAATAAAACGTTTGCTTTTTTTAATTCTGGGTACAATGCAGCTGTTGCTTTCGTCCTTGATCCATCACACTATGCTATGGTTACATTGGAAACACATAAATATGAGAAGCTTTAGAAATATAATTGTCTTCGACGAAGATATAAAAAAGTTCTACCTTTCTTTCTATTCATATTGTTATAAATATTACTCACATCCGCAGCTAGCATCAACTAAAATATAAATTCTGAAAGCTTTGAGTGACGGTGGAATTTGCTCTGTTTAAGACGTTCTGGTTTTGACGATAAATTTTTTATGGGAAATTGTTGATAGATAATTTATTTTTTGCAGATCGAATTTTCGTAGAGTGGGCTTCTTAAATGTGAAATTTAAAAAAATGCTAAATGAACATATCATGTGTGTCCTGTACATTTTACAACAAATATAGTAATACTCACATTTTTTCGCCAAATATTTGTAGTATTCTTTGAAGCAACCTGTATTATATAATAACAGCATAAGTTAATCTGGTCGTTAACTCCCATGGCAAAAGGAACACATTTACTCTAATGAATTATAAATATACCTGGAATATGGTAAGCACATTATTAATAAGTTAAACACATACATAAATATTTCCTGAAACCACGTTATTGTTTAATTAATCGTCTTCAAACATGCATTGTTGTAAACCAGTCGATATATTCCCGTAATATCAACATGGTCAAGGTTTAGTGTTGTATATTTATGTGTAGAATATGCAATACTACCACTACTACAGAGGTATGTATACTCGTATACGGTGCCGGATAGACCCATTTGTCAGAGTTGACGGTCGAGGCCCCAACCAGGGCTCTTCCTCGCGACTAATGTGCATGATTGCAGTATCCGGGATGTGCCCTTTCCCCGTGTGAAAAAGGCCCCTTATCCCTCTCCCAGGACATCACAATCACCGTTCATTTCCAGCTTTCCTTCATTTCATTTTGACCAAATTCAAAGCCGTCTTTAGAAGTTCATAATCCGCTTTAACGCACGATTCACTTTTAGTGCGAATGTAATTTTGACGCAAAACTTTCGTGTCCTCGACTCGTTACACGATTACATTTTTGACCAATCTTGAAAATGTCAGTGTAGCAGTTTACGAGATATTGTGCTCTTTGTGCACACCATTTGCGCCAGCAATATTGCGAGCACATTAGCTCCTCGAGACCCCGTTAACAATTTACAGGTCTTGGGCGAGAGCGACAATTCAGAATTTAGTCGCACTCGCTCGCTTATACAAGGGAAGCAATACAAGATAAAAGCATATTATAAAAGATAAAAGCGTATATTATTTATATATATTGCGTATCTCCGTTTTCTTGGAAGTCATATGCGTATGATGCGGATTAAAGTAATGTTAACTATGTTTTAATTCCAATGAGTTGGTCATTTTCTCTAATGTAATAATTTTTATTTAGTTATTTATTATTTAATGACTTAATTTAGATTAACGTCCAGGCGGAGTTTAGCGTTAGCTTCTACAATGCAGACAATTATGCAACAACCATTCCTCACGGTATTGTTATCCGTCGCAGCAGAGGATCGAACTCAGGACGGATAGCAGCAACTAACCCTGTTGTTTCTTACACGGCGACCATATCGGCAATACATGAAAAATAACAAAACATCCAGATCCTAGCCAGGGTCTGAACCCTGGTCTCAAACCTAACACGTAGGCACTGAGACACCGGGCCATTTTTTTACACTATTCAAGTAGCATCAAATATTATAAATATTAAAAATAGCACACAAATGGGCTTTCCCGTAATTTTTTTTATTGTCTTATTCGAAAATCGTCATCAACCTGTTGTTAAAAATGGTTTTCAATAGTTTTTTTGAACACAGGAAACACCATAAACCTTTTTTTGTTTCGTGGATGAGGGGAAATCTTCATAGACTCCTGCAACCCGTGTGCACAGGAGGTGTTGTTGGATTCCCTCCGGGGAAGACCTACCAGTTAAAACGCCTCCACATTTCACCACCTCCAATTTGGAACCGCAGAGCATTACATCTTTTTTCTTCTAGTCACCATTTCTATATGTTTGCCTTTCTTCTTCTTTTGTTCTCCTTTCATCTAGTTCTTTGTTGTTAAGCATGTAATTATGGATTATTCGCCAGTTTTCTTCAATTATTGATATTAGTTCTATGATATTATCCGACGTTACAACAGATCTGTCCTTAAAATTTAGTTTTTAATTGGAGATGATAGATTTATGGGTGTTATAAAACCGCATTGAGCCTAGAAAACGCTCTCTTGGCACTAGGCTAGGCGGGTGACGTCACATGTTCGCTACGCGATATGCGCTGCGACACTCTAGGTGCAGTTAATTTTGTAGGACGGGCCGGATATTTTTGCCGGTATTTGTCATAGTCGTATTTATTTGAGCTTTGAATTATGATGGCAAGAAAGTGGTGTTTTGTGCCTGGATGTGCAAACACAACAATGAGGATGCCAACAAAAATATTTCTAAGCTTTCCAAAGCAAATAATAAAAAGAAAAAAATGGTTTGCGGCAGTAAGAAGATTCGACATTAAAAAAGTTTCTTCGACATCAACTTCGTATTGTTGCTAGGATCATTTTAATTTAAGTCCAAATCTTTTTAGATAATTGTTAAAGCATCCATGTCTCCAAAGGAATTGTGTCAGGTATTATTCAATTTCCCCGTGTTTACGTTGGTTCCATGCTTCAATGCTTTTTATTAACCTTTTGGTCCATTTCTCTTTACCAGTATCCGTTTCCCATCTCCGTTGCCACTCTTGGTTAGATTCTTCCTGAATTTGCCTCTTGCCTTCTCTGCCTACTTCATAAAGTCTACTTCGTTCTTGGACCATCATTTCTATCGACTTGATCCCTGTTATGATCTGGATTGCTTCTGTCGATATAGTGCGATATGCCCTATCTGCACGAACTGCTAATCTCCTCTGCAAACTCGTGAGAATATTCCTGTTTCCTGCTCCAGATGGCTTTCCAATATCCTGCGCTTGCCTTATCCAACTTTCTCCCTCCATACAGACTCAGGACTTCTTTTTTTCTTGTGCAAGTTACAGCTGTTTTTCTCTGATTTTTTAGTCTACCCTATGTAGGGCTATGTTTACGTTTGTTGTTAGCAACATCTCTGTTTGGGCCTCAACTGTTATGGCCGTATCATCTACAAATCCAACAACTTTGACTCCTGGTTGGTATGTTTTAAGCACATCGTCGTAGTAGATGTACCACAATATGGGGCCCAGAACTGACCTCTGTGGGACAGCACTGGTTTCTTTCATACGATGTTTCCTGACCAGGATCCATCTATCCTCTAGGGAGCTACCTATTGTTTTTGTGAAGTATCTACTGACTTTTATCTGGGTAAGTGCTTGCATGATTCTCTTCCACGGTGCCGTATTAAATGCGTTTTTAATATCGATCGTTATTAATGGTCCATACTTCTTATTCTATTATATACTTAATATTTTGGCACCAAATTTTCAGTGTGTTTTTGTTAGAGCAAAAGGCATTCTGAAAGTTTCAAGCTGATCGGCTCACCCAGCGGCTCTGGGCAGCAAAATTAAGAAAAAACGATTTTTTGCCAGTTTTGTCACTTGTAGGTTATGGTTGCGCTCCAAATACCTACACTAAACGTAGCCATTTTGATATCACGGCATATAAAACATTAAAAGGAAAATGAGGTTATGCTGGTTATAGATTGCGGAATGTCATTGTAGCACAGCATTGATTAAAACTCAGCCCCCCGATGAACCTAACATATATAACGAAACGCTCATCGAGATCGAGTGTTCAACTGTAGTGTTTAGTGCAATGTTCAAGTGTTTTTGTGTTTGTATTTTACTGTGCAAATAAAAAACGCAACAAAAACTTTACGACCTCATTAAAATTCCATTACTATCTGCGATATCTCGACCGCAAATTGAATTACTTACCTTTGTAGGTTTTTCTACGTCTGCTTGTTTGATGACACCATACTGACTGTCTCGTCGGCATTAATAATAAGCTCGTAAAGTTTTTGTTGCGTTTTTTATTTGCACGGCATAATTGAACTCGACTATATATAAAAGTATAGAATGGTTTCCTAAAAGTCTTACAAATTTTCTTTCATTGGATCTGTTTTTCGAGATATTTGCATTTTTGCATTTAACTATACTCCACCAATTAGGTTATATTTGTTCGGCTGGTGCACTAGTCAGAACTTGGATGTGAACTTCATGTGTTTAAATAAGTTGAACATGAGTAGAGTAACTAAATCATTATTGGAATCAGGAAGTAAGCTCGAGATCGATAGCTATGTGAAGCAAATAAATTAAATTTCCCTCTTTGTCGTGCATACGCCCGTCGTGGCGCCCGTATGTATCCTCATGAAATAAAAAATACATGATCCATTTTAGACCGTGGCCTAAACCTAGATGCAAGCATGACGGTCAGTGTGCTATATTTATACTTTTAGTTCAGCGTCCTTTATGTAGTTGTAATTTCTGCGATGTTCCTACATGACGCCATTGTCAGTGCGAGGTTTAGTATTAGTACCACCATTATAGATGTTCTCTCAATGAAAATTGTCGGATTATTGAATATTGATTCTATTTGGCCATCCATAAAATGAACATTGCTTCAATTTTTTTTACAATTCCTCTGTTTGTTTGTGTGAAATTTTTTAATCGATTTTCTTTCACTCACCATGTACCTTGAGCTTTGAAATTTGATATTATGACATATTTTCGTTGATAATGCAATTACAATAGCAATTATTAGTTTCCCTGATTAATTCTATTAATTTTGACATCAGCCGAGTTGAGTATTCTTAGTTCTCATCATTAGAAATTATTATTTTGGTTTGATATTGTTCAAGTACATTTATATTTATAAGCAAATAAATTTAACCTGAATTTTATTGCATTAAAAAAATCTGCAGCTACTGGAAACTGCTGGAACCTCCCCATTTGGTGGACCTTTGAAATAAACAAACAAACATGAGGTAACTGAGCACTTGTTCCAATTCAAAAACATTTGAAATCAAATGCGGCTGCGACAATAAAGCTGAATACTGTATAGTTGTTGAATAGAAATGCACGTGACATGGCGAGTTTCACGGCGCAACGGCTTGTCGCATCGACCTTGCCATGAGAAAAGTGACCTTATGCTTCACATTTGCTTTGTTTTTAATTTTTTTCACGGAAACCAAATTGAAAAGGTGCAAATGTGATATATCGTTGAAATCTGAATTTTTAGCGCTTTTCAATGGTTCGATTGTAAATTGTAAGTAATTATACAAAAATAAACAATTTGTTGTTCCAAAACGGCACTAAACATAATCCGATCCCAACCAAAACTTTTTCAGATCTTCTGGAGCACTAAAGAAACCCTCATGCAAAGTTTCAACCAAATCCGTTCAGCAGTTTTGGCGCTATCGTGCTAACACACATACACGCACGTACACACAGACATTTTTCAAAAACCACTTTTTTGAATTCCTGGGATCTCAAAACGTAAATATCTGATGTTATCTCGATTTTCGATTTTGGACAAATTTTCTCACAATTTTGTGCTGAGGTTAAAATATTTTTCGCAGGTACGTCCAATGTTCTTATTTTTTATTAAGACCTAAAAATAATGTGAAGAAATTAATTTCTACTTTTACTAAAAATATAAAAGAATATATTTTATTCTGCATTTTGCTCGATTTTGAGAATATTTGTAGGAGTAGTGTACAGTACATCTTAATCACTCTGAAGTGGTTTCAATTGTGTTTGGTAAAAATATGGAACAAAGACTTAAATTTAAAGTTGAAAGTGATCCTTATGCATAAATCTAAAAGTTCCAAGTTTCATTGTGTGAAGCTATCTAAAAAATGGCCTTTACTCTTTGATTTATTCTTGTATCATTCAATTCAACTTAAATCCGTTCAGCAAGCGATGTAGGATGAAAAATTGAAACTCCATAAAATTTATTGTTTGGTTTAGATGTTCCTCTCGCGGATTATAAAGGCTATTGTCGCCACTTGGAACTGCGTTTTAGAATTGTGGATTACTTCGTATTATTTACCAAAGCTCTACTATCTGTTATTAACAGGTAGCTTTCTGAAAGAGGAGTCACAGATTTTAATTTGAAATGAAATTCTTTGACATTCATAAATTGATAATAAAAGTATTCAAATTTAACTTAATTTGAAATGTACTCGATGGAAATATTTTATATGTCATCAAATATGTTTTTATCAAAGAATTCTTTAAGGACTTCTTTCATTATCTGAACGCTTTAATTCTGAGACTTCTAAAAACAAGTTTTGCAGTATATTAGAAGTAGGTTACTTTAGATAGGAAATTTTTTATTAAAATAAATATATCACAAAAAAGTATCATTAAATGTGCCAAATAATATATACTGTTTTGATGGGAACAATTAATTAGAGACTAAGCGTTAATATTCTTTTAAATAAGTCCTCTTTCAAAACGTGATTTTTATTGGAAATTAATTACATATTAATATAGAGTGTTGACAACTGTATCGGTTATATCGATAATTTTAATCTACAGCTTTCAATTCAATTAAATATAGCTTTATTTAAATTAAACTCACAATGGTCCTCTCCGGGACCTGGACCGAAGTCATTCATTAACCATTAAAATCATTTATTTAAATACTTATATTTCACAATTTATTTTGCCTTAAGAAAATATTTCGTTTTTCATTTAACAATCATATTTAATATGCCCGTCGTGTTACATTGCACGTGGCGCATAAACGTGGCTGGGGGCAGATGGTGGCCTTATAGTATCAGCAAAATTTTTGTTTGATGATCTTTCATAGAATTTCATTTAACATTCATTTTCTTTTTCATTAATTTGACAATTTTACAATCTTTACAGTAACTATTTTTTTTGTGGGATTTGAGTTTGCCTAGTGTTTTATTGTAGGAAAAATTACTAAAACCTACTTCAAAACAGAGGAATTTATTTTTGAGTAATTTTTATTCGGGAAATATATGTCAGTATAAATCGTAGTATTATTTTGTAAAAGTCATTTTATTGTCTGTAGTCAGCTTGCTTCGCCTATTTGCCAATGGGTATAGGCGCCTCAGCGAAGCGTACGTCCGGGTAAGTGTCTTCGTGATATGAAGTCCGAAACTCAGTCTCTTATCCAGGGTGACCCCTAGATATTTGACCGAATTCCGTTCCTCAATCACCTTGTCGTTAATTTTAAATTTCGTTATTGTCCATATGTTCGTAAATGTTCTGTTAAAGTTTACCGTCTCTGTCTTGTCCTCGTTAATTACAATTTTCCAGTCGGTGTAATAGTCTAATAGTTGCGTCAGATAATGCCGTATCTTCTAGGCAGCTGTCTGAGCGTAGGACTGCCCATAGATGACGGCATCATCTGCGTATAGTAAAATGTTAGTCGTTGGGTGGGTCGTTTTAGCCGAGTTGCCCCCATCGACATTAGTTTACTATCAAATTTTCCGATGTCTACTTTTTAAGACATCGATCGGCGCAGTTCGTCGTGATACGCCCTATACACTAGGTGTCAACGGATTATAGCAGACTCTCCTTTCTTCCGTATTTTTTTAGAATATCAAAATAAAACTTTTGATTTTTAAACGGAATACTCTGTATATTATTATATTTTTGGAATGCTTGAAAAACTCTGAGTACGATGATACTCCTTAAGTGGTATTTCGACCCCACGAAAATAAATTGATTAGAAATTTGTTGGTGCATCTAGAGTGCCATGACCAGAAAAAAATTTTTGTAATGGACCGGTGTGTTCAAATGGAACCAAAATGGTACAGTACTACCATTAAATAGCGGATGTTCTAAGGAATCCGTGGATGTGACCAAAAACAATTTTTTCTAGCCATGTCACTCTGGATACACCAACAAATTTCGAGTAAAATTTTTTTCATGGAGCTGAAACGTCATTTATGGGATATCACCGTACTCAGGGTTTTTCAAGGATCCCAAAAATATAATAATATACAGGGTGTTACGCTTAAAATTAAAAATTTTGAAGTCATTTCCGATGAGACTGAAAGGGAGGAAAAATAGCAGTTACGTCACAGAGTGTCTTCTTGTTCATATAATACATCTACCAAGTTTCATTCCGATATTCTAAAAAATAAGGAAAAAAGGAGGGCTTTACCATGATCCGTTGGCATCCGGTATATATGTATCTGTATGAGAGTAAATCTTAATCTTCTGTTTTCCCATCCAAAAGTTTTGTTATTGTCAAATGTATATTATAAGAAAAATATTCATTTTTAAAAATAATTTTGAATGCTTATATTTAATTCTGCAGTGTTTGGAATTGATCAGGAATCGGATTTAGGCCCAAACGATCTTATATTAAAAATATATATATATATAAAATTGAGAATAAAATTTTGGTATAAAGGTGCTGGCACCTGTACTCAGGTGCTCATTGATAGTTCTCAGTCGCGATTCTTGACGGTTCAGAATTCTTTAAATTTTTTTGAGTGCCACAATTTCTATCAGACTAGACAAGATATTCTATTAAATGTTTCTACAGATTGTCCAACTACAACTACAAACTTTTCATAACCGAGTATTTTTAAATTTTCTTTAATCAATACATGTGTTTTTAAATGTGTAAAATCCGTAACAATTATTGAGATGACTTACTGAACTTTGTCAAATACTTATTTTAAAATAACAAGTTCTAAAATTTCATCATGCTTAACATTTATTCGAATTGTAAGCTTAAGAATGAGCATTTTATATAATGCTAAAAAATGTGATTCGTATGGAATTATTGAAATTTTCTTGTGGTATGGAATTCAAGCTATCCAAACTTCCTCACGAAACTATTAAAGATTAATTGGTGAAACTGCTGCATTATATTTGGAAAATGCGGGTGTTGTTTCTTATCGTTAGAGAGTTTTTTTTAAATCAAGTACACCAGACTATACATGTATCTTGTGATTTCAAAGGGAAATTATGTTTTTAATGATTATTTGGTGTTAGAATGTCATCTGTAAATTTATAACGTGGATATAGTACCTAGCTTGTCATCCAAAAAATTTGTAGTTCATAAAAGAAAACAACAATTCATCCGTTCCAAACTTACTCGGCGTTTAAATGTTAATAAATCTTACTTCTCGCACTGTACATGACAATTTGAAAACGATGAATTTCTACTACACAATTTAAGCATAGGTAAAAAAATTATATCGGTAGCACAACTTGCCAAAATATTTATGTGTATTTGTATATTACAATAATTAAACTAGATAAAAATATTAGAACCTAATATAATATCGGATACTTTCTTCTTCTGGTGCTGTCCCCTTAACGGAGGTCAGCGATCATCATTTCAAATTGTTCTCTTTTTTTTTATACATTTATTTAACGTCGGCCTATTTCCGCTACTGAGGCCTAACACCGACGCCTGTAGACGAGCTCCCCAACCAGGAATTTTGCCGAACCTCTTCCCTTAAGAAGAGTAGGGATCTTTTACTTGCCTAACATTTAATAGACAAGGGACCGACGGCTTTACATCCCCTCCGAAGGATGGTATATCTCTTATACAACCCTCGCCTAAGGTTGTATAGCTTCCGCGCATACACCGATATACAAGCCGCTGGAAGATGTGTGAGGCGAGGACGCGGTTTCCGTTGGAATGGTCACCCATCCAACTACTAACTGCGCCTGTCGTTACTTTACATCGCATACCGAAGTATGTACATAGTAAAGTCGCACCTACGCTCACCCCAAATTGTTCTCTATTTTCAGCAATTCTTAACAGTTCTTCGAAATTTAAGCCAGTCCAATTCCTTAATTTCGCAACCAAGACAGGTTCTTCCTACCAATTGATCTCTTCCCTTCAATCTTTCCTTTAATAATTAATTGTAAGATGTAATATTTCCGTAAAATATGCCCAAGATATCTTCTTCAATTTACAGTATGAAGCAGATCTCTTACCTTATTCACTCGTCTTAGCACTTCCTCGTTGATTATGTGAGCAGTATATGGGATCTTTAGTATCCTATGCGGTATGTCCACATTTCAAAAGCTTCGAGCCTATTCATTGAGCTGACTTTCAGAGTCCACATTTCTGCTCCATACAGTAAAATGGACCAGACATAACATTTCGATAGTCTGCAGCGAAGTTCGAGATCTAGATGTTAGTCAGATAGTACCTATATTTCTCATCCGGATAAAATTACCTCAAACCTGTTCTATTCTGGTGTTGACCACCGCGAGACCAGTCGCCCCTATATCTTCTTGATCTTACCGGATATGAATTTCAAATTTGGGCACGTCAAATAACGGCTAAATATGCATTAGTTTGACTTATTTATCATTTTCTGTCGCTTCCGGTTCCACGGGAAATGATGCAAACTTTGGATTTCTAAATAGAACACCCTGTTTATTTTTAAATTTTTGGACTCAGGAGGTCATTTTGCATACAAGTATGGCATATTGAGACAAGAATATTAACGACTGACATTTTTATGAGCAAACTTAATTTTTCATCTATCTTGTAAAATTAAGAAAATATATTAGCGAACGTCACTTTGTGGTCACTGGGTATGTGATTATTATGATTGAACCCATATTAACACAGTATCAGAAAATAGCACACGACACAAAGCTTAAAGCAATTTAGAAGTTGAGAAGGGGAATGAAGCACCGAAGACCACCCCTAGTGTGTCTTTATTTATTTTCAATTTCGCGATATATTTCTCTTATTGTATTGATATCTCATGCCGTAAGCAACATCGAAACTTTCGATTTTCTACGAAAGATACTCCAATCATTTGTTTCTTATTGTTCGATGTTTCGCTGACGCTGTTTTATGGGTCTACTTGGCGAGAAATATAAAAATGTCGTTTTTCCTTTCAATTTTAAATCTATTTAACTTCACGAAGCAAACTGTTAAGTAAACTTTGATGAACACCGAATGTATATTGAGTAATATATGACTTTTATTACGTCTATGTTGTATCTCAGTGCTGAAAAATATTTATTCAACAAAAATACAGTTTAATGCAAGGTGAACAACTTTTCACTCAGCCGGTTTGAAGATAACTAATATTTCATACGCAAGATATTTCAAAAAGCTTTAAGTTTAACCCTTAAAGAGACTTGAATTGAGCATTACTATCTTTGTTTTTGATGTAGAAATGATATACAGATACATTAAAGTAGTAAAATCTGTAAATGAGAATAGTTTCTATGCAGCTGATTTCATCAAGAAACCCGGTCGGGTTTCGCAGCTAATTTTGTCTCTGTCATGCGAAAGCAAAGGGTTCATATACAGCAAAGTCATTTCTTTTCTTTTATAAAAAAAAACATAATAATTTAACATTGGTAATTACATGCGAAATGAGTTGTTTATCGTTTCATCTTTCAAATAAATACCTGTCTTTAACTTGTCATCTTATTACGGCATTGCTATTGATGTGACAGTGACATTTATAAATAACGTGAATATAGACACAAACAAACTACTATAAACATAACCTAATTTTTTTAAAAACAGTGAAGTTAGGACGCGAGTGGGTTATCTAACATAAAAATCGAAGATTTAAGTAGAATTTTTTGCAAGCATCCCCCCCCCCCCCGGTCGAAACCGGTTGGAGGTACATAACGTCAAAGAGGTTTACAATAATTTTTAGAGAAAGACTGTCGGTGTCCTCCGAGTACAGGGCCGGTATATTATCTACGGAGACCCGAAGGCGTACAATGTCGGGTGGATATTTTCGACTATACCGACCACTGGGAACGACGGTTATCGAATCGATCCGATCACTCCCGAGGGCATTAACCGTTTTATCAACGACTTGGGGAATTGAAAACCCGAAACAAGTTTCAGGGGAATTCACACGTGTGGAAGCTGGGTTTTAAGCAAAAATCCGAATTTCGAATGAACACTTCCTAAGTTTCCCGAAGACACAAGAAGGCGCGGGAGGTCGACCACGAAGAATCGATTCCGACCATTGCTGAATCGATCCGTCCAATGGTTCCGGGAAAAAGTGTGCTGAGGCCAAGCTAAAGGTCAGAAATAAGTAAAAGATTACTGGAGGACAACTAGGACCTCGATACACCTTTTGCACCATCCTATCCTATTCTATCCTATCCTATTCTATCCTATCCTATCCTATCGTATAGTCTAGTATACTTTTAACTTGGCGTGTGTATGTATGAGTTAATATTTCCGTACGATTTCATTTTCTCTCATATTGTACACAAAGTTAAAGCAATAGTCCAGAAACATTGTCTACGTGGACAATATTTCTGGATCTTTGTATACAAGAGAAAATGAAATCCTACGGAAATATTAACTCATGCATACACACGCCAAGTTAAAGTATACTAGACTATATCCCATCCTATCCTATTCTATTCTATTAAAAAAAAATGGTCACGGATAAATGCACCTCGACAACACATTCTCATGATCCTAATCGTGAATATATTTTAGCTCTCTAAACCTTTTTGGTAGAACGTAAAATTAACCCTCGAATTAACCTAAACTCGATATTTCTTAGCAACGATTAATCTGAAGGTAAATTTACAAAAGGCATTTTCGATCCAATTGTTTCGTTTGAAGCATTTTTTAAAATAACGTAATTTTTTTAAGGGGGCGGGGATTTTACAAAAAAATATCTTTAGGCTCTCCCGGAACCGACCCTGGTGCCTGATGAGAATTTTGTGAAGAGTTTAGATACAGTTTTCTACTTTGAACAGTTTTTATTGGAAACATTTTTTGATTCAAGGAAAAATTGTTTTGATTCTTCTTGAACCGATCCCTATTATTGCTGTGATGAGAAATTTAAAAAATATCTTTTTGATACAATATTCCATTCTGAGCAATTTTTAATTGAAAAGGTTTTTGATTCAATAAAAAATTGTGTTTAGACCCTCCCCGAAATCATCTCTGGTGCTCTGATTACAAAAAACCAATGTAAACAAATTTTTTTTACTTAACAAAAACTTTGGACCTTCCCTGGAACCGGCCTTGGTATTTTGACGGGAAATTTTAAAAAAACCTTTTCTCAACAAATTTCCATTTTGAACAATTTTCGCATAAAACAATTTTTGGTATTACAACACATACTTTTTGGGCCCTCCCTGGAGTTGTCTTTGGTCTCCCGATGAGAAATACAATTTTCTATTTTTTATTAGAATATTTTTATATTCGATAAAAAAAATTTTGGTCCTGTCTAGAGCCATCCCTGTGCGTCGATTCCGTCAATATTTAGTGCCCCTTTATCTTGGACTTCACAGGTTGTATGTCTAAAATCTCAGATAGCCAAGTTGAGCTGTCTTCTACAAAAACGTCACCCACAGACAGACTGACCAACTGACAGACAAACACAGACGGTATGCCAATTCGGATATGTTTGCTATTTTCTGGTATAAAAACGCACATTTTCATCATAATCTAGAATTTTGATTTTTCTCTAGATGAGAAAGCAAAAAGTATCTATTTAATAACTCTCTCATTTCAATACAAATCTCTTCTTAGTAGTCTATCAATTTTAAATACATTTTTAAGTTTTAACGGCAATTTGAAAACCCACAAGAAGACATCCCTAATGTGCTTTAAACCGCAATAAATACTTCTTAACTTTCTATTGTTATCGGCACACGTTGTGAACACTTATTAATGTATATAATCGAAGCTGTCTAAGTCACATCCGGTTTCTTAAATAAGAACCGAATTATCAGGGTTATATCTCAATCAGAGGAAGCAATAACTAGATGTCGTAGTGGGCTTCGAGACAATTTTCACAGAAGAAGCCATGGTCCATTGGTTTTTAGTCAGAGGAAATTGTTGGAGGGATAGAGACCGGAAATTGGAAGTAAATATATTGCTGGAGACGCCTTTGCCCGCGATATTCCTGACGTACGACAATAGACTTCCCTTTTCAAGTTATCCAAACTTAATTTCCCGCATTGGTGAACATGCAGTCAAATTTTCAGTTTATAAATTCGTTGGTAAGAATATCAAATTTGATTTCTTATTTTCTTTGTAATTCGAAGGACTCAGTGTTTTAAAGTGATAAAGTTGAGAACATAAATCTTTCACGTAGAATAGGTATCCCATACGGTGGAAAATTGACATCTTCATTGCAGCTTATTATAATGATTGATATATTTGTATTAGAGGCAAGATTATATGGTATTGCATTTTTTTTTTCAATGCATGATATGTGGGATAACAGCGTTAAAAGCCTTATAATAAAAACCCTTATCTTCCTTTTAATTCAGAAAGTTAATTCAATTTGTTTCAAGTTATCTACAACGTAAGCAGTACAAAAAATTGTGAGAACAGACAACAATCGCTTTGTGAGATCTCTATAAAGTATTTGACTGTGTTCCTCATGATTAACTACTACAAAAATTAACTGATACAAGATTTTTGCCGTTATGTCTTTTACAACTTATTTAAGAAATAGGAAAATATACGTGAATATTAATAATACAAACTCTGACTTAAGCAATGTTAAACATAGATTACCGCAAGGATCTGTATTGGGAGCAGTCTTATTTATATTATTTATCTATGATATTTGCTGTTATCTTCAACTTATCCTTTTCGGAGATGATTCAACTTTATTTGCTTCAAATAGGGATTGTTCAGATTTTATCAATAATGTACAGCAAAATTACTGTCAAATGGCTTATTACAAAATAAACTCAAATTTAACAGTGATATATTGGATAAACTCGCTATATCTTCGAATTATATCATTACTAAAATAGCGTTAAGCTGTTAGGTGTTCTTATAGGTGACAAAATGAAATGATTTTTACTCAAGGATTATAAACAGGAAATATTGCCTACATGGGCAAATATGTTAGCTTTAAGGCCGACTGATGTGACGTCACCACTGATGCTCCTGAGATATGGCATGATTTAAAATGCATGTAATAAATGACTCTTTTTTTATATTTTTCCTCATTACTCTTTTCATGTGAATTGGATGAAGAAAATGCTGAAAGTAGACTTATTCAGAAAAAAATCACGTTAATGCAAGCACTGTATATCCAAAGGAATTGGAGATCACGAGATATGAAGTTGAGGATTATTCTAATTCTTTGAATATATATTTATATAAACAAAACCATTTGAAGCATGTACATTTTACTATGTTTAGGTATGTAAGTAGGTAGTTGCACAAAAAAATAAGTACTTACCTAATTAGCTCTATTTACACAGGGTTTTGGCAAGATTTTTTAAATTTAAATTTGCGATTTAGGTATTTTTTTAATTTATTTTTGATTTAAAACATGGGCGAAGAATAAACCACCACATGTATATATATTTTAATATTTATATTAATGAAAAAATTAAGTCATTTTCAATAATTAACAGATAACAATAAAATTAATATGTATTTCTGAAAACAAAAAGTAAAAACATTTCAGAGGTATATAATTATCATTTTAAGGCCTTTCACTGTTTTTTCAGACCACAATACTTGGACGTATTTGCGCTATTGATTCTTGTAAAAGCGATCAACTAGCACTCAAAAAGAAGGGATTGAATGTAGAATTTTATTCTTTTCCGAAGGGCAAGGACAAGGAAGATTGATATAAAATCATGAATACAATAACAAATAAATAAAAAATAAGCTGTTTTTTATCATGGTTTTATTGATTTTTTTCGCATTCTATTATTAAAATTTATTGCGGAAGGTTCTCAAATGCTCAATTATTATACCTAGTTTTTGTAAAAATCACTTACATAGATTCCTATCAGAAACAAGCAAAAATGCAAAAAAGTCTAGCATGATGGTGAAAAAGCATCAAAACACAAAAGTTAGGCTGGGAGCACAGTCTATTAAAATTTAAAACTTAAGCAACACTAGGCTTTTAATAACAAAAATACTGAGTTTTCTAGTTCACAAAATCCTACTCAAAGTACTTATAGTGTTTAAAAACCACAGAAAGCATTTAAATCACAACAAATAAGAAGCTCAAAAACTCAGTGGTGACATCACTGGCCGATCTGTCATCCTCAGCTTACGGCTAACGTTGTAGTATAGGGAATAAGCTATCCTCTTTTTTATTTGTTTATAATCCTTGATATTGGCTACTTGAGAAAACGTCTTCCAAGTGTAATTTCTTTATTACCCCAAATGAGGTTGATACTGGGGGTTAACACACTATTTCCACTATATTTTGTACTACTTTATTCAAGTATTGCTTATGCAATAATGGGGAAAATTCAAGTCATACACTGAAAATTTTTCAAGTCCCAATAAAGGCAGTTAGAGCAATTTCTGGAATCAAGAAACCCGGTCAGGTTTGGCAGATAATTTTCTCTCTCTCTCTCTCTTATGTGAAAGCGAAACGAGACAGGGCATCATATACAGCAAGATTGTTTTATGCGCCATCTGGATATTTCTTTTCTTTTATAAAATAAAACGTAATCATTTAACATTGGTAATTACATGCGAATTAAGTTGTTTATCATTTCGTCATTCAAATCAATCTACCTGTCTTTAACTTGTCATCTTATTATGGCATTGCTATTGATATTTGAATTTTGAGATCTGTCATTCCGGTTATAAAAATGTACTAGATGGAAGTGACGTCGGTCGGCGGATACGGAAGTTAAGTCGCTTAATTCAAACAGTGAATAAAATTGTGAATAAATAAATACAAATGAATGTTTCTTTTCTTTTACAAAAAAACCATAATAATTTAGCATTGGTAATTACTTGCAGAATGAGTTGCTTATCATTTCATCTTTCAAATACTTGTCTTTAACTTATCATCTTATTACGGCATTACTATTATTGATGTTTGAATTTTGAGATCTGTCAAAATAATACGAGGTATTAACCACATGTATGCAGTTTTGATTTCGGATTTTTGGCTTGATCAAACAACAAAATACGAATTGTTGCATTAACTTTAAAAATATCCGCAATGACAAATTTGTAAAAAATGGAAATGTTTAATCGCAAAAATACATTAAGTGTCGTGTCGGATTACGTGCCTGATAGGTTGTGAAATAGATGTTTTCTAAGCATTATACATACTGTTTTACAGATTTTTAGGGGACCGTCCATAGAGTTTACGTTTGCACCCGACATTTACGTAAGTGTAAAGGTTCAGTTCTTTTTACATTCGTATTTCTCTTTTATTGTCAATATGGATACTTAATTTGTGTGCAGATAATTAACAAAAACAGATGTTAAAATTATCAAAGAAGGTCAGTGGCTCGAAGACTCCCACTTTTGTTTTTTTTTCGTACATTTTATGTACAAATGCACATTACGATATACGAATTACAAATTATGTGGAAAATTATAATGCGATTCAACCTATCCCACCTGGACAAGACCATATACAACTTTGCTGCAACTGCTGTAAAATTTCTAAAGTCCCAAAATCCGTTTCAGTTGATCGTGTGACGTATATAGTAATTAGTGCAATATTTCACAGCGGTAAATATGTGCATAATAGTAAATACACAACTTTAATTCGAGTTGAAAAAGCCGGTTGGCAATATATATAGAAAACGAAAAGATAACTAACGTAAAACGGCAAAAAAATGCAAAAATATGTATATTGTATTTATATATAGATTATATATATAGATATTATATATAGATATTATATATAGATATATTTGTGGAAGTAGGTCGCAGTCTACATACAAACAACAACGCCCAGTTTATGTATAATAATGAGGCAACCGATCCTTTCCAAACCCTCACTGGAGTTAGGCAGGGATGTGTCCTGGCACCCCTGCTCTTTAATTTGTTTACCACTGCTCTAACAATTATTGTTGACAACAAACTGACAGTCAGAGGAATAGGTCTCAGATACCGTTTTGATGGCGGTCTCTTTAACATAGGGCGCTTTAGAGCTTTCACGAAGACACGCACACGATTCATTTGTGATCTCCAGTATGCGGATGACTGTGCACTTTTAGCCTCTACGCCGGAAGAGCTTCAAGAACTTTTAAATCTGTATGCCCAGAGCTATGATTCCTTGGGACTTAAAATCAACATTGGAAAGACTAAGATTATGTCAACTCCTCATCAAGTGAGCCAAATAGACATTACACTTAACGGAAATTCTCTTGAAGTGGTGGATCAGTTCAATTACTTAGGCAACGTTGTTAATGACAAAGCAAACATGGACAGCGAGATTCGCAATAGAATTAACGCTGCATCTAGAGCACTCTGGGGACTTAGAGAGAGAGTATTTGACAACCACGACCTTGCTTTGTCAACGAAAATGGCTGTCTACAGAGCAGTTGTCATTCCAACACTGCTATATGGATGTGAAAGCTGGGTCACTTACCGTCGTCATGTGAAAGAATTAGAACGTTTTCAGCAAAGACACCTCAGAAGTATGATGAAAATCCGTTGGTTCCATCACATATCAAACGTGGAAGTACTCAGGAGAGCAAACAGCCTTCCAATTGAGGTGCTTATTTCAACAGCACGCCTAAGATGGGCAGGTCACGTTCATCGTATGCATGATAACCGCCTTCCTAAATGTACACTTTATGGTGAATTGCTAAGCGGTAGAAGAAGGCGTGGCGGTCAACGAAAGAGGTTCAAAGACGCTTTCCATGAAAATCTAAAATCCTGCGGTATTGCAGACAAGCAATGGGAACAACTTGCAGCGGACAGAACCGAATGGCGAGGGGTTGTGGCCAGCTATCAAGGAAATGTTGCTGCAAGAAGGCCGAATCCAAGACCTAACCAGGTCTATGTTTGTCCTGACTGCGGTCGACATGTGCTCTCCCGAATTGGCCTCTATAGCCATAGTCGTGTGCACCGTAGATGAATGGGAATTACAATAGACTACATCTTTTACTTGTTTTTTATTGTACACAATTTATCGACTGTAACATTTTTATGCTCGGACTCGAGTAACGGCTAATAATAATATTTAGATATAGAGATAAATGAAACACGTTCTGAAAAATGTAATTTAAAAATACAAATAAAATATTTTTTACTATATATATGTGTCCAACTAATCGATATTATCACTCCGAAATTTTAAATGACTTGTACATGTGTAAAAATAAACTGTTGTTTGTTAAAAAGTATGAAATATGCTTTGATAAGAAGAAAAAATATTCTAACCATACCAGCCAGAAAGACATGACTGACAGTTGTAGGTGTGCAAATGGGAAGGGAATATTCTTTCTTCTTATCTGATTCAACTAGTGAAGACGAAGAGCATTGCTTGAAGCAAATGGTAGAAGCATCCTACGGTATTGTACATTACTACTACTTGCTTTTCTACTTGGTCCGTTAGAAATAAATTTATAAGTATGTATATGTAGTCCCCTGAACTTTCCGACTTGCTGTACTTTCTGATACAGATTAAAAATTTATGAAATCGTGTATTTTTACCATTATTTATTTTATTTAAAAGACCAAGATTTCTCCTATTAATGTGCTTTGATGGTAGAGAATAAAATATAACAAAAATCCGTAACAAAATACAGATTAGAAATTTATGAAATCGTGTAGAGCTAATTTTTACCCTTATTCATTTTAACAGACTAAGTTTTTTTCTATTTCTCCTATTAACATACACTGATTGATGGTAAGGAATAAAATATTATCGATCAGAAATTTCTAAAATCGTGTAGAGCTTATTTTAAACCTATATTTTTGTGACATTCATTTTTTAAATATATAATGATAGTTGCAAAATGTTACAGGTTATAAATTGTTGAAATCATGTTCAGTGAATATTTCAACATTGTTTTCATAAAAATACAACCAAAAATCTGAAGCTGGATGCCACAGTTGGAGATTCCAACACGGGACTTGTTAGAGAAAAACTTTATTTTCCAAACGTAGGTAAATAATTGATTACTTTACTTGAATTTCTATTTTGTCTTTACTTCTAGTAGTACTGCCGTAGTAGAGGTACCTTTTTTGCTGGCGGCTGGGATACCCATTGAGTTATGCAAGAAAAGCAGCAGCACAAAACACATTCCATATGTAATAGAAAAAATTAGCGCAACTCATTTTTTTCACGTACAAACAATTCCAAGAGTTTCCTTTACATACGAGAATACATATAGTGTAATACGATATCTGCCGTTCTTTTCTGTTATTATATAAACCATGGGGGGGGGGGACACTGTCAACTATATTTCTTAAATTGGGTATAACTTGATACAAATATGCAAATTTTGTATATAATATATTAAATAAGCACTATCTGCCTATGTCTATTTATCTATTGCAAAAAATGTCTTTCACGAAAATGAAGTTGGCTAGCGTGTATAGATATATTTATACAAATCAATTTGAAATACCGGAAATGCCGTCTATTTATTTTCAATTACACACTTATGAAATATACAGCATATTTAAAAAAAATCTTTTGTATATACAATTCTGAAATATTTAAAATTCTGCTAATAGGTTAAATTTAAATTTCCTAATTTCTTTTTGTAAACATACTCATTTGTTTATACAAATGGTACATGTATGCATTAGTGACTAATACAATCTTTTCCTTGTTAACCGAAAAATAAGCTCGTCGTCGACGAATTTCTTAGTGTTAGTTTTAGTGACATATTTATTCTATTCCCTTAATTTTAATACAAAACAAGTCAATAGAGATGTTATCTAGCGCCTCCTCCTATTAGGTAACAACAAAAAACTAAGCTTTCTATTCAAGGCACTTTTCAGACTTAATTAACAGTCACAAAACCGAGGATTATTCAGACCCGAAATAAATTCGAAACCGGTTAAACAAACACTGCTATGATGGTTTAGAAGTTATTCGTCTCGGCATTCTGTAATAGCTGCAACACATCAAATAATTTATTTTGGTTGTGGTTGTTATCCAAACGTGCCGTTTTTCCAGTGGCGAGATAAATAGTTCTCATAGCTGTTTTGATATTTAACATTCAACGTATAAACATTTACTACCTCTCGTTGGATAAACCTAAAACTAGCAATACATTACTTTATCTATTCACTTGTTAACAATAATAATCGAATTACTTAAATTTCCAAATTGACTTGTTTTTTTGTAAATTACGGAGATTCACATTAAGCACCTTTCTAATAAGATTCCTACTTTTTCATTTGTGGACTGACATTACACATTAAAGTATAAATTTTAGACTATGACGGCAATGTACGTTCCGTAGTCTAAAAACAGCAAAAATAACCGAATCAACATGTTGTCTGTATGTCCGTCTATATTTTTCTCGAAAACGGCTCAATATTGAGAGATCTTATTTATTTATTTAAATGTAAAACTGCCCAGTCAGATAAAATCCAATTAAGGATCAGGAAGATACAAGTGATAAAGATAAGAACAATATAGTATCCTTACATACACATATAGTAAATATGAAACAACGAAAAAGTAACATTTACAACAAACTGATAAACCTTCAACTTACTAATTTAAAAATATTATTAATAGTTATAAAAAATCATCAATTTATAAGTCAAATATGTAAATTAACTATCTAGTATACAACTTCAAAAATTTACAATATAATCCATAATAGCAATTGAGAATAACGAAAAAAAACAATCTCCAATACTAACATATTTACGTATATACAGATACACCCATATAATATGTACATACATATTACAATTACCTAACATGCACCTTCAGATGTTACAAACATTACAGTTAAAAATATCCAACTTTAGCCTGATATTGATTATAAGGGCACATGAAGAAAATAGGTGAAAATTTTAATAAACTTATACGTGCAGTTGGTAAGTAAAATGGAGAATACGAACGAGTTTGAAAAGATGGTATATTGAAGTGAATATAGCTAAATAACTCAGGACAGTCAATTTTGTTGGTTAAAAGTTTATGTAAAAATAGTACAGCAAAGGACACTCGTCGTGACGCCAAGTCATTCAAATTAAACCTAACTAACGGCTCAGACTGAGGGGTGTCAATAGCTGGATAGACGCCATCACAAAAGCGCTAAATAGTAGGATGATAATGAAAACAAGTGTCTCGAGTTTCTTATAATGAAACCCAGATTTTTATTGGAATTCGCTATATAATAATACAATTAATATGAGGAACATAAGTTAGTTTAGAATCAAAAATAATTCGTAAGTCCTTAAATTCAGAACATCTGTTAACAGTTCCAGTACCTATATCATACAGAATAGTTATTGAATTAGTTTTCCTTGTAAAGGACATAGCATAATATTTCCATATGTTCATCGGTAACTTATAGATATCACACCAATTATTAATTTTTGCGAGGTCTTGTCGTAATCTATTACAATCGCTTACTGAGCTAATCGAGTTAAATACCTTGAGGTCGTCGGCATATATAAGAACATTGCATGTCTCAATTACCTGACAGATGTCATTAATAAATAGTTTTAAAAGTAGGGGTCCAAGAACTCAACTCTCTGGTACTCCTGAAGTTGCAGAGATTTGAACATATGTGAAACGATGATAATGCACATTTAATAGCCTATTAGACAAATGATGTGGGAGGTCCAAGGTAGAATCAAGGGCGGCTCCAGGAAAGGCCAAAATACAATGTTTCCTCATACCAAAAAATGTTTTAAATGAATATGGTTCAATATGAAAAATTATATCGAAAAGGTCTTTTGTAAATTGCTTATCAGTGAACTAGGAGAGGCGCCAGAGAGGGCCCAACAACATATTTTATCGGACTGTGATAGTTTACAAAACGTACTACTACTACTAGGTTACAAGATTGGTGTATATTGTATAAACTCCAGCTAGATTTAATGCTAATTATTTACTTATAATAGAACTTCTTCTAATTATGATAACAGTATTCAGGTATTAAGTATTTCTTCTCGATATAGAAATATTGAAGGTCTGGACATTTTGGTTGTCAGTATTATGCTTACGTTAAAAAATATCAGTAGCTAAGAAAATGGTCGACTTAACAATAAGGCACTCAAAGAACTAACAAGATTCTAAAAATTTTTAGTATACATTTATCAAATTCAAAGTTGCGATATTTTTTCTTAATTTAGAATCGTTGTTACAATTACCAAAACATGACATCGATGTAGTTCAACGAAAAGTATATTTCTATATTTTAAAATAATTAGTTTCAATTAAGCTTTTCCTTAATGACCTTGGAATTCAATTTAGGAGTCCACAATTTCCACTTCAACAATTTTCCTTTGGCATTAATAGGGGTATCATCCGCAATTGATAATATCTTATTTAGTACTGTGTACTTGGTTATACAGGGTGTTTCATGAGGAACTGTACATGCTTCCAGGGGCGATAAAGGACCACTTAGTCATTGAAATTTTCCTGTCGCTCTTAATTCCTGAAATAACGGTGATAAACTGATTTTTGTCTAAATTTATTTTGGCTAGAACGTCCTTATTATTGATCGGATTTTGTTTAAATTTTAGACACATTATCACAGTTGATAAAATGATATTTTTTTAAATTCCAGGGCCGGGCTTTTTTAATTAGTTTTTTCCGATTCCTGTAGAAAGACGACCCTGTATATATATTTTTTAACATTGCCAATTATAAAATCTCCTACATCACTAAACAATACCATGGAATTAGATTTTTTTTCGCACATTTATTGATTTTACTATAAGCGATTTTATTATAAGCGATTGAATGGAGAATTTGAAGAAGAACAGCTTCATTTGCTTACATTAATTGCCCAAGTAAATAAAAATGATCAGTTTAAGCTCAGTAAATAATATTCAACATGGAAAAAGAATTTAAAACCAAGGTTTTTTTTATTCCAAGGAAAGTGTAGTGTATGAATAAGTAGGTACATTTTAAAATAGGAATCATTAAACAGCTTTCTTTTTATTATAATTATAGTAGGCCTAGATATTTGTGTGAACTTAGCAGAATAACTTTGCAGAATTAAAAAAACTATATGCCTATTATTTGCCGTTAATTAACCGCTAATTAATCGTGAAAGTAACAATTTTACCGTTGTTAATTTTTTAAAAATTTTCGGGTGTTCTGCTAACTTCACATGGAAGTTAGCAGAACATCTACCAAAAAATTTTTTTAATTAAAAGTAGATAGCTCATAATTTGCCGTTTTTTAACCGTAAACGAATGGTGAAAGTGAAATTTAAAAAAAATTAAAATTAAGGCGCTAAAACAAAAAATCATTTTTTAGAATAAGCAAAAACTTTGCAGAATTAAAAACCCATAGGCCTATTATTTGCCATTAAGTAGCCGCTAATTAATCGTGAAAGTAACAATTTTACCGTTGTTAATTTTTTAAAAATTTTCGGGTGTTCTGCTAACTTCACATGGAAGTTAGCAGAACATCTACCAAAAAATTTTTTTAATTAAAAGTAGGTAGCTCAGAATTTGTCGTTTTTTTACCGTAAACGAATGGTGAAAATGAAATTTTAAAAAAAATAAAAATTAAGGCTCTAAAACAAAAAATCATTTTTAGAATAAGCAAAAACCTTGCAGGATTAAAAAAAATTTTTAAAAATTAACAACGGTAAAATTGTTACTTTCACGATTAATTAGCGGCTACTTAGCGGCAAATAATAGGCTTATGAGTTTTTATTTTTGCAAAGCTTTCGCTTATTCTAAAAAATTATTTTTTTGTTTTATCGCCTTAAGTTTTATTTTTCTTTAATTTCATTTTCACCATTCGTTTACGGTTAAAAAACGGCAAATTCTGAGCTGCCCACTTTTAATAAAAAAAAAATTTGGTAGATGTTCTTACTAACTCCCATGTGAAGTTAGCAGAACACCCGAAAATTTTAAAAAAATTAACAACGGTAAAATTGTTGCTTTCACGATTAATTAGCGGCTACTTAGTGGCAATAGGCCTATGGGATTTTATTTCTGCAAAGTTTTTGCTTATTCTAAAAAATGATTTTTTTGTTTTACGCCTTAATTTTAATTTTTTTTTTAATTTCATTTTCACCACTCGTTTACGGTTAAAAAACGGAAAATTCTGAGCTGCCCACTTTTAATTAAAAAAAATTTTGGTAGATGTTCTTACTAACTCCCAGGTGAAGTTAGCAGAACACCCGAAAATTTTCAAAAAATTAACAACGGTAAAATTGTTGCTTTCACGATTAATTAGCGGCTACTTAGTGGCAAATAATAGGCCTATGGGATTTTATTTCTGCAAAGTTTTTGCTTATTCTAAAAAATTATTTTTTTGTTTTATCGCCTTCATTTTAATTTTTTTTAAATTTCATTTTCACCACTCGTTTACGGTTAAAAAACGGCAAATTCTGAGCTGCCTACTTTCAATTAAAAAGATTTTTTGGTAGATGTTCTGCTAACTTCCATGTGAAGTTAGCAGAACACCCGAAAATTTTCAAAAAATTAACAACGGTAAAATTGTTGCTTTCACGATTAATTAGCGGCTACTTAGTGGCAAATAATAGGCCTATGGGATTTTCTTTCTGCAAAGTTTTTGCTTATTCTAAAAAATTATTTTTTTGTTTTATCGCCTTAATTTTAATTTTTTTTAAATTTCATTTTCACCACTCGTTTACGGTTAAAAAACGGCAAATTCTGAGCTGCCTACTTTCAATTAAAAAGATTTTTTGGTAGATGTTCTGCTAACTTCCATGTGAAGTTAGCAGAACACCCAAATTTTTTTTAAAAATTAACAACGGTAAAATTGTTGCTTTCACGATTAATTAGCGGCTACTTAGCGGCAAATAATAGGCCTATGGGTTTTTAACTCTGCAAAGTTTTTGCTTATTCTAAAAATGATTTTTTGTTTTAGCGCCTTAATTTATATTTTTTTTAAATTTCACTTTCACCATTCGTTTACGGTTAAAAAACGGCAAATTCTGAGCTACCTACTTTTAATTAAAAAAAATTTTTGGTACATGTTCTGCTAACTTCCATGTGAAGTTAGCAGGACACCCGAAAATTTTTAAAAAATTAACAACGGTAAAATTGTTACTTTCACGATTAATTAGCGGCTACTTAACGGCAAATAATAGGCCTATGAGTTTTTAATTCTGCAAAGTTTTTGCTTATTCTAAAAAATAATTTTTTGTTTTAGCGCCTTAATTTTTAATTTTTTTAAATTTTACATTCACCATTCGTTTACGGTTAAAAAACGGCAAATTCTGAGCTACCTACTTTTAATTAAAAAAATTTTTTGGTAGATGTTCTGCTAACTTCCATGTGAAGTTAGCAGAACACCCGAAAATTTTAAAAAAATTAACAACGGTAAAATTGTTACTTTCACGATTAATTAGCGGTTAATTAACGGCAAATAATAGGCCTACAGTTTTTTTAATTCTGCAAAGCTGTTCTGCTAAGTTCACACAAATGGCCTAGATTGTTTGATATTTCTATTTGTTATCATAAACATTAGAACTAGTGTACTTTTAATGGTTTAATGGAAGGTATTAATATAAGAGGACAATACTTCCAGCATGACGGAGCTCCTCCTCATTTTGGTATTGAGCTAAGAAGGTATTTGGATAATGAGCATCCAAATAGATGATTGTACGTGGGGGACCTCATCCTTGGCCAGCTAGATCACCAAATTTCAACCCTGTCGATTATTTATCTATGGGAATGTCTCAAAGCTGAAGTCTTCAGTGTCCCAATAAATAGTAGAAAACAGTTGCTTCAGCGAATTATTCACCGTAGTGATCAAATTAGAAATAATCCTGCGCAGATTAGAAAATCTACTGGCAATTTAAATAAACGCCAACAAAAATGTGTAGAAGCTGGAGGGGTTCTCATTTTGAAAAATTGCTCTAAGTATTTGTAATATTTTTAAATACACTTTCGTAAATATTTATTTGACCATTATTGGCAACTGAATGTTAAAAAAAATATATAAACAGGGTGATCTTTTTACAGGAATCCTCGCATGAATCGAAAGAAACAAATTAAAAAAGTCCGGCCCTGGAATTAAAAAAAATATATAATAGCAACCTATCAAATGTGATAAGCGTAAAAAGCGTCTAAAATTTAAACAAAATCCGATCAATAGTAAGGACGTTCTGGCCAAAATAAATTTAGACCAAAATCAGTATATTACCCTGTATCCTGTATCTCAAAAATTAAGATCGACAGGAAATTCTCAATGGCCGTTCTAGAATACTCAAGTGGTTCTCTACCGTCCTTGGAAGTATGTACAGTTCTTAATGAAACACCCTGTATACATAATTTTTATAAATCTTTACATTTTAAAATCTGATATTTTTTGTTTTAGGTAAGTTCCAGAAAATGAAACTTCGCCATTGAGAAAACGTAAGTTTTAACTGATTAAATTCCCATTATGCATCACGATGAAGTCCAAATGAATCAATCATATATAATTTTTATAAACTAAGTGAGACACAAAAAATCACGTTATTCCAAATAACATACTATTTTTTCTTTACAGGTCGAATACGAATTAAATAAATGCTGTTATCTTTTCTTTATTGGCACTCGTGAGCGGTAGTAAAATACTTTTATCCACAATCACATTCTAATTGGAGTTTTATCCACACTTATGAAGCATATAAAGTACCACTTTATCCACTGGTGGAATAATGAAATTACTTTATTCCACTAGTGGAATAATGAAAAATACAATCTTAAATCAATTACGTTTTATTTATTTTTTATTAATATTAATATTAACATTTATATTAATAGACATTTCCTTATTTGTTTTATCATATTTCATATCGTTTCCATTAATAACAAGCTTGTAGTTGTCATCGGTTTCAGAACGCATCGTGCTTGTCGAAGTTTCAACACCTTCCAAGTTTTTTTTAATTAATTTCAATAATTTTTGACGTTACAGCCGCTGAAAGAGCGAAATGTCAAATTATTTTTTCATGAAATCTGATTTTAAATGACCGTGATTGTGGACAAAATGTTGTATTGTATAAGTGTTTTAGGTGCGTTTTATTCACTCAAGAAAATTAAACCCTGGAACTTCGTTCTCGAGTTTAAACTTTCTTGCGTGGATAAAACGCTATCTTATACAATAAATAACATTATTGCCATCCACAGAAGTGACAGTTAAAGTGCACAATATTTGTCAAAATAGTGGATGTCAGGAGTCGGAATTTTTTGGAGTTTTGCTCTTTTTGCCAAAGCGCCAATCTAGAGACCCTCCCCCGTTTTCGAGGTCGCCAAACAGGATGGTGGGGTCCCGCATTTTTTTCCTCGGCAACCCCCTCAAATTGGCCAGAAACTACCCCCAAAGTGCCCTTTTCCGTGAACCCGTTTATTTTCCCCAGTTTTTTGACTAACTGTTATTCCCTCGAGTAGAACGGAAAGTCCCTCGAGGGATTTGACTTCAGCCACCTCTACCAGGCTTCCAATCCTCTAGGGGGTTGGAAACTTAAAATTTTTGTTGTGGAAAAAAATGTATGTTTTACAGGAGGAGTTTCTGTGAGGAAGGTGGCAGGTGACCACGGTTGTGTAACCATCCCCGGATGTGTTGTCATCCTTCAAAGGGGTGGAATTTTTTGTTTTTAATATTTTGTAGGAGGGGGTTCTTTGAGGAAGGTGGTAGGTGACCAAGATTGTGTAACCACCACCGGGGGTTATTTTCACCCTTCAAAAGGATGGATATTTGATTTTTTTAAAAGAAATTATTATTTCATAGGAGGCGTTTCTTTAAAAAAGGTGGCAGATGACCAGGGTTGTGTAACAAACCCCGGGGGTTGTTTTCATCCTTCGAAGGGGTGGGTAAAAAATAATATTTTGTAGTAGGCGTACCACCTTCCTCAATGAAACGCCTCCTACAAAATATCATTTTTTTTCAAAAAAAAAAAAAATATTTTTTTTTACCCCTTTGAAGGGTAAAAACAACCCCCGGGGATGGTACAACCCTGGTCAACTGCCACCTTCCTCACAGAAACACCTCCTGTAAAATATCAATTTTTTTTCCACAAAGAAAATATCAATTTTTCAACCCCCTAGAGGGGTGGAAGCCTGGTATAGCGGTCGCTGATTTTAAATCCCTCAAGGAACCTTCCATTCTACCCGAGGGAATAACAGTTAGTTGAAAAACTGGGAACAATAAACGGGTTCACGGAAAAAGGCACTTTGAGGATGGTTTTTGGCCAATTTGAAGGGGTTGCCGTGGAAAAAAAAATGTGGGGCCGTGTTCAGCGACCTCGAAAACGGGGGTCTAGATTGGCGCTGTGGCAAAAAAGGTACCCCTTCCGATTCCTGACCACGACTATAAATGTCAAATAAACAAACTTCCATAAAGTTTATTATAATGTATTCCGAATGTGAAGATGAAGTTCCTCAAGATATTCTGGAAGAAACAAACGTGGTTTCGTTATATCTATTACCGTTAAAGTCTCGTGAAAAATATGAAAAAGAGTACCAGCTATTTAAATGTTGTTTCTACTTGTTTTCTTCCAGAGGGAGCCAAAGTATTTTCCTCCCTAGGGAGGCAAAGTATTTTCCTCCCGAGGGAGGAAAAGTACTACTTTGCTCCCTGAAATGAGGATTGTTGAGAAGTAAAAACTGAATAGTGCATTGATCCAGCAGAAAAATGATGCTTTGCACTTGTTGCATAAATAGCCGGTTAATTACAACTAAATAAGTTGCTTCCCTTTCTTTCACTTATTACTGCTTGTCATTTTAATATTCCCGACCCTTCGCTATATTTTGGCAAATTCTCTTAGAATTATTGGAAACGTACTTAGGAGCGTTTACATTTATGCTGTCCATTTATTACATTCCATAAAAAGTATAAAATTCAGCAGCTCCTTTGACGGAGCATTTTAAAATTCCATCGAGTTTGCAGAATCCTGTTCCCGGGTGTTTTATATCGAAATTCTAATTTTATTTCAATTATCTCTTTCAGCATTTTATAACTCGGCACTCTCGATAATTATTTGAGAATTTGCATTTAAAGACCTATCATTACTTTTAAGTTCGATTTCTTCATTTTACAAGCAAATTAATTTTAATTTATTGTGGGGTTTCGGGCTGAATTATAATACAGTTATATGCCCTGCAGGATGTCATTAGCTTTTCTTTGAAATTTTAAATTAATATTTCTTTAGTAAGTACGATGGAATAGACTGCAAATTGCTCAATCAACTTGGCTTTCGTTTCACGTGTTTCGGAAATTTCGTATGATTAAAAACTTTAATGCTAAAATTTCGCTGGAACGCTTTGTTAGAGAATTTCTCGGAGAAATTAGGCTCTATTGCGGACAATGTCGAATCTTTTTTAAAAGGGGAAATTCAGTACACAGTCAGTTGAAACCGAAGGTAGACCATTTAGTTCGACATTTAATTTTAATACATCACAGATGTCTTACATATTAAAGTTATTATTAAACTTGAAAAAATGCAAACAAAATTCCTATAGTATTGTTACAAGTTTATATCCTTCAGCAAGACAAATGTTCAATAATTGCAAAACGGATTTTCACTAACCACTGATTTAGTAATCAGTAAATTACTTACAATAATTTACTCCGTCTAATTACAAAGTAACTGTAACTTTTAACTACTATAAATTAATTACTTATTGTTACTGTAGTGTTCTTTATACTTATATGATCATTTGGCTCCTCTAATATACCGTCTGTCAATTTGGTGCACAATTGGAGCATTTGTAGTTAGAAAAATAAATACGTACATTTTCTTTTCACTATGGTAGTAGGTAGTACTGATATAAATTTTTTTTGAATGTTCATTTTGTACTCGTATTTTTATTTATGAGATATTTGTTTGTTTGTATTAAATTGTAATAAATAATTACTGAATTATAATTGTTATAAAATGAATTTTTACTATTATGGCATAGCTGATGTTTACAATTCAATGATATAACTTGTGGTTTTCGTAAAAGATTAAATATTGACACTGGCAGTTGAAATTCTTGTGACATGTTTTATGTCTAATGAAGTAGTTTCTTCCGGGTCTTGCCGTGGTCGTCGAACTTGACTTGACGTTTCGCTGATCATCCTGTCAGCTTCTTGCTTCCCTCAGTCAAAGACCCTGTCCCCAAACTGTTATCAAAAGGTGTTTACCAGTTGAAGTGCACATGTGGTAAGAGCTACATCGGACAAACAGGATGGAGTTCCAGTGCAGAATCAAAGAACACCAGAGAAATACCAGATTTGGATACACGGATAGGTCGGCGATAGCAGAACATGTCCATAATAACGAGAACCATAAAATCGACTACGAGAACGTTAATATATTAGAGAGGAATACGTGCTATTATCCGCGAATCATTAGGGAATCACTGGAAATTATGAAAAACGTAAACAACTTTAACAGAGAGGATGGGTATCGACTTAGTAACACGTGGAGACTGTTGCCAAGTACCAGCACCGTAGCAAGTCACGGTCAACCAAACACGACGAATGAGCAGCGAAGCGATCCAAGCGCGACCAATGACCAGCGAAGCGAAGCGGCGCCTAGGTATATAACGAGGAGTGTAACAACAAAATCAGTCTTTAGAATCATCAGAAGCTGACAGGATGATCAGCGAAACGTCAAGTCAAGTTCGACGACCACGGCAAGATCCGGAAGACAACGGCCGTGAATACCTGCATTCTACTATATTTTATGACGTTGGAAAGAGAAAAAATAAACGGATTTAATGGCTCATGCCCTATTTTGTGATGTGTTCTTTTCATTTTTGCACAAGACCGTATGTCAAAGCCAACTACATTCATTATTAAAATTTTTTGATACGCATTATTCTTATTGCCTTTTTGTGTCAAGTTCTCGGAATTTGTTATGTCATGTTTTTTTGACGTTTGAAAAAGAAACACTTAAAGTATCTGTTCCTCGAACACGCTTCAATAGTATAGCTAAATAGGTCCTGGGCCATCAAGTAGAGGAACAACGCCGGTTACAATGGCGTCATGAACTGGATGGCATGTATCCATCAGGATATAAAACAGATTTTAAACGGCTATTTACAGGTCTCAAACAGGTCTGATCAGGTTTTTAGCAGGTCTGTACGAATATTAAACAGATTTTAAACAGCCATGAACAAATCTCAAACGGGTCTAAACAGGTGTTAAACAGCTATAAACAGTCTTAAGTCACCAAGACTCCTGATGGACACAGGCTATCCAGTTCATGACGTCATTGTAACTGGCGTTGTTCCTCTACTTGGTGGCCCAAGACCTGTTTAGCTATACTACTCGCCTCCTACAAGAGTATCCATTATTTAGAATGTGCAACAAATACACGTTGGACAAAACATAAACACGACATATAGTAGACAACACCCAAATCCAAAGCCACAGGTTGTACGAAAGGGGGTTACACACTTGAAAAAACGCCCGAAACGCCCATTATCCACCGACGTTGCTATTGCATGTCGGTGCCAGGGATCGAACCCAGAACACAGCAGTCACCACAGCGAATTTGCTACATTTTTAATACGTCTGTAACCAAAATTAAAACACAAATACTAACTATTAAGCTAGACCATTCAATGCATCAATGGACTGCTCTTACATTAACGAAAACTAATAAGAGATAGAAAATCCCAATTATCCCTGTTCGAACAGAAATAGTATGACGTCATAAACTTTAGTCAGTCGTAACCACGTTGCCGAATTTACGCATATTTCTCAAATGATAATTGACTATAAATTAGTTTAATGAAATTTGAATAAATAATCTGCAGGAGAACAAGGAACAACCAATATCGTGTGCTTCGTCTAATACAATATTATCAGCACATTGAAAGGTATATGAATGGACAGTCCATTATAGTGTAAGCGGCACATTGAATGGTCCAAGCTATTAAGTCATGCTTCTTCTGTTCTTGCTTTTTATATTTGTACATGTTTTTGTCAATAATGTTGTCTATACATATATTTATTTCTAATTAGTCCTGTCAACAAATTATTGTAGACTACATGAAGGCCGGCCCAATTTTTGACTTTTAAGGGTGGATTTTGGGTAGTTAAAACATCTTAAAACTCCCTGACCTTAGAAGGTCAGCCTTGCGAAAGGGAGCTTTCCACAAAGCCCTAAATTTTTACTTTTTGGTTTTTCGCTAATAACTATTGGTCCTAGAGAAACAATTATTCTTACCTTTTTGAAAGCTGACAAAATTTCCTACATTTTTTACTTCAACATAAAGTTTCTATCTTCAACCGTCCTCGATATCGCCGATTTTCAAAAACGCTGTTTCGGATAACATTTTTCATCATACTCTGCTCTTAACACATCAAAACTTCTTTGTAAAATAAAAACAACCAAGTCAAGTGAAGAGGATTAAATTGACTTAAAAATTATATATTCTACATATAAAATATAATGGCTAAAATGATGGATTTCAAGATTCTTTGCTATAATGTGATAGGGTTATTGCTTGAAATCAGTACATACATTTTATTGCATTAGCATTTTTTTGGAAACTATCGTCGATTTTTAGAAGAGGATAATTCGAGAACGGTTGAAGATAGAAATTGTTGAAGCAAAAAATTTAAGAGATTTTGTCAGCTTTCAATAAGGTAAGAATAATTTTTCTCTAGGACCAATAGTTTTCGAGCGAAAAACCAACAAAGTTAAAATTTAGAGCCTCCCGGAAGGGGGGCAAGGCTGACCTCCTAGGGTTGAGAAATTTTAGGATGTTTACCTCCTAACTACCCCTTAATTGGTATATTACCGTTGGGTAAATGTAAATTAAATAAATAAATAATAATTTTAACAGTCATTATAGAGGGGAAGTCAATCAATATATCTCTTTTTACCTGATAGTGTATTATGAACAATCTCTATTCGTATTCATAAATACTGCGCTTGAATTTTTACGACCGTTAAACCGAATGACAACACATATATTTTGACTCCTGTTTTCAGCTTCAATCAGAGTTCCCAAATCAATCGAACCGGTGGTTGACAAAATTAATGCCGGTAAATACTTCTCCCCATCAGAATATTTCCTTTTGTGTGTGTATTTGGCTGGAGTTCCGACGTGAATAAGTGGTAAATAATTTATTAACCTGGTTGATTTGTGAGTGCAGGTTTTCGAACATTATCGACGGAATCAGTTTCAATACAAACGTGATCCCTGTACAGAAATGATCCGCTGATTCGGGTCCATTTATATGAATGGCATTGTTTGAGGGATTAGAGCGTAACTAATTTCATTTTGTGTATTCAACTGTGGTTATTTTAACACCATATACGGTTTGTTAAATAGTTTCGAGTACGAAGGATATATCGCGATAGGCGAATAGTAAGTTAAATAACGGACTGCCTCGATCCAAGCTTTCTAAATTTTTAATATCAGATATGATAAAAAATATGACATCCTAAGAAAGCAGATTTGTTTATATTCTGCATCACTTATCTTGTAGAATGAGGAAATTGTGTGTGAGAAGCAGTTCGCGTGTGGGTTTTCTCCAGCTTACTTTACTTCAGTGTTTGTTTTGTACCCGGGCATCATAAGATCATTTTAGCCTCTCTCTTTTTAGTATGTCTTTATTGGATGACGCCAAAAAACTTGAAATTATTATTTTTGTTTACATTTTTAATGAATTATATAATGTTTGGTAGATTTATGTCGCAGAAATCATTTTAATAATTATGGAGACAACAAGATGCTTGATTTAATGTAGCCTGATGTCAGCTGAAAGAAAGCTGATATAAATCCCATTAGCGAATTTCTAAAGCCGGGTACTCACAGGCGAACTGTAACTGCAACGGTTATTGCATCAAATTTTGGTATGTACGTTAATATATTTTAACATTTATGACAGGTGGTCGAGAGGTTAGCGCGTCTGCCTCTCACTCAAAAGTTCCGGGTTCGATCCCCGGTCGTGGCAGTGGAAAATACTGTGAGAGGGATTTTTCCACTATTAGTCCAGGGAAGTTAGGAAAAATAGCGGAAATTTTTAGGCACAGCAGATATCGAGATGCGGTTTTCTGCATTGTGTTCAGGAAGGTCCCAGCAAACGACTCTACATAGTCTGGTTTAGCCATTTGGGCCGGAAAATGCATTTTCCAATTGCATCATTACTTGCACCATTATAGAAACAACTGGAAACTCAGAAAAATCGCTCGGAAATCGTTACGCGGGGGGTTTCGGGGCTGCCGAACTCGATTCTAGCATTAGAATTCCACGGGGGTGGCTCTGTGGGGGTGCGCGGGGGGTGAATTGGGGGAGAAATTGCAGCGTGCATGAAAATCGCTCCAAACTCGTTACTCGGGGGTTTTCGGGGACGCCGAATTCAATTCTGGCATTAGAATTACCCGGGGGCGGCTCTGCTGTGGTATCCGGGGGGCCATTCTGGGGGGGGGGGAAATAGCATAGTCCATGAAAATCGCTTCAAACTCGTTACTCGGGGGTTTTCCGGGATGCCGAATTCATTTCCAGCATTAGATTTCTCCGGGGGCGCCCGGGGGTCCCTCTGTGGGGTTGTCTGGGGGGTCATTCTGGGGGGGGGAATAGCATAGTCCATGGGAAGCGCTCCAAACTCGTCACTCGGGGATTTTCGGGGATGCCGAATTCAATTCTGGCATTAGACTTCCCCGGGGGTATGAATAATAAAAATTTAGATTGAATATTAAATAAATAAATTTACACATATTATAAAAACAATTGCATTGGAAGTCTTTTGTGGCTCGAAACTGGATTTGAAAAAGGCGCCAAAGCTATAAAGAGAGTAGAGAATCGTTACCACGGGGACCGGCGCGAACAGAAATATTCTGTATCCACTGAAGAGAAAAAATATGGGTCCAGTTCCCGCGCGCAGTCGGCGTTTGTGTGGCATCAGTATTACATCTGTCGTTCAGGACCACGTTGCTTTTTCGTTGTATGTAAATACGGTGCTACAGTAATCAAGTTTCTTGGATTTAGGACCTTTCTTTGGTGTTTGAGTTCTGTCCGGCACTCTTATACCACGTTGGTTTTTTGTTATACGTAAATATAGTGCTAAAATAATCAAGTTTTTTGGATTTTGGACCTTTTTTTGGTGTTTGAGTGGTGTCCGGCACTCTTGGACCACGTGGGCTTTTCGTTATACGTCAATACAGTGGTATAGTGATCAAGTTTTTTGGATTTTGGACCATTTTTTTGGTGTTTAAGCTGTGTGTAAGTCATCTTTGATAGATCACGTGTTCGAGGATTTGTTTTTCAATGGAATCGAATATTGGCTTGAGCTTACAATGGATGTTTCTGGAGATATAAGAAGCTGCGATAGTGAAGAGGTATGTATCTTTTATGGAATTTTCATAATTTGTGATTTTTCACTTTCTCCTTTACCATTTCCCACAGAGCCACCCCCGAGCACCCCCGGGGAAGTCTAATGCCGGAATTGAAATCAGCATCCCCGAAAACCCCCGAGTATCGATTTTGGAGAGATTTTCATGGACGCTGCCATTTCCCCCCCAATCACCCCCAGACAACCCCACAGAGGGACTCTCGAACGCCCCCGGGAAAAACTAATGCTAGAATTGAATTCGGCATCACCGAAAACCCCCCGAGTAACGAGTTTGGAGCGCTTCCCATGGACTGTGCTATTCCCCCCCCAGAATGACCCCCGAGCGCCCCCGGGTAATTCCAATGCCAGAATTGAATTCGGCATCCCCGAAAACCCCCGAGTATCGATTTTGGAGAGATTTTCATGGACGCTGCCATTTCCCCCCCAGAATGGCCCCCCCGGATACCCCGCAGAGCCGCCCCCGGGTAATGCCAGAATCGAGTTCGGCAGCCTCAAAAACCCCCGAGTAACGATTTCCGAGCGATTTTTCCGAGTTTCCAGTCGTTCCTATAATGGTGCAAGTAATGATGCGATTGGAAAATGCATTTTCCGGCCCAGAAGGCATTTTTCAAAAAATGGCTAAACCAGACTATGTAGAGTCGTTTCCTGGGACCTTCCTGAACACAATGCAGAAAACCGCATCTCGATATCTGCTGTGCCTAAAAATTTCCGCTATTCGGGCGATTTTGATCTAAATGCCCTGGACTATATACACGGATATTGGGTGTGTCTCTTGTCTCTAAATGTGTAGCTCCTCCCACACAAGGCTCTTCTAGAGCCTTCCGGGATAAAGGGGTAATTACCTGTGGTGTTATTTATTTATTAATATTTATTATTTTTAACGTAGTCTCTTTTCACAAATCTCTCACTGTTTATAGGCCCTACCTGGAGTCGTCTCTGGCGAGGTTTTCAAAGGACTATTTCAGTCCATTCTCAGCAACTTCAATTTGATATATTTTTTGATTCGACGCAAAATTCGTATTTGGCTGTGTCTAGACCTGTCCTTGGTGCACCGATGAAGCCTTATGTCTAAAATTTCAAATTTCCACATTGAGATTTCTTCGTGGAAAACATGATACACACTGACACACTAACAGACAGATACACTGACGGCATGCCAATTAAAATATATTCGGTAATTTTTACTTCAAAACGCTCATTTTCATCATTATCTAAATTTTGGATATTTTCGCGATGACAATGCTTTATCTATAGAGACTGAGTTTCTGATATAAATATTTCAAGTACGTACCTGGGCACAATTACTTTTGCCACTAGTTTGCAGTATTTTAATGAAGTCGTAAAGTTTTTATTATATTTTTTGAGTGCTAATGCCAACAATTTTTTAGAGGCTCTTAGTTTTCGTATACACGCTACATCCTAATTTATTTTTTTACTCCCTTTAATAATAGGGCGGGGGTGGTAATGGGGGTAGTAGAGGAGGTAGCTAACGCCAAAAAATTTTTGAGACGTTTCGTTCTTGTATACACACTAAATCACATTTAATTTTTTTCACTCTCTTTCATAATAGTAAGGGTGTGATGTGGATGTGGGTGATGGTATTGGGGGGGGTGGCATTGGGGGTGATAGTGGGGGGTGGATGATGCTAAAAAAATATTTTGAGACCTTGACTTTTCGTAGATGCCCTAAATTGCAATATTATGAACTCTTACTGCTTGCTTTGCTTATTTACCCCATTTACCCCCGAACCCTTCAACGGAATTAGATCAAAATATAGTCTAGTTCTAGATCTCATTATGATACATAAGTGTACCAAATTTCAAGTCAATATCATAAACGATTCCAGAGTAAACGTGCGCACAAATAAAGTTACAGACAGACAGACAATTTTTTTCGCTCAAATTTAAAATCTCGACGTTTCATGGCATTTTAAGCCAATTTCAACAAAAGAAATATATTTTTTTTACGTTACTATACTTCCACTGGACGTGGAAGTAAAATTGAATAAAAGGGGTATTATTAACTTAAGGGATATGTTTCAATAACTGTGTATAAAACGACCACATGAAATTTGCAATTTTCCTCTACAATCAAAATTTAATAAATAATTAAAATATATTTGCGTTACACCTTGTATAGCAGCTCGGTGTTGAAATATGAAGTAGCGTATTTCTCACATATTATTTTTATACCAAAATGAAAAAGACTTATAAAAATTGCTAGTATTTAAAATATATTTTACGTTTAAATTTCAAAAATACTGTATTAATAAATAAATAAATAATAATAATAATAAATAAACGCCACAGAAATTAGACAACCCCCAATTCCAGAAGCCAGAGGCTTGTGCGGAAGGAGGTTACACATTGAAAAAACGCGGACATACAACCATTTCCTCCGGAAGTGCCGAAGCCAGGATTCGAACCCGGTGGCGCGATAGCCGTGGGATTAATCGCGATTGCCTCCTCGCGCCTTAATAATTTAACATATAGATATTTACATTGATATAGTCTTCACAAACAAAGTATGTTGATTTAGTAGTAAGCCTTTTCTCTCTTTTCATAGTTTGTTGCCATTTCCTTCGCATTTTTAAATCTCTAGGAACGGTAATAAATATTTTAGTAGGTGTTTTCGCCGTGGTGCTTTCACACTCAAGAACAATACAATATTTTTAATTCCTTTTATTGTCACTGTTATACATTGTTGATATAAATCAGTGAAAATACTTGATAATCCGAAATTCTTCACAAACACGTATAAGTTTCAATACACGCTGCTTGAGTTAACGATTTGTAATATTGTGAAACAGTAATAACGCTCTGTAATTAGCCACTTCGGATGGCGGGTTACTATTGAGTGACGTCACGGCCGAGACTCGACAAGGCAGGTGCGGTCCATGTTTATGATTTTTTTTAAGCGATTTACGGGTCTCACAAAAATTTAGTTTTTTGCACAGGGACTCAAAATTTTTTTCGATAATGAAATTTAAAAAAGTGCTAAATGAGCCTATTGTTACTTTTAATTTAAATTAGACTTAACAATTTATAATACATGTATCTGTGAATATTTTAATGTCAAATTGCTACATTGATAATTGCTATTTTATATTTAGTTTTGGTTTCATTGAATAGGATAATTTGAATTAAAAGCAACATTATTGTTAATGGGTGTACTTGAACGTAATGTGCATATTTTCATTTTAATTTAATATTGATCTTTGCATATAATTGCGATAGCTGATGCTTATACTAATAAATGTTTGTTTACCTTTACCTATCTGTGATAAATTTTTTGCAAAAGTTAAAATAACTTATACTTTATACGAGCATAATTGAAACTGATCAGTGTTAAAGCACAGGACCGTACGCACTGAAACTGATATTTTGTCCTATATATTTAGCAATGGTATCAAGATTCGAATGGTAGTTGAAACTGTGCAGGCGAGTCCGAGACTGGCAATGTAATCAGCCTGAATGAACCATCTACGACTGCACTGGTTTAAAGATAATAAAACGGACAGGCCTACTAGCATAAAAAAATCGTAAATCGTTTCTCGGAAGTCAACGTGAACTTGTGAGATGTGCTGTCAGTGTGCCAGTGCAGTGCATAAATACCTATTATAATACCAAGCGTAGGAGTTTAGTTAGTTATTGTTCATATTTATAAATATTTACTACTATAAAAAAGGCAAAATATTTTAATTATTTACTAATTTACCATGGCTTTCTGGAGACCATTTGAAACAGAGGATAATATAATAACGCCCGAAAATCTTATCATTTTCTTATGACAAGCATTTCTATTTACCTCCGCCCATGTACAATAAAGAGATGCCAGCTGTTTTTGCCGGCTTTTAGTTTTTATATGGTTTCAATTTAGCTCGTATACACTTTACTAGTATTTTCTGTTAATGATTTCCATTTTATTTCAATCAATGAGTCCTTTTTATAACGATTACTTTTCACTCTGCTTAGCACATACTCGACAAAAATGTAGTTAACACTAGCGAACAAAAACTATTAATTATCACGTGTCGTCTGCCCATTTTTATCACGGTGCGTTAGATTTCCTCTGCACTCATAACAGTTATAAATACAATCACCGATGTGATGAAATGCCCGACGTCCGTTAATTTAGTTCCAATTGAAAATATTATGTAGCAGAATGCAGTATATCGGGTTAAAAACATTTTATATTTACTTTACTTTTATTTACTCGAAAATATATTTTGTATATTTCACAATGTATAACAGTTGCGGCTATTGATAAAAATTTTGCTCTGTAAAACTGTCTGGAAAAGTATATAAAATATTTGGAGCCAAAAGTTCTGGACGTCTAGAAATTTATGCAACATTACGTAATTGATGAATTTTGTGAGCAGAACATTCAAAGTAGTGCTGTGAATTGTGACTTCTGTATGAAATATGTGCTCGTATCAACCCTCAAATGGTTTTCCGGCATATCTAGAATGTACCGTGATATATAATAATATACGAGGTGTTTCATAAATTTTATATACATCATCTGTAGATTTCAGAGATTAAAATATGAAAATAGGGGCTAATTTGCTTCAGAGAAAAAAGTTAAAGAGCTAAAAATTTATTTGCGATAGGAAAATTATTTGGTGAAGAATAAAATTTTGAAGGTGAGCAAGTAGAAAGTAAAATGTCCTCGGTAATTGCTTTACGTACTAATTGATTACGTAAAAAGGGCTGGAATTCCCCGTCAACCCGTAATTACGTCATAGATAAAAATTTATTTGCGATAGCTTGAAAATTATTTGGTAAAGAATAAAATTTTGAAGGTGAGCAAGTAGAAAATGAAATGTCCTCACTAATTACTTTACGTACTAATTGATTCAACCCTTAATTACTTCATTTCTATCTAATAATGTTTTAGTTATTTTGTCATTATTTATTGTATATACACGATATAATAATGGACATCTGCATACAAACGAAATTTTTTCAAGTAATTAGGATCATTTTGGTTAGGAATTGTTGTATAGCTATTATTGTAACAAGCCTTGTTTGTCTTTCTCAGTTCATTGCCGAATCTAGCGATACAGGAACAGCTACTAGCCATATAGGAAAATCCTATACACTTATGTACAATTGCAATACGGGTAAGAATGTCATCTAATGGAATGTGATTGGGGTGGGGCGATCCAATGCACTGTACACTGGCGCCGCTGTGATTGTCGATGGTATGGATTTAGGATTTATTTATTATTTGCTAGAGTCCGTTGGGCTTAGGTCATAGGTAACCTTACGAAATTAAAATATTATTGCGCTCAAAATAATATTAACCTATTAAAATGGATATTTATTTAACAGAAGAGAAAGTACAAATAATTAAGTGGCACTATGGTGGGCATTCACCGTCCATTTCATATCATCTCGTGATTCTAACCCATATTGCACATGTACATAAGGGTATAGAATTTTTCTATACGGCTAGTAACGTTACCCGTACTGTATATGCACATGATCGGCCACAATTCTGCGCAGAAAGAGCGACACGGTGTTTTATATCGTTGGAAAGAGAAAAAATACGGAAAAACGGAATTAATGGTGTCATGGCCTACTTTGAAATATATTCTTTTCATTTTTGCACAAGAGCGTATGTCAAATCCAACTGCGTTTTTCGAATTTTGTGATACAAATTATTATTCTTATTGTCTTTGCCGTCAACTTTCATCCCTTCAACTTTTTTCGTATCTCCTCAAATAAGGAAGCTATAACCGTTTGTGGTTTCAAATTTCTTTTTACTGAAATATAGCTCACAAAATATGGGATAACTGTTTCTAAAACTTTATTTTTCTACAATAGATATTAAGCCAGATATTTGATGTGGCCCTCGTAAAATAGACAGCCGATATAGTCGGATATATGAATGTCCAAATTTTCACATCACAATAACTTCGAATTGTAAATGAACACATTGTGATACTTCTTATTAGTCTAATATTTCAAAAATAAGTATAATTTGGTACAATTTTGCTTGACAGTCAAAAAACGCAACAAAAACTTTACGAGCTAATTATTAACACGGGTGAACCATTCGGCATGGTCTCATCAAACAAGTCAACGTACATTAAAAGCCTATAAAGATAAGTGGTTTAATTTGTAGGCGAGATAGTAAAGTGTATACGAACTTAATTGAAACCGTATAAAAGCTAAAAGCCGGCAAAAACAGTCGGCATCTCTTTATTGTACACGGGCGGAGAGAAATAGAAATGCTTGTCATAAGAAAATGATAAGATTTTCGGGCGTTATTATATAATATCCTCTGTTTCAAATGGTCTCCAGAAAGCCATGGTAAATTAGTAAATAATTAAAATATTTCACCTTTTATATAGTAGTAAATATTTATAAATATGAACAATAACTAACTAAACTCCTACGCTTGATATAGTTTAGTATAATTTAACTTGGCGTGTGTATGTATGAGTTAATATTTCCGTACGATTTCATTTTCTCTTGTACATAAAGATCCAGGAATATTATCCACGTAGACAATGTTTCTAGACTATTGCTTTAACTTTGTGTACAATATGGGAGAAAATGAAATCGTACGGAAATATTAACTCGTACATACACACGCCAAGTTAAAGTATACTAGACTATATTATAATAGGTATTTATGCACTGCACTGGCACATTGACAGCACACCTCATCGACTTCTGAGAAACGATTTACGAGTTTTTTATGCTAGTAGGCCTGTCCGTTTTATTATCTATCTCAGTGCAGTCGTAGATGGGTCATTCAGGCTGATTACATTGCCATTCTCGGACTTGCCTGCACAGTTTCAACTACTGTTCGAATCGATACCATTGCTAAATATATAGGGTAAAATATCACGTTCAGTGCGCAGGGTTCTATGCATTAACACTGACCAATTTCAATTTTGCCCGTATAAAGTATACAGAGAGTAACGGTATTTTAATGAGGTCGTAAAGTTTTGGTTGCGTTTTTTGACTGCCCAACAAAACTGTACCCGATTATTATAATAGAAACTAATTTCCGATAAAAATGGCTAAACAATACTATTTTTGTGTTCCCACGGGGAACGTTTTAAAATTTTTTATTATTATAAAAGACATGTCGTATACTACCTTTTCGATCAGAAAAATTGCATTAGGAAAAATAGTGGTGATTTCCCTTAATTATCCTGTAGTACAAATAATGCGAGTAAAAATCCCAGAGTCCATCGTTACAGCACAGATGCATCAGTTTAGAATTGAATAAAATGGACTGTAAAATATTACATCATTACAGTAGTTTGAATTTATCGTCAGTAAATATTTTTTTAACTAAATTGCTTGCGATGGATGAAAAATCATCAATAAGTCGACGTGAATCACAAATATTTAGAAGACTTAGTTGATTTAATTAATGGAATGTCTGTAAAATTTATCTTAAACGAGACAAGAAATTTAGACGTAATTTATTTTGATAATAATTTTCTAATCACTATTATAAGCTATTTTTTCTATTTATTAAACGTCTTCTAAAATTCAATATTTGTAACAGTTCACCTAACAAAGCCGTTGAAAAAGACCTATATCTAGAAATTCTTTTCCCATATATTTGCACTGTAGACAAGACCTTTGTTGTTTATGCAGTATTATGCAAGCTTGTATCATATGTCATATAGTAAGCAAATAAACATGGAAAAAGGGCCGTATATTACAGTTCTAAAACAATGAGATTGTATTACAGAGCATAGTAATAGTAGCAGCGTTATTTACGAAAATTGAAACTACAAATAGCTGGATATAGCCGCGCATCTTTATGAAGTGTGACTCCATTAGAATTTAATGCAGATACAATAAAACAAACATTAAAAGAAATATGGTAACGTATTTCAGTCTGATGTAAATCAGACTGAATATAGAAACTTTTATTTCAGGTTATACCTACCGCAAAGTTTCTTAGTCCAGTCCAAGTGAATGGCTTGCAAACCTAAATTAACAGAATATGCAAAGAGGTATACACCCGATTTTTTAATACATAGTACATAGAAATTTAATTACTCGAAAACGATAAAGTTGTATTAGTTTAATTAAAACTAAAATCGAGAAGTTTTAGACTTTGTTTTGTTTGATCTGTATCTATCATTATATACATAATTATTATTATATATATATATATATATATATATGTTAGATAATGGATTGTAGAAATAACTTTTTAAAAACTTTATTTACTTGGGAGTCAAGCTTGACTCTAGGTACAATAATGAACAATAATAAATTTAGAATGTATTAGGTCGAAAATGAGTATATGACTGAAGGTACAAATGTCTGTTGGTTGTATTTATAACATAAGAGAACAAAGAACATTAAATTGGCAATTCAGCATGATAAGGGATTACCAAGAAGGAAACATTAAGCTCAGCCAACGTGAGCGGTTATTAGAGAAGAGCTGTTGCGCAATTTGTAACATGATATGTTTGAGAAGGTTAAGCCTGTCTCGGTGATATTATATATCATAGTATATTTCTAATATAACAGCTTCCCCCTTATAAAAAAAGTTGGTGTTTTATGCAGCAACTTTTGAAATGAATATAAAATGTATATAAAAGGTAATGGTACAATTTGGAAAAATATAAAGAGTACAAAAATGTTAAGTCGTAAAGTTTAAAATACAGAGTATAACCTTAGTGTCTAAAATATGAAATGCAAGCACAATAAGCTTGATTCATAAAGTAAAATAACATAAAAATGTTAGAGTTAAAGTATAGCTTTAGCAAGAAAGCGTAAAATACAAACATAATAAGTTTGTCTTAAAATGGGGTAAAATATTCCCAAGGTTAAAATATAGCTTTAATATAAAAGCATAAAATATGAGTATGATAAGTTTAAATGAAAATAACGTAAAAATGTTAATAAAATTGAAATTAACAAAGGATAGAAAAATAATGAAGTATGATGATTAAACAAATGAAATGAAATTCACTGAAGAGTCTAGCACTAAAAGTCAGTAAAAAGGCACAAAACAGTTTGTCTTTAGTTAAGTTCTATGTCTTCGGCTTCGTTGTCTTCTCTTCTTAAGGTAGGTCGTCTTCGTTGATGAAACAGGCTAGTGATTGTCCTGAGGGGTTCACTAGGCCTTGGTGGAGATGGAGGAGTCGTGGAAACGTTGATGGCTAGTCTTCGTCTTCTTGCTTTACACTTACAGAATAGATACAAGAATAAGAGTCCGAAAATTAGCACTATGGTAAGATAGGTAAACCAAGAAATGTGTCTCGTGATGAAAGGTTCCTTGATTAGGTCGTCTAAGTCTTTTGAATATTGGTCTAGTTGGTGTCTGGCGACATCGAGGTCTTCGGTGTTCAGATCACTTAGTTTTAGTGGTTTCAGGTTGGGCACTCGAACTTTGTCCGGAACCTGGTTGCAACACTCGAACGGGATTTGTATAGGGTGAGCGTCGTTCTTCACGTCTGTCGTTTCGTCTGAGCTGGCTTGGATCTTCGTGATACCTATGAAGGCGTAGCAATTTGGTTGTAATTTAATTATACAATTTTTGAGGATGGTGTCGGTTTTTGGGGTCTCTTTCGGGCAATTGATAGTCATCTTTAGTGGCTCTGTATTGATGATCATCCACACGTTCTCGTCTAGTTCTTGGATGTTGTATCCTTGGCCGATGATAGTTGACGTTTGACAGTTTTCTGGTAGAGTTTGTAGATCCTTGAAAAGGCGGGCTTCGCATATGGCGTTGTTGTCAATTGGATATGCAAACAAATTTGGACATAATTTAGTATTGGTATGGAGTGGCTTGCATTCTCTGAGGTCAGCAATGGGTATGTACATCAAAGAATCATCATCTCTCGCGATATATTTTTGAGAAGTTGACAAAATATGATACAGACCAGTTCTACTATCTAAGATAGGAATGGGGTATAATTGGAAAACAGAGTACGTTTGAGGGTCTACTAGGGGTATATCTAATACAAATACTAATTCTGAGTTCATTTGGAAAGCTTTTAATTCAATAATATCTAAATACTGTGCAATTTTTGAAAGTTTAATTGGGAGTGGCAAATTGTTCTTTTGTAGGTTTTGTGAAATTTCCTGCAATGAGTTTACCAAATCTTGGGGGTTAATGATAGACGTATGAATTACTTTGAGTCTCGCGAAAGTGATCGAATTTAAAATATCGTTGAGGTTGTCCTCTATAAATAGGTAGCTCGCCATGAGTTGTTCACAAATTTCCAAGAATTTTAATTTTGTTTCAACTGCTCGTACGTTATACGTAATGTCTAAGATTGCGTATTCGATTTCTTTTATGTCTTTGTTGAATGTCTCCTCGTCTATTAGTAGTTTTTGAATTGTCGTGTTAAAATTTTTAATAACTGAATTTGTAACTGATATTTGATTTTTCATCAAATTTTCTATCTGATGTTCGTCTTGGTTTAATTTATTGATACAGTCAGAGTAGTATTTACCGTCTTCTGCGTCTAAATTTCCAGTAATTGCTTTGAATATTGAACCAATTCCGTTTATGATTCCGCGTTTGTAGCGTTTCGTGTCGAGATGTATTTCGTCAAATTTAGTTTGTATGGATTTTGAGATTTGTTCTAGGAGGCTTAAATGCGTTTTAACCTCACTCGCGAATTCGTTCATGTTTTTGTATGCTGGGTCAAGGGTAGTAAGGATTGTCTGTAAAATTTTGTCGTTTCTGTCAAGAGCTGTCTTAAAGGTCGATATATTTTTATGTACGAGTAATGTCCATTTCTTGTGTGAGATGACAATGTCCGTGTCTTTGTGATAGTAAACACCGATAGTATTGTTTATTGGTGTTATTTCGTATTGAAAAAATGCTGATCCGAACAGCAGTAGAAACCTGAAAATAAATTTTAATCTTCAGTATATGGTTTCATTCTATCAAAATTTACTTTACTTGTTTGATTTGTCTCGGGATTTAACAAAATGGCAGAATTTTGGAAAATTTCTTTGATCTCGAAAGGGCCGTTGAATTTATTTTGTGACTTGCTTTTGATTTGGGATTCCTTTACATATACTTCGTCTCCAACGTTATACGTGGGGCGATTTTCTGGGATATTTCTGTCGAATCTGACTTTAGCTTTTTGTTTTTGCGCTTCAGTCCGACTGCGTGCAATTTGGTAATAGTGGGATATCCTATTATTTAAGTCCCTAACATATTTAGTTATTAGGTCTTTTTGGTTGTACAGGGTCTCTGGTGGTCTATTAGCTGTGTGTCCAAAGATCAGTTCGTATGGCGTAAAACCATGCGTTTTATTAACCGAATTATTGTAGCATATTACTGCATACGGCAATATGGTAAAAGGATGTTCATTTGGGTTTTCGGTTTTGTGAATTCTGATCATTTCGGCTAAGGTAGCATGAAAGCGTTCTATAGAATCGTTAGATTGGGGATGTCCTATGCTAGAATATGTCAATTTTATATCGTAGAGGGTACAGAGGTCTTTTAGTAAGTTGTTGTCGAATTCATCGCCGTAATCACAGTGAATCCTCAGTGGGGTACCGTAATGTTGAAAATATAACAATAGGGTATTTACCACAGATTTTGCGCTTTTATCCGGTACTGCATAGGCTTGTGTGAATTTTGTAAGTTCGTCGCGGATAGTTAGAGCGTAATTTCGTGTAGGAAATTCGAATAGGTCGATGTTAATTCTTTCGAAAGGCGTCCTCGGAGTTTCAGTGATTACTAGAGGGTTGTTAAGATTTTTTCGGCAAACTTTAGTCCGTTGACAAATTTCGCAATTTTTTATGAAATTTTCAACATCTTTGGTTAGTCCTTGCCAATTGTATTTATTTTTGATCCTACGCATAGTCTCGTTTATTCCGCGATGTAGGTTGTTTTTGCCGGTATGGTTTTGGTCAAGAATTATCGGTCTTTGGTCTTCGTCAGGTATTTGTACTAAGTTTTGACAGATAATGAGCTTTAGGTCTTTTTCTGCGAAGATAAATGACAGAATTTCGAGTATGGGGAGGTCTAAGTTATTTTCGACATGATAAGTATTAGAAAGATCTAATTCATTTTGATTTTTGTATATTGCTAAGAACAAATGTTCTACTACAGATTCAGAGTCAAAGGGTAGAGGAATGATATAGTATTTCCTATGTCTAACCGATCTACTGGAGAGGATATTTATTTTGTCGTCGTAAAATTCGGGGTTTTCCTCGAAAATGTCGTTAATAATCTGGTGATGAAAATCTCTTAAGTTATTTTGTTGAAAGAAAGTTATAATGTGTTTGTTTTCTCGGTCCAATAGTTGTTTGTTCGAGATTTGAATTTTAGAGTAATCTATTGAATATCTAGTTTTGTAAAGTCTAGAAAATGTGTTAAATTTCTGAGAAGTTTGTTCATTTGTGATCTTGTCCGAAATATATTCATTTGTTTTTACTTAGGGCCTCTCAAATAAAAAATATATATTTTTCGAATATTTTGAAGAATATTTGATTTTCAGTTTCTGAAATTTCTTCTGAACGTTTGTGAGTTTCTTTCAGGGTTTACGAGTAGTTCAATTATTTAATTTGGAAAAGGTATGTCCTGATTTTAAGTTTTAATTAAATTCTGAAAAGTTCTTACTGCATATTATTTAATTTTTCTGCCCTTGGTATTAATTATTATATAGTTAACAGCTGTTATTACTTGTGCTTGTAAAGCGTTTATATTGGTGTAGGGAGAAATCATAATGAGTGCAATGCGATACTATGGTGCTGGATATCATGCAATTCTTGTTAAAATATTTAAGTCCGTAAATATACAGGACGTGCCTCTGTGCAAAAGTTCAAGGTACTGTTATCAAAGTAGTACTACTATTATGAGTTCCTTGAATTAAATGTAATTACTTTATGTGCATTTATTTAAATGAACAAAAATATTTCGTTATAATTAAGGTTTTGTTTCATAAAGTAGAATTTACTACAGGAGAAGTTTCCTAGTAATAGAGAGAAGAAATAAAATTATTTACATGAGAAGTGTTTTGATAGTTAATTAATTTGTTATACAATGGTTTTTTTTGTCAAATTTTCTGGTAGTATTAATTTAGAAAGGTCTAAGAAAATGGAAAATACTTTTAATGTAAACTGTTAATTTTTGATAATATTCTAAAAGATTTAGTTTAGGTGACTAAAAAAAATATTTGTGAGATAATTTTGAAAGTAATTTTGGGTTGCGAATTTTTGTAACTGTTTTATTTGCAGGGTCGGCATATAGTTGAGACTGAAATCGGTATTATCGTTATTAATTAGGTTTAAATATAGATTTGAATTTTTGAACTGGTTCAAATATTAAATTAGAAAATTCTACTATTTTCGGTATTGTTTTTTCTGGGGATAAAAATGAATTTCGTTGGTATATTTTCCTGATTGTGTGGGGTATATAAATTTTTCTTTTGATTTGATTACGCAAGATCGTATGCGTGTTTCCTGGATTATTCTTTACTTTATTTGTTTTTCGAATTTTCGATTTCCTGAATACTTTATTATTAATTTTGAATACTGTTTGCGAAATAAACATTTTTCTGTTTAATGTTATTGTTTGTTTCGAATTGTTATTGGACATGTTTGGATTTAAGGTTGTCAATTTAAATTTGCCTGTAGGAGATGATTTTGTTTCTGAAAGGTTCATTTTTTGTTGGTTAACCGTAGGGGTTACATTTGAAATTGTTTTTGTTTCTTGTACCTTATGTTTAATTATTCCTTTGATACGAGATTCGGCAAAGATGGAATTTTGGTCTTTGTCTTTACAGGAGATGTCTGAAAGTTTAGAACTTTTGTCTACTTGATGGGAGTCTGAATTTTGATAGTTTTCATCAGACGTTGTCTCGAAAAATTCGCTTTGTATGTTTGTCTTTGCAAAGGTGTTAGGTAAGTGTATTTTTTCTTGTTCCTGAGCTAGCGGTATAGCGTCAGTGTCACAATAAAATTCAAATATTTCTTCAGTGTCTGGTACGAAAAAAATAAGATTTTGATTAATGGTGTTATCTGAAAGGTGATTGTTAATATTTTCGTTTGAATTTGTAACTGGTTGTAAAGGTAAATAATCGTTAACTTTAAATAACGGTATATTTTCAAAATTGGTAATTAGTTGATTGTTTTTGAAATCTATAATGCATTCGTAATATTCTAGAAAGTCGTTACCTACAAAGCCATCGAAGTCTGTATCTAAATCGTATACATAAACTTTGTGTGGATCGTTAAAATTGAACGGTATAAGAACAGATTCAGTGATTTTAATTTTTTGACCTGTTACTTGTATATTTAAATTTTCGGGGTGTCTTAGGTTATAATTTTCTGTTGCTTTGGGTTTGAAAATGGAAATATCTGCACCTAAATTGATTAGAATATTAAATTTATTTGTTAGGTCTTTCATGAAATACAGGTTTTTCGAACTTATTTGAAACGGAGGGTTAGATGGTGATTTTACATGAAACACTGTTCTTGGGGATTCGAATGTGGGTTGGAATTGTCTTTCAGGTTTAATGTTTGAATTTGGTTGGACATTTGGTCCACTGGGAAATTTATCTCTTGGGTTGGAGTATTCATGGAATACTGCGGGCCTAATGGAAAATCCTGAGGATTAGCAGTATAATCCTGCGACATCTGAGAATTAGCTGTATAATTCTCATTTTGGTATGGCATGTTATCGTCGTTATTTTGCGGAAAATGGGGGTAATCTTCATAATTTATTTGTGGCATGTTTGCCATATTATCAAGGCTAGAATTAGTTTGATAGTTTCCGAAGTTATGGAATTGCGGGTCACTGAAATTATCAGTTTCATTATAAAAATTAGTATCATAATTTTGAGAGTCGAAATGATTGTCAAAATTAACGTGATGTGTTCTCTGCGGGTTTTGTCTGTTAAAGTTAGGATTGAAATTTGAATTTTGTTGATTTGGGGATCTCTGAAAGTTCGGATTAGGTCTTATTACAGAAGGCCTATTCTGTTGAAAATCTTGTTGCGGCGTGAAATTTCTTTGATATTGCTGGTTGGGAGAATTTTGGAAATTCGGTCTAGAAAATTGTGAAGGACTGGCAAAATTGTTTTGTCTAAAGTTCTGATTTTGTTGTGAGAATTGTAGTCTTGTACGGCACTCATTAAAATTGTGCCCGTTACGTTTGCAAAAATTACAGAATTGTTGGGAGTTGGGACGCCTCTGTTGGTTCTGGATGGGGTTTTTGTTGATAGTTTGTTTTGGGAATTTTTGTGACTCGAAGTAGGACAGTTGGAGTTCGCGTTTGATTCTATTGATTGCTTCTAGCATGTCGCTGGGATTTCCGGCACGGATTATTTGTCCAAGTTTGGGTTCTAGTCCGGTAAGTAGTGTTGTTAGAGTCATGGTTTCAATTAAGGATGATTGGGCTGTCTTTTCTTCCAACGTCAAAGTCTGTTTTTGCACAGCAGCCTGCATTTTGGCATTATGTGTTTGTAAACGAGATACGAATGTCAGGGCAGTTTCATTAGGTAGTTGGTGAATCCGTTGTAAGTCTTGTATAAGGGCCGTCAAGTCGCGTGAATCACCGAAATGCGCCTCAAGTAGGCTTTTAATTTCTGCCCAAGTGGCAGGGTTTCTCGAATTTATTAATTCGGCAGCTTTTCCGCGAAGTTTGTTTTTAATATGCAGGGTGAGTAAAATACGCTGGTCTTCTATGGACATACCGTATGCGTAAACACACGCGGAAATAAAAGTTTGTAAGAAAATGGGGTTCCCGTCGAACTCTGGAACTATTGAGAAAATCTCACTTAACCTATAGGGTTCGATGGTAAGGGTTTCATCAGCGTTATTTGAACTATTGGTATTATTTGCTGTAGTATTATTTACTGTAGTATTTGGTTGGTTCGCCATTTTGTATTATTAGGATTTGTATATAAATTTCAGATAAACAAACAAAAATTAATTTGGTACACACAAAAAATAATAAAAATTAATTGTAAAAGGTGCAAGAGTACGCCACTGGCAATAATAATGAATAAAAGGAAATGAGATTGTATTCTTTTCTTTATAAAGTATGTAACAAATTATTTTTGCAATGGTATTTGCACTTATTCAGATATTATAGTCATATGGTATAAAGGTTGATGTATAGTAGTATTAAATTCCAATAAAAAACGTTACAAGATAAAGATTAAACTTGATATAGAACTAAACTTTATATAGAAGTTAACTTGACCTATATTAAGTTGCAATGAAAATATTTATGTGTTAAAATAAAATAAAATATCGGTTAAAGTAATACGATATTTAGATAATATATTCAACTAAATTAGATTGCAGAACTGTCGTGGGTTTAATGCAAATGTGAATGCAATATACGAATGATAAAATATAATTGTTTAGTGCAGTTTTAAAATAGAAAATAAATCGAGATGATTCTTAAATTACTTACATTACTATCTTCATGCCTGGGGTCCAGATGGAAGGTCGAATGCGGTTTCGTAAGCGTTGCTACACTGGGATGTACCGTCAGGGGTATCACTAGGTGTTCCTATCCACGGTGACGTGTTCCAAGTGCCGAAGACACCGACTTTCAGGGGCCAGGAATGTTTCTTACTTGCTAATTATTTCTCGATGTGTATATGATGCTTCTTGTGAGCTTGTTGAGACGTTGCTTGTCTGCTTGAAATTGTATTTTTCTTGTTTCTCGTAGATTCTTTGCTGATTGAAGGATTGAAATCCACCACCTCTGGGTTACAGGGTGTTTTTCAGATCCTACCGACTGCGCCAATGTTAGATAATGGATTGTAGAAATAACTTTTTAAAAACTTTATTTACTTGGGAGTCAAGCTTGACTCTAGGTACAATAATGAACAATAATAAATTTAGAATGTATTAGGTCGAAAATGAGTATATGACTGAAGGTACAAATGTCTGTTGGTTGTATTTATAACATAAGAGAACAAAGAACATTAAATTGGCAATTCAGCATGATAAGGGATTACCAAGAAGGAAACATTAAGCTCAGCCAACGTGAGCGGTTATTAGAGAAGAGCTGTTGCGCAATTTGTAACATGATATGTTTGAGAAGGTTAAGCCTGTCTCGGTGATATTATATATCATAGTATATTTCTAATATAACATATATATATATATACATATATATATATATATATATATATATATATATATATATAATATTATATATTATATAATTATTATATATAATTTAAATAAATATTTCATAAATGTAGGTAGAGTTATTGCAAAACACACAGTCTCCAGAAGAAAATAGTGTACCACAAGAAACAGAAAACACACAAAATACTCTTATTTTTAATATAGTCACGGAACATGATATTTTAAAGCACATAAATAATTTAAAAAATGCAACTGCTCCAGGCATGGATAATATAACAAGTAAAGTATTGAAATCTGTAAAATATGTTATATCTAAGCCTTTACTAAAATAATAAATATTTCTTTACGAGAAGGAGTCTTTCCAAATATTTTGAAAAGAGCAGCTGCCAAGCCTTTATTTAAAAGTGGAGATAAATGTGAACCGGGAAATTATCGTCCGATATCTTTAATATCAAATATTTCGAAAATATATGAATATGTCATGAGAAATGAAATTGTAAATTTTTTACAAACAAATAACTTATTGTCAAATTGTCAATTTAGATTTAGGCAAAACTTAAGCACACACGATATCATTATTCATTTAACATCAAAGATTTACAAATGTATTGACAATTATTCTAAACCCTACTAACCTAGCTGTTTTTCTCGATTGGGCAAAAGCCTTTGATACTGTGTCACATAGTAAACTTATATCTAAATTAAGGCTATATGGGTTTCAAGGCAAAATATTAAGTGTAATAAAACGTTATCTTGACAACAGAGTACAGTATGTAAAGAACGGGGATGCAGTTAGTGAACCTCTAATAATAAAATACGGTGTGCCGCAAGGAACTGTATTAGGACTCGTTTTTTTTCATATTATACATTAACAGTATTTTTAAAATAGATAATACATGTGATATAGTATCATATGCTGACGATACTGCGATACATATCGAGGAAGACAGCTGGGAAAAAGTTAAAATAAAAACTGAACAATGTTTCAAAAATATTAAAGCTTGGCTGGACGATAATTTGTTAAAGTTGAACTACGATAAATCCAAATTTTTTACATTTTCATCTAATGTAAGTGGACAACCACAATATAACAAAATATGTATACATCAATCTGATTGTAACATACAAAATAATTGTACTTGTTCGGTCCTTATTGACAGGGTAAAATCAACAAAATATTTTGGTATTATTTTAGATTGTCATTTGCGATGGGAAGAGCAGACATATGCAGTCTCTAGCAAATTAAGAAAATTAATCTACGCATTTAAAACTCTGCGAAATATATTAACGCGAACACTCCTGAAAACTGCATATTATGCTCCTATACAGTCTGTTATTACTTATGGAATAATAGCATGGGGTGGTACTTTTTATACTCATTTATAAAATATAGTGGTAAGTCAAAAAAGTCTTATAAAAATTCTTATGAAAAAACCGATTCATTAGCCAACAAATTTACTTTATAGCGAATGTGGATTAAAAGATCTTCAAGATCTTTACGTAATTGAAAATTTAAAATATTTATTTAAAAAACGGCCATTACTACTACCCGATCATGGATGGCTATGGAACAAGGTGAGTAACATATGGGCATTGTAATATGCGACGAATGCGGACTGCACTGGGACACAGGAACTTTATTTACTTCTCTGCTAAAATTCATAATGTATTGCCACAAAACCTGAGAAATTATAATAATTTTACGTATAAGCAATTTGTTTTAAAAATTAAAGTGTGGGTGAAAGAAAACAAAAATATAATAAACGCGTTATTTATAAATAATTAATATTTTCCAGAAAGTTGTGGTGGTTTCTAGTAATTTCTAGTAACTTTTTTCTTTTTTCCTTTTCTTTTATTTCTTCTCTGGTGAGTTTTGATCTGGTGTTTTTCATATTTTTTTACATTTCTTTTTAATATTTTTTATATAATTTAATAGTTTTTGTGTTAAGTAGGTACTCAAAAGAATGAAAATTATTTGTGTTTATAATTAACTAATTAAGGTAAATATAACATTTATCAATAAATTGACTGGTAAACATAAGATACACAATAACATACAAACTAAAATTAGATGTAGCGCGCACATTATTTATATTTATAATTAAAAAATGTATGTATACGGCACAGACGAACTCTTTTGAGTTCACGTGGCATATTAAGTGATTTTGTTATGAATAGTGTAGTACAGGGTTTGACATGTGTATATATTTATTTACATTTATATGAATGTATAATGTTTGTATATGGATATAACCTGGCAAAACTAAATAAATAAAGATTCTGTATTATTATATTATCAAGTCAAAATGTGCATCAGAAATTTATATTTATCATTTGGAAATGGAATTAAATGCAGAAAATGTAGATATTGCGTGCATCTCCGAGAACTGGTTGCAAAATCAAAAAGATATCGTTATAATAGGATTTAGTCCATGTAGCATACTTTGCAGGTCATTATATAAAAATGGAGGGGTAGCCATATTTTGAAAAAATAAGTTAAAATAGTACCTATGCTAAAGAATTAAATTTTTTAGAAAAAATTAATATGACAAAAATGATGAAAGAATTATCGAAGTATGTGGAATTGAAATATCAATCTGTCAAGTTACTTTTAGAATTATAATTATATACAAGTCACCAATGGCTTGTTTTGATTTATTTACCGAGAAATTAGATATAGTTTTAAGTTTAATTTGTAAAATTGTAAATTGCCAAGTTATTGTTTGCGGTGACATACATGTAGATTTTCTGACTCTAACTAAAACGTTGTCATTGAGTTTAAATTCACAAGATCATGGGGATGATTATACATTTGTATCATATGTTAGCAGAGAAAAATAGTTAAAAGTCAACAAAGCATTTAAAATTTTTCTCAATATATTAAAAATTTATATCGATAATTCTTTTCCCATTAAAAAACTTAAAATACCTATATTCTAGATGAAAATAAAAAATAATGAAATCGACATAACTTTTTACAAACATTACAAACAAGTATATCGATCGGAGAGTAATAAAAGCGGCAAAAAAGCATTACAATAATTTTTGTTATGACAGGGAAGAAAACAAGACAAAGGCTGTGTGGAATATTATAGCAATAGTATATAAAACGTAAAAGTACCAAAAGAAATATATCTGAAATACATACAAATAATAATATTCTAACAGATACTAGAGAAATAGCTGCTTTTTTTAATTATTATTTTATGGATGTACCAGAGCATCTAGATAATAAACTAGACAACAATAACATAGGTTCTCTATTTAAATTAAATAAAGAATATCCGATAATATTCTTAGATCTTGTCGACATGGAAATAGTCTACAATATAATATTGCTCTAAAAAACTTTAATTCTGTGGGTGTGGATGACATAAGCTAAACTATTTTAAAAGCTGTAGCTCATTTGTTGTACATCAATTTACTTATCTAATAAATCTTAAATTATAATTTAAGAGCAATCTTAATGAAAATGTTTTCAAAACTGATAGGTATTATATGTTGCTAAGTTAGGTACACACGTCGCCAATCAGTTTAACAAACGTGCATATTAGAGTGGACCTTTAAACGTGATTATTTTTTTTAATTTTTAATTTTTTTATAACAAAATGAAAATGGTAAGTAGTACTAATATTGGACTTATCTAATATTATTGCATGCATTAGGGATATTTGTCTTTAAAAATTACACACTACAAACATTAAATTTGTTCATAACTATTTATTTGTAATCCAACTTCATCTCAAATTATATCTATAGCTAGCTCATTATGTATATTGTATTATTAATAATTTCCCAATATTAAGTTTGAAATATTAACTGGACATTAATCATCTCATTTACAAAATTTCTTTTGAGAGTTTCCCATAATTATTTGCATGTTATTGAAATGTGTACTTTCATTTAATTTGTACCCCATGTACATTTCCTTAATGCAAACAAACATTATCATTTGTAATTTTATAATGGTTTTCTACGAAATAAAGAACTGCTCTGCGATTTTTAAACAAAAATTGTATTTGTTCTAGGATAATTCTCAGCTATCGACATCATCCACCATAAAAGTAAAATGTGTATATGTGTTCAGAAAAACTAAAGATAAAAATTTCAAGTTATTCGCGGTAGATACTTTAGATGAATGTCAAACAAGTAAAGGTGTTCTTATGATTAATAACTGAAAATATAAGAATTTCATTTTCCCTTTGCCTAGAAAAACAATAACAAATCCTAAGGGATTTTTTAAAGAAATATGCATATTTTATGAAATATATATATATATATATATATATATATATATATATATATATATATATATATATATATTGAAACACTCCTACCCCCCCCTCAATTAATTATAAATGAAAATCCTTGATCGTGAAGCAATCAAGAACTTATTTACTCCCACCCAGAAATTATTTATCTCAATTTTATGTCAAGATAAATAGACAGATTGGCCATTTACGTGATCGTCTAGTTTTATGTGGTTAGGACCTTAATTACGTTGTGTGTGTGTAGTAACCCTTTATAATTACCCCAGGTTCTTTGATATAAAGTTTGGTATTACTTGTTTCTGTCTGATACTGTACCTGAGAAAACTAATCACTCTGTTATTTTAAATGCACTGTAAGTTTGGATACACTGGCTATTATTTGAGAAACATAGTTAATGTTTTATGTTATTTATGTGGTGTTATTACTTGTGTGATGAAAAAGGTAAAGGTGAAAGAAAAGACAATAATTGGTGGGAAAAAGTAGTAAAAAAAAACCATTTTTATTTTATATAAATTGATGCGACAAATAGCCGTACAGCAAATCAAGACAATCCAAATATTTGAGACAACTGCCTAAATATTATATACGAAGGGTTACGTCGCTATAGTAATGACATACTATACATATTTCAAAGCTGGTTATGCAATAACAAGTACTAAGGTAATCCAATTCAATCGTGGGCCGTGTTATTTGTAGGTGTAATTAAAGATGCGGCAAATAGCCGATTAAAATGTAATTGGAATTTTGATGTTAGCAATCGCTCTGATAAAATAATTTTACTGCAAAACAGAGGACAAGAACCTTCATGTAAAAGATCATAGAACGTTGGGGGAAAGCTCCCTTAATTGAATAAACAACTGCAAATCCCAAAATGTATATGATTGTTCAACAACGTGAACCGGGTGAGTCGATGTAAAGTAGTTGAGGACAAACCCACGACCGCGGTGTTTGTACTAGAGCCAGGGAACTCTTTGTAGTCTGCAAGGTAGAAAAGTAGTTGATGACAAACCCACAACCGCGGTGTTTGTACTAGAGCCAGGGAACTCTTTGTAGTCTGCAAGGTAGAAAAGTAGTTGAGGACAAACCCACGACCGCGGTGTTTGTACTAGAGCCAGGGAACTCTGTGTCGTCTGCAAGGTAGAAAAGTAGTTGAGGACAAACCCACGATCGCGATGTTTGTACTAGAGCCAGGGAGTTCTTTATTAATTTGATGAATCGTTATTAAACAATCATAGAAAACTAGGCATTCGCAGGTGAGAAATATCTCACAATAGTTTGACTGGACAGTTTTCTAGTGAAACCTTTACATGGAAATCCAGGCACACGGCAGGCCTTTGGTAGAGCACAACTGAAGTATACTGGAAGCTAAAGTTTCTTGTCATTGCATAAACTCTGAAAGTATATAGTTCGAGAATATAAACTGGTTATTGTGCAAACGTAAATCTTCCTAGCAAAATATTCAGTTTGAGTAAAAGACTCCACAAACTAGATGCGTACTTGGCTAAACAAGACAGACGTCTCCGTCGCAAGTGGACATCGTGCCAAGACTCAGTGTAAATGCTCATAAGCTGCAGGGAAATTTCCCTAAAGTTGATATCAACACGAAAATCTCCGGGTTGATTTTAATTGTCACAACAACCACTTATCGAAGATGAGAACAAACCCACAACCGCGGTGTTTGAACTAGAGCCAGGGAACTCTTTGTGGTTATAACAACAATGAAAATAAATCCAGAGATTATGTACTATTTACGTAGTTGAAAGAAAACAGCCTCATAAGATTTTACAACTGCGGTGTTTTTAACATTTGGGTAAATCAGAACCCCAGCTGTGCCTGTGATGACTTTATTGTAGTAAGAAACTACGGTCACCCGACCATCTGGGGAGCCGACGACTATACGGAGCGTCGAGTTAAGTGTAATGCAGTAACAGCTGATGTAAAAGTAAAAGTAATGTGTTGGGCCCGGCTCCCTCGAAATGCACCTAAGTCAGTGAGTCCTCTAGACAAACAAATGCACGCAGCAATGCAGGCTGCCAGGTATTGCTAAAAACTTGTTGCATAAATATTATTAAAAGCCTGAACTAACCAGTAATCAATTAAAGTGTATTACATTGAAAAATTAGTTGCAACGAACCTGTTATAAAATGAATATCTTTGATACCACAAATATTTCTGTATATTTGTCTAACTTTGGAAATGAAATTCAGAATGCAATGCTTAAATAATTTCTGGTTAATTGTAGTTATAAAAATGATGTTTCCCTGAATTTAAATCAAACTTAAGACTTATTTTTAAAATAGAATGGACCCAGGGTGGTCCTTTTCAATATATATATATATATATATATATATATATATATATATATATATATATATCGATCAAGAGGTTAGCAATCAATAATTTTGTAATATAGATGGATCGATAGATAATTCTGCACTACTTGAATTGTTGGAGAAACGATTACTAAATTTAAATGTACCACCAACCAATATAGATGTGGTTTTGGTCGATTACGCCTTTTAAAGTATCCACCTTCTGTATTAGGAATGTTAGCATATGTAGTAAATTATGTGCTTTACCAGGACGAGAAATTCATATAATTTTTCAACAAATTCTGTCACCTTCCATAAAAGGTGAAGAACGACATCGTCGAGTAGACTATAGGCGAACTAACGACTTCTGGACTGCAACAGTGACTTTCTACGACATTTTTAAAATCTTTAAACGGTGATACTTAAAAAAAATTATTATTTTTTTACATGACTCCTGGAATAATAATGAATATGCGTCTATAATTTATAACAAAGTAATATACATTACTCACGAACAAAAATGCTATAAATTTGTAAGGGTAAGGTAAGATTCTAAAATCACTAAAACATACGCAGATGATTTGTACTGTGAGCATGATGAAACCGAATCGAGAATCGTATATCATTTAAATCAAGGAAAAATAAAACCTTTTCATATTTTAAAACAAAGAACAGAGGTATTTGTGAGGCATTTTCGCAACTTGGAAACACAGTCAATTTACACAGTTAATTTCTCCAGAGAATCTTACGCAACTCAAAAAAATTTTCTGTACTGTGTACAAATACACTAAGCATACTAGTATTAAAGTAAGACTGAATACTTTTACAGAATGTATGAAACCAAATCAGCTGAAAATCCTCTGCAAATAAAGAAAACATTTAATATCAATGTTTTCCCGCTATGTTATGCTTTACTAATTAATAAAATTAAAAGAACGAATCAAATCCCAGCACCATAGAATAATGCTACTGAGAAGAAACCATTATCTACGATCCAGTAAATAGTGATTGGAAACTTGTAAATAATAAATATAGAATTGACTGGTTCGAAAGCTTGCAAATGCCTCAGTAATTAAGTGATCTGTTACAAAACACATCCAGTGATGACGAACCACTACTGCTCGATAATTACGACTTAGATTAATTTAAAAAAACAGAAATTGTCACCAAAAACGTCGCGCTACATGTTTAGCTCTCTGTCTCACTCCCACGCTATTCATCTGTGTTTATTCCTCTCATTCTAGCCCTCCCTTGTTAAGCGTCTGTTTGGGTTATGCTGGCAACTATTTCGTCTGTTGAGACAGATTTGAAATGTACACAAATAAACGAATCGATTGGTGTACTGATATATCTTGTACCTTGTAGTTCGGGTAAAGGTAGTTTTTTGTCAAATTTAATCGCGTCTGTCTAAGTTAAGCTGTCGGCGGTTTAAGTATTCTTATTATATATAAATAGCTTTCCGTGGTTAATGTCAAACCTTTTGTACTTTATGGTTCTGATTGCCTCTCCGCCAACTCCCGGTTTATTCTATCATATTATAAGTTGTGTACGTACATGTTAAATGTTTTTCTTTACTTCTTACACATCATTATATTATTGATATACTTTCTTTTGAGAAAAATTGTAGTTGTACTGCCAGTGTAAATCAACCCAAAATGAATATGGATGAAATTCTAATCATTTTAGACAATTAAAAGAACACACACACTTTTGTTAAACATGAATTAAACAATAGAAAATTTTCTTTGTTCATTAAATCCTGAAATTTCTAGGGACTGGACTAGAGCATCACATTTGCATCGCCCTGTACAAGTTGTGATGTCACCGCCAAATAATAAAGAAATCATTATTAATACACTGATCATTTCGTCTAAAGACTTGGCTGAATAAGAGCGCTTTTTATTTAGCTAGGGTACGTTTCCCCTTTCAGCGCTTCCTAAAACAGGAACGTTATTTCTTTGTTTCCATTGATGTAATTAATGATGAGTTTAGAAAGAACAACAATGCATCTTAGAAATTGATGCAGCTAATGTAATGTAACATTCAGAATCCAATGCCACACCGCAGAGGGTATGCATTACATGGAAGAGGAAATTAATTAAACAAAGTTCATTGACATAGTTGTCCACGTTAAGTACAATAACCACGTGGGTTATTACCTCCATTACGCCTTGATTATTGTAAATTGATACTTTAATTAATTAACATTGAAATTCTTACGTTATATATCTTTACGATCAGTTTAATAATTATATGTTAACGACATATTTTTGTTGTCCTATTTTGTAATGATGAATGGATTCAGAACCATTAAATAATTTCTGTATCTCATTTAGAAAACATTGTCTTATATTACCAGCTTCTTTACAGTCCATTTATCGATGAAAATGCATCTAGAATTAAGAACTGTCCATTATTATAATCCAGAAACCAGTACACATTATTTTATTTATAGATTGACGCTAACAATTACTAAATAAACATAAATAGTCATCGTGGTATACCTTAAATATTATTAACATTAATTTAAAAAATTACGATCATAGAAAATTTAGAATAAGGAAACCTAAAACTTTTTATTTTAAAAGATTGAAATAATTAGTAAAATTAACATTTAATGTTGCATATAAATCATTATGTTGAAGAATTATTGAAAACCTATCTAAAATATTTCTGGTCTTTCATTCGGTGCAAAAAAGCCGTACTAAAATAGCAAATTAATCAACAAAGACCACGGATTGATATTAAATGATTTTATTGATTACTTTAGTAGGGTTTATTCAATATCAGCGAATTGATTGAAAATTAAGATTTGAATGATATCGGAAAATTCAAAAAGGGACAAACATTCCAAGTTTTCTAATTTAAGGTTATAACAGTATGTTTTGCAAGTATACATTTATCTCAATATATACCTTTGACCGAATAGACCATTGAATCATTATTAGTAAATTAAAAATCAGTTGATCTAGTGATATACTTCTATCACTATTTATTTCATATCTTAACGGAATAAGTCAGTGTGTGTCATAAAATGGTTTTAACTCAAAACATTCTTGTTCTACATCTGGAGTTCCTCAAGGGTCCAATCTTGGGTTCCATTGGTAGTGGTTGTGAACGATCCATCTTTTGCGTCTGAAGGACTTCTTATATATTTTCCAAAAATGAATATTATCGTTCACAAATAAGGGTTCAAAACGACTGTTTCAGACGGAGAATAATACAAAATTTATACTTACTGTTCGTTTTTGCTTAACTGCTTCTCTGATGGTATCGATTGGACGTCGTAACACTATAAATCTAACACAGTAAGTACTAATACTTTATTAAAATTAAACCTGAAAGGGAATTTTGAAAACACAAGAAAAAGACAATATAAAGTTCAAAAATATAAATTTTCCGAAATTCGATTTTTGTTACACTTTCTAAATTTTGGTGGTCGGGGCGACATTACGTCCTCGTGCAGCGACATTTACTACACTTTCTAAAATTACACTCCTTGATGAGTTATTGAAATTTTTGCATAAAAAACGCTCCGTAGAGTGAGAATATGATTAAATGTATAAAAACTTCTTCCAACGACATTTTTACGTGAAGCACGCTTTTCATGCGAAATGTTTCCGAAAAGTCGGATTTTGTTACAGTTTCGAAAAGTACATGGACGGTTTTATCGTGTTCTTTAACATGGTCGCAGACGAAATAATGACACTTTCTTTCAACACGAAATGTACCTCCTATATTAAATTATTTACCATTTATGGTTCTCTAATATGTACCTGGCGATGTTCAGTTATGTGGTTATATTCTGATAAATATGTTACAGCATAAAATAAAGATAAATACCCCTCATGTAGCTACACTTGGTTCACAAGGGTTGACTAAAATAAAATTTGGCAGCAATAGGTTAAATTAGAGAACTTGCTTAATCAATATGAGTAAATAAAATCTTTGTTTAAATATATACAACGTAAGTTAAAAGAAAACAAACATTATTACACAGAACCACTGAAGGTGGTTTCTTGCTAAAGGACACAATAACACTTATCAACAAATTGGTACGATACTTACACGTCAACTAGTGACGAGACTGCAGCCCTATGATGGTGACTTCGGGACAGACGATGGTGGTGGATTTATAGCCTCCCTAAATCGTGAAACTCTCACCTTACTCTGTGGGACCTTTTAACTTAGTCCGTGGAATATTCTAACACAGTCCGTGGACCATAAGATATACCTATTTAATTTTTAAGTTGGAAATGCACGTAAAACGTACCTAATTAGAGCAGTTGGAAACAGATATAATCCACAAAAGAAATAATTTACCTCTGACTTATTGAGGGATATAAGCCACCAAAATTCTTGTATAATACTGCAGCTCAATTGACAGTGAAGATACTTCCAAGAGAGTAGTCAACCAGCCTATAAATATTTGAAATACGTGGGTAAGATCGAAAAAAATTGCGATTATAAAGTTACTCACGTGTGCACACATAAATTCCGCACAGATGCGGATTAAACTCCCTCCGTAGCAACGAAATATTCTGATGAACAGCAACAACTTAAAACGAAGGAAACTTTACCTTTGCCGATAATCCAAAATCCAGTGAGATGGCTCAAATAAACAAGTTTTTAGGAATTATCGGCAGCGTACGCCAAGCGAAGCACTTCTCACCTTCTAGCTTTTACACCAGTCTGTTTTCATCAGCTGGAAGCACGCGACCGCTTCTAGCGGACCAAAGCCAAATCTCTGCCACCCACGGATCGCGGCTTGGCGATAACTGTGCATCGCGGCTTGCCGATATGTGGCCCGTGAAACACAAATATGTGATGCGGGTCGCATATGCATTAAGCATATAACAAGTACGCACCTTCTCGTGAAATTGAATTTTCGAATATTAAGATTTTCAACTAGATAAGGCATCATCATCGTCATTGGTATGACAGTCCTAGTTGACCCTTGACCTTTCCTAATCTTTTCAACAGTGGTTTCTGTATATTGCCAATCATTGCCAATTTGCCGAACCGATCTTTCTGGTGTTCTCATCCACACCATCTTTCCACCGTAATTTTGGCCTGCATCTACGTCTACTTCTCCTAGACTGTGGTATAAGAATTTGTCTAGGAGGGTTACTGTCATGTGTACTTGCCAGATATCGTACCCATCTCAATCTTCCTATCTTTAGAAGGAATACAACATCCTTTCCATCTGCTGTTTGTATTAATTTGTTATACATTTCATGGTTGTATCTCCTCCTCCACATACCATTTTCGCCGACTGCCCTAAGTATTCTAAATGTTCCATCTACTTTGGAGATGGTTTACGTTTCTGATCCGTATGTCAGTACTGGTGAGATCAGCCTTTTGTAGAGTATAAATTTGGTTCTTTTGCCTAGATAACTTTATTTAGGGTTATTACTTTGTAGTTGTCTATAGTTTTTATACTATAACTGATCGCCTTTTTATGCAATGGGTAAATGATTCCAGTGCATCACCCTTCTGGTACTGTTCTTTGTTCCACGACCTGCGTGTGGTGTATTTTGTCAACAAGCGTTCCGCCACCGTATTTAAAAAGCTCTGCAGGAATGTCATCAGTTCCTGGGAATTTATTTTTAAATTGTTTGATTGCGTCCTGCAATACGTTTATTTTGAAAAACTTCTATGGGTGTGCTGTTTCCTGCCCTTTTAAGAGGCAAATCTTGGTCTCCTGCTGTGATGTACAGAATTTCTTTCATATATTCGACCCACTTATTTAGGACGTCTTCCTTCATTCTGACTATGAGTCCATTTGGGTCCTTACATATTTCAGTTTTGGTTTAAAAAATTTTCTTATGCTGTTCTGGATCTTGTATAATCTAGTCTCATATAATCTAGTTAGCGTCTCAAGTTTTTCCAGAATATGATTTTCGCAGGCTCGTTTTAGGTTTAGTATATTCACATTTTCTTACTTCATTATTGAATATTTCATCATTATTTCAAACTATTGTCATATTTAATAAGGGAAGCGTCTTCGCCAAAATATCAGTGAGATTGTTTTTATAATATCTGTTTCTGTCTATTATAAAATATCAAATAAAATCTTTTAAATCATTTAATTTAGTTCCTCAGAAGAGTCAGGTTTAGAAGTTTATAATACTATGATTTAAGAAAAATAAATTTAAATATCAAAATATAATAATATCAAAGTTCATACATAAAGTCTTTTTTATTTGTTCACTATACTGTGCAACTGCATTCGAAGCGTGCCATGTAGTGATCAGACTGTATAGTACGGGGAAATATATCATAGGGGATGACGGGCTTTCTGATAAAAGACAAATTTAAAAAATGGAACATGATAAATTGCCACGGAATTTTCGAGGCAATATGATTAAAAAAACTAATAAGTTTTACTTTTCCGTTCGGCGATGCTCTCGAGAATTTCCATCGAAAAGATATTTTCATCTCAACTTCAGTATTAAAAGAAGTAGTAAAAACTTCGCCAATCAGTCTTCCAAACGATGTCACAAGTTTGGAGGGATATGTTATCAAATAGGATAAATATAAAAAACAGGCAGGAGGCGGGTTGGTGGTTAGACGTGATTGAAGTGTGCGATATGATTGATGTCTGCTTTCAGAAACCCAGACCGCGTTTTACCATCTTCATAAAAGATGTATGACAAGTTAAATATTGAATATGGAATTATTGAAAACTGAGGAAATTTTGTGTCAGCAATTGACTTGAACCAACATTATTGTCACATTAAATTCTGATCTTGGATGAGTGACATGAGCGATAGTTTAATAATTCACCATACTAAGTAATTTCAAATACTTATTTCATTTAATAAATAATGCGTTACAAAAATCGTGTAATATTAAATCTGATTCCGCATATGGACTTTTATGTAGCCACCTTTTATGTTCTCGGGATTTGTCTTCTTATAGATAGACAAACATTTATTATTCCATTATTTAAGTACATTTTTATGCATATGGTACGTAATAAAATATAATAGAAACAATTAAAACATATATGTAACAGTTATAATACATTAAAATGTGAAAAAAACACACATAAAACATTGGCATACAAACTGGTACATATAAAAAAATATAAAAATACTTAACCCATCTTGGTTATCATTAAAATGACGAATATCTATATTTCTATAGATAAAACTATTGTGCAGAATAAAATGCCTTTTCCACGAAAAATGATTTTGTTTGCTTTTTAAATTTGGAGAGATTTTCAATATCTTTTTAATTTTGAGGGAATGTATCAAATATTTTTTAAAGTTGCAGGCAGGGGATTTTTCAGATATCTTATGAGGTGGTATCAATAATTTTCTACCATGTCTTGTTCTATAACAATGGCATTGGCCAACTTCTTCAAAGTTAGTTTTATTTTTAAAAACATAGAGAACACATTTCCACTAAAAGATGGAAGATATCGTTAATACATTTTTACTTTTAAATTAGTCAACTAGTAGTTGGTTAAACATAATATTTTTAGTCGCAAACTCCTCTATAAAATCCTTATTTTACTATAAGGAACGTAACCAGACTGCAACCAACAGCTACTCTCCGGGCTATGTGCCCCGCCGAGCGCTGAATTACAAGTTACAAGTCTGGCGCGTTAAGTGGTGTGGACGACTGGCAAGAGAGCTCCTTTAAGTAGGATCAGTCTTTCGGCTGGTGTTTGTTGCAATCGAAGCATTAGCGTTTTGATGGTAATATGCAATTATTACACTTAACGCGCCAGACTTGTAACTTGTAATTCAGCGCTCGGCGGAGCACATAGCCCGGAGAGTAGCTGTTAGTTGCAGTCTGGTTACGTTCCTTATAGTAAAATAAGGATTTTATAGAGGAGTTTGCGACTAAAAATATTATGTTTAATATTCCGCCCTCTAAAAGCACATTTGAACTAGTAGTTGGTTGTAGGTTAAAAATTATCCTCATTAATCTTTTTTGGGATACCAATACTCTACTTATGCCAATAGTAACTCCCCAGAATACAATATGCTTTGCCATATGATTATTAGCCAGAGTAATATATACATTATAATCTTTCGCAATCTAGACTGGATTTCATTTGAAGTATTGCATAAAAAGCCGTGTTTAATTTGGTACAAAGTCAATATGAATGCCCCACCTTAATTGCCAGTCTATATGGGTATCTAAAAATTTAGTAGCTTTAAAAAACGTTGTTTTCTGATTCAAAATTTGGGGACAGTGGTTTTTTAATGTATAAATTTAAATACACTATTTTACTACTATTTAAAATCATCCTATTGCATTGTGACCATCTTAAATTCATCGCATACGTAATTTACCTTCAAAGAGATCTATTCTGGTGTTGACGCTGATACGGTTATCGAGGTATCATCTACGATTATATTATACTTGGCCATTGGATAAATATTGTGAAAGATCATTTATGTATATCATGAAAAGGAGGGGACTCTGAACCCTATGGTACTCCAAGGTCTACATTTTTATAAAAAATTTGGCATCGTTATATTTTACTATCATTTTCATATTTTCGTGATATGATCGTATCCACCTTAACAAATTCCCTGTTATTCCTATGGAAAATAATTTATCGCATAAAAATTTAATATTGACAGTGTCAAAAACTCGAGATAGATCAAACATTAATAATATACATAAAAGCTTGAATATGTCGGGCTGCTGTAAAATGTCAATGAACAACGATCAGCTATGCGTATGATAGACCAAGAGCTACTAAAATCTTGAAAAATCGTCTGAGAAATTCTTTTAACTTTTATGCTCTCTATAGTCTATGTGAAAATTAGAGAAAATAATATAACAATTACATACGAACCAGTCATAGGCGTACTACTATTTCTTTTCATATTCATAGAAATTGTACATTATATATAGTGGTTTGATTGTCTCATGATCTTAAATTGTGCGAGGGCAAAGCCAAATTTGAAGGTACACCACCCACAGTACCGGATACCATTGCAGTTCTAGAACTGAACCTGACCTGCCAACGTACCACTGTGAACTTAACCCCGTGGAATTGGTATGGGCTTAGGCAAAATGTGAAATAGCAAATAATACCACAATTAAATTAAAAGATGTTAAAGTTTGTTGGCCAATTCCTTCGAAAGAGTAACTGAAGGCAACAACGTTGGCATCATCAGGAAATGATTAAAGCTGTTTTTAAATTTTAATCAACTTGCGATGTAGTGACTTGTTGAAGAGTTTATAGTTCTATATTTATTTTCTGACCATAATTTATTCTAACAGCTATTACATCTTTACGACCGACCCTTTTGTTATAAACATGCCTGGGCTTATTTCCTTACTTATCTAAGATTCTGTCAAATTTACCATTTTTATGTTCTGTGTTGAATGAACAGATATATATTGAAAGTAATATATTCTGACAGCGTGAGTTCAAAACTATTTCTATTAAATAGAATATAAGAGATGTCTTTTTGATAATGCAATCAATTGGTCAATAAATGTATCTGATTTCTGTTAATGTCATTTTCTTCCTATGCTATGATTTATTGCTCTAGAGTTTTAATTGATCTACCACGTAATTAATCACTAATTTTTCAATATTTGCTCTTAACTCTTTTTGTAAATTTTTTATCAGGGCTTGGTTTAGATCTTAAAATGGGTATTTTAAAACCACCGTATGTACTGTAGGCGCTGTCGAGGAATAAGTAACTGAAACATGGTACGAGAGTTCAGTGTCATTTATAACAGAAATATATAGATATATTAATAACAATAATGAAATACAATATTGAAGAGATCTATAATAGTTTGCAGTTTCTCAAATAAAATATACTTTTATACGTTGATTTATAAAATGAGTTCGATATGCTGTATTTCCATTATGAAAACTTGGGACATTGTATACACATATTAAACCAGTGAAATATGATAGTTATTGAAAAATTCTGCAAACAGCGCATTAAATCGGTATTTCTAAAGAGCTCTTTTATAATGTAAACACGGCTAGTGTTTCATAATTTTCATAAAAATGTTTGCTTAATATTATACCGGTATACCACCTATATGTATATTTATTGTTTGACAAAACTTAAGTCGAATGTCGTAAATTATACATACAAAGTTAGAAATAACTTTTATAATATTAGACGGTGTGATATCAAAGAATATTAAATATCACACACTGTATCTTTGTATCTACATTTACAAATTTATCTTGTGGTATGTATACTACACATATATGTTATCCTTTTAGCGGCTATTATTAGTCTGAAAATTCTCGGAGCACTTTCAAATATTGAATATTTAATAAACACAATTTAGGTATCCACAAGTTACAAAACTACTTGAATTATTTATGCAAATTCAAAACTCTCTGGCAAAATGTGTGTTAAGTACAAACGTCTCCTTGTGCTGCCAGTAATGGTATGTCACATACATATCAGGATAAATTTTAAAATAAATTAAGTTTAATTAGATATATAAATAGAAATATACTGTATAATCATGAACAATTTTACTTCATATTTGAACGCATCTTCTATTGTGAATGTCTTATTATTATTCAGCGTTTTGTGAACAATATGTCGTAGTTATCTGTCCGGCATACGATCTTTTTTTCGATCAGCTTCTTGATAATATCAGTTTAATGTTTTAGAGGATGCTCCCTTCTCCATTTATTACGTAGTTTCTGTGAACCAATATTTTGAAAAATAAGGGTTTTAACAAAGGTTATCAAAAGATATTTTTAGAAAAAGGTCCAGTCGTTTGAGGAAACTAATTTTTATACGTTTCGTTTTTGCAATTTACGCATAACACTAAGAAATAAATTAATTTACAATAATTAGTACCTATAATTACTTTTTCTACTTTTAATCACAATAATTCGCTACTTGATCTGTTCACTTTGCTATCGAAACTAGAACTACTACCGTACCTTGAGACAACTTCATTTATACGCCGTGACCGCTATTCCAGATCTTTCTCTATTAACCTGATTAATTCTGGTATAAAACATGCAGCGTCAACTCTGAGACGACTAGAGAACTAGCGTTCTATTGGTCGCTAATTAGGCATTAGTTCTTCTGGAAGGGACTAACTCTCTGTCTGTAAGGGAGTGGACACATAAAAGTACTAAATCTTATTCAATTATTTTTAATTTCAGACAGGTCTTTACTATGAAAATGACCAAAAGATATGGTCAATATTTTTTTAAATATTTTGAACTGCCATTCTTACCGCTGTGACGCGTTTTTCTCCACCTCAGGGACCCAATTCTTGAAATCATAGAAATTGATTCTCTTGAGAAAACTTTTTCTCATTGAAATTCTTATGCGAATCAACAAATCAAGAGGATTTCCATTCTTGAATCTTGTAGGAATCAAATTCCAGTGAGACAGCAATGAAACGTGTGTCGAATTATACGTTCGTACTTATATTCGCAACAGCCAATGAGCAAGTTTTATTAGATTGAAGTCTTTTCATTAGTGGCAATGCTCCTGACGTTTATTAATGTCAATGTATGTATTTTCAAATCTCTGTTTGGAAATTACTTTTTTCTTTGAAGGTACATTCTACAGAATTTCTTCCTATTAAGTTATTACTTTAACAAAATAATTTTTGTTAATGGTTTTAAATAGAAAAAAGTCCAGAATTTAGAAGCAAAATAAGCAACTGAAAGTGATTAAAAGAATTTTAATGTAGCCTAAAATTATTTATAATTTCTTGTTGCAGAATGTCTCCAGGAATTAAATCTGGATTTCGATTTGCACGTTCTGGTTCTGCAGGTGTAGCATTAATATAATCTTCAAATAAACCAAAAACTAGTTCCTCGTCTCATTCTTCTCTCCCTGGTTCTGGAACATTACTTTCAATGAACATGTCCAGAACTGCACATGCAATAATTGTTTTTGATGCCTTTGTTGGAAGCATACTGAAGTACTCTACAAGTACTTTAGTAGCTTATGAAATAGAAGATGCCCTAGTAGATGTAGCCAAAAATTTATCCAGAGTATTTATTACAGACCTCGCCAGAACCTTATGCAATGGCAGCTTCAGCATTTTCCAAATTTTATATAATTACAGCTTGAAGATGAAAATTATCCATCATTAAACTATGATATTTAAATATTGTATGAAATTAATTATTTATTAACTAAATATTCATCAGCAAATGATATTTCACACTGTATACCTAACCTAATTCAGAACTAAGAGAATTTTCGAATTCCCTATCTAAAACCATCGAGAATTTTTCCCTCTAATATCAAGAGAAATATTTCCTATTGTACCTAAGTCATCCAAAAACATGAGAAAATTATGTCAATTTCTCTAAAGAATTAATTCCTTTCAAGAATTGGATCCCAGCGGGTGACGAGAAGAAAAGGGGCAGTCTTTGACACTCGAGCCCCGGAAACGAGTTTTCGGTTTAAACTCGGACGCCAGCCCTAGTTTAAGTGACAGGGCACACTACCTACAAGCCGGACACGCAAGACTGAATAGCTCAAGTGGAGAAACGGTACTCCAGAGAAGCAGTTTGGGAAATGAGACGTTCACACACAAACAGAATTTTATAAATAATGTTATTATCTTCAATTAAACCTACTATATACAAATCTACTTGTTTACTAAATGCAGTTATGAGGACTAGTGGTGCAACGAAAATGGTAGTACCAGATGACTTAAATGACAAGGACAGCAAGCGGAAAAATTATAGAGAAGCTATTAGACAATATTTGGCTAATACATCAGTTTACTTAATTCTTATGAACTTATTTACTTCCTGCGGTTACGGTCGGGCACGTTTGCTGCGGTAGAGCGGTCGGAACGGAATGAATTCTACAGGGCTTCTCAGGACCTCTGGGTTCGGTTCTCTTCTGGGTTCGGTTCTCGGAGTGGATACATCTGCTGCCGATGGGTCTCTCTGGCTGACTGCCAACACGGATGAATTTAATGATTTTCTTCCAATATTTACAACTGGAAAAAACGTCAGTAACAGTTGCGCGATGGATCGACGTGACGTCAAACGGACTTAATAAAAATAATTCAATGACCTGAATTTTGGGATTTAGAATATTTTCTTCACAGACTGGAACAGACAGAAGGTACGTCTATCGCGTGGAATGGCAGCTAGCGAACTGACTGTCGGATATATTCAATTATCCCCTTTACCGAAAGGATAACGTTGTATAAGGGACGTCAGATCTACTTAGAAAATATTTCCATTACCTTACTGTGAGACTTAGAATATTTCATATAGATCGATGCAGGACAGAGAGCTCCACACAACTAATACGCGCGGCAGTTGGGCACGGACTGATTTATTTGCTGTTTAATTCCATTAGTGACTTTTAAATTTCCCCTCGTCGCTCTCCCTTCACCTCACCTGAGTTCATCTGCACTTTACAACTTAGTAGGGTTATTCGGTGCATCTACAAATTAATATTTGTTAATGCTGATTTGTTTAAATCGGTACAATATATATACAATGACAAATATAACAGAATAATTCACATAGAGGATATTGGCAAATAAAAATATCCTGTGCACATTTCGGTAACGAAAAACGTTTCGTTACACCGCAAACGCTGAAGGCTCTTTGGTAGAACCGCCAAGTAATTCATACAGCTCCTGTTGACGTGAAAGGACGTTCACATCGTCTGTCAAACTGGGATAGATCTCTTCCTTTGAGAGTTATGTTTATCAAAGTGGTAGCAGCAGCACAAAGTCAGTCTTTCAGAACTTTTAACATACTTATTAAAAGGCTTACATTACTACTACAACTAAATTAAGTCTCTTACTTATACTACTTGTTTACCTTTTATTTCATAATTAAACTTCTCTCTTCTACACGTTTCGTGAGACTAGAAAGCGAAACCTGGTTTGTTATTGAACACTTTCAGTTCCATTCTTCATCTCATTAGGTATCGTTACTAATAACTAGATCAATTATTATGGTGCTAGAACCATTTCGTATTCTGGCATAATTTGATATAATCTGATTTATGTCATGGTTTGCAATGCTCTAAATCTAGTCATTTCTAAAAAAATCAATAATATAGTAAAGATTATACTCTATTATTTTTATCAATATTATCACTTAGCCATTGCAGAAACCCAGGAACAAAAATATACCATAGTATACTGACAATTGTTTTGTTAACTAAGTTAGTAAGTTTGCATCAACAGGAGATTGTATACACATCTATATACAAAAATGTGCTTTAAAAAAACGGCGAAAAGTATCCTATAGAATGTTCATGAATTGTATGAAAACTTCATTAAACTGGGGACGAATATAATTTTTACATCCAGTCTCCATTAAATCCCACGCAAATCCGCATGGATCGTGAAAGTCTAAAGCGACATTTGAGTGTACTATTAATTACTTTCATTTGAATCCATCGGAATTCGGTCCCTTAATTGTCTGCGAAACATTATTTTAAAAGATTACCAGGGAACGTATTTGCTGGTGATGTGTTTAATTAAATTTTTCATGCAAATCAATATAGAAGTAAAAAAATAAATTAAAACGGATGTTCCATTAAAAAGAATTTGTATTATATGTTTTTCAGTTTTATTTGGTTTACCCATTTGTACTATGTATTTATCATTCATGCACAGAAACAAAATTAATTGTGTTATTTTCGGAATCGATTACAAAACGGTCGTAAATAATAAATGCAGACTCAGGGTTAATTAGTAAAATACCAGATACAGAGATTTTGGAGGCGAATGCACTTCATTCGAAGCTTTAATGAAAAATAAATATCTAAAGGGCACTTTTTTGGGCAAATATCTAAATATAATTGTTAGTTGATATGTCACGGGTAACACAAATCATTTATCATGATGCAAAATCATGTATATTGTTGTTGAGTAGTTATCTTTACATACTGAACACAATTCGTTTGGACTGGAATATTGTGCTTCTTATTCTATGAAGTAGAATTATCTTTAACTACAACTGTTTTCCAGTTTGTTTACACATATTTGTCTCATCCAAATTCATGTCATTTCTTTTTCTGTTTTTTGTTCCACTAACAATTCTAACAATTTAAAAAAAGTTCCAATAAGTAAATCCTTAAAAATAATTAAAGACAAATTGCTGAACGGAAAAGTGCCGCTTTCAGATGATTTAACAAACTTTACACTATTTTTAATGATATGCTTTAAACGCGCATTATTCCACATACTTTGAGCATTAAAATTATTATTTTTCACATTGAAATATGACAAATCTCACAATAAATAAACATATCTATTTTAAATTATAAGATTTAAATACGCATTATAGTAAGTAGTTGTACGAAATATATTAAATTTATGCGCATTAACATAAGATTTTTTGCATTATTATTCGTGCACTAAAATAATGGTTAGATATTGTTAACTATATTAATTGTTTCACTATTTCGTATAGATTATCTATGTAATAAATAAAATATCAAAGAAAGCGTACTTTTACCCAAAAAATATGTATTGTAGGTGAATAATTAATGGGTCCATAACTAATAGAAACAAAACCTATATATTAAAAAAATAAAGGTAATTTGTAGAAATAATAAAATGCCGACTGTTTTTGCCGGCTTTTTTATGCGGTTTCAATTCTGGTCGCATACACTATACCTGGTTATTTTTAATAATAATACAGTTAACAGAAACCTACGTTATTTTCTTTTTCTTCCGTTAATAGGGCATTAGCTATCTTGAATTTCTTAACTTTGATCATTTCAACGTGATTGGAAGTATTTCAATATTACCTGTTTCAAATTTAAGATCAGTAAACTTACTAATAAAGAAGATATGACAAGTTAAACAAATAATCCCAAAAAATCTCAAATTTCAGAAAAAAGTCGAAAACCCATTTCGCAATTCCAAAATAATTCGTGACCAAAAATTCGGACTTATCAGGTCATTTTACATAAGCTTCAATGTTCAGTTTTTTTAGGTCCTTGAGTGGTAAATACAAGGTGTGAAATTCAGATGTTTCGGTTCCCTACTTACTAGCACACCGCCACGGTTAGCCAGTGGTGGAACCACTAACAGTACATAACTCTTATTGTTGTAATATATGGCATGATAATGATTAATAAGCCAGTTATTGACAGGAATCGTAGAAATAATTTGTCAGTTGTATAACATTTTATTTTTAAATCAAACTAAAGCAAATTACTGGAGTGATTATGACAATTTTTTGATATATTGAAAACAGTGGCAAATAAGTCGTTCACTCGAAAAATTTATCCTCAGTTTTCTTTGTCATAATTTTCTTCATCTCTTTTAGCAACAACTTTAACTATATTGAAGTTAATATTGGACTTGCCAATTTTATAGATTAATTTTTCAAATATGCATAACTGCAAATGCAAGAGGTAAAAAAAAATGTATCCAAAGGGTTTTCAAAAAATCTTTAAATTTTTCACGTTTTCTTTTTGGCAGTAAAGAATTTCTTCAATGACAATAGATAAAAATTATAGCTAATGTAGTAACAACTCAAAATCTACTGGATCAATATTGATGAAACTTGCACAATTGTTAGACTACATTGCTGATACCAATTTAGTTCTTGTTTCATCTCGATATTTTAAACGACGCCAAAGTTATAATAACATTTCTAGAAAACAACGCGCTTAGTATTTAATAAATTCAGACATCACTAATTTGAGTTGCACACTTACTAATAGTTTGGGAGTATAAGAATCAGAGTTCGCCTCTCTACCACTACATATTGTTCTAGCAACTGCCACTGATTCTTTCATGTGTAAACAGTATCCTCATAGATCTTATAATAGAATATTCCATTACATTTAATTTAATATTTATATCATTCGTTACTAGGAATAAATTTATTATTTTGCGATATGCAATATTTTTAAGTTTTAACTTTTTATAGGTTACTGTGTGAGGCTCCTGGTTTAGATTGAGGTGTCTGCGTCAGTATCAAAATTTTAAAAAAGTGTTTAGTGCAAAAGTTTTTAAAAATGTGTAGGTTGTAAGTCTAGTTAAGCCTGTTTTAGATATATACAATTTTATCACCTAATTTTATTTATCTGCGATGGAAGGCGCGCCAATATCCATTGGCTGGATGTCGGTCTCGATAACTAGGGCCGAGCAGGACTACTACTCTTTGCTCCTAGATTATCTCTGTAGACCTGGACCGGCCTTCGTGATAGGTGGGTCCGCTTACTTCTACCAGACCCAGCTCGCAAATGCGAGATGTGTCGTGGTATTTTCTGCGGACCTCCCCTGGTCCTGGCTGTTGAACCTCGCTGGCTGTTCGGTACGCGAACTGTTCATCCGGGATGATATTCAGCTCTTCTGTCTTTTCTGTAAGCCTCTTCAAGATGACCCGTTCTGCAACCTTGCTCATGGCTGGGAGGAGGTTGATGGGCCTGTAAGAAGACGGGAAAATTAGTTCTTTCCCTGGTTTAGGGATCATAATGACGTCGGCCTTTTTCCACCTGGCTGGAAAATGCCGTAACCTTAACATCGCGTTCACGATGTTGACTAGCGCCGCTACTCCTTTCCTGGGTAGTTTTTTGAGAGCGATATTTTCTATCTTGTCACATCCCGGAGCCTTTCTCAAACGCTCCTAAGGATTTCCTTGACTTCCTCGGGGGTAGTCGGGCGGATGTGGTCGTCATCAGGCAGGCGGTGGATCCTACGTACTCTGCGCTCGACGTCGTCCACCCAGTCCTCGTCCTCGTCATCGAGCTCGTTCTCTCTATACTGCAGTTCTAGGCTGTCGGCAAACGCCTCGGTTTTTTCCTGGTTAGTGTAGACGATCCCTCGCTCTCCGTGAATCGGGCGCATAGGCTTCCTCCGGTTTCGCAGGGCACGTTGGGTATTCCACATGCTTCTGTCCTGTGGATCGAGTGACTCAAGGTGGCGTTGCCACCCCTCCTGGCGGTATTCTTGGAGGGCGGCTTTCACTCTTCGGCTGAGGACGTTATACTCCCTTCTGTCGGCGGGGAGCCTCGTCCTCTGAGCCCGTCTCTTGGCGCTTCTTCTGTCCCTTATCAGCTGCCTGGTGACCTCTGGTAGGTTCGCCATCGGTGCTGGGTGTCTTCTTATTTCTGTTTCTGTCGTGCTGGCCCTTATTGCTCCCAGGATTTGCTCCTCTAGGGTAATGACGGCCCTCTCAACGTCCTCCACGGTTTCTAGTCTGGGAATTTGTGCGATGTACTGCTGCAGGTGCAGCCGGTACGATTCCCAGTCCGTTCGTCGCTTCGTGAAGGTAGCGTTGTCATCACCCGCCTGTCCTCCTAGAGTTAGGAAGATCGGGTTGTGTTCGGTAGATCCCTCCGTTCTGGTAGTGATCTCCGCTTCGAAGGTCATCTCCTTTAGGATGGCTATGTCCAGTACGTCTGGCCTGTGTTTACCGTTGTCGAAGGTGGGCTGGTCCGGTCCTACCACCATCAGTTCGCCGGCGTGCTGTCCCAGGAACCGCAGCAGTTCTCGTCCTCGAGTGTTGGTTATGCCGCTGTTCCATTGCTGGGATTTGGCGTTAAAATCGCCAATTGCGACGACCTGTGTCCTGGCGGGCAGAATTGCGTCCAGATCCCCCTCGGTAAGCGTGCTGCGGGGTGGCTGGTAACATGAAACCACTTGGACGTCGCCGTTTCGTACTGTGGACACTACTACGGCGGTGGCATTCATGTTTTCTAGCTCAGGCAGTACCGTCGGATGGTGGGCTATGGTCTTTTTAACGAGTAGAGCCACTCCTCTTGCGGGTCGCTGAGGTATGTTTACCCAGTCCATCCTGTACGTGTGGTATCCTGGGAAGTTGATCTCCTTGGCCGGGGTCATCTTGGTTTCCTGCAGTGCCATGACGTCTATATCGTACCTGGTCAGGAGCTCTTCGACTTCAAGTCTCCTTTGTTGCAGGCCGTTTACATTCCAGGCCGCCATCTGCAGGAATTCCGGTTTAATCTGTAAAGGCATTACAGATTAGTAAAGTTTGGCATTTGAGCAAAAAATGCACTCATCGCTGAGCACATTTGTTGCATCTGTGCTAGCACCGCTGTGAGGTTTTTGGCCTCTGGCGATGCTTGTTGTTTTGAGGCAGGGACGGTGTTCTGTTCTGCCTTGCCCTGGGCTACTTTTGCGTAGCTCGTGCCTGGCGCTACGCCGCCCTTCTTTGTTGAGGTCATCGTCGGCCTCTGCACCGGCCTTTGAGTGGCGTTGGCTGATTGTCTGGGGTATTTTGGACACCCCTTGTAGCTAGCCGGGTGGGCCGCCCCTTGGCAGTTCGCGCACTTGGCCGGTTCGTCTGCCTTCTTCTTGCATTCTGTCGTCCGGTGTGCCTCGCCACATTTCACGCATTTCGGATGCGCGGTACACCTGGATTGTCCGTGGCCGAAACGCTGACAGTGGTGGCATTGGGATGCCGCTACCTTGGCTCTCTGTCTCTCTGTCTTTACGACTAGAGAGCAGCACCTTGTGACTTGGAGTATCTTGTCCTGGTCCTGTGGGACTAGGACAAGTACGAGGGGCACCTCCTGTTTCGTCCGTCTTGACGTCATCCGTTGCACCGCGGTGGGTGCGAAACCTTGGTCTTGGAAGTCTTCTGCCACCTCTGTACAAGTAACGCCGCTCGGGATCCCCCTGATGACCACACGTAGCTGCCGTTCCTCTGGCAGGGCGTACGTGTGGTACTCCCTTTTCTCGTTAGCGAACATCCTAGTCATCTTGCGATAATCTTCGGATGTCGCGGGCTCGATGGAGATTCCCTCCACAGTAACTTTAGCTTTGCTAAAGTTTATGCCGGTTTCGGTTAGACGACGGCTCACCGTTGTCCATGTCTCCTTATTTCTCAGCACTACCGGGGGTATGCGCTGGCTTCTTGTTCTTGTTTGAGGGGCCTCGGTCTCCTCTTCCCTGGCGTTTTGTCGGGGGACGTTAGCCTCCTGCTGGGGGGCTCTAGATCCCGATCTGCTTCATCTGGGTGGCTCAGACTCGGGGGGGCACTTAAGGGGCTCTTCAGCCACCTTCTTTGCCGCCTTAGGGGCCTCTTCGTCCGTGTCCGTATTGGTGGCGGGCGGGTTTTTCCTCTTCCGCGTTTGCGATTCTCCTCGAATCGCACGCAGAAGCTCTTCGTGCTGGGACTTTTGTTCCCTCTGTATCAGCTCCACCCTCTCGGTGAGCTCGTCGATTTTCTTCCTGAGGGTTTTGTTCTCCTCTGTGAGACGTTTTATCGTCTCTTTGTCATCCCTTGGGGTTGGGATACCCCCTCGGGAGCTACCACTCTGGGACGTTTCGTCTTCGCTGTAGTCCATGCTACCGTCCTCCACGGTAACGTCGCTGTGGGTGTCCTGCAAGGGAATACCTATAATATTATGGGAAAAAGTTATGATTAATAACAGTAAAAATGGTGTCTCCAAGGGAGGGAGACTTTATTTATCTTTTATAGTACACCGTCTTGAAAAAGACGTGTATACTTCCTCTTCTTAGAGAAATGTCGACGACACTAACTGTGGGGCTGCCACTTCACTGTGCACTTTCTTGGCTCGGTGGTACGTCTGCGCTCGGTCACCTCTCGATGCACACTGCGAAGGAAGGAGTTTAGGTTAAGCTGTTTTTAACTGTCTTTAAGCCGAACCAGTCCCATTCCGCCCGACCTTGCAATCCACCACCACAAACAACGTGGTGGTTGCACGGTGGGTCCCCGGGTGGCTTCTGGGGAGGCAGATATAAATTTTAATTATTAATAAAGTAGTATTGATTGATTGATTGATTGATTGATTGATTGATTGATTGATTGATTGATTGTGTGACTCTGCAGTATGTCGTTTTTCTAAATATATCGAATCCAGTTAGTGTTTAAAAAAAATAATGTAAACATTAATTAATAATATTTAGAACAGAACAACATAGATAGGCTACAATGAGGTTAAAATAAAAATTCATGCATAAAATTATAAAAATCTGTAGGCAATTATTTTATTTGAACATATATGAAAAAGTTTTAAACTATATGGAGACATAGACAATTATTAGAAGAAAAATTATATTATAGTAACATATAAATGTCTACAGTGCAAAGGCAGCTTCATTGTCCACAGAGACCTTTGCAGTAACAAAGAGCTGTGCGGGCAAGTACAGCCTTTTTTCAGAAACAATTTTTCGAGCAGAGGGGTTTTGCAAACACACTTGATTAATTCCCTACAGCTTGTACTTGCTTCTGGTATGGGCATCCCAAGCGGTTCCCAAGTTTCTCCGCTATTTAGCCAGATGCCAGACTCATAGAGGCATCAATTTGTGTATTAGATAAGAGAATTCTATGTGGGTGATAGAGAGTACATCATCTTCACTTGTGTTCCTTGCGCAAAGAGATCTTCTCTGAGCTTGTTAATACTACCAAGTTCTGTGGTGCCATCGTACAAGATGCACATGAATCGTCTGATTATTTAGAATTTCTTTGTCTTATTATGGATGTTTTTTGGGAAAGCGAAATCCTTCAGGAGCTGAAGGGTATAATTAAATAAAGTGAATAAATAAATATTTAAATATTTCTATATATTTTTAGACGTCTTTTAGGTGTCTTCTTCTAGATATATTTTTGGTGCCTAAAAGATATCTATACATACATGTTTTGATAAATATTTTGTAGATATCTTTAAAATATATTTTAGAAAGCTTTTAGACATATTTTTCAAGATATCTTCACTGAATATCTTTTGGATATAGTTTAGACTTCGGTGCACCGAAATATATACTAAATAGTTTGTGATTTTTCAATAGAAGTCGAAGAGATTTGTCACGAGATAGGTTTTAATTTTGTAGTTTGAATTTCCTCAAAATCTTTTACGAATTTTTAAATTTTTAAATTTTTATTGACTCTAATGTGAGCTATATTATAATTATTTTTTAATCATTATTATTATTATTATTAGCCGTTACTCGAGTCCGAGTATAAAAATGTTACAGTCGATAAATTGTGTACAATAAAAAACAAGTAAAAGGTGTAGTCTATTGTAATTCCCATTCATCTACGGTGCACACGACTATGGCTATAGAGGCCAATTCGGGAGAGCACATGTCGACCGCAGTCAGGACAAACATAGACCTGGTTAGGTCTTGGATTCGGCCTTCTTGCAGCAACATTTCCTTGATAGCTGGCCACAACCGCTCGCCATTCGGTTCTGTCCGCTGCAAGTTGTTCCCATTGCTCGTCTGCAATACCGCAGGATTTTAGATTTTCATGGATAGCGTCTTTGAACCTCTTTCGTTGACCGCCACGCCTTCTTCTACCGCTTAGCAATTCACCATAAAGTGTACATTTAGGAAGGCGGTTATCATGCATACGATGAACGTGACCTGCCCATCTTAGGCGTGCTCTTGAAATAAGCACCTCAATTGGAAGGCTGTTTGCTCTCCTGAGTACTTCCACGTTTGATATGTGATGGAACCAACGGATTTTCATCATACTTCTGAGGTGTCTTTGTTGAAAACGTTCTAATTCTTTCACATGACGACGGTAAGTGACCCAGCTTTCACATCCATATAGCAGTGTTGGAATGACAACTGCTCTGTAGACAGCCATTTTCGTTGACAAAGCAAGGTCGTGGTTGTCAAATACTCTCTCTCTAAGTCCCCAGAGTGCTCTAGATGCAGCGTTAGTTCTATTGCGAATCTCGCTGTCCATGTTTGCTTTGTCATTAACAACGTTGCCTAAGTAATTGAACTGATCCACCACTTCAAGAGAATTTCCGTTAAGTGTAATGTCTATTTGGTTCACTTGATGAGGAGTTGACATAATCTTAGTCTTTCCAATGTTGATTTTAAGTCCCAAGGAATCATAGCTCTGGGCATACACATCTAAAAGTTCTTGAAGCTCTTCCGGCGTAGAGGCTAAAAGTGCACAGTCATCCGCATACTGGAGATCACAAATGAATCGTCTGCGTGTCTTCGTGAAAGCTCTAAAGCGTCCTATGTTAAAGAGACCGCCATCAAAACGGTATCTGAGACCTATTCCTCTGACTGTCAGTTTGTTGTCAACAATAATTGTTAGAGCAGTGGTAAACAAATTAAAGAGTAGGGGTGCCAGGACACATCCCTGCCTAACTCCAGTGAGGGTTTGGAAAGGTTCGGTTGCCTCATTATTATACATAACCTGGGCGTTGTTGTTTGTATGTAGACTGCGACATACTTCCACAAATTTTCTAGGGATACCTAAGCGGAACATAATTTTCCAGAGCACTTCCCTGTCCACCGAGTCAAACGCCTTGGTTAAATCAATGAAGGCCATGTGAATTTCTCCTTGATGTTCGAGTGCTTTTTCTTGAAGCTGTTTAAGTGTGAAGATTAAATCCGATGTGCCTCGGTTTGGTCTAAAGCCACTCTGTGTTTCAGGAAGTAACTTTTCCATAACAGGTGTTAGCCTATTTGCCATCGCTTTAGTGAGTATCTTCCCTCCAACAGCCAGGAGAGCTATACCCCTGTAATTTCCACAGTCCGCAGCGCTCCCTTTGTTTTTGAAGAGGTTGATTAAAAGTGTATCACGAAACTCCTGCGGAGCTTGACCACTTTCCCACACGACATCAAACAGTTTTTTGAGGTAGGGTATGAGCTCTGACGACACAGCTTTAAAGATCTCAGCTGGGAGTGAGTCGGCGCCGGGAGATTTGTTATTTTTTAGCTGCCCAATGGCGGTTAAGATCTCTTCCGTTGTTAGTGGTTTATCTAAGTCTTCGAAGGTGTCATATTGAGGGATAAGATTTATAATATCGTGATCGGCTTGACTTTGCTGATTAAGAATGCTAGAGTAGTGTTCTTTCCATCGGGCTCTTATTTCCTGGTCTTCTTTGAGGAGATTTCCATTTAAATCTTTAATAGGGCACATATTTTTCCGACTGGGGCCGTACACTGCTTTTACTTCTTGAAAGAAATTCCTGTAGTCGTGTGAATCGGCGTACCTTTGAATTTCTCTGGCCTTGCTTGCCCACCACTCGTTCTTTATTCTTCTGATTTCGCGTTGCGTTTCATACTTAGATTGGATAAAAGCTTCTGCTTTTGATGAGTCGTTGGGGTGGTTGATAGCGTTTTGGAAGGCAGTATGTTTGCGGTCAAGAAGTTCTTGTATAAAAGCTTCATTATCATTGAACCAGTCCTCCTGTTTCTTACTTGCTGCAGTGCCAAGAATTTCCTCACTCGCACTTTTTAAACTGTCTTTAATTTGTGTCCAGGTAGCAGCGACATCTACAGAATTGGTTTCTTCTAGTGCACTCAAATTCTCTTGAACTTTTTGCTTTAGCTGTTCGACGGTTTGTTGGTCACGCAATTTACTAATACAGAGACGGAGTCTACGTTTTACTTGAGTTCTTCGGTGTTTGGGTCTCATAACAATTTTCATTTTAGAGACAACAGGACGATGATCGGTCCAACATTCGCTATCAATGCGCGCCTTTGTAATTTGGACGTCCTTGAGATGCTTCCTACGTACGATAACATAGTCCAGTAGATGCCAGTGACCTGATCTGGGGTGACGCCAGGTGCCTTTAAATTTATCCTTTTGTCGGAAAATGGTGTTTGTTATCACTAGATCATGTTCGGCGCATTTAGTTAGGAGTAGTTGACCGTTAGCGTTCATGTTGCCCAAACCGTTCTTGCCTATGATGCCTGGCCAGGTTTCTGCATCTCTCCCCACTCTAGCGTTAAAATCGCCAAGAATAACGAGTCGTTCCGTTTTAGGTATTCTACAGAGGGTTTCTTCCAGCTGTTGATAGAAGCTTTCCTTGGTTTCGTGACTTGCATCCAGAGTGGGAGCGTAGGCGCTTATTAGATTTACCGCGTTGCCATCTGATAGCTCATAGCGTAGCAGCATTAGACGCTCGGATAGGCCTTGTGGTACTTGTGTTAAGTTGGATACAAGTTGATTCCGAACGGCAAATCCTACTCCATGTTGTCTTCTTGAATTGGTGGGAAGACCTTTCCAATAGAAGGTGTAGTACTTTTCTGTGAGAGAGCCTTCCTCCAAAAATCGAGTTTCGCTGAGAGCTGCAACGTCAACATTGAGTCGGTGAAGTTCTCTATCTATTAGAGCAGTTCTTCTTTCAGGCCGATCGGTGCGAGTGCTGTCGTTCAAAGTACGAACATTCCAAGCACCGTAGATGAAAGAATTAGTTTTGTTGGATTTAACTTGTCGGTGTTTTTTCGACATTCGATGAGGTGTCCCTGTGGGCACCCTCCCCCGGAGATCCGATCGGGAGGGTATTTTACCTCCGGATGATTTTGTCCCACTTGAACGCTCCATCATTTTTTAAAGCCTTAATCGACTGAAAACGAAGCTGCATTTGAAGTTTTAGCTGGAGCAGGTATGCAACTGACCAGCTCGGTTGCGGAAGGCGAGTGGTGTGGTCCCATGGCACAGAAGGAGACTGCGACGATGGGGTAACCAAACGATTCCAAAAGCAACCTTTGTGTGCGGTGGGTTATTTTTACCGCACTCTTCGTGAGAAGGTGGATGTGCTCACGGCAAAAGGTAAGGGTTATTCCGCCCTTACTCGGTCGTTAGAGCCTCGTTAGTATAAACAGGGTGCACCAAGTTCAAATTGAACTCATCGCGAAGGTGAGGTTAACAATTGAGTAGGAGAGGCTATAGCTTGCGCTTCACTACCCCATTACACCCCCATTTTAATCAAGTTATACAGCATATCACCGAGAAAAGTTGGTCTACTTTTTACAGTTATGGATAGATAGATAGATAATTTATTGGCCAACATATACATAGTAGATATATAAGATATAAAAACATATTCATAAATTGTAAAATTAATTAGAGTTATACAAAAGAAAAAATTTCTATTCTGACACCAATTTGTGATGGTACAGGCGCCTAAGCACGCTGTGGTTTGTTTTGCAGATGATTAAATTTTAGATTCGGTAGTAGTTTAAAGAAAACTCATTAAGTAACCCCTAATACACTCCATACTTGATCCATTCATAGCTGTCTAAATGTTTTCCTTTATTAGCAGAGTTGGGTTAGAAGTGGGAAATAATTGATACTGAAATATCTTCAGGTGTTTATTGAAAACTACAAACAAAGAAACATCCTTACGGTAGAAGAGTCCATTTTAGATTAAACTAAAATACTAACAGTGCATCTCACCAAAAGCTAGAATCATGATTTCATCATAGAATACTTTATACTTAGTATAAGTAAAATAAATCGAAGGATCTAGTTTTTGCGACCTAGATTTGCAATGGTGTAGTCAAATTCGGTAAAGACATCAAGGTTATTAACGATGTGCTCTGTAGCTCCAGAGTCCAAGATAAAAATTAATTCGCCTGTATTTGTGCTGGAGATATTATCGTTATTCTTTCTCAGTATAAATATAAAACCATCACACTTCCACTAGGCGTGTTAAAATTGGCTGTCATAAATGTGATTGTTTTTCGTTCTTCACAAGCATTCTGCCGCAGTGATTGTTAAAGAACGCTATAACCCCGATACACTTTTCGACGTTGTAACAAAATCCGACTTAGGAAATACTTCGTACGAAAAGCGTGCTTCACGTAAAAACGTCGTGGAAGAGGTTTTTAATACTTGTAATAATATTTTCGCTCTTCGGAGCGTTTTTTATGTAAAATTGTCGCTAACTCCTCAAGGAGAGTTAATTTAGAAAGTGTAGCAAATGTCGCTGCACAGGGACGTAATGTCGCCCCGACCACCTAAATTTAGAAAGTATCAAGCACTGCAACTCTTACGAGGTATTGAATATGAGGACAAGTTAGTCCAACGACTATTCAAAGTATATCGGAAGTTATAGCGAAAATAACCCTTAGCGACATGGGACCCCCATCATTTCCTAGCAGTCGGTTTTGACGGGGAAATGATGTGTTTTGACGGAGTTTGCCCTAAACCGGTTCCTCAGTGATTCGGAGTCAAAAAAGTATCTATACCATGTACTCATACGTGCATGGGATCCGCCTTGCCTGAACGTAAAAAAGTTGTTATTATAGAATACAATCGAAGTAGTAGCGCTTCAAGCAATTTTAAGCTCCAAGGAGCGACCAAAATTCATGTGAATTATATAATACGTTTATAAGCAAGCAAAAGCCCACCAAAATTTCAGTTACATTGAACTTTTCTTGAATCTTTTTGTGCATCGTTAGCTTATTAAACCGCATATTGGATGATAGTTGGTACATTATAAATCGTTTCGTTCCTCACCATGTGTTGTACACGGGCCAGACTAGTGTTTGTTAAACATTTTTCTTGAAATAAAAGTTGTTGTAAAAACATAATTTTTTTAAAGATTTAATATATATATTTTTGAACATTATATTGTCTTTTAGTTGTGTTTTTTAACAAAATTCCCTTTCAGATATAATTTTAAGAAAGTGTGGTACAGACAGTGTTAGGTTTATAGTATTACGACATCCAATTGATACCATCAAAGCAGCAGTTAAGCATAAACGACAGTAAGTATGATTTTTTTATATTATTCTCCGTCTGAAACAGTCGTGTTGAACTCTAAAATTTTGTGAACGTAATATTTATTTGTTTAGAAATAAAGAAAGAGTTGAGGAAAAAGAAAATTTATTTTTTCTTTTTCCTATTTTTTTAAATTTTTCTAAGTTTTTAAAGACAGAAAAAGACGTCCTTCAGACACCATTAAGATGGATCGTTCACATGGCGCCCGAGCAGGGACCATGCCGTCCCCAAAACCAACTAATCCATTCTCCTTCATGGCGGAAGACTCCGAGGAGTCGACCCCAAGGGAATTTTACGAGCGAGCCACCGCGCCGCTCGTCGACGACGGTTCTAGAGGGATAGAACCACAAAGACTGTTTTCGGAGGGAAATAATCAAAATTTATCTGCTTCATAGCCACAAACTGTTAATTCGATGGAAAGTATGTTTCTGTAAATGGCAGAGGGCTTCGTGCAGGCGATACAGAACGTGTCGACCTGTACGCCCCATGAGAGACAAAGATGTCCGAACGTGACGTTCCATGGGCTTGATTATGAAGATCCAGAAGCTTTTCTGAAAATTATGGAGGAATATTTCGACAGAGCTCGCATAAGCCACGACTATGATCGCCTCCATAACGTGACCGGCCAACTCAAGGGCGAAGCTCAACGATGGTCCGAACAGTTTAGGACGTTGACAACTTCGTACGCCTTAGTCAAGGAAAGATTCCTTACGAGATTTAATTCTCCCGACATACAGTCACGAGCTATTGCTCAACTGTATGCCACCAAGCAAACGTCTTTAGACGACACGGCAGTGTTTATCACAAAGAAGACCTGCCTTTTCGATCGTATTGATCCCTTCAAATCCGAAGCCATCAGAGCTCGGATCATCATGGACCAACTGCGTCCAGAAATTAGGTCGCGCTTGAGAAGCAACCTAATTTCATCTACAGAAATGTTAATAGCAGCAGCTACTAACTCGAGCGGGATTCAGCTGACGAACAGACGTCGCTAATCCACCTTATTGATCAACGTCTGTCCCGCGCGTCTTACTATTCTAGTAACAGGAGCAATGGAAGCCCAACTCCGACAGCACCGAGGGTGCATTTCCGAGAGGATGTCTCTCGTCAGGACGGTCCAGGTGGAGCACCTGGTCGTCCTATTTTTATGAATAATTTTTCGCGCGGTTCAGCGAATTTCGGAGTACCTGACCGTAGGACAAACAATTTTAATGGCGGATCGGGGAAATTCCGAGTACCCGACCGACCGGCTACCCCGTGCCGATACTGCACAGACACAGTGCAGTGGCACTTCCATAGTCAATGTCCCAATAATCCTCATCTCAACAGGAGACCGGGATAACTTTCAAGGGGCCAGAGACCCAGGCCAGGGTCAATCTGCAAGATCCCCTGCACAACGGCCGAACCAAGGCGGCAGCAATGTCCATTAAACTTTTCTAATACTCATGACCACTACGACGCTCCCATGCATAAGACAAGGGAATCAATAAATTATATGAGCGAAGCGTTCCCTTTGCCTCGTATAAAAGTTCAAATTAATGAACATGCGGTCGACGCTCTGATTGATTCAGGCTCGACACGAAACGTTATCCATCCGAAGATGTTGGATAATTTTAAAAATCTCACGACACGTCGATCATTTGCTATGGCGTGCGGAGATCGAATGGTGGACTCTCTTGGCACGACAAAATTAAAAGTAAAAATTTCAGGCACTTTTGAAATTGATTTTCAATTAATCGAAAATTTGAATGAAACAGTAATATTAGGATCACCATTCTTATACATGAACAATGTCGCATATGATTATGGCCGAAAATGCCTATATGCCGTCACAGAAGAGCGTATTACTGTCTTCTGGAATTAAGCTTCTCAGAGGGAGAGACAGCAGGCAAAACTTCCTGAAGAGCTTGTTATTAAAGAGAAATTTCTACGGCCGCTGTTCGAAGAATTTGTCGATCTGTTCACTGCGGAACCGACTCAAGCAACCACAGTGACTGTTAAACACAAAATTATCGTGAAAGATACAAAACCCTTTAATATCAGACCATATCCGATGTCTCCGAGTACTAAGAAAATTATGTAAGACCAAATCGAAGAGATGTTGAAAGCTGGCGTCATCGAACCTAGCACTGCCCAATATAGTTCACCACCCGTGATAATAAAACGTTCAGACAAGAAACCACGTTTTTGCATCGACTATCGCCATTTGAACGAAATGACTGAAGACGAGGCTTCCGTCTTACCAAAAATACATGAAAGTTTTAAAGATTTAGGAAATTCGAAAATTTTTACTGTGTTGGACCTAAAGAGTGGATATTGGCAAATACCGCTCGATGAAGCATCAAAAGGTTTCTCAACTTTTACCACTCCTGATGGGGCAGCTTACAGATTCAATGTCATGCCTTTCGGCCTCAAGACAGCTCCCTGTACCTTTCAGAAATTCATGGCAAAGGACGTTTTGACGGGTTACCTGCACCATTTCTGTAAAGTCTACTTAGATGATATAATCGTTTACAGCGTAAACGTGAAGGAGCATATGTCCCACCTGAGGTTAGTCTTCGAAAGACTACGTTTGCACAATCTAAAAGGGTCACCGGAAAAGTGTGTAATAGCGATGAATGAAATCCAATATTTAGGCCACACAATTAGAACTGATACTTCTCGACCATTGGAAAAACATGTATTACAAATTCAAAATTATCCCGTTCCAGCCACCAAAAAGCAGCTTCAAAGTTTCTTAGGACTTTGCAACTGGGTAAGAGAATATCTACCAAATGTTGCGATGATCACGAAGCCGCTAACGAAACTTCTTTCGAAGGAAAATCGTTTTCATTGGAACCATACATGCGATGAAGCTTTCAGAAAATTAAAAAATTTATTATCCGGACCGCTTGAACTCCATCGGCCGGATTTTTCACGTCAGTTCATTTTACAAACCGATGTATTTGACATACACAGCAAAATAAGAATTCTTCCAAAAAAAGCTTTGAAAACGGAAAGAGACTATTTTCCGAAACGTCATCAAAATGCATTATTTCTGTATTTATTCCGATTTATATTATTTGCAAAACATAACCTCTGACTATTCTTTTGGCGTAAACGTCACGGGCGCAGGGGCTTTTTTCCAATAATTCTATTATTCTGTAGATCCGGTGATTTGTTTTTAAAGAGGATAATAATACATGTGGTAGAAAATCCAAATAATAGGAAATAATACAGTTCATGCGTTCAGCTACTGAATTTTGTTCAGCTACTGAATTTTGCTGTGGCGTATACCTTACAGTTAGATGGTATTATATATACCCTTTTGTTATCAAAAATTCTTGTACTCGTTTGATAGGGACTCGCTTCCATTATCACAATATAGGTTTGCTATTTTCGAATTAAAATGTGTCACATTTAGCCACAAAATCTTTGAAAGCATTTAACACACCAGATTTGTAAGTTATTAAGTAGACAGTTGTATAGTGAGTAAACTCGTCTGCTGTATTGTGGAAAACAAATACAGCTTTACACAGATTTTCTCTGTTGGTATTAAATTTCCAATAGATTTCATATTGTTAAGCATTTGACATTTTTTTAATTTCAAAAATTTTTTTTTGTATATGATCCAGGTCTATTATAATTCAAGAAGATTAACCAAAGAAAAAATGTATATTCTGACATCAATTTGTGATGGTACAGACGCCTAAGCATGCTGTGGTTTGTTTTGCAGATGACTAACTAGATTCGGTAGTATTAAAGAAAACTTCTTAAGAGGCATGACGTAGCCCTTCATACATTTCATACTAGATCCATTCTAGCTGTCTAGATGTTTTTATTTTCTTTGTTTCATGTAAAGATATATAATGTTTATTATTATGACTTTTTATTTTACATGTTTTTATATTAATCTCTACAAACATTTATATTGTATATGGGTTTATTAAAGTTTACCGTCAAAATATATTTTAATTGTGGTTAGTTTTGCAAGAGGTTAGAAGCGATTATTTATAACATCTGTTGCGTGCATAAAATGTATTGCAATTGTTGTTGGCATTGTTTACATAAGCATTCTAGGCTATTAATTCTCCCCGATCGACTTTACTTTGCTCTTTCTATCTATTTCAGTACATAACTAGGTTTTATACGGGGATTTTATTACCAATCAACTCACAAGCTTCTTTCTATTCTCGAGACAATATATCGTTAAGCATTATTTTTATTCAATTGCACGCCCCATACTTCATACTCAATATAAAATTGATGATCAATTTCCTTCCAACAATAAATCAATACCGTAAGTCGGTACAGAGCCATTACTCAAACTTTAATAACCCAGGAATATTAGTAGTAGTTTCGTGCTGATTTTGCAAAACAATTCTCAGTTGAGTAAATTAGTGCATTTAGCTGCTTCTACATTCCCTGCGCATGCGTAATTATTGCGAAGCTTCTCCAGAATCGTTATCGTAAATTTGTGCTTTAAATTGCTACCGTGATTGTGTTTGGTAATGATCATCTATTATATGCAATAAAATATTTTTAAATGTTCTTCATCTTCTACCTCTCAGCGCCGTTAAAATTAAAGTCGAGTGGCATTTCGTAGCTCCAGTGATAATTTAGAAATGTTGTCGATTTAAAATCGAATATTCTAGTACTAGAAGATACTTATATTTTTGACTGTTTAATATTAGCAAAATAGATTATATGAAATAATATAATATGCTTTTTCTTTATATTTATTTGCTTGATAGAGGAGTATTAGAGGAATATATTAAGAAATTAACTTATTTTTATTATATCAATAGTATTTTATTTGAACTAAGTTTATAAATTTATTAACACAAACTAATAAGAAATTACCCAACCCAATTTTTATAAGCTCTACGAGGACTTAACTGATACTGATTTTGCTAGTATTGATCAATTTAGAGATGTGAATGAGGCATGTGATATATTCTATTCTATCCTGTTTTCAATAATAGCGTTCCAAAAACTTTGGCTAAAACAAATAAATACCCACCTTGATTTAATGGTAGTATCATTCGCAATATAAAGACAAAATCAAAGCACTGGGGCAACTTAAAAAAAACGGTAACGCAGATGAATTGAACCAATTTAATATTCTAAGAGCAAACATAAAAATCGATATTGATAATGCGCACAGAGAGTATCTTATCAATATTGAGAATCAAATTAAGTCCAATCCAAATCAGTTCTGGTCATATGTATGCAATGGAAAAGATGTATTCAGTATTCCTGGCGTTATGACCTATAATGACTCCATATTAAACGAACCACAAGTAATAGTTGACGCATTTGCTAATTACAGTCAAGAGTCCGAAAATGACGTATTTACTCAAGGTACTTAAGAAAATTCAACCCAAAAACACTACAGGTCCTGATAGCATTTCGGTCTTTCTCCTTAAAGGAGTATTTTAATTTATCTATTAAAAGTCTGGAAAATATCTAGAATCTGTCAGGTATTCAAAAAAAATTATAGATGCTGTTGAAAACTATAGATCAATTGTAATATTGCGCAATTTTAGTAAATTATTTGAAAACATAATATATGATGTGCTCTTTAATCACATCAAATCTCAAATTTGCCTCAATCAACACGGATTCGTGCCAAATAGCTCTACCACCAGCAATTTGGTGTACATTACTCAGTTCCTAACTGAATACTTGGATGTTGGAGGCCAAATAGATGTCATTTATATAGATTTTTCTAAAGCCTTCAACATACTGGAATACGGAACACGGAATTTTGCTGAAAAAATTATCCGAATTTGGATCCTAAAGCTATTTGAATCTTACTTAGTAAATAGACGACTGAATGTGCAATACCTTGGATTTTTTTCTATTGATATCTCACCGACATTAGGCGTTCCCCAAGGATCTGTGCTTGGGCCTTTGTTGTTTAACATTTTTATGAATGATACCGCTATTGGCTTACACTGCAAAACACTAGTTTATGCCGATGACCTAAAAATTCTCACAACTGTCACTAGTGTAGAAGACTAGGCTGATCTGCAAAACGATCTTGTACAGCTATGACCTTGGTGTAGCGTAAAAAATTTACAGCTAAATATCTCATAATGTAGTCTATGATATACTCTCGTCCACAAAATCCAGTAAAATGTATTTATACAATTAATAATGACGAACTGAAGAGATGTAATCATCTCAAAGATCTAGGAGTTATATTCGACCCAAAGTTATACTTTGTTAGCCATATCAATCATATCACCGCTAATTCCTTCAAAATTTTAGGCTACATTATCCGTAATTGTAAAGAATTTGGCAAAAGTACACTCAAACTTATCTTTAATTCATTTCTGTGGTGTTCTGTGGTGTTTATTTGTGAGGTCAAGACCTGAATATGCTTCAATAGTATGGAGTCTTGGTTATGAAAATCATAAATATAGCATTGAAAAACCTCAAAGATGTTTTCTTAAATACCTTTGGTTCAAAAGTTCTGGAAATTATCCAGAGAGAGATTTTCCACATTATGACTTACTACATTGATTCACACAAGTGATCTTCAACTACGTCGGATGTATCACTCTCTTGTATTCCTTTTTAAGATTTTAAATGGCACTGTTGACTGCCCTGAAATTCTTAGTTGCATTAGATTGCACGTTCATAATTTGCAGACTTACTCCAGTCTAATTGCGGGGTTGATTGTATTATCAGTTACCGGAACAAAATGTATTTTAAACCAAGTCTATTTGGTCCCTGATTACAATCCAACAGTTTCGCGGTAAAAAAACACCCCTTTTCAAGGGAGGTGTTTCGCACTATTCTCAGAGTAAATATGAAATTATCAAAAAAAATGTTTTTTTGTACTTGTAATTGAAAAACTTATTAGGTCTTGTTATTATTTAAAAATAATTTAATATTATAATTTAATAGGTTAATTAGAGGGGGCTGAAACTACCCCAAAATAAAAAAAATAAAGATAATACGATAAAAAAAAATTAATTATGATTTTGTTTTCCAACTTTGTAACTCATGAAAAGGTACTTCTCAAACGTTTCAACAGGGCGCCAAGAATGTCGAATTCCTGCCCCATGCCAAAGGACTTAGGTAATTGAAAAAAAAAAACGTTTCTAACAAAAATGCTTGTAATATGGAGAATTGCGGCGAGAACTGATGTTTTTTCCCCTTTTTCAAAATGGGTATTGTAACTCAATACGGCATCATAGCCATAGGGTACAAATTTTGACGATAGTTTCAATATATAGCAAAAATTTCTTGTCATACAGCTCCTTAAGACTCACAACAAACTGTTTAAAATTAATTCTTTTTTTATTTGCAAGATTTCACATTTTAGGATGAATTGAATATTTGCTGCCATATAGACATGCATATTGCAAATTACTGTTCACACAAATATCCTTAAACTGTCTTCTTCCGAACGTTGGAGAAATGTATTACGATAATATTCTGTTTCACTATTTATTATTTAAATACCTCTGACATTGATGCATATACATTAAATATTTACTGAAATAAAGTTCATAAATTCCAATGACATTACAGTAAAATATGTAAAACGTACAAATAAATATAACCACGTTTTTTGTAAATATTTAAATATTTTATTTAGACAAGATCCTAAAAAATATGTAATCGAATTTCTACATTATTTATATCAAATACAGGGATAAGCTGTTATTTTTATTTCATACTGACAACCAGCTCCGCTCAGTGCAATTTCGGGCATTCCCTATTTTTCTTGATGAAGTGTAACTAGCAATATATATAGCCTATAAACTCTGCAAGCTTTGTCAATATTAATTTAATAGTTTTTGAGTTAAAACGGCAAAACTAGAACGACAATAATGATCGAGGACAAAATGTTAACACTCTTTTTTGCTGATTAATAAATATGCAGGAATCCGTGTGTCGACATTATTGTTCCTCATCAGCTTAGTACAACTTAAGAACTGAGTACTCTTTTCGCAATTTTATATCTATCATTTTCCTAGTGTATAATAAATTGATATATTACTATTCTAATGTCTACAAATCGAAAGTGGCGTTATGTCTCTAGAAAATAATAGGTCCAGTTACAGAAAACAATCACATATTGAAGTAGCTATATTAACATGACAAGTTATGGGCATGTGGGACACAAATACAAACAAGTAACAGCAACTTAAATCAGAGTATTAAATTATTGGAATTTTGAACTTGAGCTACACGAGAATTTGCCACAAGACAAGCAATTATGCAATAACGTTTATTACATGCTGTAAGACACATATATATTTACATAAAACTGACTAATAATAATTTATGTAAGGAAGATTATACGGTATTCGACGATGTGCATAATACTGTTGTACGGCCTGTCTCAGATCTCAGCAGGTATATATTTTTCGCGTGTAAGGTAATACCACATAAAAGGATTTTATAAACAATACAATCAGTATAAAAATAAAGTAACTTTAGACTTTTTATTTCTTGGCTTAACTTTTTATCAATATCATTTTAAATATGGTCTGAAAGTTATTTGTGGCATTTTACGAATATTCTTTCCTTTTATATTGCTTTTCTACATGTATTGTCCTCAAATCACCGAAATCTACAAAATAATAGAATTATTGGAGAAAAGCCTCTGCGCCCGTGACATTTACGTTAAAAGAACAGTCAGAGGTTATGTTTTACAAATAATATAAATCGAAATAAACACAAAAATAATGTATTTTGCTGACTTTTCGGAAAGTAGTCCCTTTCAGTTTTCAAAGCTTTTTTTCGAAGAACACTTATTTGCTGTGTATGTCAAATACACAGCTTTAAGATTCTGTTTATGCTATTTTCATAGATACTTACTACTTACACAGAACTGATTTATTTTCTTTTAGATAATGTTGAGTTTGTTAAGTTCTTCTTTTAACATTGGTAGTCAGGTTATACAAATATCTACAGAACAATTAGATACGCATTTATCTTCATTTAATAATATTATTGCTGATTCTTTAATTTTTCTTTTTTTGTTATCTGCCTCTTTTGTTAAAGTCTTTGCCGAGTCCCAGTTTATTCTATGTCTGTTTTCCCAAACATGTTCACAAATCTTTGATTTTTGAATTTCATTCTTTCTATTGTAATTCTTGTGCTCTTCCAATCTCACACTGAAAGGTCTGGATGATTCACCCGCATAACATTTATCACATTCGCACGGGATATTGTAAATACAGTTTTTTGAATTCTGCTTCGAATTTATCGGTTTTGTTTTTGTTAAAATAGATCTCAAAGTGTTCCCCGTTTGAAATACCGTCCTAACATCAAGTTTGTCACCTATACGGCCTATCTTCTCCGATTGTTGCTGTATAGTAACGTTCAGGTTTTGTCGTACCTGATGATCCCTATTTTCAACATTTATGAAAACTCTATCAACAAAGGCTTCAGGGTATTAATTTTGTACTAGAACCTCTTTGATACATTTTTTCTCAGTAATATCATTTTAGTTAAAACAAATAAGAAAATCACGCTACATATCCCAAAGAAGAAACAACGAAGCACCTACAGACACATGTATCTGAATTATTGTCTCGCGTCAACGTAGCATAGTATTTGGAAAGAATAACCCAGGAACAATAATTAAAATAGTTTCACATTACAATCCATGATACTCATTTGTTCCTTCATGTGTGGTTGGGTCTTGTTTTGGGCAACGAGCAGAAAAATCGGCACATAAAGCTGATTGCTGCTCATTTCAACCTGACAAATTAAACAGAGTCAAAATGCTGTTAGAAAAAAATCACTACTCGATATTTAAGTTCAGCATATTATGAAACAGGTTTTTTTTTATACAGAAATGCTTTAAACTGGGAATAATTTAGCTTCATAATACGAATTGTAAATGTTACAAATATAGTCTCACAAAGAAGCTTTGACGTAGAAGCTATCCATCAATAGAACTTATGAATTTACTTAATCCTTTTCCGCACATTTTCAGAGCAACTCCTGAACTACAAGTAAACGTTAAACGATCAAGCTTCTGGAGCTCCGGCGTAGCCAAAAGCTAACGACTATATGGGTGGTCAGAACAGTCAACTTGGTTGCACGTAGATATATAGTAGTATTCGGACTATTTAAGGCTTCTTTGTTACCAGTTCGATTTTTTAACGCAAGATAACAATAAGAAAGAATGCTTGTAGGTAGGAGATAAAATAACCAGCAAAGCAATTGCCATGCAATTATTTTAACAGCCGTAATTTTATGTGTTATTTTAACAATATTCTTTGAGATTTTTTCAGTTTTATATATTTTAGTTGGATAATAAAATTTCTTTTGTGTGCTCTTGAGAGATTTATTAAATATTGTTATTAGAATCTTTTATTTATTTACGAAGACAATTAAAATAATTTCATTTTGTGTATTATTGAACATAAACAACATAATACTCTACTAGTGAAAGAAAATGTAAGATTTGCTTTTGAATTCATTAACTATTGGTAAGTTCTGTTGATGTAATCTCCTTCCTTAACACGCTTAATTATATATTTTAGTTGTATTGTACAAATTGAAAGCAATACGTTAAAATTCTATCGATCTGTTGAAAACTTAGCTACGTCGGGTGCCCTTCAAGGGTATTATCTCCGAATTCTCGCCTTTTCAACATCTTTATTTAAGGTATTCTTGTAATCTAAAGGTAAATTACCTAATTAGCGTCGATGTCAATACTAGTTAAAGCCCGATTGTATACAATTGCATGGTACAGTGTGTCAAAAATATATGCGGCAGTAAAAGCTCTACAAGTTGAATTTCAAATAGTTGAGGTCGAAGTTAAATAAGGTTGCTGCTTTACATTGTAGCGAATCCACTCCTGTGTAACATATGTCAAAGAATTTTGATTTTTGTTGGCTATAGAAGGATGTTACAAAACTGTATAGATTTTTATCAAGTTGAAAAACAGACAATAATATATTTAAAAAGGAAAGGAACGATGGAAATCAAGTACATGTCTTTTGAATTGATTATCTCTATTAATTTCTTTAATAATAAATCCGAAAAAAAATTGTTCGGCTACTTATCTACCTAACTAGTGTGTACTCCAATGCTGCCATTTCTGTATAATTTCTACAGTATTTACTATATACATTAAATAATAGTTAAACGGAAAGTCTCAAAGCTATTCTTTAAGACATAGATGAAGAGATGTGGACTATAAGTCCCTTGTGGAGGGATATATAAAAGTAATAGGGAAGTATTTCCCTCTTGTAATGGCACCCCTGCCAGGCTTATATGTGATTCTAACCTAATTGGACATAAATGTTGAAAGGGAAGGTATTCAACGGTTAGTTGAGGGAAATGTCAAGATGTAATGATGTCAACATAAGAAAAAATATAAGTTATTGCGGTTTCACTGATTGTCCTACAAACCGCAAATATTGAAAAACAACTGAAATATCAAGGACGTTCGAACTAAATTAATTTAAAATTAGTAGGTAATTTTTTCCAGTAAATGTCGTTATAGCTTATTTTAAATTCTTAATATAAGAGATAATGATCTTCAGGAAGTATTGCGTGGTTTTAAGTCGAAAAGTTTAACAAGGAATAAAATTTTGTTTTAAAGACGTTATTCTTAAAACTTAACAATTCAATTATATTAAAATAAAGAGTGTCATATCCATAAATTCAGTACAGAGAGCCGATAGATAGAAAGAGTTGTTCAAAGTCAGTATTATCACATGCTGGAAGTTTGTCTGTTGCGAATATGTGCAACGTATGACATTGTTTATATAATTTAGCCATACGAATATCTGCATGTTTTATATCATTAAAACTATCACAGATGTAAAAGATATCCACTTTAACTGCATTATTTTTTTTATGTAATGCTAAGAGTCCACCACCAACCACCAACCCTTTTAGCATTCGTAGAAGAAAAGTAGTGGGGGCTACTGAACATATTATAATTATTTAGGTCGAATAATTCGCAATTAAAGATTCCGTCGCTTAGCCAAGTCTCTGTAAAAGCAATGATACCATACGGATTAATGTAGAATTAATAAGATTGACAGTCTTGGACTCTGATCTCCTTACATTTTGATAATAAAAAGACAAAGTAGGTGAGCCAGGTTTACACGAATAAATTACATTCAGGCGGTCATCAATGGGACTAGGTTCAGGACACTTTGATTGCTATTGTTCATCTAATATTTTAGCTTTCACTTTATAGCCCGTTAATCGCATACCTGCCTATTTTAATAGACACAGCAGATACCATGTAGCTAATAACCGAAACAATTGTCATCTTTTCCGGTAGGGGTGGAAGGCGCTAATGGGGGGGGGGGGGTTGAATTTGTCGAAAAAAATAATTTTTAAATTTTTTTTTCAGGCAAACTGATTTTTTTATAAATAAATTATTGATGTCAGTTAGTGCCCAAAAAAAAAAAATAGTCAGCTGCATCGTGGAGGGAGGATTGCACGTCAGCTGACCCTATGAACCTGCAAAAAAAATAAAGTCAAATCATTTCGGGCCGAATGAAATTTGTTTACATGACTTCTGATACATATAAAAGTATAAAAATAATAATCAGTTACATGTATAGTAGGGAAAAGACCGTCAGTTGGAGTATTGTCTGGTCGATAGCCGAGTGAGTTAAGGCGCGAGGTGGCAATCGCGATTAATCACACGGACATCGCACCACCGGGTTCGAATCCTGGCACTGTCGGAGGAAATGGTTGTGTGTACGCATTTTTTCAATGTGTAACCCCCCTTCCGCACAAGCCCTGGCTTCTGGAATTGGGGGTTGTCTAATTTCTGTGGTATTTATTTATATATTTTATTTGTTTATTTATTAACGTATGGTGGTATCGCTCATAAATCCATACGACGCGACGCACGGTATTTTTAATGGTCCAACTGACGACTTTTGCCCCAATACGCATTCAGCTGATTAAAATTTTAGAATTTTGCTTCATTAAGACTATTATCGTTAATGTCTGCATAACATTAATGTATAAAATTCAGATACATTTAGGTTGAAATGAAATAATTAGAAGTAATTAATTATACTTAGTTGCATTCATCATCTTCTTCATTTTCGCCACTGTCATCGTCGGATTTATCTGTAGTTATATCACCACCTTCATTATTCTCTTCTGTTTTATCGTCATCTGTAAAAAAATTATCAATTAACGAAATCATGTTGGCCAACATTTTTCGCCGGAAATTTAGAAAGAATAAGTTTATTCATACCTTGAGGGTTATCGTTAACACTGGTGATGCTTGTGATGGATGGTGGCAATTGATCTCCCTCAAATTATTTGAAAAAATATTTATCATCTCTTTCTTCCCATCCATACAGTAGGCGATAACTCGGATGGTATTGGAAGATAAGCATGTCTCCAAAATGGGCGCTGTATAAAGTACGAAGAAAATGTTGATGTAGCTCAGACTTCCAAGATGAGAACATCGAACCATGAATTTTTTTTTAATTGCAGTACATCGGCATCCCATATGTTTTCGTGAAAGTTGATATGCGAGCGACATTGATGTCATTAATTCCTTTAAATGCATACAGTCTGCAAACATAACCTTCCAGTGTTGCAAGAAGCTGATCCAAGTTACAGACGGGTAAATTTTTAATGTCACTCAAGGCTTGAATATACGTTTGAGAAATTCGTAGAATTTGAAACGGTTTTTTCCTTTTCGATAGAAAACTGAATTAAAATCACAATCACAGCTTGTTAGGGCATTAAATCCTGTCAACGAAAATCGTAAACGTGAACCCCATGTTTCATATAATTTGCTGATATTAATGAATTCTTGACAGTTTCCAGTACCAACATGCATAGAAATTTTTAGATCTCTTTGAATAAAATTCATATTTCCCAGCATAATAATTATAAGAATATCTGTATCAGAGACATTCGGGGGACATATCAGGTCCATTTATTTCAAAACGTTGTCCTCTGATCCTGCCTCTTAAAGAGTGTTCGTTATCTTTTACCGATGGAAAAAAGCAATTATCACAAAGTTAAGATAACATAATATAATATTATTATATACAGTGTTATTAACATCAACAGACTAAAAATTATGCTTCAAATATAAAAATTCTCTTTATGAATTGATTAGCAGTAAAAAAATGTAATAATGTTAACACCAATATATCAAATAAAATAGTTTTTTTTTCTAAAAGCTAATATTTGGAAATGTAATAGTCTTAATGAAACAAAACTCAAAAGATTTAATCAGCGGAATGCGTATTGGAGCAAAGGTCGTCAGTTGGACCATTAAAAATTCCGTGCGCCACGTCCTATGTACTTATGAGCCCAACCATACATTAATACTCCAACTGGCGATCTTTTCCCCACTATATAAGTAGCTGATTATTATTTTTATACTTCTATATGTGTAGAAGTCATGTAAAAAAAATTAATTCGGCCTGAAATGTTTTTTTTTTGCAAGTTCATAGGACCAGCTGACGTGCAATCCCCCCCTCCACGATGCAGCTGACTATTTTTTCTTTGGGCACTACCTGACATCAATAATTTTTTTTTAAATCAGCTTTACTGAAAAAAAATTTAAAAATAATTTTTTCGACAAGTTCCACACCCCCCACAACCGCCTTCACCCCTACTGGAGCAGCGGACAATCGTCTCGGTTATTAACTACATGGTATCTGTTATGTCTTTTAAAATAGGCCAGCATCCGATGACTTGGTAAAAATACTCCTGCCGCCTGGGCTATTAGTTTGTATTTGTTTGTATACGTGTGGCATTTGGGATGCCATACCGCATGTTGTATATATTTTGTATGCAATTTAAATTACTGTAGAGCACATCTGTAAGGACTTTGGTGGTGCATTTCTTTGTGTGAGTGAGCGTCAGAACATCTAGGACAAACAGGAGAATCTCTAACAATTATTGGCAACTTGGTGAAAACTACAACATTTATGACAACGTCTTACATCAGTTGATTATCCTAGCCTAGGTTAGACCTTCAATATTAACGATACCTCAAAAATAATAACTGATTATTAGATAATTATTGTATATTTAAGTTTTTTTTTCATCAGCTCTTGGTTTCATACTTTTCGCCTCGTGAAGAGAATACTATTGTATTTACATGTGATTCGCATAATTGTTACCCAACGCCATAATTTGTTATAATCAAACACATTTAATATTATTGTTTGGATGACAGTCAAATTAATGGAATTTCGTTGTTATCTAACCACTAACAAACATAGTTATTAATGAATTATTATATTGCAATAAATTTATAATTTACGTTGACTCCTTGCGCCTCATTATAAAAATGTTAGTACTTATCTAAATTTGATCTGTGAAAACAATCAATCTTAATTAATTATTCAACCGAGGCACATCATTAGTCACGATATTATGCCGTATGAGATGTGTATAGTGATATACTACTAATCATTTTCTAAATGATTTAGTTCAATTTATACGAACTGAGATAGACGATAAATGAAATTTAACGCTAAACGCGTGCGGAATCGCATACACATATTTGTTGGACTGATTGTTTGTCTACTCGAGTTAATACTAG